>JAJTJO010000010.1:487294-1687294 GCA_024550625.1 Dendroctonus valens
CTATGATAAAATTTTCAGCGATGGTATCTATATATCTGTCAGTGTAGTCAGGTGTATCTGTCAGCCGATAGGACGCCCCTTAGGAACCTATTTTGGGTCCTTTGAACACGTCGTCTCGTGGAATCACAGACAGAGTGCCAGACAGGGGAGCCGTATGTCAGTATGGGCCTTATGGTGGAGGTGTAGAGCAGAAGTTTGTTTTGAGGTGACAGAAATGAATTTGGCGCCAGAAGAGAGTACAACTTTCTTCGGGCCATGAAAGTCTTTTGTACAGCATAGTCAACATGCTTGTTGAAGTGAAGTCGGGCGTCTAGTTTGAATCCCAGGTATTTCACCTCTTTTACTGGCTGGATTGGAGTATTTTGCACCATGAGTGGCGATAGGATTTTATTGTTAGTAAATTTGCGCGAGAAGATAATAAGTTCAGTATTCCTGGGATTCACTTTAAGTTTCCATTTATCGAAATACGGCGTCAATAGACTCAGGTGATGCGCAATGCGAGATTTCGCAGCCTGAGCATAGAAAGACGATGTGTAGATCGCCGTATCATCCGCGTATTGTGCTATTTTTGTAATGGGAAGTTTTGGAATGCCTGCTGTATACAATGTACAGCAACGGCGAAATCACTGTACCTTGTGGTACTCCTGCCTCGATGCATCTTTTGGCAGAAGTGGAATTCTCCACTTTCACCTGGATGGTACGGTTTTTTAGGTAAGACGCTATAAGGGAAACTAGGTAGAGTGGCAGTGAATGTACGGCAAACAACTTATACAGCAGGCCTGTGTGCCAGACTGTGTCGAAGGCCCTTTCCATATCGAGAAGCAGCATTACCGTACTTTGAAGCTTATTAAATGCTGCATAGGCATCCATTGCGATCCTAGCAGTCTGCAGCGTTGTGTTGTGTCTTGGTCGAAAGCCAAACTGCTCATCCGGGATTAAACTTCGAAGCTCGGCTGCTGCTGTAATCTCGAATGGATGACCTTCTCGGTTAATTTGCCGAGTGTTCAAGAGGGAAATTGGCTTATAAGAGGCGGGTTCGGTCGGGTTTTTGCCCGGCTTTAAGATGGGGATTATTACAGCGTTTTTCCAGTCCTGTGGGAAGTGCTGCAATTTAAGGACTGCGTTGACTATTTGTACTATTAGCACTATAGTTTTCCGCGGTAAGTTTTTGCACTTAACAAACTTTCGTAACAATTGATATAATATTAGGAATTTCTGGTAAAACCTAAGTAGGAAAAGGCAGATCTGGATACGGGCTATCGGAAAGGTCCTGGCGACTGATTTGATATTTCAAACCGTTTCGGAGTTATACGTTGTTTTAAACTTTGAGAGCGCATGAAATTAGACATTTTGCTTCCATCGCTTTACAGGTTAGATATTTTGCTTGACGACTGAGGATGCTAGAAGTACCGAAACTCTACCTCTTTAGATGTTAGGAATTACGGATTACGAAACCTAATTGGTGAACGAAAGATCTCAAGACGGAGTGTCGAGAAGGCCATCACGCCTGATTCAATTTTTTCAACCGTTTCGGAGATATGAAGTTTTCTAATTCAGACGACTTGGAGTTGAAACCCTAGTCCGATCTACAATTTTGTTGCAGGAAAAGTTAGTTCGTTAAATGACCTGAAGTGTCGTTCAGTAGATCATCAATAAACATTTTTTGATTAGTTTTGGTCGACCGCCCTCAACAACTCTTTGGCCGGGACACAGCGCGCATCCCTTAAGACTAACGCGCGCGAACCATGGATAATATGCATATTTTTTATATTTTGTTTTGCTCTCTTGTATTTTTTGTTTCCTTGTCCTTGGGAAGGTAAAGACAATGGACCAAGGAAGAGATCTGTAGCTAATGACCCATAAAAAGTGCCATCCATCTTGCGGAACGAACTTTTTAATTCGCGTATCCACCAACACAATTTCCATTCCGGGGGAATATTGATTACCATCAGCTTGCATTTCAAGTGAATGGAGGCTGAATCTTCAGGAAAAGCCATAGGCCTTTTGAAAATATATCCTTATGATAAATGCGATATTCCAGCTCTTTCCAAGCGAATCGTACCAACAACTGAAATCTCATCCATGAGTTCATCACACATCCGGACCGGATTTTTTTTCGTACTTAAAGTCGATAGTTACCGGATTGGTTCAAAGCGGACATTCGGACCTTAAACATGCACTGCTTTTACTAACAAAAACTCACCTTTTCGAGTAGGTCTCAGGCGGATTCTCCAGAGCAATGACTTTAAGGTGCTGCTCGAAAATTTCCTTGCGTTCTATTAGGTCTGGATAGTCGATTAAATGTGACGGTCAAACCTACCAGGTCGCAATAATGCCTATAAAACCTACTTGGTGATAAATTTGCAAAAAAAATTATGCCGCTTACCTTATCAAGGATATCGGCCCTGTTAGTTGACGCCAGCATAATAACATTTTCCTTGCTGGCCATTCCATCCATTTCCACCAGCAGTTGGTTGAGCGTTTGTTCACTTTTCGCCGCTTGCACCCCGCGCCCAAACTGCCGCTTCTTTTCCTGCCCACAGCGTCAATTTCGTCAATGTAGATGATACAGGGTGCTCGCTTTTCGTGCTTCTTTAAATAAGTCTCTGAGGAGAAATTCATGTTTTGGATACAGTGAATCTGGAGTAAATGGCGATGTTACCTCACTCTAGCAGCACCCAATCCGCCGATCATTTCAATAAATTTCTGACCCATTCATGGACAAAATGGCACATTTGCTTCGGTGGCCACGGCTTTGGCTAGAAGTGTTTTGCCACATCCAGGCGGTCCTGAAATTAACATTCTTCCTGCATTTTTGTGGTGATTTTTAGTGATTATCCTACCTAGCAATAAGGCACCTTTGGGTACTTTGGCGCCTAAGGCTTTGTAATGTTCCGGTCGTTTCAGGTAATCGACAAACTCCTTGACTCCTGCTTAGCTTCCCTCAAACCAGCAACGTCGCTAAAATGAACACCCCTTTCCTTGTCCCATTAAAGGATCGACTAATGTGAATTTCGCCCTGGTCATTTGGTTCTAACGGAAAGATGCATTTAATAGGTTTTTGGTAGGCTTTTGCTGTTGAAGATTTGCCTTACGAAACGTCCATATTAAGCGGCGTCTTAATACCTTTGTTCTTAGCTAAAAACCATACTAGGAGAGCGACGAAAATTAGCGATATCAGCAATTTTCCGGCTGAATCGCTGCCCGCGTTCGTATGTAACGGGTACCCATCCTTTATTCCCAGTCTTCTTTCTGCTTCTCTGAGTTTATTCTCAAATTTTCAACGTCTGCAATGTTCATGTGGTATGTGCGCAGGTCAGTCTGCCAAAGCCGATTTTATCAGGATCGTATGGAGGCTTTTTTGTGAGGGTTTGTTACTTTTTTGCCCTTGATAATGGCGTCCTCTTGCAAAATGATGCGTCCACAATTATCAATATCAGGCCTGACAATGATTTGTTCTACTTCGCCTTTTGCCAGCATTTGATAGAGGAACTCATTCCAGGAACGTACCGCACAACCTGGAATTGAAGGACAGTTTCGATATGGTTCAGGACTTACAAACATTTTATTTGGGTATTTTTAGTCAACTCTAGGGTTTTGGACAAAATCTCCTCACGGCTTTTTATTAGAATTATAATCTTTTTATATAACGAACGAATTCCTTATCAAACTGAATACAGAAACTATGACCTAGTGAGTAATAACTTCCTTTACTAATTGATATTTTACCATGTTCCATCGCATTGGTGTTTCTATAATATGCCGCGCCCAGACCTAACGAGCCGACCCTGAGCCGAGGCAAAAATTGTCGCGGATCAGGCTTGGTTCGGGCTCCGCTCGTTAGGCCTGGACGCGGCATTAGACTTTGATACACAATTGTTCTTTACATAAATAGTCCTTGATTATCAACCTGCAATAAAAGAGTAAAATCTTTTCTTCCCAACACCCAAATAAATGTTCGTAAGCTGGAAATGTGGTAGACAAGCATGGATTAATTGCGATTCACTTTGAGGAAACACTTGCCTCCGGCTGATTTGTACTTTGGAAACATCAAGGAAATCATGGCGATGACCATATAGGTAGTTCAGCATCCAGATCAGAGCTTTTGCTACTAAGGCGGACAGCTTATCTTTCTCATCACCATCCTTGTCTAAAATCATCGAAAAAAGCCTGGATCGCTTGCGCAATTGCTTGGATTGATCAGGAATAACCTACCTGGCTTATTTGGGTCTGGACCAACTGGGCCTTGTTTTTGTGATTGGTTGAGGACGTGCTGATATGCCTGGCTCCCAAATATGGGCGCAATTGGGACAGTTCTTTGAGCCCAGATCGACGCAATAGAGCCC
This sequence comes from Dendroctonus valens, assembly GCA_024550625.1. NCBI lineage: Eukaryota > Metazoa > Arthropoda > Insecta > Coleoptera > Curculionidae > Dendroctonus > Dendroctonus valens. The sequence continues at coordinate 491,641 of JAJTJO010000010.1, forward strand.
ACACTGCTGCATATTCCTTGTTAATCACCTTAAGTTGCTAAAATTTACATATTAAACAAAAATGCGAATTTTATTTCTGGCTAGTGTCTCCTTCAGTGGTTCGATTGTGGTGAACTTCGACAATCAATTTTTTTAATCAGAAAGTAAACGGTCTGCGCCAGAAGTTCGATATTCTCTTATAGGTGAGTATGTGATTTGTTTGGTATGTTTATAAGAAATATTAGAAATTTCCTAATGGAATAAGTGGTTGGCAGTTATAAATCCACTTTCTGAAAAAATGATAAAACGTAACTTTTCCTATATATCGATCGAGTGTTCATATTTTTGCGAAACTTCGTCTAGAACTTTGAAAATATTAATATCAATTTATCAATAGAAAACAAGTTAATCTCTTAAAATCATTAATTAAAAAATTATGTGCATAAACTGTAAGAATATTATGAAAGAAATTAACAACAATTTTTCGATTGTTTTTAGATGTTTTCTCTGAAAAGTTTGTCCCGATTTACTTTCCTGTCTTAGTTTTATCATATGGAAAATCAATAGTTGTCATTTAAGCAGCTGGTTTTGTTGATTATCTGGCTTCTAAAAACGCGTTTAATGCACAAATGACTTACATTTAGATGTAAAAGTATGATAACACTTAAAAAATTACATCTTTTGAGCAACTTGTCTGTAATGGTGCGTCCAGACCTAACGAGCCTGAGCCGCGGCAAAATTCGTTTCGAGTTCGTCAAGACACAGACAGACGATCCATTTTCGGTCGGTGTATTGACAATACATTAAAGGAATTTGCCGCGGATCAGGCTCGAGTCGGGCTCAGCTTGTTAGGTCTGGACGCGACATTAGACCTGTGTTTAGAGAAAAAGTAAAGGTTATTCTTATGTGGTAAATACGACCCTAAAATCGTTGTGTTCAATATATTAGGCAATGTGGCAAACATTTCGGATTGTGCGGCCAATTAGCCAATTATTCTGCGTTTTACTAAGGCTTAGAATATTTATATTCCAATTCGAAAAAATAGATCTTTGAGCAGAGCATTTGTTTGCGCTGTTGTAGTGTTTTCTCTTTGCCCAATTCTGTTTCTGTGCTTCTTTGTCCCATTTTTTCGAAACAATTTCACTCAATCACATATAGAAATGTTTTTCGGGCTTTAAAGCCGTGGTCCATGGGAATTTCTTCCTGACGTTTCGTTTACATCTGCGGTGGTCATTAGCAAAGGCGATGAGGCAGTGGGCGAAGTGATCTCCCGTGCTTTCCGACTAAGACTGGTTCAACTACTGGATTCTTTGTCGTATTTATGCGGTCCGGGCGTGTGAGCTCATGCGTGAGGAGTGGGAGGCGCTTCAATGGTTTTGGCGTACACGCTGTTTGCAGCAAAACGCGTTTCCAATCTGGATTAAGGACCGTGACTTCTTCTTTCCTGTTAAAATTGTTGTCATGTTTGAAGATCTCAATGGCCTCTCTGGTTAGTCTCGGATAATACCTTTGAGATTGGTGGAAAATGTCCACTTCATCGAAACGTATTTGGTGGCCGTCTAGAAGTGCATGTTCCGCTACTGCTGATTTTTTTTTTGTCCTAATCTGCAACTTCTTTTATGCTGAGTGATCCTCGTGTTTACACTACGTTTTGTGGTGCCGATATATGCTCTACCACAACTGCATGGAACCCTGTAGACTCCTGGTGCCGATAAAGGATCCCGTTTGTCCTTGGCCGAGCTCAAAGTCTGTTGGATTGTTCGAGTTGGTTTAAAGAGGGTTTTCACTCTGTGTTTCTCCAGTATCCTGCCGATCCTGTCAGTGACTCCATATATGTATGGGAGGCAAGCCCAACCCTTACGCTCATCATGCGTATCTGTTTCCTCAGGACGACCTCGACTGTTTCTTGGTCGAATTGCTCTATTAAACTCGTTCTTAGTGTATCCATTCCAACCAAAGGTTCTTTCTAGGTGTTTCAATTCTCTTTCTGACTCATATGGTTCGCAAATTCTTCTGGATCTTTCGGTGAGGGTTTTAATGAGTCCTCTCTTTTGACTGGGATGATGGTTTGATCCACTGTGCAGGTACCGGTCGGTATGTGTCGGTTTTCTGTACACCGTGTGGGCCAGCTTTCCGTTGGTTTTTCTGGTTACCAAGACATCTAAAAATGGCAGTCGCCCATCCTTCTACACTTCCATAGTGAACTGTATTTTTGAGTTGATTGAGTTGAGGTGCTTCAGGAAGTCTTTAAGTTCAACCAAACCATGGCCCCAAACAACGAAAGTGTCATCAACATATCGAAACCAACACTTAGGTTTCTTCGCGGCTGTGTCCAGAGCATCCATCTCAAATTTCTCCATAAAGTAGTTGGCTATCACTGGACTAAGGGGGCTGCCCATTGCTACTCCATCCGTCTGTTCATAGAATTCGTTTTTCCACTGAAAGTAGGTTGTGGTTAAGCAGTGTTCGAACAGTTTGGTCATGCCTGGTGGAAATTCTCTCTCAATAAGTTTCATTGCCTCTTTGATTGGTACCATTGTGAACAACGGGTAGAGCAACAATGAGCTCACACGGCCGCACCGCATAAATACGACAAAGAATCCAGTAGTTGAACTAGTCTTAGTCGGAAAGCACGGGAGATCACTTCGCCACTGCCTCATCGCCTTTGATAATGTCCACCGCAGTTGTGGACGAAACGCCAGGAAGAAATTCCCATGGACCGCGGCTTCAAAGCCCGAAAACCATTTTTATATGTGATTTGACCGGCCGTGAAAGCCTTCATAGTCTGAATTTCACTCAACTTATAGAGAGTACAGGCTTCTTCTGCCAAACGTAACAAAATTGTCTTGGTTTATGAGTACATTTGGCCAACAATTTTTTAAAGCAAATCAAAACCTAAGGCTTTTTCACGGAATACGCCCACCTTTTATCTATAATATTAATAGAACCGTTTCAATGATTTAATTAATTGATTCGTCTTTTAAACTTAAGCAGAGCTACTTCCAGTAATAACACCTGTAAAAATATTGTCTATTGTTCTATAAAATAGTTGAATAAACAGCTGATTAATTAAGTAGAGCTTATTTCCATTTCGCATTTAGTTTCATATCATTATTTATTTGGACTTTTTGTATATTTTCCATCTGAAAGCTACGAACTGCTGCGTAATGTTAAAATGCAAATTTATGACTGTTGTGCTTACTACATTTGAACGTTAAACTTTTAGTTAACGTACACATAAATGTTCCAGTCTTCTTTGGATTTCTCTCTCAGAATTCATCATTTAAAAATCATCAAAAATAAAAAAAATCATTTAAATGTTCATATTTACTACGATTTTACAACCAGTTGAGAAGCTGATTCTGAGGGTCCTAAGGACTGAGTTTTACAACTAGAACTGTCCCCTTCAATTGTTGCCGTTTTTTAGTTCTCTTGTACACATTTTTAATCATTAAAACGAGCATTCGTCATTAAAACTACCATCTACTTTTGCCACCAAATAGGGCACTGACTTTGCCTCCAATTTCAACCAGTCAGTAGCTCTGTTTGCATAAAACGTTTCGCCCATAAGCAGGTAGTGAATCTTACATAATAGATTTGCTTTAGCTATGTTTGCTTCTAGATGTACCTTGTGAAATACTGCATCGGACAAACAGCAGTTTTGAATGCGGTTAATCAATGTGCTGGGTGTTCGCAAAACACTAGAGGAAGTTTTGCTTCTAAATGCCAGCCGACTCCAGTGGAACCCTAAGGTAAGCGTGTTTTTCCACAGTTTTAAACATTTGTGAGCCTATTTTTCATCTTGGGTATTATTATGATTTATGCGAATAATCTGGGGTTATGTCTTATGTCGTGGTTTTTGACAGCGTCTGTTCTGATCCGGACAGAAATAATGGCGCCGGCCGAGTTTCGAAAGTAAAAAAATGCACATAACTTTGGCAACGCCGGGATTGGAAGGTTCAAGCACGTTTAAGTACGTTATTTTGGTTCTCAATCACTAGCTAAAATAGTAAATAATTATCTGTAGTAGATATTCGGAGGAAAACGGAAATTGGACGAGTTATGTAAACTTTAAGCTACTTTTATTTGGATTTCAAAGTTTTCTAGTTTTTACTAACAACTTTTCTTAGTGGTGTTTCTTGTAGAAATACGGTTTTTGGCTAGTTTTCACTCATTCAAATTCACCACTTTTCAATAAGATAGCAAGTGACGCCATCTTAGTTTGCGCTCGTGCAACCTACCATTATACCGATGCTGGACGGGGAAAAATCAAGTATCTACTTTAATATTTGTTGCTAAATTCCTGTTTTACAGCCAATACTAAAAAAATTAAAGAAAATCTACCAAAATTACCCAAAACCAAGTCAAATATTTACAACTGTGCCGGAGAAAAATTCAATTAGATGCAAAATATAGATTTGGAAAAAAGAGCAGTTAACCAAAAGTAACGAAAGAGAGCGAAAACCGCATTTCCACAACAATCACCACTAAGAAAAGTTGTTAGTAAAGGTGTGAGAATATTGTAAACTTCGAAACTGAGAGCCTGATAAACCAGAAAATAATCTTGGATTTTCTAAATTTAAGAAATTTACCACACTTTTCATCTTTTTGCATATGAACGCAACTTTGATATAAAGCCGATTCTTTACCTGTTTTCATTTTCGAAGTCCCACGAACTTTGTACTTTTTTCATTTAAAATTATCACACTTAAATCAAAAAGAATGCATTTTAAACGAGGGGCACGTTGTATTTTAAACACACACGCATGATGATTTTTAAAAAAAAATTAAATTTTCAACATTTGTTAGAGAGAATATTGTTTTACAAGCTCAATTCAGAGTTGTAACGGGTAACTTACAAAAAAATACAAATAACTTATAAAAAATTATTCAAGGAATTAAAAATATGTATTAGTGATTATAGAAATTCAAATTATTTATTATACGTCCTTTGAATACTTTCTGGAATATAATGTGTTCCAAGTAGTTGTCCAGAGTTGGAAAAAACAACGCCAATTGAAAGGCACGAGCGAAAATTAAGAAGATCCATTTTTATTCGGTATTTTAGTTGTAATTTCAGTAATTAATTCTAATAAAATTAATTATTGCACCAGTACATAAAAATAGACTATATTTAAAAGGAAACAACATGAACTAAACGCCTTCTGCAATTCTAATACCTTTTAAAAAAATGCAGCTCACAAAAGAAAACCACAGCCGGTAACGTTTTTTTCCCGTATCCTAATTACGAAAATTGTATGAATTTTTCTACTGTCTAAATAATGCATTCGATACACATAAACATTTTTTTCTTTCAATAAACGCATTAACCTTTTTAACACATAAACACAATTTTTCTTTCAATAAACGCATTAACCTTTCCAGTTTATTAAGATTAATTAATTAATTTTACTTGATTTTCATAGCTGTGTGCTCTATTTAAAGTATTTTTTATTACCAACCGGTCATTCACGTTAAAACAAATGAAAAATGAAACTGAGAGTGCGGTGCTAACCACGCAAGTAAAGTAGGGCCAGCAGAATAACCTATTGACTCACGCCATAGCTGAATTAATATTTGATCTGGATTACGCGATGGTGCTCTATGCGCTCCTTCGAGCACCCGCGCCCCACTCCGCCTTCCCCTTGTCATGCTGAAACAACGCCGTGATTTAAGGGTAGATTTCGCTGCATTTAGTTCAGCGTGAACCGCGTTATTGAGAAGTATATTCTCACACGGTTGGTTGCGTGGAAATCGAACATTCTAGTTGACAGCGCGGTAATCCACTTAAAAACCATAATAATATAATGTGTGTGCAAGATTGTCACTTTTGTGCATTGCTGATTTATTGACAATCATGAACTGTGTATATTTTATGTGGTTTTTTAATATTCAAACGAAGAAAATATAGAATTAAACGAAACATTTAGACCAGTACCAGATATTATTATAAAAAAAAACATCTGGTGAATGTAGAGGGAAGTTATACAAGTACATTTAGTACAAACACTTTATAACATTTAAAAAAAGAGTGGATTTCTGGCTGCAACAAAAAATGCTTTAAGTTTACTGGTTTGCTTGTTTGCAGGAATTACAGTTCATTACTTTTTGATAAGGAATTCTGTTTTAATATAAAAAGGCACTCGATATTAATTCCCATATGAAAACGATATTCTCTTTTTCCAACAATCCTAAATGTAGACACTAAAAACCCCAGATGAAAGGATTTGCGTATTGAAATTTGTTATAATTCATGCATTTAATTTGCCTTTACTTTTCAGTGTCTTTCGTCTATAGACATTTTCTATGAATTAATTGGTTTCCCTATCAATTTTGAGTGGAAAACGTACCTGTAGTCCAAATTTCTCGGTTCAACCGGTTTAGAGATAGCATCAGACTTTTGATAAAGCTCTCGGAATGAATTATTTAACGGGTTTTTCGCCATGCTGAGAGCATGACTTGAATGCATGAAAAGCTGAAAATGGGGATTGATTGGCTGAGCCACATTTATTTTTTGATATCCTGTGTATTCAGTAGGACTAATTGAACCAAAAGTTAGCATTATAAAAGTAAACATCATGTTGCTTGATGTTGAAATATAATTTTTAACGACTGGCATTCCTAGTATTAAGACATTCCAAAGTCTTTTTTAGGCCAACTTGGCTGCTTTTTTGAGCACACGTTTTTATGATGGTTTTTACTTCAGAAGCAATAAAGTTAGGCAAAGTGCGAAGATTTTTGAAGATGGTAAATTATTATAAAACGATCAGTTTTTGAAAAATGTTATTAAAGTTTTCTTGCAAACGCATCATACAAGTAACTATTTTTATTCTACACTAATTTATACGAGTAGCGTGCAGTTCAGGGGTGTATGGGGTTTCGCTGTAGAGGTAGTACCTTTCATGTCGACCGGTCACACCAAGGGTCAAAGACCGGAGGTGGGTCGAGATGGCTGGTCCTCACAAAGATCCCAGCTCTCACTTATGGCTCCTAGCGCCACAACCCGGGCAACTCCATTGACCTACAGGCTAAACTAAGTGAGGGTAGCCAGATATGGTGATCCCTAATGGTGGGCAGCAGTTCCATTAGTACCTGACTGAGGACATTGAGAAATAATCTCCCTAAGGGCGCAGTCGAATATATAAAGGCGACGCTGTATCAGTCTCAACGGCTTTATCTCTGCGATGTGGAAAGGAATGGAGAACTACCACATTAATTCCTCCATGAACATCATGAATGAATATGAACTCTACGAATTATGTTATGCCGAGCAACCCGGCTAACACCCGGCGCCGTACTGTTTCCAGGGCAGACGTTGACAAATTGGCTACTGGCTGTGTAGATGTGGATCTTATGGCGTCACACGGAAATTTAGCTACCAGGAAGAACCCGCAAAGGTTAGACAATACTCGAATAGCTACATGGAATGTCCGCGGTCTGAACAAGGCCGGAAAGTTACAAATTTTGAAAATGAATTGACACGCTGCAAAATAGATATAGTGGGGATCGCAGAGACCCACTGGCAGGGACATGGTCGCTTTGGTACATCCAACTATAAAGTTTATTATTCTGGCACAGAAAATAGAAGTGTCCACGGAAGTCGGTTTCCTAGTGTCGAATAGACTAAATAAAGCTATTTTAGGATACGAAACAATTAATGAACGAATAATAATAATTAAAATTAATTCCCAACCCTGCATTGTCAACATAATGAAGTTATACGCACCCACATCTGATCTGAAGCTAATGAAGACACTGTAAAGGAGTTTTATAGGACAATTGAAACCACAATTAATAAAATCCCTAATAAAGAAATATTAATCCTAATGGGAGACTACAATGAAAATGTTGGAAGCACTCTTGCGGACAACCACATCAGAACTGTGGTGGGAAGACATGCAATGGGAGCACGCAATGAAGGGGGAGAAAGTCTGATACAATTCAGTATAGACAACAAATTTACAATTGCCAATACCGTTTTTACGCAACACAAACGCAGACTATACACATGGCGTTCACCTGATGGAAAATACAAGAACCAGATCGACTGTGTTCTAATCCGACAACGATGGCGATCTTCCATCACAACCGCGAAAACTCTTCCATCCGCTGACTGTGGCACAGATCAGCAACTGCTCATGTTTGAGCTGACCAGAAAACTAATATCTACCCAAGATCAGCCCAGAGTACCAAAAGTACAGTTGCACGTATCATATATCACCAACATGAATCCAACTGACATATGGCGAGCCCTCAAAGACTCCATAAATGAAACACGTAAAGAAGTGTCATTGGAAACACAAATTAAAAAACAACAACCGTGGTTGTCAGCTGAAACGTTGAATCTCATTTCGAGCAGAAGACATATTAAGAACGCAGGCATGAACAACAGCAACGATTGGAAAGTTACAGAGTCCTAAACAGAGAAATCCAAAATAGCTCCAGGAGAGATAAAAATACACACTCTATGAAAATATGTGCAGAACTACAAAAATATGTTGACCATAACAATACCAAGAACCTGTTTACACAGATCCGCCGTATTACTAGACAATTTAAACCACGAAATTGGGCAATTAAAGATAAAGATAACAACATGATCAACGAATTTGAGCAGATAATCAAGATATGGCCGAATTACTGTGAAGACCTCTACTTTGATGATAAGGCTGTCGACATAGTTCGTGAATATGAGGAAGAATCAGGCATCCTAAAGGAAGAAGTTCGTGCCGCTATCAAGAAGCTTAAGGATGATAAAGCGGTGAGAATAGATAATATATCGGCGGAAATATTAAAATCATTAGATGAAAAAGGTCAGAATATCATACACCAACTATGCCAGAGAATATGGGAAACCAGCACATGGCCCGAGGATTGGTCTACATCCGTGACTACCATACACAAAAAAGGCTCAACAACCTCCTGCAACAACTACCGCCAAATCTCCCTAATAACACATGTAAGCAAAATAATTATGTATATAATACAAGCAAGGCTGGAATCATTCATCTCTAGGCAAACTGCTCCTGAGCAGGCGAGTTTTGTGAAAGGTCGAGGAACTCGAGAACAAATTCTAAACATCAGTCAACTCATAGAGAAAGCTTGAGAATACTACACTCCTATGTACCTATGTTTCGTTGACTACGAGAAGGCCTTTGATAATGTGAAGTGGACACAACTGTGGAGAGTGCTTCAAAGGATGGACGTACCAAGACATCTGATTACTCTCATTAAGCAGCTATATGAGGACAGTACTGCCGTTGTCCAGATCGAAAATACTGTCTCCAAGAAATGCAAGATTCGCAAAGGGGTTAGACAGGGATCCGTACTCTCTCTCCTTCTGTACAATATATATAGCGAATTCATAATGCGCTTAGTTTTGGACAACTGGAATGGAGGAATCAAGATAGGGGGGAAAAAGATCTCCAATCTTCGGTTCGCTGCCGACACTGTTCTCATATCGGAAAACGAAGAACAACTTCTAGAAGTGTTGAATATACTTGAAAATGTAAGTGTAGATTACGGTCTTAAAGTAAACTATAGTAAGACTAAAGTCATGATAATTGATCGCGAGAGTGAGAATGGGAGGCAGCATGAAAGGATTGGCAAATGCGAAGTTGTGCAGTAGTTCACATACCTTGGCTCCGCCCTGCACAGTTCGGGCAGCTGTGAACCTGAGATTCGAAGGCGTATTCAGTTGGAAAAAGTCGCAATGACTCAACGAACAAAGCTGTGGAGGGATAGAAACCTTACAAAAACCACGAAAATCCAGCTGGTAAAAACATTGGTGTTTCCTGTTTTTTCCTACGGATCAGAGACATGGGTGATACGTGCCGCTGACAGAAGACGCATAGACGCCTTTGAGATGTGGTGTTTGCGAAGGATGTTTCGAATACCTTGGACGGTTAGAAGGACCAATGTCTCAATCCTAAATGAAATCCGTCCACAACAGCGACTGTCTTCCCTGATATATGGCCGGATCTAAAAATTTTTCAGGCAACGCTAGCAGGATTTGCTTTTAATGTACTTTTTAATATGTGTGTGATGTGCATTTTAGTATGTGAATTTTGATAGAATTTTTTTTTAATTAATGATGACTGTGAATGTGTATTTTAGACAAACTGATGAACGCAAAACAATGATCTGCTCGACGTCTGGAAAGACTAATGGACATCACTCTATGATGATAATTACGAATCCCTTGAACAAAAAGCCCAGGAAATGAGCCGAATATCCCCTTGAGAGAAGTGATCGCAGCAATCACTTAAGAGAGGAAAGCCCACCGGAATATATTCGATCCCTGCGGAGGTCTGGAAGGCTCTTGAGGAGAGGAACATTAAATTCCTACATATGTTATTCCAGCAAATTTGGAATAGCGGCGTGTGACCAGACGATGGTCTGTATCCTCTATAATATCGAGATAATACAACATCGATACAACATAATACAACATTCCATTCGTAGTTGATAAAAAAACACTTTTTCACGTTCGAATATATTCCAATGTATTGAATTGACTTAAGGAAATAAAAACACAACCATTTCAATGATAAACATTTTTATATACATACGTTTCTTCAAAATTTACATGAGTTTCCACTTTTTGATTTTAAGACAAGCCTTTTATCTCAATTACCCCGGAGCAAGTTGTTTCTCAATTTAAAGAGGCGAGTACGAAGTAAAAAAACGAACTGATAGTTTGATGCGTGTTACCTTTGCAAATTGGACAATCTTTTAAAGTTAACCGTAGTTTATAAAGGAATAGAGAAGCTCAATTTAATAACTTCAACGTTACACAAAGATCGTAAGTGACAGTAAAACGTTTTATAACATTATTAAAAACAAGTTAACTTCTCAGATATTCTGAGTAAATGATGAAAAAAGTCATCTTTGGTTGAATTTACTATTGCTTGCTTCAATGTGCAAAATATTGTCCATAGGCAGTGAAAATATTATACTATTCATACTATTAATAAACTATATTTGAAATATTCCGTAAAATGGTACGGATATTTGGTTTGCAGCCAAGGAAACTGTACAGAAATATTTCATTAATTCCTGCTCCCGATTTAGAGCGCAGCATTTAGACATACAGGTAACTGGATTGAAGTAAATAGGACTGGAAAAGGAAAACATCCAATAAATAGTTCATTGACTACTTCGCCCAAACTTAGTTACACAATGTCCATCACAGAATTGACTGTACACACAAGTTGAACCCTATCACATTGTTTAGTCGGGATTTATCTCACTGAGACCCCATTTATAGTGACCATGTTTCCATTGGCGCGCCCCACTGGCTCCGGTTCATAAGTCCCACTATCTCTTCGCCCTTCCTCATATGGGGCATCATACATATTCTCATGGATATTGTCGTAGATGTTCGTCTGGGCTCCTAAACCGTTCCGATCGCTCAGAGTCGCGTAGCTCATCACAGCGGCGTTACGTTCTTCCTTCCTTTCTGCACCTTCCACGTTTTCTTTGTTCTTCACTGCTACGGGCTTCCGCCTTGAAAAAGACCATACTTTTATTAACCAATCAAATTCTTCAGCGGTTAGCTTACAATTTCCAGTAGATAATGCCCAAAAGCACCAGCAGGAACACAACCACTCCCTGCTCCAATTCCTATGCTGGTGCCCAAGTTCGAATCCTCCTGAGGCTCCTCAATGGCCACTGGAAACAATCAAGTATTTTAGTTGATAATTAAAAAATAGTAGATTTTCAATGCATACTTTCACATCTGGGCTGCTCGCCTGACCACTGGCCATTATCCAGGCATTTTCTCAAGTATGGGCCGATTCGCTCGTAAGATGGGACGCAATGGTACTCGATGGCACTGTTGTATGTGGTTCCGTTCATTACGATAACGCGACCGTTCTCGATGGTTCCAGGATGGTTACAGTCGATAGCTAGAAGCAAAAGTCAATTTTAGTTATGGGATATTTTTGTTTATTAATAAACGACCAGCGTTTTGTGGTGTAAAAGTGCCAAAAAACACAACGGAATAAAGCAATTAAGAAAATGCCCAAGCGCAGATTGATTAACTTACGTAAACAGGTCGGGGCCTGTCCACTCCACACTCCTTTTTTCAAGCAAATCCTGCTAGCGTTGCCTTGCATTGAGTGTCCTCTAGGGCAGTAATATTGAGTAACTCCTCCCACACTACGAGTGCTCACCTTGTAGATCACTCCGGCAAATGTATCCGGGTCTTTGCACTGTATTTCTAAAGATTGGTATAGTTTAATTAATAAGCGATTTTAGGAAGATATTTTAAGAAAATTGACGGTAAAAAGTCTTAAGGTGAAGCCTAGAAGCAAAAATGACAAAAAGTTGGGGTTTCTATAAGTTTAAAACACTAGGTTTAAAATACAGTCAATCCCGAGAAGTAAGATTAAAATTCATTTTAAATTCTCTAAAAATCGTTGTATGTTTAATTTAAATATAATATTTCACTTGTTAGTCTATTTTAATTTTATACTTATTGTTGGTCTTTGGGACAACACATTTTTCAGGTTCGATAAACTTTGCCAGTTAATCGGATACTTTGACGATGCAGAACTCCCAATCCAGGCATGTAAAAATTCAGTTTTTTTGGTTTCTCAGTAAATTCGATTTTTTTTGAATATATACCGGGTGTTTCACAGTTATAAAATATATTTTTTCTTCTAAAACATGGGGAAAATGTTTGCAAAACTGTAGTTTTTTAGTGAGTTTAATTGAGTTTTGTAAATAAAACTGCAGAATGTCTTTTCCTGGTAGAAAATGTTATTTTATTGGCTTGCTCCACCAGTACACCATGTCATGCGCTCAGTGCGGAGAACGTACCGATAACTTTCACGTAGTCTTGAATGACCCTAAATAAACTTTCACCTCAAAGAAAACTATTGGCCTCCTTACCTCTACAAATGGGTTCTTCCGAACTCCATGTCCCATTTTCCAGGCACAATCTTCTGGAAACGCCATCCAGCTCAAAGTTTGGATCACAAGCATACAGGGCGAGAGCCCCGTAGTAAGTAGCGTTTGATGGCAGCGTGACTTGTCCATTGCCAATTTTTTCTGGGTTTCTGCAGTCCACGACTGGAAAGTTCGCAAAGCTCATGAATGGATTCTATACAAAAATTGAGGAAAACTACTCACAAACGCATTGGGGAACTCCTCCACTCCACTGCCCGCTGTCCTCGCAAGTGCTCAAAGGCTCCCCTATTACCTTGTAGCCTCTTTCGCAGCGGTACTTAGCTAGAGCACCGATTTTATACGAAGAAGCCCCCACATTTGCCGATTCGGCTGTTCTGATCAGCGTCCTACCATACATTCGGTCGTTGCCGGTTACCGATAGGATACTGTGATCGGCTATGATTGGTTCCGGACAGCGCACCTCTGCAATAAGATCGTTATCTTCAGGTTTTCCCTAGTGGGGAGCTACGAACCTTCGCATTTTGGAGAAGAGTCGCTCCATTGCCCGTTCTCCATGCAGTATCTCTTGGAGACTCCGTTCAGTTTGTAGTGTTTGGCGCAAGAGTAGGAGAGCTCGCTTCCTAAGTAAGTGGTCGCGTTGGAGTACCGAATCTCTCCGTAGAGCATTGTGGGAACGTTTCCACAGTCGATATCTGAAGACACAAGTTGCAACGGTTTAGACAATTATTTTTCTTATATTCCAATGGTTTTCTAGGTCATATATTAAAAAGACCTGCTCCATGAGTTCAGTTAGGTTCCGTTATTCTTGGTCCTTCGTCTCTTGGGCATTGTACAGGGTATCCCAACGCTAGAGCAAGTTTACGCTTAACAGTTATATTTGTTTCAAAATTTTCACCGTTATATTGCAAAGGTACAGGGTTGGATATTATATGTTAACACCTTGTCGTTGGAACACCCTGTATGTATATTCAATAGGAACTTACATTCGCAGCTGGGAGTGGTTCCAGACCATTCCCCACTTCTTTGGCACTCATGAATCTGCTCACCACGCAGCAAATGACCCACTTCACAATGGTACTCAATGGCAGAATGCACATTGAAATCCACTCCAACCACGTAGCTTCCCGCAGGAACATCCGGTTCGTCGCATGTGATCACTGCAATTTTTGTTACCTTTATCCACCTCAATTTACTGGGAAGTTGAACACATACGTTCGCAAAATGGAGCGTCTGAAGACCATTTCCCATCCTTGGTGCACTTCTGGACTTTTTGCCCATCCAACCAGTAATCTGCTTCGCAGAAGTACTCAACAATGCTCTCAACTGTAGTGGTGCCATTGCGCAAGTCGTACCGCCCATAGTCGATATTGGGAGGCGCCCCACAGTCCACGTATTTGCAAGTGGGGGCTTTGCCTGACCATTCCCCACCAAGCCCACAGGATAACACCTGAACATCAAAATCTCCATGAAAACCTACCGTAAAACCAAATCGATTCCTCTTACTCCTTCTCCATGAATAACATATCCTGGCTGGCAGGAGTACGTGGCTCTATCTCCGGCTCTGTGCCCAGAGGTATGCACGACTCCGCCATGAATGTCCGGAGGATCCGGGCACCAATCAAACAGGCACTGAGGAGTGGAGTTGGTCCATTTGCCATCGTCTCCACATAGTCGAACTTCGTGACCTGCGTAAATCTACGGTGTGAGACATCAGGAGTTTTCAATTCACCTCTATTACCTATGAGGGTGTAGTTTTCATGGCAGGAATAAATGGCTCGGGCTCCATGGGACGTTCGGTTGTCCTTCAAGACCACTGTACCATGTTCCATGCTCGAAAGCGACCCACAGTCAATGACTGAGAAATAGAAAAAGTAGGTAAAAAAAAGTGTATTTTTTTCTAAGTTTAAGGTAACTTTTGATGCTATCTTTGTATGAACTTTTTGATTTGTATTTGGTCGTATAATTCAGTTGAAATTATGCAACCTAATTTCGAATCACTCAGTATCAGATTTACATTTGCAAGTTGGCGGCATTCCAGTCCAGAATCCGTTCATTCCACACTTTCGTGCTTCGCTCCCTAGGAGCATGTGTCCAACCGGACACTTGTACTTGATGGTGGCTCCTAGACTATAATTGGATCCGGTGATGGTGGTGTTGATGAGTTTGTCTGGGCTTCCACAAGAGGAAGGAACTGGCGAAAGGAAGATGTAATTTTTAATATTATCGAATTACCTCACTAAAATATTGGTGAGCTTAGTTGGTCTGGTCAACGTAGTTTGTACATTTGGAATTTATTTTGGCCTCTTTATTCTACAGCGTGTCTCTTCAAGACGCCATATTTGTAATAACCAATGTCTTTAAGACGTCTTCAAGACATATACAGACGTCTTCAAAGACGTCCATATTTGTAACAACCAATGTCTTTAAGACGTCTTCAAGACATATACAGACGTCTTTAAGACGTCTCACATATCTTATATAGACATCTTAAAGACGTCTTTGTGCTGTTTGGGTAGTAATTATTCAGGTTTTGGAAAAATTATAATAACATTTTGTATTTTTAGCAATGATGATCGGTAGGTACAGATGCTTTATGCTTTGAGCGATGTTTAGTAAAATATTTAAGTCAGTGGTTTTATGAAAATATTTCAAACTATATTTTTTTAAATACAAAACAGTTTTCTCGAATTTCCTTTACATTTTTCTTGATGAAAATCGGTGGAGATGCATTTTAGGTCATTTTAAGTGAGAATCGGTCGCAATTTTTTTCTAACAATTGAATACCATATTTTTTCGAGATATTTGGACGAACTCTCGAAATTGTATCATAAATAATGCACTTTTCCATTGCACCTTCACTTTAAGCCTTGCAAGGACAAAAATTAATTAAGTTGTTTACATGAATATTTATGTTATTATTTATAAACTATGCAAATTTTTCCAATGGAATCCAATAGGTTTGCTGTGAAAGGGCATTTTCAAATAAATAATTTCGCATACTGGTGTTATGATTATTTATGATCATTATGTAACGATTTCTTGAAATCTGTGGCAGGCATGGTCTATAGGGAATGAGTAAGTAGTTTTGTGCTGAATACCTTAAACGATAGGTCAAACTAATGATAGGCTGGTTGATTTTTAACGTTCAAGGTTCTTATAAATATCACCAGGAGCCTTTCAAAATTTTATGCCACAAATTATGCTTAATGAAATCGACTCAGTGGTCAAACAGAGGCTTGTAGAACATCTAAAAATACATCAAGGCTGCAATTTGTTTAGAAAAACACAATTGCCGCCTTCCTCACCATGCTGACAAATCCAATGCAGGTAATCTAGATTGCATCCTACATCATTCCAAAGCCACCCACGTCCTCCATCGAGTACCACACAATTTTGTTCTCCATTGTAGTTATTGGGCTGGTCTTTTCCCCAAGAGGGACGTTGTACTAAGTCTCCTACAACAAAAAATTGAAGTTTGAAACTGCACAAAATAATTGGCCAAAATACTGGTTGCAACAATCAATTAACACCAATATAAACAATCAAGTTTCGGTATGGGAGCCTTTAATAGCGGTAGTGAATAATTTATGACTGTCTAATTGGATATTCGATTGCACAAGCCGAAATCATTAGCATTCTATCAGAGTGTGAGATTTTTTGTCTCTATGTTAGTGTTGCCGATTTGGTTGCAACATTTGGAAATACAACACCCTGTAAAGTAGTCATTAATCAAAATTGGGAAACCGACATGGAAGACCCCAATCAGTTGTTGGCCTTTCATCATTTCAATGCAATTTTTCTGTTATGTAAAACGGTAGTGTCTTGAAGGCGTTATTTGTTGTCTTAGTGCAGTCGCAGTCTATTGCAAATGTTTGTAAACAATTTCTAAAATTGCGGCCATTCATGCAAAGGTTAAAACTCGCCTTGAGGCTTCCAGACGTTCAACAGACGTACGATTTAACATTTGGAAATCATTTTTACTGCTTAATGAATTTCATGATTTTGTTGTGAGGATATGAGAAATCGCATGGTTGTGGATACGTTTCAACTTAAATTGATAAAGGAAAGCTGCTACTAACAAAACTTGAAATACAAACTGGGAGAATTTTGTGCAAATTAAGAGCTGAAAATTGTTTTAAATAAGCCTTCAAAGAGAAGATGCATCATTAACTGTGGCGGGGACAATGAACAGGCTGGAAATGGGTCAGAAAAATCAAAATCCCGCGATGAAAACCTTCAACACCATTATTCGTATCCGGATTTTGCTGAGGAGGAACATTCATGCTCGGCATATGAATCAGAAGATAGTTCGGATATTAGTGTGGAAGAATGCGGAACACGCATTCTTCTTATTCTTCTCATTCCTGAGGAAATGGGCAATGATGTACTAGACTTGGTGGAAAGCCAGTTTAATATACTTAGGAAACGACTTTATTTCTAAACCAACGAACTAAAACTATTGGAAGTAGAAATTTTGGTGTTTAAACGGACGCTCGGATGAGGATTCTGCAGAATCAGTATGAATCAGAAAAAGCAGCTGTTTTGCAAATTAATGAGTTAACGAATATAATCAAACAACTGGAAGAAGGCAGGAAAAACCTGGCGTTTAATAAGGGAGATATTTAACGTAAAAAGACATTGTTATAACATGGACATAATAATAACATTATAATAACTAGTACTGTAAAAACATACAAAAAAAAACTTATTACTTTATGAAACAATAAACCAAGAAACATTGAAATATTTGCTTCGTTTTCAACAATTTTTCATTCTTCCTAATTATTTAATTAGAGGTCTCTTACTTTGAATATGAAAGTAATTTTCGTTTTCATCAATTATAATTAACTTAACTTCTTTTGCACAAAAGCTTCAGCAAAATTCGTCTTTTTCAACAACGTTTTGCGTTTTTTTCTCAATTTAATTTAATTTCATACTTTCCTTAGTAGAAATTCTAATTAAAACTGAAATCCTGGCATAAAAAGATTCACTCAAGCGGAATTAAAACACTTAAAATTCTTTATTCGCGGCTCTGATGTTGCCGAAAATTTCATTGTTGTTCAAAAGGCAAAGACTGTTTGTATTTTTTTACTTTATATATGATTTAATTAGTTATATTTTACACGTTTCTTGTCCGAAATTGTATTTCAAAATTAATACCAGAGTGGCGAGTAATCCAAATAAGTTCTTCGAATCAATTTTATTACGTTCTTTTAATACTTTGATTTATCTAACTCTTATTTAATACTAAATTTCAAAAATGGGCATTAAAAACGAATTAAGTGTAATTAGTAATAAAGTAACAATTCATGGAAACAAACATTTTAAAGTCATTTATCCGACAAAAGTTGTAAACCTAATTAAACCGATTGGTGAAATAATTGATGCCGAATTATATCTAATTATAATTTGATTTTTTGTTTATAAAAACCCAACTTGAAAACGGGTTTTATTTAACACCAAAACAACAAAGCGTCGAAATTAAGTATTTTAATTCCCTTTTTTTAATAAGATGGGAATCATTAAAAAAATTGTGTTTTTTTAATAGTTAAAACTGAACGTTTTGCAACTAAACTTGAGATAAATTAATTTTATTATGGAATTTTCTTTTAGATTCTGAAAATGGATACTAAATCTTTCATATATAAAATATAAGCGTAACCGATTTTTTAGAGAGCTAAATCCGAATTGAACCGAAAAATTGAATATATTTTTTTTATTTTATGATTTTCTTTTTAGATCTTTTGATTAAAAGACATATTTCAGTCCTGAAGAAATGCTAAATAAACGATTATATACCCATGACGATTATTGAACTAAATGTTTCTCTCATTAAACTGATTGTTTGTGGAACCAAAACATAAAATTCTTACAATAGTCAATAAAGAACTTGAATAAAAGTATTATTTCTGTGATGGCTTTGGGCAAAGCTTTGCAAATTAGAAAAAGGTTTGTAAAGCAAGCAATGAGTAAAGGAATACTATTAGACAACTGGAAGAAGAATAAAAAAACCACGCTTATAAGACAAGACAAGAAAACGCTAAAATTAATTGTTACAACTAATATTAAAATTAAAAATTAAATAAAAACATCATGGTTTATGAAGTAACCGAAAAATCGAAATATTTGTTGAATTTTTAACAGTTTTACCTTCTATCTAGTTATTTTAACCGATGTCGGTTACTTTTAGTTTGTCTGTGAACCCAAATAAGTTCTTTGAATCAATATTATTACATTCTTTTAATGTTTTGACTACTTTAGAAGCATTAAAAACGGATGAAGAGTAATTATTCGTAAAGTAACAATTCATGGAAAAGAACATTTTTAATTTATTCGTTCGTTGAAAGTTGTAACCCTAATTAAACTGACTTGTGAAATAATTGATTCTTAATTATTTCTAATGTTAATTTGAATTGTAAATGATTTTTTAGCGCGAAAAGCAGCGAATCGTCGACATAAATCATTTTAATTCACTTATTGCAATAAGATGGGAGTCATTTGAAAAATAGGGCTTTTTGAATAATTAATTGTTCAAAAATTATAATAAAAATTATAATACAGTTAAGAAAAATAAATATTAAAAAGTTAATTACGAATTTTACTATGTATTTTCCTTTTTTAAAGCCGAACTTGGCTACTAATTCTTTCTGATAGCAGAAAAAAAATTATAACCGATTTTTGAAAGAACTAAAACCTAATCTTTTCTAATCACTCTCATAAATTGAATTAATATTTTTAATTTATAGGTTTTAAAATTTTGATTTTAAAACTATTTTTTTCGCATCTTGAAGAAATGCGTAAGAATGTTTTAAAATTAAACTGGTTGTTTGTGAAATTAAAATATAAAATTACCACAATAAACAGTTAACAAAGAAATTGTATGAAAGCATATTTTTTGTGTTTAAAATGAACACCTTAAATTATAAAAAACTCATTTATTTATATTTATGTTATAGACTCATAAGATACACAAGATACATACCTACAATATATTCCATAAAAAAGAAGCAACAAAAACAGATAAAAAGCTAGTAAAAATTAAGAGCATTATAGGAACAAACCATCAAATTAATCTGAAAAAAAGCACTAACCAAACTAAGTTTGAAGAGTATATATTTTGGAAATCCAAAGAACTAAACCAATTGAAGATTAGACACAATAGTTTTGATTAGCATTTGAAAGGAATAGTCAAGGCGATCGCAAGCAAGTTTTCTCTGAACATTGATCTATTGTGTGCATAATTCAAGCAGCCCGCCATCCCGTTCGGCTGAAGAAACAATGCACTTTCCAATGGTTGTTCTTCGCGAATACAATGGCGTTTAATTCCTAATTAATTAAGTGTGAAAATTAATTACCGAAAAACTTCTAGTTCCTTACTTGAACGAATTTGGTCTAAGAATTAGTTAATGTCCACTTTCATTAAAGTCAGGAAATTTTCTGTTTTGTGTGGTCAATAAAGTGAGCGATTTTTTCAGCATTTCGAACAATCGGTAGTTATGCGCTATTTCGCTCAGCAGCGCCTCGAGGGCACGATTTTATAAAATGTCAGAGTCGAGTATTGGAAAGTGGGTTAGCGATTCAACGAAAGGGAAATATTGCATTTTTCTATCTGGATTCCACTGCGAGGTAAAGGTAGATACACTAGCGAGGTCAAAGACTGAATATGAACAAACGGCCAACTTACCATTGACCCATTTCCAGGTCCGGGAAGTTAGGCCAGGTTCCTTTTGGGCTCCGATCCAAACCAACTGGGTTTTTAGGGTTGGTTTTCTTCGTTCTAGTTCAGCGTAGAGAAAAGATGTTTGTCCTTGGCTCATTCCATGGGCTAAATCCCCATTATGACCTGAAAAGGAAGTTATTTTAGGAAATCTTAAGGCAATTTTAGTAGAAGTAAAGAAAATTGCTTCAAATGTTTCAGATAGTTGATGTTTTGAAGGTATATTAGTTGCTTGTCCAATGCTTCTGACACTTAGAGCATATTCCCTCTATGTAAGGATTTAAAAAATCTATGTTATAGCCTGTAACTCCTAGAGAGCGCGTCCCTGGGTGTTGGTATGCTTCCCAGATATGGGAGGTAGGGCGGAAATAAAATACGCCCCGCGGACCAATAGGCAAAATATGCAGCGCCTGACCCAGAGTGGGCGACTGCAAACAGTGACGGTTCCCCATTTTAGGGACGGATGAACCAACACTCCCCAAGACGTCTGCCCAACGTGGTGTTTTACGACTAAACCTCATCTCATATGAAGGCACTCCAAAAACAAAGGTCCCCAGTCCCCAGCGGCTCAAATGACCCTGCCCAAGACGGCAGTCAGACCAGTCATAGAGCAGGGGGTGCTAAGAATCCCTGGGTTAAATTAGGTTGCCAACTTCACATTGCAATTTATAACCCTAGGTCAGTTGGAAACGAGGAATGGCTAACAGAACTACAATAGGAACTGGACAGAATAAATTGTGATATTCTGGGAATATCACAAACAAGGAGAGGAGGTGAGGAATCCATTAGACTAAGATTAGGAAATATCCTATTTTACAAGGAAGTGAGGACAGTAGTATAGGTGGTGTGGGTTTCATTATCGACAAACGGGTTTCCCCAAATATTCAAATACTTAAAGCCATATGAAATAGAGTAATTAATATAACATTAATTAATTAATAATTAATTAATATAACACATAACACTTAAGATTAACTCCAATATAACGATTAAAGTCGTTAAAACCTATGCACCAGAAAGTAGCCATGAGGATGAAGAAGTCGAGGTGTTGTATGATGAAATCACACAAAGCCTAACAGAAAATAAAACAAAATATACGCTGATAATAGGAGACTTGAACGCAAGAGTAGCAGAGCTGTGTAACAGCTCGCAGTACGTTGGAAAATTCGGTCTGGGGAAAAGAAATAAAAGGACGATGCTTGCAAATTAGCTGGAAAGAGAACAACTATACATAATGAATACGTTTTTCCTAAAAAAACCTCACAGAAAATGGACCCGGGCCAGTCTGGATGGATATACAAGAAATTAAATAGACTACATGCTAACACCAAATAAACATATCGTTCAAGATGTTGATGTTCTGAACTCCTTTACTACTGGCAGTGATCACAGATAAGTTCGGTGCAAAATCATAATAAACACAAAATTGGAAAGAGCAAAAAAGTTCAACAACACCCAATACCGTGTAGATCCTGGCACAATAAGAGACAGCAAATATATAGCAAAAGGTTGAGCAAACGGCTAAAAAAGAAAAAAACATCACCACACGAGAGCTTAGACGAAACAAACAGTAGAAAGAATAGAAAAGCTCTCAACACAAAACCAAACAGCTACTGGGAAAAAGGAGAGAGCTTATTAAAGGCAACACAAGGAATACAGTAGAGTATGCCGAACTAAACAAAACAACAAAGAAAATGTCGAAGCAGGACATAAGAAAACATCAAGAGAATCGAATATAAGAACTGATACAGCAAAACAGAGGCTTAAACATCTTTGAAAAAGAACAGGCACATAAAAAAGAAATGATCAAGCTGAGAGACGGACAGGGTAACATAACAGTGGATCGAAGAGAGATACTCAAGGCAACAGAGGTGTTCTATACACGTTTGTACGAGTCCAAAATAGACAATGAGGTTGCCAGAAGAGTAAATAATGACCAGAAAGCAGGATATGTAATGTTGGCTCCGAGGCTCTACCAGAGATTTTTAACCAATTAAAAAACGGAAAGACAGCAGGTGACGACAACGTCATACCGGATATGTTGAAGGAAGGTGGAAGTCTACTGGTAAGGGAGCTTAAATCACTATTTAATACATGCCTAATCCAGGGAAAAATACCACAGGATTGGAACACCGCGATACTCATACTGATACATAAGAAAGGCGATCCAAGCAACCTAGAAAACTATAGACCAATCAGCCTGTTATCACAGATCTACAAGTTATTTATGAGAATAATGCCAAACCGCCTTGAATTCAAACTTGACACATACCAACCCTATGAGCACTCGGACTTCAGAAAAGGCACCAGTACAATAGAACATCGCAACACCGGAAGGATACTGAACGAAAAAGCAACGGAATATAACATCCCAATATGGGTCGTCCTTGATAGATTTTAGAAAGGCCTTCGACACAGTTGAATTTTGGGTAGTTATTAGGTCAATGATAAATGCAAGAATAGACCAACGATATATTAACATTATACAGACACTAAATGACCGCTCAACAATGAAAGTAAGGCTACATGAAGACACCGACGAAATCCTGATTAAAAGACGCGTTAGACAAGGAGACATTGTGTCACCCAAAGTGTTTACACTACTGCTAGAGGATGTTTTCAAAAGCTTATACTGGGAAGACAGAGAAATTAATATATCGGCAGAAAAACTCAGTAACCTAAGATTTGCTGATGATATTGCTATTTTTGCCCCAAACAGTGAAGAATTAGACGACATGCTTATAGAATTACAACAAGAAGCAAGAAAAGTAGGCCTAGAAATGAACAGTTCTAAAACCAAATTCATGACAAACCAACGGACAAACATAGAGAGTATAAATGTGCTAGGACAACAAGTAGAGAAAGTAAACTCTTATGTCTACCCAGGTCAAGAAATAACATTGGGAAAAACTAATCAAGAACTTGAAATTAAGCATAGATTACATCAAGGATGGGCGGCCTATGGGAAGATGCGACACGTCTTCAACTCCAACTCACCCCTCAAAGTAAAAACCAAGGTGTACATGGAATGCATTATCCCAGTAACAACCTAAGGATGTGAAAGATGGGTTTAAACAAAGAAAAGCCTACATCCTAAATGAAAATATTAAAGATACACCAAAGATCAATAGAACAGAAAATGCTAGGAATAACGCTTAAAGATCATAAAACCAATGAGTGGATGAGAAATAGAATCAAGGTCGAAGATACAGCGAGGCGAATAGATAGTCTTAAATGGAACTGGGCCGGACATGTTGCCCAAAATACAACGAATTGGAGCGGAAAAACAACAAGATGGAGACCTTGGGGGAAGAAAAGGAGCACCGGCAGACCACAACAATGATGGTATGATGACATCAAAAGAACAGCCGGACTTAACTGGTACCAAGTGGCACTGAACAGGGAAAACTGGAAAAATATGAGAGAGGCCTATATCCAAAGGATAGAAAACTGCTAGAAGAAGAATAAGTTTTGTATCTACGATACTTTGCCCTTTCGTATGTTCATTTCCTCTGGAAAATTATAAATTGTTTAATACCTGTTGGGTACTTGGGCTATGAGACACACACTTTTTTTCGTTCAGAGATACATTTGTTATATCTTTGAGTATTTGCTGCTATAGTTCTTCTTTCTTCTTTGCATTCTTTATCCCCCTTCTTATATACATCAGAGTTCGAAATATTATTCTCTTACAACTTTTACTATATCCGGAAGGACTCAGTCCGCTCAGTCGGAATAGGTTTCTTTCAGATTCTATTTCTCGTTTTTTGTCTGCGCTATTTATTACACTTAATTTGTGTTTTTTTAATCTGCGGTTTATAAAGCTTTCGCATTTATTGCCGTCAATGTCATTTCATCGTTCACTTGTAGTAAGGTCTGAGGACACGTCTGGTGTCGTCCAGTTTTTTGTAATTACATTCCTGTAAGGAATTACATTCCTGTCTTTTTATGAATGTAAGTCTTTTTATGAATCACTTAACTACCAGTTAAGTTGCAACTTTTGAGCTTGCAATATGTTATTGCAAAAACCTTTCGTTTTTAAGCTAAATAATCAGGTAATGAGAAAAAAATACCAGGCTCAAATCCCATACAAGCCATTACAAAATCCGTTGGCTCCAGTTTCAGACGCTCTTTACTGAATCCCTACAAAAGCTGTAAAATTTCCGAAAACAAAGATTGAAAAAGAAACATTCGCAAGATGTCTGCAGCTTAAAACATCAGTTTTACTACATTTACTTGCTTCTACTATTAGTTTATGGCTATTTTGGACAATAATTGATCTATTTTTTTAATTTATAATAAAACTATGATAAATTAAAGAATCCAAAAATGTTCTCAAAGAATTAAAATTTCATAATGGAAACTTTTTGATAACGATTTCTGCCTTTTTAAGTTATTCACACAATATCCTTTTGGTCATATCTTCATCTTTTCTTTGCAATTAGTTGTGAAATATCGTTTTAACTTTTTCATTTATGTTTTGTATATCTTTATCTTGTATTTTCTTTCTCATTAAATGGTTGATTGTCATTCAAATTCAATTTTTTAAATTTATATTATAAATTGCAGCTTTCTTATTGCTATGTGTAGGTGGTTTTGTCGGGTCCATAACACAGTATTTCCGAATCATGTGAAAACTGAAGAAGTTTAGTTTAACGAACATTAGTTTAAAGTGAATTAAAAAAAAAGTTGAACTAAATGTTCTAATTTCAAGGATAATATGAAATTGCTATTAAAAGCCAACTTACTTAAGCATCTAGCACAGGAGACACATGACTTCATATTAGAAAAACTTAACGAATGCATCACGACTAACAAAATACCCAAGTCATGGAAGAACGGTATAATAATTCCTTTTTTAAAGAATGGACTAGATGACACACTAACAAAAAACTACAGACCCGTCACGCTACTCCCGGGGTTGAGCAAACTGTTTGCACACATAATAAAAAACAGATTACATAATTTAATAGGACATCATATTCCAAAATACCAGTTTGGCTTCAAGACTAAAAACTCAACTATACATCCACTTTTTGTTCTTACTAATAACATACAAACCACACACCTGACCGGAGGAAAATCTGCCAGCCTGTTTTTAGACATAAATAAGGCCTTTGACAGTGTGTGGATCGAGGGCTTACTATACAAACTACACAAACTTGGCACTCCACACTTCTTAATACATATTGTTAAACAACTACTCGAAGACAGACAAGTGGGGGTACGAATCAACGACTACTCTATCCGCTTTTCACCTGAGCAAGGCTTACCTCAGGGTTCACCACTCTCACCCCTGCTTTACAACATATATTGCCATGACATATACAACCACAACAGACATGACAAAGAATGTATAGACCAAAACGCTTACCTGCTGCAATACGCTGACTACACTATCCTTATCGCGCATGACAGAAATACCGCCAGAGCAGTGGACAAACTCCAGACACTAACAGACACAATAACAGCATGGTTCTACAAATGGAGGTTCACACCAAATGCATAAAAAAACCGGATGCTCCTCTCAAACCACCGAATTAAACCAGACTCTCCAAACATCACCACGGACGGTCAAATAATCAAACCCACCGACAATGTGAAATACCTAGGAATAACAATGAACAATAAACTAAAATTCACAAAACACGTACAAAACATCAGAACAGATCTAACCAAGAGAGCAAAACACTTCCGCACACTTACTTACAAAAACAAGGGTATCAGCACCAAGACAGCAACTATCATATATAAAGCGAGCTGCAGACCTCTAATTGACTACGCTCATATTTTATTCGCCAAGGCTACTGACAAAACTAAACGGCATTTACAGACAACAGAACAGTTAGCACTGAGACTGATAACGAAGATCCGACACCCAGCAAACCCATTACACAATCCACCAAACCGAATAATCTACGAACGCACAATCTTGACAAGGATCTCGGAAAGACTACTCGTCTTGCAATCAAGATGGAAACACAACCCTCACAATCTCACCTTCCTGGACCCCCTCTGTTTAACAAGACCGACCAGACAAACGCGTTTCCTCTTCCCAACCACAACCCTATTGGAGCATCTCCAGACATAAATTATGTACGTGTTTGTGAATTATATTAGTTATTAAGTTTCCATACAAAACTTTGTAATCAACCCAGGGCAGAAAGACCGATAGGTCGATAGCCTTTTATTACTAATAAATGAGTGACCAGTCAAATGTGAAGGTTGAAACAACTATATACACAAACTGATGATGGTGGAGAAAGACACTGAAACGTATTTGAAACATTTTAAATAATAAACAATAAAATTGACTGAAACCCAGGAATACATTGGAATGAATTATTAATAAAGATGCTTACTACTACTACTATGAAATTGCTTGGCATCTCATTCTGCAAAACTGTGTAAAAATGAAAAAAAAAATTTTTAGTCACATTATAACGAACACGTTTGATATTTGAGAAGAAAAATGTGCAAGAAAATCAGGTGGTTTAATTCTCATTTCAAGTCTTAAAATGCTGAAAACTAGATGAATTGAAAATCCTTTTTGAAAATTAAGAAAGTTGGAAATTGCATTTTTTAAAGATTAAGTCAACATTCAGGTACCCAAAGCAAGAGCTTTTATGGCTATTTGGAACAAGTTTCCGCAGTTTTTAACACAAAAAATTTAAACAAAAGTCAAACAAATAAAAACATTAGAAACATTTTAGAAATAAAGATGTTTACTACTACTACTATTGTTAACCTAGAATAAGAGAATTTTCATATTTGTTTTTTATTTAGATTAAGACTACATGTATTAAACAAGGGCAGAAAGACCGATAGGTCGATAGCCTTTTTTAGAAATAAAGATGTTTACTACTACTACTAAAAACATTAAGAAACTATTTAGAATGGAACATTGGTAATAATATAATAATAAATCAAGATATTTGCTTAAGGTTGTTGGTTTGGGATGTTACCCGATACGAATTATGAAATAAAACTGCATTCTTTAGGAAATTTAAAGCCCATTTTGAAATTTCTTGGTCAAATTGCTAAATTTTCCATAAAAAGAAAAAAATAAATGAAAGGCTGCATTTAATCAAGCAATTTCTATAAAAAAAACGTCTCGAAAAATGAGCTGAATCAACTCTAAAAAGCTCACTTTTAACATTTTTAAAATTCTGCAAATTAATTGAGTTGAGCGAACAGAGAAAAAACGCTAACTTTCAGAAAAAGAAAGCAGCATTTTTGACTAATTTGAAGACTTTTTAATTATTTTCCTGTCTTTTAAATCCTGTCAATAAAAGCCTGCAAACATTAGTTAGAACTTCATTCCAATATATTCCTGGGTTTTTCAGTCAATTTTATTGTCACTAATTATGGTGTTATGTGATGAGCCCTGCGTTTCGTCCCGGGTCTACCTATTGGACTCGTCAGTAAGGCTTGGGTAGACCCTGCCTTATACGCCAGACATCGGTTCTACGTGTTTGGACGTAAATGAACCGAGCCGGTATAGATCTTCTGCGGTGAGATATTGGCAACCCGTGTTGCCGATTAGCATTAGATTGAAAACCACTCGTTCCATTCTGTTTTTTTTCTCCCAAGCATCTATATCTTTTTCGTATATTTCTTTTTCCTGACTGTACTTTTAATTCATTCCAATGTATTCCTGGGTTTTTCAGTCAATTTTATTGTCACTAATTATGGTGTTATGTGATGAGCCCTGCGTTTCGTCCCGGGTCTACCTATTGGACTCGTCAGTAAGGGACGAAACGCAGGGCTCATCACATAACACCATAATTAGTGACAATAAAATTGACTGAAAAACCCAGGAATATATTGGAATGAATTAAAAGTACAGTCAGGAAAAAGAAATATACGAAAAAGATATAGATGCTTGGGAGAAAAAAAGCAGAATGGAACGAGTGGTTTTCAATCTAATGCTAATCGGCAACACGGGTTGCCAATATCTCACCGCAGAAGATCTATACCGGCTCGGTTCATTTACGTCCAAACACGTAGAACCGATGTCTGGCGTATAAGGCAGGGTCTACCTAAGCCTTACTGACGAGTCCAATAGGTAGACCCGGGACGAAACGCAGGGCTCATCACATAACACCATAATTAGTGACAATAAAATTGACTGAAAAACCCAGGAATATATTGGAATGAATTAAAAGTACAGTCAGGAAAAAGAAATATACGAAAAAGAATTAGTTAGAACTAAAGAAAGTAAATGATAGAGTTGGATTATTTTAAAAAATTTTGTGTGTTTTCATTCTTGTTAGCTTAGATTCTTTAGTTGTTTGTTTGTTTTATCCTTTTCAGTAATAATCTTTTTACGTTAATTTTAATATATGTTAATTACATACAACTGGTTCAAATCATCAGAAGGGTCTATTGTAAGTAAATGTATTAAGTGTTTATACCTCGCTGTATTATTTTAATATACCTTTTTATTCTGACATGTTTTGGCCTCTATTGCCATCATCAGGCTTGAACGTCAATGTAACAATATCATCGCATTTATTTTATTTACTAGCAGCCAAAACATCCAACAAGATGATAAATATATGAAAATACTTCAACAATGAGTTTATTTTTATTAACACCGTTTTCCAAACAATTACTGATTTGTTTTATTACTCATACTTGTTAAATTACTAGTTTTTTTTTAATTACATTGGTTTCTAACGTACTTTTTATTAAATACATATTTTTAATGCTTCCTATAAGCTGTAGGTAAGTAATTTATGACGAAAGAAGAGAGAAACTAATTACAGTTTGTATGAAGATTGAAAAGTAAAATGATGAAAATATTTAATCTAAGCAAGTAATTAAAGAAACACTCGGACTGAAAAAATTGTCAACTAGGCAACATTTATAAAATATTGGAAAATTATGAAAATATAAAATTGACAATTTACATTAATAAATTACCTGAATATAATGTGGCAAAGACTGGAAAAAATAACGATTTTTTTACTGTTTAGTTAACTCCAAGTTTTTTTTGCAGATTTAACTAGTGAAAAGTAAATTTAGTAAATGAAACAGAGTCTTAATAAAAGTTTTGTTGTTTTCAAAAGTTGCATTCAGGCCTGAATTAAGACTAGAAAATTGACTTCTTAGCGACAAGTTGTTAAGATTTAAAAAATCAGCCAGAAAGTTGAACAGTTAGTTGATAATGATTATTTTTGGATCTCTGTTGAGCTCTCTGAAAATGTAAAACATACAGAATCTGTGCGAATTTATAAAAGATTGTATAAAAATTGAAGTTATTTTTGTATAAACACTTTTAGCGCCAACAACTCTTAATCCATTGACAACTTCTCTTTGTACTAACCTTGGCAGTAAGCTCGAGCTTCCTGAAACGATCCACCCCTAGATACCCCAAATTCATAACAGGTGCGGGCAAAAGCTGCGAGTTGCGCTTCTTCAGGCGAGTCTTTCGGTGCACATCTGTCTACTGAAAATTCTGTAAAAAAACCGTTTGTTATTCAGTTATTTATACAGTTTTTCGTAAGACCGACAAACAGAAGCGACACTTTAAATTCAAGGGAATTTATTATCAAAAGTTAATAAATTATCAAAAGTTAAAACAAAATAAAGAAGAAATGCATAAAAATATGCAATTTTTTATGCTCCTTCAATAGTCTTCTAAAACAATCTTTTACTATGCTGGATTCAATGTGATTTTAGCCAACCTGTATATCGTGGAAGTGTAGAATAGGAATTCCGTAATTGGCTAATAACATATAATGGAAAGTATGGTTTCGAAAGCGACAGTTTGCATTCAGTGCTTGCGTTCAAGTTCAGCCGAGCTTCCGTAATGTTTTTACGATCGGGTGTGCCACGAAAATGCCATGAAGCACTAAGAGGTTTTGGCTCCTAAAGAGACCCATTTGACAAATTGGTAATAAAACCTTGCATCCTCAGTCACATGTATCAGAAGACTGCCATCAAACCTAGTCATTTAACATAATTTTTTTAAACAATTTGCATAAGAGTCATGGAATTAGCGTATGTTACACCGACAGATCATCGCAGATAACCCTGAACGCTTCATGATATACATTTGTGCATAAATACAAAGATTATTAACATTTAATGAACGAATTATAATAATTACAGAGGAGAATAATAGTTTGGTAATTAGACGGGCCTTGCGCAATCCAAGCTCGCTTTGTCAATGGAAATGAACACGAAATTATCTAAGTGAAACTATATTTTAGGCACTTTTTTATAAATCTACTCAATTAATAATCGATGATTTAATAAAATAATACAGATAAAATTCGTGGATTACATCGGCAAATCGAATGCATTTTGTTTAAATAATCGGTCCGTGTAAAAACACTGAATGGCGGAAAAAGCTCAACAATGAACTGAAGTAGTTACTTAAACAGATTACAAGATGTTTAGTAAAAAGCGTTAAACACCCTTGTTATAAGCGCTCAAATAGCGATTATGCCAGTGAAAGTGAGTCCGATTATGAAACGAGCGTCCATCGAAGATGAATATTTATTTAATTGCTACCGGTTGTATTTTAATGGTCAATAAACTGTTAAGCGATTAATAAAATATTTTTATGTACGTACCATCAGGTGTGAATACTTCCACTTCACAGAGGGATAAAGATCCTTCCACTCCTACCAACTGGAGGAAGACATATTCCCCGATAAGCGGTCGGGCGCAGGTGAAGGTTTTCGTTGATCCTTCATCTAAATTTGTTAAAAGAAAAAAGCGTTTTTTTCCAGTAGAAGAAGAACTTTAAACAAAAACAACCCTCACCTATTGTTCCAGGAAACCACGCACATAAAGGGTTCCTTTGTAGGTCGGTACTGCTATTTCCCACTCTGATTTCCAGATCTTGTAGGGGCTGATGACCGCAGCAGCCCCTGGTGGTCACTCTAACTACTTTGACTGCGTATGGCCTGAGCAAATCCACCTGCCACCAGGGGCTCGCCTCCTTCTGAGTTTCTGAGCATTTTTTCGTTTCGTGATCGCTGCTGGTTTCACCGTCGTTCGCATTAAGGGCGGTTCCTCCTCGTACTGTTGTCGATTGATTTGCAGGTTTTCGATAAGCAATGTTTACACCTGAGGAAATAACATGCATATTTAGCAGGAGGTTTTATTTTTAGAATTTTAAAAATGAGCTTTTGTCAAATGTGCTCACTGTGATTAAGAAGCTGAAGGGGGACAGATGCCGATTCAGATCATTTTCTGGTCAAAGCCAAGATTAAAGTCAGAATATCTACAGCAAGGAACAAGCGAACCAATCGTTTCTCTCCTCAGTGGGATACAGAAAATCCTTAGCAGACAGAGATAAGAGCACATGAAGAACTAGAGCGAGTTATCAGAGAAAATACTAACACCACATACAATACTGATATGGATACGCATTGGAAGCTTATATCTGGAACAATTGTAGAAGCAGCTGGAAAGGTGGTAGGGGAGAACCTCAGGAGACAACACAAAAACCATTGGTATGATCAAGATTGTGAAGATGCTATGGAGAAGAGAAATACTGCTAGACTTAAAATTCTAAAAAGTCCCACAGACGAGAACAGGGAACGATACAAACGACTAAGAACCCTAGGAAAGAAATTGTCAAGAAGAAAAAGAGAGAATGGCAAGACAGAGAATTAATTGCACTAGATAGAAGGAAAAAATAACAAGAACATTCTACCCAAAACTACGCTCCACAAAAGCAGGATTCAGACCCAAGACCGACAATATCTTAAAGAAGGAAAATGGAGATCTAATAACTGACAAAGTAGAAATATTGCAAACGTGGAAAATTTACTTTGATCATCTGCTTAATGGAGGAACTGGTGAAGAGGAGGAAGCACTGGATCTGCTGGCTGCGGACAACCCAATGATATCCATTCTAATGAGGAAATTAAAAAAGCAATAAAGAAATTTAAAACTCATAAAGCCCCTGGCGGAGACCAAATCACACCAGAACTTCTTAGATACAGTGGCGAAACTATCATAACACAGCTGCGAAACCTCACTGAAACCATATAGGAAAAAGAAGCTATCCCTGATCACTGGAAGGAGAGTATTATGATACCGATTCACAAAAATGGCGATAGGACGGTCAGCAAAAACAAAGTAGCATATAAAGTCCTATCGAACATAATTCTTCTAAGACTAACCTCCTTCACCGAAAAAATATTGGGAGACAACCAGTGCGGTTGCAGAGCAAATAGGTCAACAATGGACCAGAGAAGATGGCTAGAGAAGAGTTGGGAATTCAATCAAGACCTCCACCAGTTATTTATAGATTTCCAGCAGGCATACGACAGCGTAAAAAGGGTCAAAATATGGCATGCAATGGCTGAGTTTGGGATCTCACCTAAGCTGATCATAGTAACCAGAGCTTGTGCTGAGGGTTCTAGGTGCAGAGTAAAGATGGTGATGACCTCTCAGATGTGTTTCAGGTGAACACAGGTCTTAAACAGGGAGACGCACTATCACCCACGCTTTTTAATATCGCATTTGAGAAAGTAGTAAGAGAAGCCAAAATCGAAACCCAGCTATTCGGGGTCAATGGATCAAACTTTCATGCATCAAACTATAGCAATGGATCTATGGATCAAACCAATGGATCAAACTCTAGCATATGCCGAAAAAACACAATCTGTGGAAATACTCAAAGAACCGATTCGATGTAAGTTGGTGGTGAGTGAGCTCATTATACATCAGGTGATGAATTTCAACTATCTGGGGTTACAAGTATCGAGCAGCAGAAGTACAGTGAATGAGGTGGACAACGAGATCAGAAAAGCCGTAAGAGTATCAGGATGTTTGCGAGATATAATTTGGAAGCACAATTATATGACCACAGAGAGCAAGACACGAATTTATAAGAGCTGCGTCAGGCCCATAATGACCTAAGCCGCCGAGACAAGAGCTGAAACGTCTGTTACCAAAAGGAAAATGAGAACAGTGGAGATGGGGATCCTAAGAACAATAAAAGGAATCACATTGCATGAGAGGACACGCAATGAGAACACCAGAAAAGAACTGGGAGTGCAGGACGTTGTCAGATGGGTGACAGGGAGACGTCGGCGTTGGAGAGACCACATAGAACGAATGAGTCCAGACCGAATTGCAATGTGGGTCAAAACGCAAAAACCAGAAACAAGGCGCCCGGCCGGCACGCCCCCAAAACCTTGGTATTAAAACTGGACACCAGGATCACAGGAAGGCTGATGACAGAATTGACAGGACTTTGTCCTTTTACACGAAGAAGAAGAAGAAGACTATTTCTTTTGTACTTTAAATTGTTAAAAACACTGTACAAAAGACTAGTCTAGAAGACTAAGTCTTTTGTACTTTAAATTGTTAAAAATAAAATATATAAAAAGAACTGTATATAAGGACCGTCTTTTTTCCGATGTCACAAGCCACTAATATGCTAAAAGCATATTAGTTAAGATAATAAAATAAATAAAATAATAAGAAGCTTTTTTATGTAATTTTGTAAGCTATGTTGCTGTTAATTTTTAATCTTTATATTATATTCTTAATATATCTTAATTATATATAATAATTATCTTCAATTTTTAAAGCTTTACTTTATTTTTTATATAATACGCAGAAGTCAAACAGTTTTTACCATCTCTATGGAAAGTCCTTAATTTAAAAAAAGTGTATTG
The DNA here is from genome assembly GCA_024550625.1 of Dendroctonus valens. NCBI lineage: Eukaryota > Metazoa > Arthropoda > Insecta > Coleoptera > Curculionidae > Dendroctonus > Dendroctonus valens. Next base: position 525,907 of record JAJTJO010000010.1, read on the forward strand.
GAGGGACATTGTTTGGTCGTAAGCTAAAACGGTTTGTTTCATTAGAAAATGTTAAAAAAATAGTTTGAAGGACCGTTGGAAAGCATTTAGAAAACTCTTGCTCAGAATTGAGAAAATACTGGCAAATTATTCAAGGCCTTAAAAATATTTTTAAATAGTAACGACATTTTGACCAGTTAGGTACGTTCATCAGTTTCAATGTTTGCATTGATCAAAACACTTAAAAAATTAAAATTAATCAAAAAATTCCACAAATTTTCAAAAATAGTAACGTTGAGATAAAATATATTAGGTTGCAACTGAATTCTCAATTGCGCTGCTTTTTAGTACAGACGAACTACCAAGTCTAAGAAAGAATATAAAAAAAAACTGTCGAAACGAAAATGTCTTAAATGTGAAATGCAATGAGCTTTTAAGGTTAACTAAGGACAAACCTATTCCAGCATATAAAGATGTTTTTTCGAGCATAAAAAAATCTTTAAGAGTGTACATTGGCTGCGAATTTTAAGCATAAATTGCTTTTGAGAAGCAACGAACTTAACATGAGTTTTTCAGTTGGAGCATCCAACACATAATTCAACTCATTGCATCTTGGAATGCATTTTTTCTGTATTCAAACCTAATTCTTCTTTTGGCTCTAGACATACAGAAACAATTTTTCCAACTTTGACCAAAACCACTGTCTTGTCTCTGAAATCTACACCAATCTTGCCCAAGCCCTTGATTAAACACACTTTAACATATCAATAATTCCCGTAAGAATAAATAATTAATATGCATTTGAAAAAGAATAAAATTTGAATAGAAAACCTTGAAGGACGTTAAAAAATCCCATATTACTACAATAATACGTTTAACTGCTTTACTAAATGAAACTTCCCTAACCTTAAGCTGTAAAAATTGATTGAAGACCCTGAAAGTTAAGTGAAAAAGAACTATGACCATGAATTGCCGTATTGTCTACACGATACCGTGTGGTGATTGTATGTTATAAAAACGATATAAATTATAATTATATGTTAGGTTGAGATGCCATCATTGTTCCTTTAGGTCTTGAAATCTACTAGCCGATTTGATCATAAAGGGTTTTTATTTTTGTTTGCTGGTTTTAGAAGCGTTAAACGTTTAAATATCAAACGTATAAACTGTTGCATTTTTGAGCTTTAAGCGCGGGACTTTCTGGGGATTTAATTTTAACCCAGTTTTTCACTTCGTTTTATATGTTATTTATTTTACTGCTGCTTTTTTGGTGTGAAGGTACTAAATTTTTATTTGATGATTAGATGCCGAAAGCTCAATAGGAGCTTGGCATTTTACAATAATGTACTAAATGTAATTTTGCATTTTTGTATTCACCACGTTTTTGTAATATTTATAGTTATAAAGTTATGATAACATTTCCTATAAGTTGGCAGCAAATGATTCAACATATATTCAGTATAATATTTACACACACATTCAGAAAAGCTAGAAAACGTTTAAATTTGTTATATCTTTGGTGCCATTGGCCATTAAAATTAAATAGATTTTAATATATTTTTAATACTTATAGAAAGCACAGTGTACGGGCAGCACATAAAAGTTCACGTTTAAAGTAGATTGTTGTTCTTTAAGCTAGTAAATATCTAGAATAAAAGCTGATTATTTGAAAAATTCAGTTGCAGTACTAGTACTTCAGAGCTTCACTGTGTATATTTTCCAAAAAATCATGTTTTGCTATATAAATGCGAGTTTCAGTCTATTAACAAAACCATAAATTTTCCAGTAGATTGAAAATTTTTATTTTTTGGCAGAGTTAATCCCCTAGAAGCTCTTTTTTGGTCATTTAGTAGTTCTCTGAAAATGAAATTTACTCACTGGGTGTATTTTATCAAATTTTCAATTAAAATTTTGATCTCTAGAAATATTTTTTTACAAGGGTATAGGAAGAATGTTGGTTTATTTGCGGGCAAAACTTGGAGTTCGAAATAAAAAAAAATTACGCGATTACAATAAAAAGATTAAAAACTTGTTAGAATAAAGCACAGTAATATCAAAAGAGATAGACTTTCGAGGCCATTCCTTGAAACAAGTGGGTTTTTCGGGTTTTTAGGCCGTCGTTCGGTAGAATTTTTCTTGACGTTTCGCAAGCACGTGCGGCTTGCATCTTCAGAAGTGGTTTGCTTGAACGCTTACACTGTTCTGATGCGATTCCTCGGGCGCAGTCCCTATTTATGCACCGGTTGCGATGACGTGGTTTGTGATGACGTGGCCTGTGTCATCGGAGCCTGCGCATTCTGTTGGCTGTTGCTAGCCTCCGGTGTACTGGATTCTCTCTCCTGTCCTGAGCTGTTGCTTTTTCTTGCTGTTTTTTGTTTGCGTTGGTGAGTGCTGGAAACCATATCCTGTTCAGCGCCATTGTCTCTTCTTTTCTGTTGAAATTGTCGTCGTGGTTGCAGATTTCAATGGCTTCTCGTATTAGTCGGGGGCGATACCCTGTTGTCGTGGCCAGGACCTGTGCCTCTCCGAAAGAGATGTTGTGTGTTCCATCACTGAGGGCATGTTCCGCCACTGCCGACTTCTCCACATGTCCCACTTTACAATTCCGTCGGTGTTCTTCTATTCTTGTCGCAACCGATCTCTTAGTAGTTCCTATGAAGACGCTTCCACAGGAGCATGGAATCCGGTAGATTCCTGCAGTTGCTAGGTGGGGTCTTTTGTCTTTAACTGATCCTAGACATTCTCGGATCTTTGTTGTGGGCTTGTAGACCGTTCTTATGTTGTATTTCCTCAAGAGCCTCCCAATTCTGTCCCTAACCCTGGGAACATTGGGCAGGAAAGCTTTCAGAGTGGATTCACTGTTTTCAGCACGGTCCACTCCTACAGCTTTTTTGATGTCCAACTGGGAATATCCGTTCTGAAGAAAAGCTTTTTCCAAGTGCTGTAGTTCCGTTGTTAGATGTTGTGGTCCACATATTTTTCTGGCTCTATCCGTGAGAGTCTTAATGATTCCCTGCTTCTGACTCGGATGGTGGTTAGATAGCTTGTGAAGATATCTGTCCGTGTGGGTGGCTTTTCGATATACCTTGTGGTCCAAACGATTCCCTTGCCTAGACACCAAAACATCCAGGAAGGCCAGTTGGTGGTTTTGTTCAACTTCCATGGTGAATTGGATGTCTGGGTGCTGTTTGTTTAGATGGTCGAGGAACATGTCCAGGTTTTCCCGTCCATGCCTCCGTAGCACGAACGGGTCATCGACATATCGGTACCAGATCGTTAGTTTAAGGGGTGCGGTGCTCAACGCTGCTTCCTCAAACTTCTCCATGAATAGATTCGCCACCACCGGACTGAGTGGGCTTCCCATGGCTACTCCTTCCTTTTGCTCGTAGTAATGTCCATTCCACAGGAAGCAGCTGCCCTTTAGACAAGCCTTGAACAGATTTGTTGTACTCTCTTCGAATAGCTCCGCGACTAATCCTATTGATTCGTCCAAGGGTACCTTTGTGAATAGAGATACAACATCGAAGCTGACCAGCATATCCGTAGGTTCCAGTCTGAGGTCTTGGATCTTCTCAATGAAATGTTTGGAATCCTTGATGTATGTATCCGTGGACCCCAAGTGTGGCTGCAGAAGAGAGGATAGATAGAAGAGAGGATCCACTTCTGAAGATGCAAGCCGCACGTGCTTGCGAAACGATAAGAAGAAATTCTACCGAACGACGGCCTAAAAACCCGAAAAACCTACTTGTTTCAAAGCACAGTAATGTATGTAAGATGACCATGCTGTGTAGTCTAAAAATACAGGGTGTCTAGTAAGCACATGATCAAAAGGGCACTGCGACATTCTTTATATCGAAAGAAGACGATCTGACTTAAGTTTTATTATGCAAAAATATCTGGCTCCTCTGCTATTGATGGTCAAAGTTCATTTAAAAAATTATGTTTTTGGAAATTTCGGGAGTCTACTAATTTTGCAGTAGATAATTTTTTTTTCGTGATACAAAAATGTTGGGATTGCTGTAAGTCTATCAACTGATTGATTAATTTCACTAAATTCATCTTTACTGCTGAAATTGTCTCATATGCCAAATAAATTTGAAAAAAAAATGGTTGAACTTCCATGAAGTATAGAAAACACATCTGAGCAGCTAATAAAAATTGAATGTAAGGAAAAGAGGACCCATTTTGTCCTCTAAGTTGGGACGAAAGCAATAGGTTGCTTTCTCCCACCGTTTCTGAGAAATTACCTTTTTTTTGCAAGAAAATAAAAATAAATTTCCGTTTAACTGTAGGAGCAAATGATCGAAAATGCGGAATCAAATGATTGGAAATTGAATACAGAATACAGAAATGAAGAGAACAGTTGGGTGTGCTATTAAAAAAACCAAAGTTAATGTCGGTAGCGCTTTAACTTAACTTAACTTAACTTAAACCACGGTATTTTCATTTTTTGTCTATCTTCAACCGTTTAGACGTAATTAGGCTATTTCATACTAATGGGACACCCTGAAGACGGGTATTTTATACATGCCATATCTACCTGCGAGCTTTCGACAAACATTCAAATTTAACACTAGTTTATCCAGACTTTATACAACTATTTTCTGTAAATTACTAACCGCAAAAGGGCATCTCTCCTGCCCATTGCCCGGAAGACGAGCAGGAAATCTGCAAGTTTCCAAAAGTTTCGTATCCTTCATCACATCGATAGCTTGCAGTGGTACCTGGTACTAAGCTGGAGGAGCTTAGCGTTAATCTTGCATTCAATGGTATAGGCGGATGACCACATCGTACATCTGAAACAAATAAAACGCCTATTACAGCAACATTGACCTGGTCTATTTTCATAAATTATCAATGGAACAGCTTTAAAGGAAAGTTGTCAGTGTTGGATGTCGTGTTTCGAAAAAAATTGCATGCTAGCCTGAACAGACTTAGACAGACCGTTAAATGCAATATGGGTGACTGAAATGGGGCCAGTAAATGTTTGAAAATGGTTGCTGGTTTCATGCAGAAATGATCCACATTAATGCACAAAAAGAGTCTACAGGAAATACGCGGAATTAAATCAAAACCATTGAAATTCGCTTAATATGAAACTCACACGGCTTCAAATCGGCACTTTCACTTGGTTATTAACTAAAAACGCAGACACTTTGGTTTTGTATGCAAAGCACTACATAGTAGAAAGTGTTATTAGGATATAACATGATAAAACTCGACTTTTGTATGCAGTCTCTTTTTGCTCAATGGGAAAGTGTGCCTAATGTTAAATTAATAATATTTTGCTGGTAATGGAATGCCAAAACTTGCAAGTTGTGATCAACGAGAAAATGTGGCAAAAGAAATCGTTTTTTTTTGCAAATTTAAAACAGATGCTCAGTTTTCCAATTGCAATCTCTTTCCAGCTGATAGTGTCTAGCATTCGCTCAAGTGGAAAATGTGGAACCACTGTTGAAAATTTCTACTGATTAGAAACCTTGAAATACATATGAGCTTGCAGTGAAAATTGATGCCTAACATGATATCATATTCAGAATCATGAACCAATAAATCAACTTTCTTCCAATCAACCACATGCTTGCGATGATTAAAATAATCATTGGACTGTGTTCGATTAGAGATTTTCTTCGCCAAGCGTTGGTTTTCTAGGTCTTCTGCAACTAATTACTGTCTTTCTGCAAACTGAAGACAGAAATACCTGCTCCAACCACCTGAAGTTAAGGCAACATCTTGGGTAACATTTCCTGAAAGTTTCGGCCTTGAGAAGCGATATTGTTACACTATGGTATAAAATGCCAATAATAAAACATTAAGAACCGCGCCCATGCAACCTTCAGGTTTTGTTAGTTTTAAATATCTCGGGTTAATCTGAGTATCGACTTTATTAATGTCACTTAGCTGAGAAACCGGCATAGATTTACAAGCGTTAAGTAATTAAAATGCCTGCGAAAGCTTTAGGTCGGCGAGTAATTGAAATTGGAGCATACATTGAAGTCATTATTTTAATCGAATATTGGCCTCAAAACCAAAATTCTTGCCAGTAAATAAATTCAAATTTGCCCACAAGATTTTCTCAAGCAGTAGCTGTTTGCAGTTGACAAATGTTCTCGGACAAAAATCTCGCAGAAATGAAGACACTTTGAATTTATAACCGATACGAAAAGCTACAGTTCTTTCGAATTCTTTGAATAGCAAATTGTATGCTAAATGATTATTTGGCTCCAAAAATATTGGGTTTAAATGAGATTTATATTTAAATCTTCATTAATTCCGGTCGAATGCAAAGGACTTTTTAGGTCAAAATTGTAGGAAATCCCAAAGTGGTATCAACTTTACGTGAGTAGCATTTAGTTGATTTCTCGTATTGAAATTTATGTAATATAATATTTTATGTTTCTTTGACTTCAAACGTCTTGGAGGTCTTTTCTTCAAATTTTCTATCGCTTTCAGCTTAAATTTTCTTTTGACAATCTATGTTTCTTAGATATAAGTTTACGTTAGTTTTGTGTTCTTTTTTCACAAATTTCGGTGTTCTTTACCATAAAGGCGCACTATTACACATATATCTTTGATTTGGACTTACATTGACGTTTTTCTTGGATTTGTTGATATCCAATATGTATTTTGAGTAAAAAATTGTCTGTTAAATGGGTTTTCTGCTTTTTGAATTTTCGTCAAATTTGCATATATCCAAGTGCGTGAAAATCTTAATTAATAAATAATAAAGAAGTTGCTAACAAAAAAAGTTGATCTTTTAAAGATCTTTAGCTTAAAACTAGCAAAGCAATATTTTTTACTCAGTTGTTAGGTGTTTCTTGTTTTCTTTTCCTTCTGTTTACTTCACTTTTACTTTTAATCAAAATTTATCTATCAGTGGAAAACTTACAGATTTGGTTATTCTACCAAGTTTCTACTACTTCTATTCTAAGTTTCCTTCAGACTAATTAATACTTTAATTCTTCTTCGTATCTTCATTTGGTTTTTCTGTTATCAATTTATTTATTATTTACTATTTAAACGGAAAATGCGATTTCATAAAGTGATACATCTCATTCATTAATGAAATAAAATGTATTAAGTTTTGTGCAATAAATTTTCCCAATTGTAAACTTTTTAGCACTTGAATCGAGCTATAAATGTATTTATTTCATAATCTTTCTGAAATCTTAACCTTGAGTAAATACACCTTGTTTGACTTTTATGCTTTCTCTCATAGCATAAATTTTTTTCGTTGTTTTAATTCACTTTTGTGTTGAATCAAAATGTATTAATTTTCTTCTTGATATTTTGTGCCTGCAGTTTTGTAGTCAAAGAGGATTCGGTTATTGTTTCATTCTTCACATTTTCGTGTTTTAAATATCTCTTAATTTCTCTTCCCTTAATCTCTTTTAATGAGTTTTGATAGTATCATATCGAGTGGAACGATCCTCAAATCGAATTCGTTGATGCTACTGATTAATATTGTCTTTGTTGTGGATTGGATTGGCTAAATATTACATAATTAGCAATCGATGATAAAGAAGGAAAGAAATTGAAATAAAACGCTAATTTAGTCGGAGAAAGGGACAATTTCATCTTAATACGACGATATTTATTGAGTTACGACATCGCAAACTATATTTTCCGTTAAAGCTTTTAGTCAATCGACTATGTCATCCAGGATATTATTTCTGTATGTTCAACATATGTACTTAGCCTTTCTTCGGCCATAAAGAATATACATTTGCTTATAAGGCGCGTCCAATAAATTTATGGTAGTGCAAAGTAAACTTCTCTTATGGGATCTATTACAACTACTTTCCTGGTATTGAGTGGGTTTTAAATGTAAGGGTTTAGTTGCAACGTTCGAGTGCGTCTTATAATGTTCTATGGCTTTGCTTGACCGTTTGCTTCTTTATTACAAGAATTAGTTGGGTTTGATGATCGCAACCCTCTGTAGGGGAATCTTGAGATTGTCGTGGTGAGAGGGCTAAGTAACCTTTATTTAAGCAAAGATACCGTGGTGCATAGCTAAGGTGAAACCAAGATGATTCCCACCCAGCGTCTGACCCAAAGTGGGCGGCTGCAAAAAGCGTCTGTTCTCCAGGTTAGGAGCGCCTGATACAAAAACTCACCAAGGTGCCCGTCAAGAGCGGTGTTTTGATTGCCAAAATCTTTCGAAAGGAAATATGACGAGCTCAAAACGAAATAAAGTACCCCAGGTGGGTAGAGGTATCTCACAATCCCACGCCGATATCTCGGTCAGCCTCGTGGATTCTGGGGGAGGCAAAAGAATGACATACATATAGAAAAAAAATTGAATTGCTTGAAAACTTAATTGCTTGTTAAATATTGCAACTTAGAACACAAGATCAATCGGAACAAAGGAACGTCTGGTTGAATTAGAGTACGCATTGGAGGAAATTAACTGGGATTGTAGGCTTAGCCGAAACAAGGAGAAGAGGAGTACAATACCTCCATTTGGATTCAGGATATACTATGTTCTACAGAGGGAACGACGATGATAGCAATGGAGGAGTTGGAATATTAATAAATAAAAAACTGTTGACAAACCTGAAAATCCTCAAATCAATATCTGACAGAGTAATATATGTGGTAATCAACATAAACTAAAATATAACGCTAAAATATATACACGCCTATGTACCAACTTCTTCACATGATGATGACAAGGTGGAAACGACATACGAAGACACAGCGAGAGCAATAAGAGGGAGAAGACTTTAATGCAAAGGTAGGCAGGGGAGCAGAACCAACGGAAACACACATAGGACAATTCGGACTCGGCACCAGAAATGAAAGGGGAAAAATGATAGCAAACTTTCTAGAAAGAGAAAGACTTTATCTGTCGAATACTTTCTTCCAAAAGAGAGAGAAACTCAAATGGACATGATGGACTAACCAAAAATGGTAGATGAGTCAATTACAAGACGTAGATGAGTCAATTACTTCAACACCGGCAGTGATCACAGGATGGTAAGATGAAAATTATTCATAAACACAAAAATGGAAAGGAAAAGAAGGATGGAACAAACGACAAAGAGATGAAGCAGAAGAAAGATAGCGGAAAGAAAGGAAACATACAAACACAAGCTGAATGAAAATTTTTCCAATAATCCAGGAAAAACAGAAGAGTCTTTGGATAATAGAAATAGAAGAATAACAAAAATTATAAAAGAAACAGCAGAACAGATAATAGGCCCCCAGAGAAAATGCTGGACAAATAGTCGATAGAAACAAAACAACTCCTAGAGAAAAGGAGAAAACTGATAACCGAGGGTAAAAGAGTCACTATTGAATACACAGAAACAAACAACACAGTAAGAAAAATGGCGAAACAAGATAAACTAAAACAAAGGAAACAAGTGCAATCCCTATTAGAACAGAACAAGGGATTAAATATATGTAAAAGACATAACACACCTAAGAAAGAGATAACAAAAATAAAAGATGCGAAAAACAACATAGTAGAAGACAGACATCAGATACTAAAAGTTGTGGAATCTTTCTATGGAGATCTGTACGAATCAAAAATAACAATCACAACGACAAGAGACGACAACATTTGAATAGTAAATGTCAACTCAGAAGAAATGCCCGAGAACTGGAGAAAGGGCCATCCCAAATTTAAAAGGGCAAAGCGGCAGGAGAAGACAACATTCTGCCTGAGATGCTTAAAGAAAGTGATATGAAGACGAGACAAGAACTAGTGGAACTATTCAATGAGTGCCTAACAGAAGAACATATACCCAAAAAATTGGCGGAATGCTGTAGTTGTTCTGATCTACAAGAAAGGTGACCCGACTGATCTCGAAAGCCACCGGCCGATAAACCTACTATCACAGATATATAAATTATTCACCAGAATAATCACAAACAGATTAGAGTGAACACTCGAAGCTTACCAACCAACGGAACAGGCTGGGTTCCGAAGCTATTATAGTACTACCGAACATCTACACACAGTAAGGCAGATGATCGAGAAAGCTACAGAGGAGCAAAAGAGGAGTTCGGCAAGGGGACGTAATATCTCCAAAACTATTCACTTTAGTAATCGAGGATATTTTTAAAACGCTAAAATGGGAAAACAAAGGATTAAACATACATGGTGAGCGCTTGCACAATCTAAGATTTGCCGACGATATTGCACTGTTTGCAAGAAATAAACAGGAATTGATTGATATGTTGGAAGAACTACAAGATGAGGCTGCAAAAGTACGATTACTCATGAACTACACAAAGATCCAGTTTATTACAAATACACCAGACGCAGACGAAACAATACCGATTCATGACAGCACAATGAAAAGGACAGAAACATACATATACCTTGGCCAAGCTATAACATCGGGCAAACAAAATCAAGAAATGGAGATTGATAGGATAATTATACTGGGATGGGCGGCCTACGGCAAATTAAAGTACATCTTCAGCATGAAAATCCCAATGACTTTAAAAACAAAAGTCTATAACGAGTGTATACTGCCTTCTGGGGTAATAACCAGAAAGATCAAACATAAATTGGAAGTTCCAATGTATTCCTGGGTTTTCAGTCAATTTTATTGTCACTAATTATGGTGTTATGTGATGAGCCCTGCGTTTCGTCCCGGGTCTACCTATTGGACTCGTCAGTAAGGCTTAGGTAGACCCTGCCTTATACGCCAGACATCGGTTATACGTGTTTTGGACGTAAATGAACCGAGCCGGTGTAGATCTTCTGCGGTGAGATGTTGGCAACCCGTGTTGCCGATGCTGCCACTCGTTCCATTCTGCTTTTTTTCCCAAGCATCTATACCTTTTTGTATATTCTTTTTCCTGACTGTACTTTAATTCATTCCAATGTATTCCTGGGTTTTCAGTCAATTTTATTGTCACTAATTATGGTGTTATGTGCTTGGGAAAAAAAAGCAGAATGGAACGAGTGGCAGCATCGGCAACACGGGTTGCCAACATCTCACCGCAGAAGATCTACACCGGCTCGGTTCATTTACGTCCAAAACACGTATAACCGATGTCTGGCGTATAAGGCAGGGTCTACCTAAGCCTTACTGACGAGTCCAATAGGTAGACCCGGGACGAAACGCAGGGCTCATCACATAACACCATAATTAGTGACAATAAAATTGACTGAAAACCCAGAAATACATTGGAATGAATTAAAGTACAGTCAGGAAAAAGAATATACAAAAAAATAAATTGGAAGTACATCAGAGAGCCATGGAAAGACCAATTTTAGGAGTTTCCCTAAGAGAGCACCAAATACATGGATAAGGGATAAACCCAAAGTCTTCTACATAATAAAAATATTTGGTTCCCTAAAATGGCAATGGGCAGCACTCACTGGAGCGGATATATCACCAGATGGAGTCCTTGGGAAGGGAGGAGAAGTATTGGAAGATCCCAGCAAAGATGGTCGCAGGCTTAAATTGGTATCGAGTTGCGCAAAACCGAAGCCAATTGTCAAATTTGAATGAGGTCTATATCCAAACAGCTAAAATAGGAAAACAGGATGATCGCAAGTAAAATCGGCGTTTAAAATGTGCTTTTGTCATCCTAACATTCAAGCTAACGACAAAAATATCGATTTGCTTTCAAAGCATTCAAGAAATGCTGCATTAACACGCCTTGAACCAAAGTACAAATTACTTTCCTCTTTAGTGATTCCAAAGCTTCTTTAGAGAAATTACTTTATGATCATGATCATACGCGTTAATAGATATTCAATTGCCTATACAAAACCTGTCCTAATGAAGCTGATGGCTACCAATTTGACATCACTTGAGTCCAATCAACTCATTTAGACCCTGAAAAGCGTTAGATATTTAAACTCAACAACTCAAATTTTGTATGCAAAATTTGCTCAATTTTCCTCAGAATTTCCTGTTGATTTACTGAAATACCAATGGTTTTATTGGGCAATTTTAGGCCCACAGCAATTGTTCAAAACGTGTCATTAACCAAGCAACAGACAGTTTCTGGTCGTAAGCCGATCAGTCATTAAATATACATAAATGTATGTCGATGTTGTAAATAATGCAGACAATGAATTATGTCACCATAAGCGACATCGTGTGAAGTCTTTAGCGTCATAATGCTGGTTGAAGTGGGCCAGAAATGGAAAAAATTGCCCTACAGAAGCGGTTTTGCGTCAAAGACTAATCTGCTAAGAAAAATCTTTGTCATTGTGTCCACATAACGGAACCAGTAACCCATTACGTGAACCAGATCGAGTAATTACAGTAGCAGATATCTCAAATGCTTGGCTACACATCAGCTATTTGAAAATTCCAATTATACATTCGCAAGAGCCCATCTGCAGAGAAAATTTTACCTACTGGTCTTAATATGGTAATCAGAACAAATCATACACTCGGATTTAATTGATGTAGAAAATTTTCAAGTTTGGAATTTCAGTTACTGTAATGGACTTAATAAGTTGATCACATCCATTGGCGTGAATGTGATGTACAATGTACGATTCGTTTTACAACTGTACATACATCGATCTAACGGCAAGACCTCTATACGTGCCACCACAATAAGAACCAATTATCACATTTTTAGGTTGATAATTTACTGAAGCAGTTTAACCTAGTTGGTCAACTACGGTATTTGTTCCAGTAGAATCGGTTGCGAATTGGTAAAATACAATTTTACAGTAAAGCAAGCAGTGTTTTTTGAATATCTAGTTCAATGATGATGGTGAAATAGATATAATAACTGTGGTCCATTGCTGGTTGTATGTAACAATTTGTTTAAGATGTGGCATGAGAAAATGTAAAATGGCTTTATGTTATGTTGGGCAGTTCTCCATATCTCTCACTTAAATCTCAAACGTTTTTGAAAGTTTTAGCATAACATTCTGCAGAAAATAGCGAATTATGCAGCTGATCGTTTCGGGCAAGACTTGGTTGTTTACTCACTTTTTGTAGGAGAAAACCAAAATATTCATCCTGAAAATCTTATTAATGGGCCTGACACCAGTTTCTATAAACGTTTTTTTCGTTTCTAAATACGTTGTTGTGAATTTCAGGTAAATACAACTATGTGGTATTCATGAACAAAAGTTGTATATTAAATCTTGAAATAATTAGTTTGGAAAAAGACAGGAATGTGGTAAGATCAAGTAAATATAGTCGTTCCATAGAAATTCCAAGAAAAGCTAGAATCTTCAAAGACAGATATCAACGAGGCAAAGAATCGAAGAAAATTACAAAACGGAACAAATAGAAACAAGGGGACAATCAGGGACAGGCACATGTTCAATGGATAACATACAACAACAATTAACGATCGCCATAGAAAAATTTTCTCCATACACCAAAAACACATACTATCAACACAGTTTACCGAAATTCATACTAAGACTAATCAAACGCAAAAGGGAACTGTATAGACTATACACAAATACTCAAGACGATGAATTGAATAGAAAACTAAACGAACTCAACAGAAACGTCAAAACACTAATGGGCCAATACAAACAGGACAAATGGCTAGAGGCATGCAAATAAATAGAAAAAGGCGAAGGTAAAACGTACTGGCAAAAAAACAATACAAACAAAAAAAACATTATTATTGGTATAAAATAAAAAAAAAGGCCAAAACGGACGCATTTGCCAGATATTTTCAACATGCCTTCACAACCTCCACTAACCCTAACTTTGACGACCAAAACTTTAACGCAATAAATGATTGGTACGAGATCTACTTCACAAACGAAACAAACAACGCACATGAACTAATTACTGAAGCAGAATACGACGAAGCACTCGCACACATTAAAAACACGGCGCCGGGAAAAGACAACATAAAAGGCAAACTACTGAAAAATCTAACTCCACAAACACACACCCACATACTGAACCTGTTCAACAACTGTAATGAAACTAACACGATACTAGATACCGGGAAAACAGGAATAATAATACCAATTCCTAAAACCGGACTAGACAATACACAAACACAAAACTACAGACCTATCACACTACTCCCTGTACTGAGTAAAATTTTGAAACTATAATAAAAAATAGACTGCAACAATCAGTTGGACAACACATACCACAATACCAATTCGGATTTAAACCTAAACACTCAACTCTTCATCCACTTTTTATACTAACCAATAACATACAAACAAGTCACCTCACGAACAAGAAAACAGCATGTCTCTTCATGGACATCAATAAGGCCTTTGACAGTGTCTGGCACAAAGGACTTTTATATAAACTTTACCAGCTTAAAACCCCCAAATACATAATTCACGCAATCAGAATCCGACTCACAAACAGACAACTACAAGTACGCATAGACAACACCCTCTCCTTTGCTTTCTCCCCTGAACAAGGACTCCCGCAAGGATCCCCGCTATCACCCCTTCTTTACAATATATACTGCCACGACATATACAATCACAGTCTCCACGACAAAAGACATATTGACAAATCTACTTACATACTACAATACGCCGACGACGCTGCATTGATCGTGCACGACAAAACTACAGTAAAAGCAGTACAAAAATTTCAAACACTAACAGACAATACAATTGCTTGGTTCTACAAATGGAGACTTACACCAAACGCCACGAAAAACCAATTACTTTTACCAAACCACCAAATTAAAGACGACTCTCCATCAATAACAACAGACGGAAACAGAATTAGACCAAAACAAGAGGCAAAATATCTAGGAATGACACTGGACCAAAAACTAAAATTTACAAAACACGCACAGAACGTAAGAACAAAAATCATTCAACGGACAAAACACTTCCGATCACTGACGTACAAAGACAACGGAATTAGTACAAAGACCGCCACAAAGACTTACCAATCAATATGTAGACCTCTGCTTGACTACGGACATATACTGACAGCGAATGCATCTAGGAAAACTAAACAACACATTCAAACAACATAACAGATTGCCCTGAGATCAATAACGAAAATAAGACATCCTCATAACCAAGTACACAACCCCTCAAACCAACTACTCTACGAACGAACAAAAATAACGTGAATAACAGAAATACAACTACAATTGCAAACGAAATTGAAAAAAAAAATCCCCACAACTGGACCCTACTGAATCCCCTTTGCCTCACAAGACAAACGAGACAATCCTGCTTCCGCTTCCCAACAACAACACTACTTGAACACTTCCAACACGACTGAACCAACCTGCTAGACGATGAAAAGACATGACATAGAAGAGAGATTTTTTTTTGCTTTGTAATAATTTTAAGTTTACAGTTAAGATAGTTTAAGTTAAAAAATTAACACAATACATGTATCTATGCAAGGGCAGAAAGGCCGTGGGCCGATAGCCTATTGGGAAATAAAGATTTTATATATATACAGGGTGAGTTTTTTCCGATGACCAGTACAGGGAGCTAGAGCAGTTACGAAGAAGGTCAAATGGACAAAGAATTGTAGTTTTGCTTCCTCTACTCGAAACAAATTTCATTTTTCTAAAATTTGACAGCTCTCAATAGATAGTTGGAAAAAACTTATTTATGGTAAATTTTTAAATTACTCCTAGTTCCGTTGATATTAATTTGACAGGAAAACATTAAATGGAAAACTTGTAGGAAATTGAATTCCAAACAAAATGGCATTAGACATTTCTCCAAAACAACTGTAATTTTTGACATATGACACAACCTTCAGTTTTTTTAAATGGCAACCATACTTTATTATTACTTTATCGAATAGAGCATATTATTACTATTTCCGTGATATCACATCGTTAGGATTTTTTCGAAAATAAAGTGTCTGCGAACAATTTATAGTTTTTCAATTTAGTTGATCGAAGTTAGCCACGGAAAATACATAAGACATACAGCATTGTTTCATATATATCACAATTTTGGTCAAAAGTAAAAAAATTCTGGCGGTTTTTTCTTTCAATGGATTGTTTTCGGCATGCGAAACTTCTCAAATGCACTTATTTAGTATTTGGTTCTATCTTCAGGAAAATATAATCGGTTAAAGGTAGTGATCGATCAAAAATCGCTTTAAATAAGTCGAAAATGTCGATTATTTCGGATTTAAAGCTTCCAGTGTGTTTTTTTCAATTAGCTTGCTGCATTCCTCATTTCCTAAGGATGGAAACGAAGCATAATTTGAGGCATTTTGGGAGACTTGATATTTTTTGAAAAATCGACCCCCCCACCCTTAGGAATGAAAATTTCTGATGAAACTGAACATTTTTTGCTTTGTCAAATCAATTGATATTTTCCGACCTGAAAATGTCCTCAATGGTAATATATAAAGTTATAGTATGTGACCCCTAAAAAATCACTTAAAATTAGCCAAACAATATCGATTATTTCGGGACTAAAGCTTATAACGTCTGTTTCCACTCACTCATTGCATTCCGCATTTTCTGGGGATGCAAATGATGCAGATTTTGACAGAGACATTTTGAGCTACATAATATTTTTTGAACAAACCGACCTTCATCCAGGAAATGTATATCTCCATATACCTCCATCTATGAAAATTTCGTTCAAAATTAAAAGTTTTCCATGCGCATTTTTTGAGCTCAATCGGGTTTTTTCGCCCTAAGAAGTTCTCCAATATGCAAATTTAAAGTCTTTGGTTCTACGATAAAGACCAAATTGTCGGTTAAAGAATATGTCCGCTCACAAATGCTTTAAATTTGCCGAAAAAGTCGATTATTTAGGATCTGTGGCGTCTGGTGTCGTTTTGAATGAGCTCGGTGCATTTCTCGTTTCCTTGGGATGAAAATGCTGTCGAATTCGCAATACTCTGAAAGACTTAAAATTTTTGAAAAAATCGATCACGATTACCTAAGGAAAATTTCGGTCAAAAATTATTTTTTTTTACCTCAATGGATTGTTGCCGGTCAAAGAAGCTCTCCAATATTCATATATAAAGTGTTTGGGTCTATCTTAAGGAGGATATGGTCGGTTAAAAGTGTGACCGCTCAAAAATTGCTTAAAAGAAGCCGAAAATGTTGGTTATTTCGGATCTGAAGCTTCTAACGTGTTTTTCAAATACTTTGTTGCATTTCCCGCTTGAGGTGAAAATGATATAGAATTCAAGACATTTTGAAAGAATTGAAAATTTTTCGAAAAATTGACCCCCTTATGAAAATTTCGGCCAAAATTCAAAATTTTAAATTCGTGTTTTTTAGTTTAATCGATTGTTTTCGGCGTGAGTACCTCTTCAATATGCATATATGAAGCGTGTTGGGTTATGATGAGGAAGATAATGTCGGTTAACGATCGTGACCGCTCAAAAATCGCTTAAAATGAGCCGAAAATGTTGACTATTTCGGACCTGAAGCAGTTTTTCAATAATCTCGTTGCATTCCTCGTTCCTAACACACACTTGACTTTTTTGAAAACCTTGCAGCGGATTTAGTGAGTTTCTTTATTATGATCTTCAAAACTGAAAATGTATAACAATGTCAAACATGCATATAGTTTGGGTTAGTTTGGGTTAGTTTATATAGTTTTCCTTTCTAGTGGAGACTCTTACAGATTCACTCTACTGCTTGAGAAACGTGCGGAATTCATTACCTGCAAACTGTTTCTTCTAAAAATGTGTAAGGGAAGTTGCCGGAGAAAGTAAAAGTGGCTCCAACTGAACATCTGATTGCTGAAGTTATATTGAAGTTGTGACGGGTAACCGGGAAAATTTGATTAGCAATTTTCATTGGAATTGAAAATATGTTTGCAAATTTTCCACAACCCCAAATTGCCGGAATTAAACGGCGATTTTTATAAGGAATAAAAATATACGTTTGCATACTATTTGATTCAATCGGCGATTATAAATAAATGGACTGGCAATCAAACAATTCCCGGATTTAAAAAAACACAGCAGCTGACCTACCGGCGCCTGAAGAGCACAAAATCAATTTCTCCATTTATGGCTTGGCTGGAGTAACTGAAACTAATCGACACTCTGAGATGATAATCGCAGAACCAGAGACAACTGAATCTGCATCTTCAGGCGCTCTATAATCACCAGGAAATTGAGAGTACGAGATGAAAACAGAAAATTTGCGGACGAAGAATGCAATTTTTATCAGGAGGCCCATCAAGAGACGTTGATGATCAAAGTTGAAAAGTAATTGAAGGAAAGGGATGATGATCCAGCTTTTTGGTGGGTTGCGTTCCTAACTTTTTAACTGTTCCATTTCCACATTCTTCGACAAGTTTACTTTCAGTTTCGCAGAAGAATCAGTTTGTTGGCAATAAACGATACACCCAGAATTCCGCATATTCCTCGTGAAGTAGATTGAAGCTAGTTAGAGTTTTCCCGGCAATGAAAACTCGATGCATATTCGACATTGTTATACTTTTAAAGCTTTGAAGAGTACAGTTTCAAATCTAACCACAAATACGTTGTAACGCTAACGAATTTGTCAATAAATATCTGCTTGGACGCATGGTTGTCGAGCTTTTTAATTTTTTTCCCAAAATCCATATTCAGGGTTTCGTCGAAATATAGGAAAAAATTTCCATGCAAAATTATCATTCTCAGAGCATACTCTGATGTAAGGCTCAACCCTTCCAATATAGAGGAAAACCATCTAGAAAAATTTATGTTTACAGTTGCTCTAAACGGTCCAAAATCTTCTACTTCTTCTTATAATACTTATTATGGTTTTGGCACTCTCTAGTATATTCTTCGAAAACCTCAGATTAAAGCCAGATACTCCAATTGAAAAATGAAAATTAAACATTGCAAGAAAAAATTCGTAAACAGCTGAAATGTATTTAATTATAAATTGTGTGTTTATGTCATAAATATGTTAGAACTTTGAAAAAATCTAGTTAAATGGCAAAAAACTTTCCTAACAGATCAATAATAAATTGTAACATTTTATATTGTGTGAAAACAAATTAATAAAAAATATACTTTAAATATTGCATCGGAAGAATTTTAAACCATCTCTAAACATACATTGCACGTCTCTAAAGCTGTCTAAGCTCAAAACTCCACCCCCCATATGGGCTACTAGCAAATTTCATCGAATATCTTAGAGCATTAGACATCTTTTTTTTTTAAGATTTACATCTTGTCCTTCGCCTGATTTGCTAGCACCAAGATGAATATTATCGTTTGGCAAATTCCATAAAAATCACTTGTTTGCAAGCAGCTAACACCAAGTGGCTTTCATTCTTTTAAACCGAACTTTACTAGGCTAAATCGTACATTCACAATGACAAAGCAGGGCCAGTAAACCATACCAAATCCTCAAGACAATTCCTTTTAAATTTGCAAGCGTATAAAGCAGCAATTTGATATGACATGGCCAGTCAGATGTATTTTTAGGTGAACGAGCTGGTATTTTATAGAAGGCGAACCAGTTCCTTGAGTTTATATTCTTTGCTTCAACAGGAAGGAAATGCTTTCTCACAGCCCAGAACCCATCAGGAACATTTGAAAATTAGCCCAATAGGTTTTTTGTCGATTCACAAAACTGGCCGGCCAATTAGAAGATTGTTTCACAACAGCCACGGTTTTTCTATCGACAACCGCCATCACGAACGAAAAACAGAACGTTTTCTAATGGTGCGAACAACGACGCTGTTGAAAGAATTGTTTTGCAACCGCTTTTTTTCTTTATTATTTAATAATTCTCCTTGCAATCGGTCGTGAAAAAATGCCGACTACAATGAGTGTTGCGATATCGGTTCGATTATGATCTGACCAAGGTATTAATGCCGCTGATTGGTCAGCAATGGTTCGAATTGGCTTTGTTTCCTTTGACTTTGCATCTTCATTGTCCATTGAGATTTGTGTCCTTGTCATAGTTAAAACTACTGTTGGAAAACTTAGATATTTTAATGAATTCAGCTAGTTACACAGAGAGGATGATACTTTGAAACTAACAAAAAAAAATTCTAATATTTGGGTTAAAATTGGATAAACTGAAAAATTTACTTGCGAAAAAAGAGCGCTCATCAGTTCTTTGTTTGGTTGTTTGGTGCTGGCGCTCTTGAGACTTGAAAAGCTGCATCTTTTGAACTGTACAAGTCATTTCAAGTAGATAAAGTGATAGTAATCTTTTCTGGCAGAACAACCTTAGCAGATAAAAAAGTTCTGTGTCCTCAAAGAGGCTTTTACGGATTTTCCAGCGGAATGAAACCGCATATGAAATATTTCATTAGAAGTGGATCTCTGGAAAAGTTGTTAAATAAAATCTAACCGAAAACGAAATAAATAAAATAAGGAAAACAGACAGAAAATATTAATAGATAAGTAAACTAGTAGAACTGGCCCTATTTTATATTGCATTCTATCAAAAATAAGTAAGTTTGAGCTGTTTTTTGGATATGGATGGAAAATGGAAGAAAAGGTCATAAAACAAAAGAGAGAACTGTACAGACTATATACAAACACTCAAAATAACTACCTAAAAAGACACTGAACCAACTCAACAGAAACATTAAAACCTTGATTGGACAATACCGACAAGACAAATAGCTAGAAACATAAAGAAATACAAAAAGACAAAGGCAAAACATACAGGCGAAAAATTAAGAAACTAGCACAATACAAAAAAACTAACACTACTGACACAATTGACAAAAACGGAATAGAACGGTACACAGACAAAGAGAAAGCTGACGCGTTCGCCAGACACTATCAAAGGGCCTTCAGCATGCATATCGACAAACCCTAACTTCGACAATGACAACTGGAACTTGATCAACGACTGGTACTTGAACTATTTCAACAGCTCCCCAAACTATACATACAAACTGATCACACACACAGAGTACGATGAAGCCCTAGCGCATATCAAAAACACAGCACCGGGAAAAGATAAAATAAAGGCAAAACTCCTGAAAATCCTAACTCAAGAAACACACAAACTGATCCTAACTGAATTGAACAACTGCATCAGAAATAACATAATTCCAAAAACATGGAAAAACGGCTTAATAATCCCTATACCCAAAAATGGACTGGAAAATACACAAACGAGCAATTACAGACCAATTACATTGCTACCAGTACTTAGCAAGGTTTTTGAGTACATAATAAGGCAGCGACTGGGAAAACTGGTCGGAAAGTACATACCATCGTATCAGTTCGGATTCAAACATCAGCACTCGACTATTCACCCACTCTTCACTCTGACTAACAATATACAAACAACCCACCTAACTGACAGAAAGACAGCTTGCCTGTTTGTGGACATTAACAAGGCTTTTGATAGTGTCTGGCATAGAGGCTTACTTTACAAACTACACACACCAACATATCTACTACACACCATAAAGAACTTACTAGAAAA
Organism: Dendroctonus valens; assembly: GCA_024550625.1. NCBI lineage: Eukaryota > Metazoa > Arthropoda > Insecta > Coleoptera > Curculionidae > Dendroctonus > Dendroctonus valens. The sequence goes on from JAJTJO010000010.1 coordinate 547,177, forward strand.
CAGACAACTACAAGTACGAATTGACAAAACACTGTCATTTTCTTTTTCCCCTGAACAAGGGCTCCCTCAAGGATCCCCGCTCTCACCGTTTCTCTTCAATATATACTGCCATGACATATACAATTACAACTTACCAGACAAAAATCAAATCGACAGATCGGGATACATATTACAATACGCAGACGACACTGCACTTATTGTACATGACAAAACTACTGCGAGAGCAGCTCAAAGACTCCAAACACTAGCAAACAACACAATGACTTGGTTTTATAAATGGAGACTAACACCAAACGCGTCAAAAAACCAACTTCTGCTCACAAACCACAGACTCAACGCTGACTCCCCTACAATAACTGCAGACGGCCAAACGACACAACCAAAAAACGACGTAAAATGCCTTGGAATCACAATTGACCACAAACTTAAATTCACTAAACACATACGAAACATCAGGGCAGAAACAATAAAGAGAACAAAACACTTCCGATCACTAACCTACAAAGACAGAGGAATTAGCACAAACACCGCCACCAAAATATACATATAAAGCTATTTGTAGACCCTTGCTAGACTATGGACATATACTTATGACCAACGGAACAGAAAGGACAAAACGTTATATACAAACAACAGAACAAATTGCACTAAGACTAATAACACGAATAAGACACCCCCAAAACCGACTACACAACCCCTCCACCCAACTACTATACGAACGCACAAACATGACAAAGATTTCGGAAAGACTCATACATCTACAGACAAAATGGACAAACAACCCCTACAACTGGACCATACTGAATCCCCTTTGTCTTACAAGACCAACCAGACAATCCCGCTTCCGTTTCTCTACATCAACGCTACTCGAACACTTACAAACGCAACTGACTACTGGACAATAAAATTATTTTTCTTGCCATTAGAATTGGAAATTTATTTAATCTGATTATTAACCTAGAATAAGAGAATTTTCATCTTTGTTTTTTATTTAGACTAGGACTGCATGTATTAAACAGGGGCAGAAATACCGATAGGTCGATAGCCTTTTTATAAAAAAAGATATTTACTACTACTCGAAGAAAAGTCCCCTAGCTTTTCTCGTATAGTGGTTTTATTACAACCCTCTATATCTATAATCCATCCACGTATTAGGTCAAGATTTGTGAAGCTCTTGCAGTTGCAAAAATCATTCATTGTGAAATTGTTATTTATTTGCAAGTTATACTTAGAATGTTTGGGAAATACACGGTAATGCAGTATTTATTGACTTTCCTCAGGCATTCGATACAGTAAAACACACGATTTGGCTTATAGAAATGAGTTTTCAGCGCTAGAAAGAAATTGACTTCAGCACCAACCAACCGAACCGAAAACTTCTCCTGAAAATCAATAACAATTTTCAGACCAACTTTTCTTTTCTTTCTTTTCTTTCACTTCAAATTCTTTCACTGCAAATAATGAAGAAAGGAAGATAGTGGAGAATGTTGTCCAAAGTTGGAAACTAAAATATAGATGCCGATTATTGGATTAAGATATATTTTTGAGTTTTGGTTGATAAAACATCGGACCTGTCCTAACGCAATAATTTTGAAAAAAAAATGCTATTTTTCTATAACTTGCATCAATCAAATGACTCTCAATTTTTTTTGAGTGGAGCTCAATACTTTCCGAAAAAGTTGATAAAAGCAAAAGAGAACGGTGCACGTGTAGGTTCAGTTCTTCGGAGTACATTCCCACAACTTTATAACAAAATCACGCAAACACGAATTCTCTCTGGGTAACACAACACAGAACAATCCACATTTTATTAGGAAAACTGCAAAAAATCTTAAATAAATTCCATGTATTTAAATAAAATACGCATTAAAAACTGCCTGTATGATTACGAAGCCAATGGAAATCCTCTGACTCACATCTTTGACTGTTCGAATTCCGTATATTATAGGTACTCAACTACAATAATTAATGCAACGCTGCAACCATACAATGGGCCAACATGAACTATATTGAGAAAGTTAATAATACGTTTCTAAAATGCATGGCATACAAAATTCAACCAATCATCTGATCACATCCCATTGCCTGATTGCAAATCTCTCGCGTATATTTATTGTTTCGAATGCATCTTGATAGGGTTGGATAAGTAAAGTGAATTCGAACATTGTCGAAAGCTTTAGAGAGTTCAAAAGTGTCGGTTTTAGAAATCTTTGGAAATATCTTTATATTCCATACAATTTTCAAGTTTGAGACCCATTATTAGAATCTCCAGATTTATGTTTAAATCAGCAGAGCAACTTTGGTCTGGAAATTCAGTTTTGAAAGTCGCTTTTGCAAATAAATTAAAGTTTCTAACAAAATGTTAAACATTAAAAGCACCACGAAGCCGTAGTTGAGATCCTCAGTGGACATTTTAGCTTTCTTTAATATTTATCTTAGTTTACAACAATGCGTGAGTGTTTCTCACACAGTGACTTTCATTAATATTTGTTTCAATAATAATTATAATGTGAATATATTTCACATACTTTCTAGTTTGACTCAGTTTGGAATAATAGTGTTGAATTCAAGCATTTTGCTTGACATTTGACTCTTCACAGAGTAAACTTTTGCCATTTCATTTAATGTTAGCAAAAGTTTCCTATAATAATGTACGAGACGCGAAGTGTGTTTATTAACTAAGACAAACAGAAGCAGGTCGGTTAATAAAAATAAAAAATAATGGATTTTTGGTCCACTGGAAGGTTATAACCATTTTCTATATATTCAAGTTTGTCATCAAGTAGCACTACAAAGCTGGGTGGGTCTTGGCTGACTGTACAACTTTTCTCCAGGTGTTTCGATCCTCCATCATTCTATGCTCAAAGGGTATGTTCATTTTTGGTATATCTGAGACATTGTTGTCTCTCCAATGCATTCTGTGTGGTCCAGGTGGTCTTCTTCCCGTAGGAACCTCCTTCCACATCAACTTCACCAATTTCTCATCCTGTAGTCTATGCACATGTCCTGCCCATCTCAGCCTCTGGCCCTTGATTTCCTCCTCCACATCCCCATCCCTATACAATCTCCTAATTTCGACATTTGTTCTCAATTTCTCAGTTCAAAATTATTCTCAAAATCTTACGCTCAAACCGCCTGAGTTTTTTCTTTTGTCATAGTCCACGTCTCAGACCCATACGTTAGTATTTTTGTTCACATTCACTTTTGATGTTCTTGTAAGACCTTTTTTCAGAGAGATTTCATCAGATTATCCATTGCGAACATACATCGGCTTGTCGATTGTATCCTGCTCTTTATTTCTTCCGTGATGTCGTTATCTGCGGTGATTGTTGCTCCCAGATATTTGAAGCCTTCCACTCTTCTCTATTTATCTCGCCTTTGTGTTCGACTTACGCACATGCATTTCGTTTTTTCTTCGTTCACTTGTAACTCTACTCTACTCGTGGCTCTTTCAACTTTGTTGAACGCTTCCTTTACGCAGATTGTGGATGTTCCTACAACATCAATATCGTCTGGGTATGCCAGCAGCAGTTTAGGTCTTTGTGATGTAAGTGACTTTGCTTTAACTCCGGCTTCTCCCACTGCTTTCTCCAGGACAAGATTGAAAAGCACAGGTGATAGGGCGTCACCTTGCTTGAGCCTGTTTTCTATTTCAAAACTGCCAGAAAGTTGATTGTTGACACGTACTTTTGATGCTCCGTCCTCCATGCACATTTTGGTCATTCGAATCAATTTTCTTGGTATCGAGAGCTCTGCCATCGCATTCCATACTTGGCTCCTTTCTATGCTGTCGTAAGCTTGTTGGAAGTCTATGAAAAGGTTGTGTATGGGTCTGTTATATTCCCATCCGTTCTCCAGGAGCTGCCTTAGTGTGAATAGCTGGTCTATTGTAGATCGGTGTGGTCTAAATCCGGCTTGATAATCTCCTAGGATGTTTTTAACATAGGGGGTTAGTCTGCTAAGTAGTATGTTTGACAGGTATTTCTATGCGGAGTTTGTTATGGAGCTTCCTCTATAATTGGAGCTTTTCATTTTATCCCCTTTCTTATGAATAGGCACAATGATATTTTCCTTCCTTCCTGTTGGTATCTCCTCATTTTGCCATATACGCGTTATTAATTTGTGCAGCTGGCGTTGCAGAGTCTCTCCCCCATATTTTATTCCCATATTATACTCCCCCATAATTCCGCTCGTATTACATCCGTCCCTGCTGCTTTATGATTCTTCATCTTATTTACGGCTTTTTGAGTTTCTTCGAAGGAAGGTTCTTCGACCGGGAAATCTGCTGTCATATATGTTTGTTGAGTTATGTTTAGAAGCTCCCTAAAATATTTTCTCCACTCTTCGATCAGTTCCTCGTCGCCGACTATCAACTGGCCCTGTTTATTTCTTAGCATTTGTGTGGATTTGGCCCTATATCCTTTTTTCTCCTAGGATATGGCTTTGTAATATTCCCTTGATCCTGCCTTAGGTCGATCTCTTTTCACAGCATCATATTTTTCCTGCTCGTACATTCTTTTCGTTGCTCTTATTACTCTTCTTGTTTCTTTTTGGTACTCTTCGTATTCTCTTCTACTTTCATTCGTAATACATGTAATTGGATCCAGTTGTTGTTGACACTCCTCGTCATACCATGTTTTTGTCCTCTTTCTCTTACTTCTTCCGAATACCTCTTCCTCTGTCTTTTTCATCATTTCAGATGTTTTGCCCCATAACCGTTCAATGTTATTGTATTCTGAATCAAAGCTCAGGGATCTTTCTATTTGGTGTCTATATTGCTGGATTTTTGTCGGATTCTGACATTCATTCATGTGCAATTGCGTACTAATGTTTGATTTATCAAATTTGTGTGTTGATATTCTGGCCTTGACACACGCTCTGACCACGTAATGATCTGTGTCCCTCCTGAGGCTTCTCACGTGCATGATGTTGCTGCCATGTCTCGCGTCCACAATGATATGATCGATCTGGTTACGGGTGATGTGGTCGTTTGATATCCATGTCTGCTTGTGGATGTCCTTATGTGGGAACATAGTTGACTTGATCAGCATGTTATTGGCTTGCTGCAGTTTCTATTAACTGTTGCCCATTATCATTTGATTATTGCCGGAAAGAAACTCAGTTCTTTGCCTATTTTGGCAAAGAAATCTCCGCATGCCATACGCATGTCATCTTTTGGCATGCTCTCTAAAGCTCTTTCCAGAGCATCGTAGAAATCGTCTTTGGTGTCTTCATCTTTGTTCTCTGTTGGTGCGTGTGCTGAAATGATGGACATATTGTACCATATTAGCCCCTTTATTTTGATGTAGCACAGTCTCTCGCTTATTGGTTTCTTCTCGTTTTTCTACTACATTATGGACTATTTCATCTCTGATGTATGTCATTACGTTGTCTTATTATACTTTTTACCTTATCATAAAATTTGCTAGTTGTTTAAAGCTTCAATGCCATGTTTTTATATTTCAATGTTCAGCTAAATGTTTAGCTGAACTATTTATTGAAAATACAAATTTTCAAATGTTGCCTTTATGTCGCTTCCTTTCAGTTATTTGTGTTCCACTTTTCACTTCCTTTATTTGTTTATTAAAAAAAAACATTGATTTAACACCAATATTAATCTCAACCTGTATATTTTGTTGTTTAGAAAGCATTTATTTAAGTTTGTTTTTTTAATCCAACTTCTTTGATCCAAGCGTGGCACGTTTTAGTGTTTTTTCATTTCAAGTCTGAGGGTTTTACAAAAATGAAACTTCTCTTCGATTAAAGTGCAATTTAGGTAGAGCGAAATTGCACATTTTTCAGACTGCGCGGTGAAAATTTCATACCCAAACTTGGTCTAGTTTGAGAGAAAAAGATTTTTCCTTATGAGCGGCACATTCAGAGTTTTTTGGATTTTCAGTGAGTGGATTTTTCAAAAATCAAAATCTAGTCGATTGAAGGGAGATTTACACAAAGCTAAGGTGCATATTTTGATAGTTTGCTTGGTTAATTTCAAATCCAAACTGGCCCTAGTTTGAGATTTCTATGTTTTCTTATGAGAGGCACGCTTTACTGCATTTTCCATTTCAAGTTTGAGGGCTGTTCAAAATTCGAACTTTGCTTCCATTGAAGTGAGATTTGGGCAAACTGAAGCTGCGTATTTTGAGAGTACGGCAACAAATTTTCAAGCCCAAACTTGAGTTTGGGTTTTCTTCCAGTTTATCAGTGACGGATATTTTCTTGTAAGTGGCACGTTTTCTTATGTACAGCACTTTTCAGTTTTATTTTCACTTCGATTTTGTTGATCTTTCAAAATTCGAAATCTATTTAGATTAAATGTAGATTCACGCAAAATAAAAGTTCATATTTTGCAAGTTCGTTTTGTAAATTTCAAGTTCAAACGTGCTCCAGTTTGAAATTTTCAGATGTTTTCTTATGAGCGCCACGCTTCAATGTTTTTCCATTTCAAGTTTGAAGGTTATTCAAACATCAAACTATGCTGCGATTGAATTGAGATTTGGGCACAGTAAAACTGCATATTTTGATAGTAGGGTGTGAAAATTTCAAGACCAAACTTGTTCCAGTTTGAGAGTAACGAAAAAAATTCGTATAAGTGGCACGTTTCCTTATGAACGGGCCACGTTTCCCTGTTTTCACATTTCAAGTTTGAGGATTTTTCAAAAATCAAAATCCGATTCGATTGAAGGGAGATTCACGCGAAGCAAAAGGCCACATTTTGAAACTTTGCTTTGCAAATTTCAATTTTGAGGACTGTTCAAAAATTAAATTTTAATACAATCGAAGTAGAATTTAAGCAAAAATTTCCTTAAACAGCAGGAGCGGCACGTTTTCTTGCTTCTACAATTCAAGTTTAAGGAGTTTTCCTGCTACCTAAATCTTCCTCCACTCCGATTGAAGTGAGATTCTGATAAGATGAAACTGCGTATTTTGAGACAACGCTGTGAACATTGCATGTTCAAACATGCGCTAGTTTCCAAAGTGCTTATTTCTTCTGAGCGGCTTTTTAAAAAATACTTAACATTTTCCACATTTATTGCCAAGTTGGACCGAAAAGTTATGAATGAAAATGCAAATTTTGAATGAATTTATAACAAAATTTGAGGATAACAAACTTTTCAAATTTTTTTTTTGGATTTGATTTAACTTAATTTTTTGATTCATGATTCGGAACGATTTTCGTTGCTTGAACAATCTGCTTTTAGATGTAAGCTTTTATTAACAAAGCACGTTTTTTGTCGCCGCAGCTTTAAGTTTTCCAAATTTAAGGAAGAATAAAGACAAACAATAAAAATGCATCTAAAGTGAAGCACATTTATTGTTCCTAAAGATAACAAAACCAGAAATAATCAAATATAAATATGTATGAATTCACTCTAGGCTACACACCATAAAGAACACATATCTACTACACACCATAAAGAACTTACTAGAAAACAGACAACTACAAGTACGAATTGACAAAACACTGTCATTTTCTTTTTCCCCTGAACAAGGGCTCCCTCAAGGATCCCCGCTCTCACCGTTTCTCTACAATATATACTGCCATGACATATACAATTACAACTTACCAGACAAAAATCAAATCGACAGATCGGCATACATATTACAATACGCAGACGACACGGCACTTATTGTACATGACAAAACTACTGAGAGAGCAACTCAAAGACCCCAAACACTAACAAACAACACAATGACATGGTTTTATAAATGGAGACTAACACCAAACGCGTCAAAAAACCAACTTCTGCTCACAAACCACAGACTCAACGCTGACTCCCCTACGATAACTGCAGACGGCCAAACGACACAAACAAAAAACGACGTAAAATACCTTGGAATCACAATTGACCATAAACTTAAATTCACTAAACACATTCGAAACATCAGGGCAGAAACAATAAAGAGAACAAAACACTTCCGATCACTAACCTACAAAGACAGAGGAATTAGCGCAAACACCGCCACCAAAATATATAAAGCGATTTGTAGACCCTTGCTAGACTTTGGACATATACTCATGACCAACGGAACAGAAAGGACAAAACGTTATACACAAACAACAGAACAAATTGCACTAAGACTAATAACACGAATAAGACACCCCAAAACCCACTGCACAACCCCCCCACCCAACTACTATACGAACGCACAAACATGACAAAGATCTCGGAAAGACTCATACATCTACAGACAAAATGGACAAACAACCCCTACAACTGGACCATACTGAATCCCCTTTGTCTTACAAGACCAACCAGACTATCCCGCTTCCGTTTACTCCCGCTCGAACACTTACAAACGCAACTGACTAGTGGACAATAAAATAATTTTTTCTTGTCATTGGAATTTTATTTAATAATATTGTTAACCTAGAATTAGAGAATTATCATATTTGTTTTTTATTTAGATTAAGACTACATGTATTAAACAAAGGCAGAAAGACCGATAGGTCGATTTTTTTAGAAATAAAGATGTTTACTACTACTCACTCTAGGTTTTAGTTAGGTGAAACGAAAAGGTTTCAAAACAAAAGGTGAAACAAGAAAAATTTAACTTTGCACTCGATAAAAAAGTAACTGAAAACCACACAGTGAGTATAAACGAATATTTACAATTAAACAAACCAAGAAAAAACAAATATATGGAACACGACCTATATGGAGGACAGAAAAGAATCTGAAATATGCTAAGAAATACAAAAAGACCAGTTAACGAATATATCTAAATTTCAAAGATCACTACTGAAGACTGGGAAAAAAACTTTGAACAACTCTACCGTAATAAAGAGGAAAACACGGAGACCAAGGAGACACCCAGAAATGAAGAAACACCACCAACTTGGCAGATACCGATAGAGAAAATCAAACAAACGGTAACCGCTCTAAAAAACAGAAAATCACCTGGTATAGACGAGATAACGAACGAAATGATCAAGTATGGAGGGGATGCACTAATGGGTGAATTAAAAGATTTTTACAATAAAATATTATATCTACAAAAAGTACCTTCAGAATGGAAGGACAGCATAACAATCCCAATCTTCAAAAAAGGAGAGAAAACAGACCCCAAAAACTATAGTGGAATCACCCTTCTCAGCACAGTTTCGAAGCTGTTGACAAAAATATTGGCAGAAGAAGTGACCAGCACGGGAATATGTGAGGAGCAGCAAGGTTTCAGACACAATAGATCCACAATAGATGCCATATTCATACTCCGCCAAATATCCGAAAAAGCTATTGAATTCAACAAACAGGCGTTCATGTGTTTCATAGATCTTACCCAAGCATTTGATAAAGTAAGACTGACAGACGTCATAAAACTCCTAGAAGAAAGAAAATTCATCAGAATATTGTGTCCATCATCAGAGAGCTAAACACCGGCAATCACACACTCGTAAAAGCAGAAAATAGAACAACAAGGAGAATACCCGTCAACACAGGAATTAGACAAGGAGCTAGCCTAAGCCCTATATTGTTTAACATCATCATGGATGAAATCATTACAAAAACAAAACAGATTGGAAGGGGATATCGAATGGGAAATGCAGAAATAAAAATAATGTGCTACGCTGATGATGCAGTGATAGTCTCCGAGGATGAAGACAACCTACAAAGACTCTTATATAAGTTCGAACAAACTACAAATAAATATAAAATGGAAATATCCACCCCGAAAACACAATCACTCACTATATCCAAAGAGCCCCGAAGATGCAAACTCGTTGTTTACAATCAAAGTGTAGAACAGGTGATGACCTTTAAATATCTTGGAGCAAACATCACGAGTAACAGGAATCTAAAGGAGGAAGTAAGGAATCAAACATCAAAAGCCGCTCTAATATCGGGGTACTTACGAGACATCATCTGGAGAAACAAGCACATGAGTATAGGGAGTAAAGTCAGAATCTACAAAACGTGCGTGAGACTAGTGATGACATACGCGAGAGAAACAAGAGCGGGAAACACAACAACCAAACGCTTGCTGAGAACAACAGAAATGCGAGTCCTAAGATCCATGACAGGACACACACTATACGATATGAAAAGGAGTGAGGAAATTAGAGATACCTGTAAGGTTTCGGATGTTGTAAGATGGACCAGAGCAAGGAGAAGAGCGTGGAGAGACCATGTAGAGAGAATGGCCGACGACCGAATGGCAAAAATCGCCAAAGACCAAAAACATAACAGCTCAAGACTCCTAGGAAGACCACCGAAGCGATGGTACGAAAGCTGGACATCAGCATCCCAGGACTAGGAAGTTGAAGAAAAACACAGGACTCTGAGTCCTAACGTACGAAGAAGAAGAATAAGAAGAAAAAACAAATAAATTGTCTAAAACTTATTACTAAATAATAATGAAGAATGTTATCGTCCGAAAATTTAATATAAGGGATTATTTTTTGCGGCTTAAACGAACAAATAATTTGTGGAGATAGTAGAAATCTTAAAATATTACTTCCTTAAATATACAGGGTGTTTAACCCATCATGAATCAAAGGAAGAGTATTAAAACGGCTTTCAGAAGACTTGAAAACAGATAAACTAACTAATGATATTGATGACAACTTTAAATAAAATTAACTAGCGAAATACAGCTAGTTTTAGAGCAGAACCGAACAGTAATTAAAAGGCATCAGGAAAATTAATTTGTTAATGAACATCTGAGGAAATAACCACATACATACAATAAATTGCATTTTAAAAATTATTGATTAAAGTTCATTGTGTATATTTTCCTGACTGTATTTTAATTCAATTTAAATGAAATTCCTGGGTTCCAGTCAATTTTATTGTTTATTATTTTATTGCATTACAAATACGTTTCGGTGTCTTTGTCCACCATCATCAGTTTGCATGCATGGCTGTTTCTACCTTCAACTTTGGCAAGCAATTGTTTGAAACATTTGTTTTCATTAATTCGCACCTTGAAGCCTCTAAGTAAATATGCTCCACCAATAAATAACAGAAGCATTAATTATTAAGGAATGTGAAAGTTTTATCAAAAACCATCACCGCTTGCCAAAATGATCCGCAAATTCGGGTTCAAAGGCTTTAAATAATTTATTCATACCACTAAATGAATATTTTGGCACGAGAAGACCGTAGCTAATCGTAAATCAGATCGAATCATTAAAGATTTTTTAATGTTTTGTTGATAGTTCAACGGCAATGACTTAGAGTTTTATATGACCAGTTGACATAACAGCACGCTTTTGGCATGAAACTAGTTCAAGCTACTGGAAATTTTCGGGTCAAACCGCGTTGTTTGGGTCATTTTTAAGTCTGCTGACCGGGTCTTTGCCGAAGACTCACCAGATGTGTTGGTGTATGAAAGAACCTAGAAGCTTTAAATACAATCTACGGCCTGATTTTTTTGCATTGCTCCTTAAGTAGTAATTACCTGTTGCTCATACTCTAAGAAAATATTTTAATTAATTGTGCGGAAAAGCCAATTAAAATTTTTAAAAATTAATAAGTATACAGATATGTAGACGATCTAATAGCAAAGTCGTAACGGAACTCTCAGTTAAAATTATGGAACATTCTCATCAAGTCCAAAGATGTCATCTACCGGAGCAGTTTGTCCTCATTTTCCAAATAAAAAAACGCGACAGAGAAATTCCGATGGCCTAAATTGTGACCAAGAACAATGCTTCATGAACACGCAAAAAGCATGTTAATGGATACCCATTTCGGCCCATTATGTGCAGAAAAGTATTGCATTCGTCGGTTATCGAATTCTTCTGCAATTTCCATCAATTCATTGCTTTTCATCAAAGAAAAAAATTAATTATCTAATGACGCATAGGAGAAAGAACAGTTAGTTGTTCCAGCAAACCTACAATAATATTAATTGGAAGTCAATGACTTATCAACATTTAACGCATCTCGTTACCTTGGCTTCAGGTGTTTGCTTATTGTAAATATTCCTGTTTTTTAGGTCAATTATACGAGGATTCAAATATACTGCAAAATAGCTAGTGTGATTAATGTTGTTTGAGAAAAACATCATCATTTGGTTATCCCATTTCTACTCATCTTATTTTGCTATTACGTTTCAGTTTCCAACTTTTTTCGTTTACATTATTCATCATATTTCTTCCTCTTACTTATATCACAATTTGTTTGCGTTTCTGAGATAGCTGATTTTTTACTTGCTTTTTTTAATCTACACCCGTTAGATCCGATTAGTTCATTATTTTACGTTATTCATCCAGTTGTTTGCTTTATCAATTTATTTTCGTTTTTGCGGTAGTTATTCTATCGATTTTATAGCTGTAATATTTTGTAATTCTGGTTTTAATTTCTGAGTATCACAGTTTTTGGTAAGGCATTTCGTGTAATTTGAATAATATAATCTTTATCGGTCGTTACTTCTAGATATTCCGTTTTATTCATTTTTTGTTTATTTATTATCTGTCTCATGAGATCAGATTTAATATCCATTTTCATTTTGAGTAAATACCTTGATTCATTTTTATGGATTCTTAATTGGGTTATTATTGTGCGTATAATTTTCCAAAGTGTGCAATTTAAAGTTCTGATTTTTATACTTCTGTTGCTTTCAATTTTCAGTTCCATCTCTTTGTTTCTTCTAATTTATTTGTTCAAATAGGTTCTCATTTTATTTTGTTTTGTTTTATTTATGTTAACATATATGAATACCACATTGTACTTGTACATACTTTATAACAACGTTTTTTCACAATATTTATTTATTACACTTTAATTTTTTGCTGTGGGACTATTAATGCAATTTTTTATTCTAGGTCTTAGCATACGTTCTTTTCACTTTTAATGTTTGTGTGTGTATTAAATCAAGTATAAAATTCGCTGAAAATGTTTGTTCCTTTCTTTATTTCATTCCTTTTTTCCTATTTATTATTTATTTATCCTATTCATCTTTTATTGTTTTCTAATAGGCTGAATAATTCGACTCTTTATTTGTTATATCATAAGCAGTTTGTCATTTCTGAATATGACTCTCTTTGTATGTGAGATCATAATTATTTGATATTTGTTTTCATTAATTACTTCTTTCCCACCATTTTCTAGATATCTTTATTTTTGATGTCCTATATTTTTAACTCCTCTTTTGTTTATTTTACATTCAGTTGCTCATCTCTTGCTGTTACTTATATTGTGTGCGCGTTATTACATTGGTTGGAATTTTTTAAAATACAGAATCTTTTATGATTTGTTTTTAAATTGTGGTTTCTATATGTTGTTTTATGCCCTTTTTCGTTTCTCTCGCAAAGGATCCGCTATTTTTATTATTTCGTTCACGCTGCTTGCATTTTTATATTTATATTTGCTTTAGTACACTATTTTGTAGTTCCTCACTCAAATTTAATTAATCCCTTACCTTTTATTACATATTATTCATTAATTTTAATTCTTCATTTATTTAAAAATCTCGTTTATCGGCATTATCAAGTACATTTAGACTATTGTCTTCTTCTTCTTCTTCTTCTTCTAATGCATATTCAATAATGAATGGTTGCGACCATATGTCTCAGCTGTATCCCGTCTCTGGTCGTATGTATTAGGCTTTCCACTGTTCGTAGGCCGGTCCACTGCCTCATGTTATGTAGCCACGACAACTTCTTCCTTCTCATTCCTCTCTTTCCCTCTATCTTCCCCTCGACGATCAGCTGTTAGAGCTGGTACTTCGTATTTCGCATTATGTGTCCTAGATATGCAGTTTTTCTTTTTTTGATCATTAGTAACAATTCATGTTCTTGTTTTATTCTTTGTAGGACATTTTCGTTGGTTACTAGGGCCGTCCATGGGACTTACAGTACACCTACATCTCGAAGGGATCTATTTAATTCATTCTGGTTACCTTCAATGTTCAGCTCTCCACTCCATACACTAACACCGACCAAATGTAACAATTTATGAATGTCACTTTTAGGCTTTGGTCAAAGTCCGTATTTGTGAAGATGGATTTGAATTTCATGAATGTGTTGCGGGTGCTCTGTATACGACATCTTATTTCCAGGTCAGATGTCCATTCTTCAGTGAGCCATACTCCAAGGTATTGAAATTTGTTCACCCGCTCAATTGATGATCCGTCCGATGTTAGTCCCACGTTTCTTAAACTGTCTGGTTGACGAGTAACATTCATGAATTTTGTTTTATTGGCGTTTATTTTTAGGCCCATTCTCTGACTGTGCCCTCCTACTACGTTGACAAGATGTTGAAAGTCGCACATATTGTCAGCAATCAAGACTGTATCATCCGCATAGCGAATGAAGAAATAACGAATTATTAATCCATGTTCCAATCACTTTAATACTCTTTCCAATATCCTCAAGTGCTTCCTGGAATATATTCTCGGAGTACAAATAGAATAGCAGCGCCGAAAGCACACATCCCTGTCGGACTCCTCTGCAGATTTCAACCTTATTACTTTGTTCTCCATCGATCTTTATGTGAGCAGCGGATATCCCTGCCGTCCATATCCATTTGTCTTAATATTGTTAGTGATTTATAGTGTTGTACTCTGTCAAAGACGACTAGAACTCTATGAAACACAGGCACACATCTTTCCGCTGATCGTGGCAGTTTTCTAGCAGTACCTGCGTCGGCACTAGTGCTTCTCGAGTGCCCCGGCCTTGTCTTAATCCGGATTGTGAGTCATTGATGTTTTGTTCACACTTTCTGAATATTCTCTGATGTATTATTTTGAGGAATAGTTCTCAGGAGTGACTCATGAGACTGATAAGCCTGTGATCTTCGCATTTCCTTGCGTTATTCCTTTTTGGCAAAGGAATGAAGGTTGATGTCAGCCACTGATCGGGGTACTGACCGGTTTCATATATTTGGATGAAGAGTTTCTGAAGAACTGCAGCACATATCATGCTCTGCCGGCATCTCATCGGGACCAGGTGTTTTGTTGTTTTTCAATGTGCGAATGGCCCCTTCTATTTCTGATTTTGTTATTAAAGGTCCTACTAGATCATCCTCTGTTCTAGAATCTTGTCTACCTTTTGTTATGTTTCAGTTGCGTGTACTTCTCTTCTCTCAGAATTTCCTCGTGTAATGTGCATCTATCGGTAATTATATCCTATGCGTCATTTGCTAGCTTTATTTTATTGTTATTTAGTTTCTCATCTTTTGCTGTTATTCTCATTTTATTTGTGATGTGATGAGCAGGAGGTTTAATATTCGTTGGATTTGCTAATAAACATTGTTTCTAAATTGATGTTTATATATAGTATTTTCTGCCTCTTCGTTTTTTTTTCTACTTCTGGTTTGGTTTAAGCGGCTTGTTATTCGGCCGTTTCGTTTTTGGCTTTTTAATTTAATATGCTGCAAGCAAGGCTAATTTTTGTTGCGGTTTACCTGCGTGTAATTTTGTTCTCTTCGAATTTCCTCACGCAATTTGCATCTCTAGTTACTTACTTATATAACTTCAAACCAAAATCAAATAAATTAAGGAAAATTCTTTGAAATACTAAAAAAGTCTGGATAATTAATTCTTCAAATTTAATGTGGGGCAAACTGAAACAAACCATAATCAATCACAATTTTTTTTCTATAAATTATCAGTTGAAACTATCTAAACAATCCCGGCAGCAACAGAAACGCTTGGACTTGGAAAAAATTGAAAAAATGAGCCAGTAATCCTTCGTATTGCGCAATAAAAATCCTTTAGACTTGCTAAAACAATATTAAAACGTAAAAATCGTTCGTCAAGGTATTAAGTAAGGCTTGGCATAAATACACTTGCCTCTGTGGGTGTTTATAGAAAGCAGTCATTTTCTTAGCAGACCGTGACCATGAGTCAATCTAAATAGATGAAGTAGAATAGGATTAAAATAACCATAATGGGATATGTTGTAAATAACATTATTTCCTGTTGGCTATTTTGTCTAGTAGAAAAATTAATTTTTTAAAAAATTAAATGCAAAGATAATTAGAAAAACTAAATAAGTGAACAAACAACAAGTGAGTTGATTAAAACTGAATTAAAAATGAAGAGGAAATTGCCAAAAGGTTATGTAATTCTGTTATTGTATTCTTCGACAAAACACTTTCAAAAAATTGAAATATGCTCGTTTAATATCCAATTTGAAAGTGTTTGGGTTATTTGAGTTCGTTTCATACTGTTGAATATTTTATAAATTCAATCCCACTCGGCGCTAATGCGAAAACGAAAAATAATCGACAGAAATTGATTATTTCAGCCCACCATATCGGGCTGTTCATATCTGGTTTTGGACCAACTTAATTGGTAAAAGGTACGTGTTTAATTTCATAAACCATAAAAATTGGAAAGGCGACATGGTCGTTGTTAACATGCTCTTTCAAATTGCTGATGGCGTAATACTGGGTGGAAAAAAAACCACATGCGCCAAACGTAGCTGATTTCAGTTGCTAAACGCCTACTAAAGAGACCATGGTTCCAGTTACTTCACGGTTTGTTATTCTACTGGTAGCTTCATTTCATCACAAAACCAAACGAAGAATCTCCATTAAGCAACACGTCGGTCTGGCATTTGCAGAAAGGAAGCCGATATAATATAACATAATGTTAAGCTGTCTTTCCATTGCTCAACATACCGAAAATGGATAGGCCAGATATTTACTAGTGGTGGCATAAAGACGAAAAAGGAGACACTTAAGCTGACCTAGTAAATGATGGTAAGTAGTGCTCAAAGACGTTAAAAAACTAGAATAGTTCTTCCAAATTAGCTTCAGCCTAGTGTTATGAGGAAGTGGAAAAGCAGGTTTAAGGCACTAAATCATCATTCGGACACCTGGATTTAAGACAAGACAATCAAGCAAATTATAGACTTTTAATGGAATTGTTATAGGAATGCACATTGTTCATAATTTTCTCGATAGTATCATTATTAGCGCCAAAGTATGTCAAGTATGTTCGCTGATATTTCAGAAACGGGTCTGTTTAATCCCAATTAAAAGCATATTTTTCAAAATCTTATGCACATGAAAATTGGTAAATTAATTTAGAACTTTTTGTCGAAGTTTTTTTAGTTTTCTTCATTAATTTGCCTGGTTAAAGCAGATATTAGTTGACTACTAATCTCTGGTTAAAGTCCACATTTACTTGGGCAAGTGACTAAAGATGTAAATTACATCAGGGAATCGTCAGAGAATAAAATTGATAAAAAGTAAACAACAATTAGTTTAATTAAGTAAAGAAGCACAAAGCAAAGATCCAAATATACCCAATGGAGAACATAAACTAGTAAATAGTTATAGGAAAATAAAAACATAATTATAAAACATATAATATGAAAAATAAAACATTTGAAGAAACAAACCGCTAATGAGAAACACCTAATCGGATTTAACTGAGGAAATAGAGAGAAACTTGTGCTGTATAAAGAAATATTGTTATAAACGCAAGCAGAGTCGATAAAATAACAAAGGAAGTAGACATTTTGAGGAACAGAACGAAGAAACAGAATAAAAAATATATACAAACACCAATTTGAAAAAGACGTTTACTAGTAAAACCAATGAATCGTAAACCTGGTGTAATAAACTAGTAGTAAACAGCAAATCATAAAGGAACTAGATACAAAATAGGCAACGGAAGAATTAAAATTCTTATATAAAAAAAGCTGGCAATTGATATAAAAGCAATAAAAAACTATAGATGCAAATTACACCAGGAACTTCCGAGAGAAGGAAACTATACGCAATTAAAATATAACCAAAACTAAACAAACTTCCAAATATGCTTGAGAATTGCGATAAACGAGAGAAAACAACTCAAATCAAATTGAAAGAACTACTAAGATTGCTTTGGCTAAGCACGAAATTCTCACCAGCGAGTACATAAAAGAAGGAGCAAAGCAAGAACTAATTAAATTTAAGTAAGGAACTTGAAAATAGTGTAGTAAAGCAAAGAAGCCGAATAACAGGCCTCTTAAACCAAACCGAAAGTAAAAAAGAAATAACTGATTGTGTTAGAATGAGGAAGTAAGGAAGTTGTGCAGGGCAAAAAAACATTTTAAAAAATTCAAAAAGCAGATGCTCTAAAGGAAAAACAAAACAACAGAATAAGAAAACATATTATAGTATGTTTAAAAAACACCGAAAGGTTCTAAGTGCAACTAAACTGAAATTAGAAAGAAATAATTAAATTTGAATGAGGAAGTAGGAAACTTGCGTAGAATAAAGACATATTTTTACAATTGAAAAAGTAGAGATTTTTACAAGAAATCGAAGAAACAGAAACAAAAATATATATAAACATCAATTTGAAAACAACGTTATTAGCAAACCCAACGAATATTAAACCTGATGTTTATCACATCACAAAAAAAATACGAATAACGGAAAAATATGAGGAACTAGATAAAAAATAGCCAAAAGGCGATTTAAACAGATGACAAAAAGACTAACAATAGATGAAAATTATTAGCACTGAGCATAAAAGCATAAAAAACGCAAGCATAAAAGTAAGGATAAAAAATAAGCACAAAATTTTCACCAGCATCATAACGAGTAAATAAAAATTGGAGCAAAGGAGAGACTAATTAAATTCATGTAGTGTACTTAAAAAATAATAAACCTGAAACTGCAAGCAGCGCGGATCAAATAACAAAATAACAAATAGTGGGAGATTCTGAATGCCTTTGTAATAAATCCAACAGATATTAAAACAGATGAAATTACACTCATATAATTAACTAGAAATAATCTGCACAAGTAAACACGGAAACTTAGAATAAAGAAACGCAAAGATTGTTGTTATTATTATTATACAAACAACGATTTGAAACAATTGAGAAGAAATTTTAATACTGTTTAAACAAATCCAACGAATATAGAACCTGATATAAAAACTCACAAACAACAAAACAAAATATGAATAACTGCAAACGATGAAGAACTAAATCAGAAACACGCAAAAGAGGAATTAAAGAAGGAAAATAATTAATTAATCAAGAAACAGCCCAAATAATTATGAGCTCACATAAAATGACACGATGCTTCCACAATAAGAAATCAGTAAGCTGTGTATGAAATAGGAAAATGAAGAATGGACTGAAGCGAGTCATTGGGAAACGACCAAATAACTACGGACGTTGAAATGAATACATGAAATTGCCGCACTGAAAAGAAGAGAAAATTTAAACAGGAAAACGGAACGCACAGGATACTTCCTGACCAAGGAAGTAGAATCACAGTAGAATCAAAAGGAAAACTGAAAAATTAATAAAGAGGAAATTGTAAGATTACCGATGTAAGAAAACGACAAATCAAATGAGACGAATTTATGGAAAACTACAGAGTAAGGTTCAATGAGTAGATGCAACTTAGCTCGTGGACAAACCATTAGAAATTTCAACGAATAAAAAGGAAATTTTACATATATAAAAAAATATATTCGAAATGCTGCACAAAAACTTCAACCAGCGGTGAGTCTTTGTGCAAATGTTTCGCTGAAATGAGATCTTTTGTGTCAGCATGAGATAAAATATAAAAACATCATCTTCAACTAATCGAATTTTTTCAAAAACGTCGGCACCTACTGGTGAAGACTGCACATTAGATGACTTTATTTTTTATGTTTGTGCACCTTATTTTATTTTTTGGCAACATTTAAAACTCGATGTTTTTATTTAGGGAGTTCTTCACAAATCATCATTTTTGTTAGGTGAAAAATTCAATTTAACGCTTTAATGCATTGTACCATACTTACTGAGTATATCGAAGCTCATTAAAAGTGAAACAAATAACAATCGCCGAACATTTTTCATACAAAACTTGTATTGTTGGTTTCAACTTAAATATGCAAGGCCTCCGAAACCGAAATTTACGTACGTTTTGTTATTGCTCCCATGCCAAATTAGGTGAAGAATTACAAGAGAGGTCAGTCAGTTGGTTCACGAATATGCGAACCATATTGTGACTGTAATTGGATTAGAAGTTTTTTTTAGAAACGGCTTACTCCAGCTTACCCAGCAACTGTTTCAAAGAGGGCAAAAATCGCGCAGAACCCACCTCTGAAGGTAATCAGGAAGACATTTAAAAAAAGTAGCTGATAAATACCTTGGCATATAATCCAATCTACGGCAAATAAAAGCAGGACCGTCACATACAACCAACTATTTCCGCTCCTGCAACCCGGTTTCGGTAACATAATCATCATCAGGAAAAACACTGAAACTGCACATTAGAAACGAAACACCTGTTTGTCGTTTGTTTTCTGCATTGCCCCGCGACTAGAAAGAGTAAGCACGGACGTCTTTGACGCGGACAAATACGAGGTTCGCGATGGTCTGGTCGCTCGGTCTGCAAGAATTGAAAGTTAAGTCGGCTTTGGTTGGCTTTTAGGAGGGTTAAGTGGTTACTTGCGTGCTGGTTGCTGAAGAATTTAAATCTGTTTAAAAGGAAGCAGTTAAATGAAAAAAAACTTACTTAGGCGAAAAATTAGATAAGTAGCTCAAAATGGCTCAAAAGTTCTAGTAGTATGTGTGTCAGTTTTGCGTCATTTCGATCTTCAATTGCTAACATTTGCGCGATACAGGGTTGTAAAACTTTATACATTGAGATGCAGAGGATTCAACAGACTAAAAAGAACGTTTTTGAAGAACGGTATAACGCTATTCAATTTGTTAGACTTGGTTTTATGGGACTACTTGGGGAGCAAAAGCAGAAACACTACGAACGGCAGCTCAATCACTTGTTTTTTCAACGGTCGAATACCGTGCACCAGTGTGGTACAGAAGTTCTCACACTAACAAACTCAATGATACTATGAGAATCATATCAGGAACATTAGAGTCCACTCCAGTACCTTGGCTTCACGCACTAACGAGTTTAGCTCCACCAGACTTGAGGAGACAAGCTGCTGTCCGAGAATGGGACACTGCACTCTAGAACTCTGCCAATCCACATGATATTGGATAATGCTCTGGGCCGCCGTCTTAGCTCCCGGAAAACATGAGGTACTAACCCATCCTGAATCATGGGATCCCACCGTTCCTCTCTCAGGAATGCAAATGCCTAGGAAAGCATGGTGTAGCCTTAACTGCATTAGAACAGATGCAGGTCCATGTTGTACAGGTGGGGACTCTCGGAGACCCGGGAATGCAACTGCGGAGCGCCAGATCAGACTGTAGACCCATATAACCCACGAATACCCAATAAGAACATTTGAGGGAGAATGAAACGATATTCTGAATTCAAAAGAAATTCCTGGGTTTCAGTCAATTTTATTGTTTATTATTTAAAATGTTAGAAATACGTTTCGGTGTCTTTCTCCACCATCATCAGTTTGTATGTATGGCTCTTTCCACCTTCATAAATGCCTTTGAAATGTATTGAACTTAGGAATTGTCCAAGCTTCCGAAGAAAATAGCTTTCCATTATCCCGCAGGTAAATTTAAGGACATTTTTCTTTGTTTGTTCTATATGTACAGGAGCTTATTATATTTATCTCGCATTGTCTGTAAATAACTTTTTTTCGCAAAAATTCATGGTTCAAAAGTATTTGACCACGTAAGATCACTTGCTTTTGTTTTTACCAGATAAGTTTTACGAATCCTTTCAGTCACGTACTTTTGTTTGCTTGTAAACTACATTTTTTTTCCTTTTTTTATGTGTACCAATTTATTTGTTGTCATTTTTTGAAATATTTGCGCGCGAAAACCAAAAACAACTTCGAAAAATATATTCAATCTTTAACTTGAGAGAATCGACATGGGTTTGTCGAAAATGTTATTCTTCAAAATTACGGAAATATATTCAATCTTGATCTTTGATGAAATGAGAAGTGATGACAAAACTGAGTCTGTATGTTTGTTTCTCAAATTATTTTTGTTGTCTCAAGCGAAAAATAAAATACATTTTAAAGTCCACCCAAATACAATTATTATACAACATTTTTACGTAGAGAAAGGCTGTAAGTTGAGACGGTTTTATTGAAAAAACTGCGACATATGGACTTTATTTTTCCAGATTTATCATCATTTATACTCATAAAATATGGGTTTTAATGTGTAGGAAATTTAAATCGACTTATCGAGGGCAAATTTTTATCTTGTTTGCTCTTTTCAAGAAAAGATAATTTTGAAGTGAGTTGAGACACTTAACCATATCATTTTTCTTTCTATTGCCTTAGCACAACTGAAAAACACCACACCCGGAAAAGACAATATTAAAAGCAAGGTACTTAAGCATCTAGCACAGGAGACACATGACTTCATATTAGGAAAACTTAACGAATGCATCACGACTAACAAAATACCCAAGTCATAGAAGAACGGTATAATAATTCCTATTTCAAAGAATGGACTAGATGACACACTAACAAAAAACTACAGACCCATCACGCTAGTCCCTGGGTTGAGCAAACTGTTTGCACACATAAAAAAAACAGCTTACATAATTTAATAGGACATCATATTCCAAAATACCAGTTTGGCTTCAAGACTAAAAACTCAACTATACAACTTATTGTTCTTTCTAATAACATACAAACCACACACCTGACCGGAGGAAAAACTGCCAGCCTGTTTTTAGACATAAATAAGGCATTTGACAGTGTGTGGATCGAGGGCCTACTGTACAAACTACACAAACTTGGCACTCCAAACTACTTAATACATATTATTAAACAACTACTCGAAGACAGACAACTGGAGGTACGAATCAACGACGACTACTCTATCCCCTTTTCATCTGAGCAAGGCTTACCTCAGGGTTCACCACTCTCACCCCTGCTTTACAACATATATTGCCATGACATATACAACCAGAACAGACAATACATAGAAGGTATAGACCAAAACGGTTATCTGCTGCAATACGCTGACGACACTACCCTTATCGCGCATGATAGAACGACCGCCAGAGCAGTGGACAAACTCCAGACACTAACAGACACAATAACAACATGGTTCTACAAATGGAGGCTCACACCAAATGTATCAAAAAACCGGCTTCTCCTCTCAAACCACCGAATTAAACCAGACTCTCCAAACATCACCACGGACGGTCAAATAATCAAACCCACCGACAATGTGAAATACCTAGAAATAACAATGGACAATAAACTAAAATTCACAAAACACGTACAATACGTCAGAACAGATCTAACCAAGATAGCAAAAGACTTCCGCACACTTACTTACAAAAACAAGGGTATCAGCACCAAGACAGCAACTATCATATATAAAGCGATCTGCAGACCTCTAATAGACTACGCTCATATTTTATTCGCCAACGCTACTGACAAAACTAAACGGCATTTACAGACAACAGAACAGATAGCACTGAGACTAATAACGAAGATCCGACACCCAGCAAACCCATTACACAATCCATCAAACCGACTACTCTACGAACGCACAAACTTGACAAGGATCTCGGAAAGACTACTCGTCTTCCAATCAAGATGAAAACACAACCCTCACAATCTCACCTTCCTGGACCCCCTCTGATTAACAAGACCGACCAGCCAAACGCGTTTCCTCTTCCCAACCTCAACCCTATTGGAACATCTCCAGACATAAATTATGTATATGTTTGTGAATTAGATTAGTTATTAGTTATTAAGTTTCCATACAAAACTTTGTCAGGGCAGAAAGACCGATAGGTCGATAGCCTTTTATTACTAATAAAGATGTTTACTACTACTACTACTACTACATTTTCATATTTAAATAACTTCTTCTTGTCGCTGAAGATAAATCTAGACTTACTTAAACTTGCAAAGAACGTCAGAAAATTATTCAACAGATAAATCCCGGTTTATCTGCAGAAATTTAACTAAAGTACACTTTTTCTGGATACTTTCAAATGAGTTCAATCAAGATTTTCGGCAGCTCGATAAAGACTGAAAGCAACAATCGAGTGTTTTTTTAAATTTTCCTACAAATCAAACAACTTACTCCAATCTAAAATTTCAACTTCAACAATACGAAAATTTATGTATTTTTTTTCTCGAAAAGCGAAACACGGGAAAATCTTGGAAATATTGATTCCTCTTATCCAGAGAACATTTAAATTCTGTTGCGAAATTTAATCAATTATCACAGCATTTTATATTAAGGTAAGTTCTTTTTCTAAGAAAATGCTTTTTATTTCAACATTATTAAAATGTCCATCTTCATAGTAGAGAAAATCCAAGTTTTTTAGTTAGAAGCAGCTAAAGTCGACTATTTTCTACTCATATTTCTTAGTTTAATTTGTATCTCAAATTTTCCTAAAGGGCAACGGACCACTTTAAAATCTTAAATAGAAACTTGTAGACTCTACGTAAGACGCAAGTAACTTGTTATATTATATGTTATAAATGTTGTCTTTTACATTTTATTACTTGCTCCCGTTTAATCAGAATTTGCGATTGTTCTTAGCCAGTTTTATTTACAAAATTATGATAAAGAGAGCATGAAAATTTGCATGCCATTAAACCGTGAGAAAAACAAAATTCATTTCAAAACCTACACCATTTTTACTTTTAATGGTAGGTAATTAGTGCAAATGGTATACGAAATATGGCTAGAATATCTCGCATGGTTTGGAAATTAAAAAATAAAAACCACAAAATCTTGTAAACTTTTACACTCTGTAGAACGGAAACGAAGCATTTTTGACTACATGTTCATATGAACTTTTTCGCATAAAATCAGTTAGGAATACGCCTTGAACATTTTTGCACTCAATTAGGAAACACCCTGTAGATGCCGCTTAAATCCCGCTCTAAAACATATGTTTCCAAATTTTCAATCGTTTCCAGACTTTTTGGGCACCCTGTTTATTGCTGCTGTTTCTATACAAAAAATCGGCTAAGGCTTTTTCTTAAATTTTAAAGACTTTATTGAAAGACAGATAGTAAATTTCCAAGCGAAAAACAGCGAAACCGTTTAACAGGAGAATTACCGATCTGGAAAAAAAACACATTTACTTGCAGTTTTTCTTAAAATTCGGCGAGTGTTTGAAAGTGGATTTTGTATGAGTACTTCGTTGTGCCTTTGCAAATTTATTTTCTCATTAAAAGTTGCTTCTTTGATAATTTTTTTTATTTCACAGTAAAATTTTGCTTAGAATAACTGATTTCTGTTGCAAAATCTAGAGAGATTTTGAGATCTAATTAAAAAGAAACGGCTACAGTTTTCAAAAAAAGGCACGCAAAAAATTTTGAAATCAAGCTAATGACAAAAAAAATCGGGTTTTTCAGAAGTTCACTCCATTTTTTAAGTTTTAAAACTTTTGTCATGAAATTCTATATATTTCAGCATACAGAATTCCTTCATTATCTGTTCCTAACAGTAGACTTTTTACGCAAGAAGTAAGGGTATCAAAACCACAAAATTCCAAATATACCGGGCGTTCTTGGCGCCGAAGCGCAGAAAGTTTCGTCCTTTTATCGGGAAAATGTTATATAACATTTCTAAGGTTTCTATAACGGATTATTGGCAATCCATGCTTTTTTTAAATTGATGAACCAGCCAGGTAAGGAAAACATTTACCCAAAATCAGTCTCGCCAGGCAAAACAAATCAAAACGCCAGAGAAAACAATGAACAAAGTTTCAAATAAAATGTTTTATGCCCCAGAGCACATTTCTATTTGGTCGGCCTATTGCGCCATTGCCACATTTTGCATTCATATCCATATCAGGCCAGAAGGCCCCTTGAGCGTTGTCCTGTTATCTCACTCGCACTCATGGACATTCAGCGTGGTCGCGATTTCTAGCTACGCGTCCCACATACGCGTCCACTTGGCTTGGGTTGTCATATTTGACGTCATCCATACCAATCGCCATCTTTTTCATTTGTATCAACATTTGTACTGAAAGTTCCATATAATTTAGAACACACTAGATACAAAGCGGTGGATATTCATTTGCTTATTAGTGAACCGTCTGTGTTAGTGTCCGCTAGAAGTTGCAGCTTTAAACTATCTGCTAGAGTAAGTAGACCAGCGTGTGGTGAGCTTCGCCCACCGACTCTTGTGGTGAGCTTCGCCCACCGACTCAGGGGTGGCAGCATCATCAACTCAGGTTGCTAGTCGGGGGGTCACCAATTATATTATAGGTTGCTAGTCGGGCTTACCTATTGGACTCGTCCATAAGGCTTAGGTAGACCCTGCCTTATACGCCGGATACCGGTTCTACGTGTTCGGAAGTAAATGAACCGAGCCAACGTAGCTCTTGTGCGGTGAGATGTTGGCAACCTGAGTTGATGATGCTGCCACCTGTGAGTCGGTGGGCGAAGCTCACCTTGTGGCGTGTGGCTTCTAACCTAAAAGTTTATCTCCGCTGGTGAAAGCAACAGAAAGTTTCTCATTGAATTGTTTGGCAAATTAAAGGTCAAAGTTAAATTGGCACACCTCACTATGGCTGATAGCGATGATGAGTACGACAGGAAAAGGCGAGACAAGTTTCGGGGCGAGAGGGCAGAGGCCAATTATAGGGGCACTGATCGCGCTGCAAGACCCAGAGATGAATGGCCTGAACGGTAAGCATTTCTTCTAGCAATATTTATCAACCTCCCGACCTATTACTTTAGTGCCAGTCCCCCTCAAATAATTGCTGAATTAGCTGTCAAAACGTGTTTTACTTAACTTGATAATCTAACATGTGGATAGGGAGAACTGGCCTAGGCCAAGACCAAGGGAATATAGGCCCAGAGACAGGGGCTATTCACCGAGCATGGAGCCGAATACCAAACGCTTGAGGCATGACTACTATGGAGGAGAAAGCTACTACAATCATTACCCATCTTATCATCAGGCGGCCCATAGGTAAGTTGTACACTCACTTGCATTATGCAGCTCAAAAGATTCATTTTATAATGGGAATTAGCTCATTAAGCACGTTCCATTCGGTCGGTTGAAAAATAATGTTCATTCGCAGGAAATTGCCTGCAGATAGTGGGAACAGCATGAGCCAAATGTGTTCATTTCACCTGGATATATTTTTAAATTGAGTCAATGGTTAATAGGATCAAGTTTAATTTCATTGCTAAATCCTTGTGTGAAGTGGATGGTGGACTATTTTTGAGCTGCCTCTAACGTGGTTAGTGCACCACTGAAATCAGCTCTTCTGGTGATCGGGTTTGCGATAGGGTGGCTTATTTTATGCCTTTTATGTTCGTTAAAACTCTCTTTTTGTTCGATGGGTTTTTTATTATCAGATATTTTACGATTTGCTTTTATGGAAAACAGGAGAATAGTTGAATGAATGAATGTCGGCGAGTGTTAACCTATCTGTCTGTGACAGATTACAATGTTGCCAACTGACTAACATTAAAATAATTAGAATTGTGCACACTGTGGTGTGACAAGGTAAGAAACATCGAACACCTTGTGTTCCTAAATGTCGTTTATATGTGACGATTAATCTTCCAACTTGGCTATTCTCGACATTAACCGGTGAATCCCAAGTTTAACGTTATCTGATAAAGCCGAGTTCAACCATTTTGGGTTGTTCATGTTGAATGTATTATTAGATTTTGTATATTCTTTTCCTGACTGTACTTTAATTCATTCCAATGTATTCCTGGGTTTCAGTCAATTTTATTGTTTATTATTTAAAATGTTACAAATACGTTTCGGTGTCTTTATCCACCATCATCAGTTTGTCTAAAATATATATTTACAGTTATCATCAATTTAAATAGAAAACTTTCACCAAAATTCACATATTAAAATACAAATCACACACATATTAAAAAGTACATCCCGAACATTGGTTTTCAGGTGATTAGTCAGGACAAACATGTCTGGGAAAAGACTAGAATCTATTGTTTTAGAGATCTAAATTCATCTTACGTATATAGTTGCTACCAACTTCACATTTGACTGGTCACTGAATTTTCCATATTTTATTCGATATCAAGCGAGCGAAACAAAAAAACTGTTTATCTTTCGTCTTTTCTTTGCATTCTAGGAATGCTTGGCAATTCTTCAATATCAGATGTTTACATTTCATTTACCTGGTCCAATCAGTTCATACATGCGATCATCTAATTAGCGTATGATACACAGAGCTAAGATTGTCTGTATCTGATCTGAAATTTATTGCATTCTGATGTTTCTTAATTTGTATCATTTCATGGATTCTTCTCTTATTATAGTTGTCCTCATTGATCAATATTTGTGTTATCGAAATCAAAATCATGCAACTTTTGTTGTGCATGTTGTGCTAATGCTGTTGCATTTTCGTTAACCTTTCTTAAGCTATACTTATGTTCGTATATTCTTTTCTTTAAATATTGCCCTGTTTGTCCTAAGTATGTGCTGTCACAGTTCAGTCAATCTTGTGTATTACGTTAGGTGTGTCCAACTTATGGCTTCTAGGCTTAAATTTTGTAAAACACTCTTTTGCCAAGTTGTTTTTAGTTTTTTCCGCTATAGTAATATTATGCGGTTTTAAAACATTTTTTATTTTTGTGTTGATTTCTGGTATGTGCGGTAATGATCATACCTGACTTCACCCTCTTTTTTCTTTTTTATATTATTTATGTTGTTCCATTTATTTGCATTGTATATTTTATTGATTCTTTGTTTTATAATTGGTTCGAAGAATTCTTTGGGATAGTTGTTCATTATTAGTACCTTTTTTATTTTTTCCAGATTTTTTTGTCTGTATCCACAATGTGCCAATTTTATCGCTCTATCAGTAAGAGCTGTTACCACACATTTTTTATACTGTATAGGTGCATATGATTGGTAATTCAAGTATCTACCAGACCACACATCCTTTGTGTACCAGTTTGTTTTTATTTTCCCATTATTGTCATACATAACCGTCATATCCAAAAAGTTTAATGATTTGTTTTTGTCCTCCTCAATGGTGAATTTAATGGTTTCATGGAATGCATTAAACTTATCTAGTGTGTATTGAAGTTTTTGGTTTGGCAGGCACATTATGCAGTCATCCACGTATCTTTTAAAAAATCCACATTTAAAGTCCAAATCAGGTATTAGTTTTTCTTCCAGACTTTCCATTACAAGGTTTGCAATTGTTGCAGCTTTGGGGGATCCCATAGCTACTCCATATATTTGCGAATAGAAATTGTCCTCGTACCGGAATGTCCTCGTACCGTGAATTTTGGTGAAAGTTTTCTATTTAATTTGATGATAACTGTAAATATATATTTTAGACAAACTGATGATGGTGGATAAAGACACCGAAACGTATTTGTAACATTTTAAATAATAAACAATAAAATTGACGGAAACCCAGGAATACATTGGAATGTATTATTCGATACATTGTGAATAAACTATCACTTTCTATCAGGCATATTTCTTACGCGAATGTCATCTAACTAATCTAATATTCGGACATTAACCAACGCAACATGTTGTTCTCGAGATTAACCGCTTATTTTGTCGAGATTAACATCCTTTTGGACGTTAACCGTGACATATAAACAATGCAAGGGGGTAATTCTTTAATGGGTAAAAATTCGTATCATGAGAATTTCGTTTTGGATCTTTTGGGTGTTTCGCCTGTCTGGTAGATTCGTGGTTTAGCGTATAAGTTTTTCGTTGTAGATTCTGATTAAAAAACTTAATAAAAGTAAGTAACTACAATTGTTGAAAGCCATCCATTCAGACTTTCAAGCATGTGGACTTGCGTCTTTTGTGATTAATGAACGTAATGTTTCGAAGATCTTCTGGTATTTTGTTTACTGATTTAAATGCATATAGTATTCGACTTTGCAAGCCTTCAACGGTAGCAACTTAAATATTGTACTGTTATTTAGCGAATCAAGCTACAGGTAAATATCCCACTCTACACATTTGAAGAATTTCCCCATTCCGTAACTACAGGCAGGGTAATTGATTGGACTTTGGCCACCTAGTTTTATATCTAATTTGATCAAAAGTTGTAGATATTAACCTCTGGTTTATTTTAAGCTAATAGTAGTTGTTACAGGGAGACTAAAATTCAAGCGGCAGCAGACCAAACTTAAATTTTTAAAAAAATTAAATGTCTTTCCTTCTATTGCATATTCGAACTCCACGTTAAATTCTAGGGTTAGTTAATATACATGTTGTTTATCGCTATTCAATTATTTTTGAATAAATAGCCATTATTGATTGAAATTGAGCCACGCCGTCAACTGTTATTTTAAATTTAGTTAAAAAAATTTAATAAAATGCTCAACAAATTCGTTGGACTCCCAAATATCCCCTAATTTTGGAACTGGATAAATTCTGATTGCTGCGAGCGATTTGTTTTCTGTTTGAAGCGTTATCTAGTCCAATTGTTTTTCTGTCAGTAAGTGTTGTTGCAAAAGTTTAGTGCTTCAGATAACATTCCTACAGGGTGGAAAATTAAATAATCCAAACTTGCTGAAAGTTTCAGATGCTCCCAGTTGCACAAAAAATTATGTTTATGGATTTCAACACAAAAAGCATAAAGAAAGACCTTATATCTCGAAACGGTGTTTGAATTTTTGTATTTAGAGTGTTCAAAAAATTACGTTTTGGATTTGCTGTGATAACAGTTTTCCTTTTGGACCGATTTTCAAAATATAGAGCTCAAAAGTTGAAGCTAAAACTTCTAAGTCGACTGAAGGTAAAAATTCAATATACAGGGTTGCATTAAAAGTTACCGTTTCGTATATTTTCCTGACTGTACTTCTACCTGACTACATTCAACCGGTCACTTAAGTGACCGGTTGAATATTAAGGTAGAAACAACTATACGCACAAACTGATGATGGTGGAGAAAGACACCGAAACGTATTTGTAACATTTTAAATAATAAACAATAAAATTGACTGAAACCCAGGAATATATTGGAGTGAATTAAAAGTTGCCCAAGTCAGAACTGCCACAGAAGTCTCGGATTCTGTGAGACCTTCAATTAAAGTGAACTTCACTTTCAAACAATCCGCTTAATGATGCAACCCTGTATATCGGATATTCGTCTTAAGTCGACTGTGAAATTTTAGTTTCAACATTTGAGAGTTGTGATTATGAAAATAGGTCCAATATGAAAAATTTTATAATCAAAAAGTAGATTTTTTGTGTAGGTAAAAGAGCAAAATATCAAAAACCGTTTCGGGAGACAAGTTTATCGTTATGCCTTTGATCTTGAAATTGAAAAAGAAACTTTTTTCAACTGCGAGTTTGGCAAATTTTCCGAAGTTCTGCATTGTTTCATATTCCACCCCGTAGGAACTTGATCTGCAGCACTAAACTTTTCAAACACACTTACTCACCGAAAAAGAAATGGACTAGAAAGGGCTTCAAACAGATATCAAATCGCTCACAGCAATTAAAATTTATTCCAGTTCCAAAGTTGGGGCAAATTTGGTCGTTTAACGATTTTATTGAGCAGCTTATCTGATAGTGACCAGCCAACTTTTATGTAACTGTTGCGATTACTGAAGAATTACAATCATTCACTAAACAAATTTCATATTATAAAACCATAGACTATCAGTATGTGAATTAAATATAAAAATCTACAAAAGCGAACTCCGGAATATGAATGTTACAATTCATAAATAATAATGAATTAAAGGCAATATATAAAATACTCAAATCAACTTTGTTAGTCGACATGGCAAGCTTTCGAACGGCTAATATTTTCAATTTTCAAGACAGATCCAAATTTAAAATAATTACAGAAGAAAAAAGTGATAGATCATTTGGTTTCTAAATTCTCAAATAAAGTTAATCAAGTTTTTCAATAGGACACGTTGACATTGATTTATTTTTGCTTACTTTTAGAAGCGAATTTTTGAATTTTAAACTGAAGAAAACTACACATAAATCAAGAGAAATTTCAAATAAAATAACTACACTTGCGTGCAGAGAAATCGGCCCACAGTAAACTTTTGACTTTAACTATATATTTTTTTTAAACTATTCATCAGGTCAAAAAAAGAAATATGCTGCTTGAAAGATAATTTAATATGCTTTAATGTGAGTATAAATTATTGTGAGTATCCTATGTTTAACATAGTGAAATTAATGCATTCA
The DNA here is from genome assembly GCA_024550625.1 of Dendroctonus valens. Lineage (NCBI taxonomy): Eukaryota > Metazoa > Arthropoda > Insecta > Coleoptera > Curculionidae > Dendroctonus > Dendroctonus valens. The sequence goes on from JAJTJO010000010.1 coordinate 579,125, forward strand.
ACAAATTAAGCTTTTTTATTATTAACATAAATAGGGTTATTGACAATTTAAAACTTAACACTTAATTTTTTAATAATGGGTGTGACCTCCTCTTTCCCTAATAACTTCTCTCATACGATTAGGCATAGATCTAATCAAGTTTGCTATTGTTTCTTGAGGGATGTTAAACCACTCTTCTTCCACTGTAACAATAAGCTCTGGGATCGAGTTTGGGGTATGAAGTCTAGCTCGAATTCTTCGTTTTAGCTCATTCCATAAGTGTTCGATCGGATTTAGGTCAGGACTGTATGCTGGCCACTCCATGACCCGAAAACCGACTTCTGCAATGTAATCTTGCACGATTCTTGCGGTGTGCGGCCTGGCATTGTCATGCATAAAGGTAAATTCGTCTCCAATATAGTCGACGTCAGGTACCACATGAATTGCTAAAATCTCCTCGATATATCTAACAGCCGTTAAACCTCTTCTTCCGTGAACACGGTCGCCCCTACGAATGAACTCAGGGTCGGTTCGTGCACCTATAGAAATTGCACCCCAGATCATACAGGAACCACCTCCATAAGCACTCCGCGCTTCAAAGCAGCAATCTGCAAATCGCTCTCTTGGTCTTCGGTACACTTTCCTTCTTCGGTCGCTACCATGGAGGCATATTCTGGTGAGAACAGAACAGATCCCATTGTTCCAACGTCCAATTCAGATGATCCCGTGCAAAACGCAGGCGTGCTTGCCGATGAGGTGGAGTAAGTTTTGGACCAATCGCAGCTGTTTTAGGGGTCAGTTTATTTTCCTGCAGTCTTCGTCTTACTGTCCACTGACTAATAGCCACTCCTCACACCTCACGGAGCTGTCGTTGCACTTGAACGGCATTAAGGTGACGATTTCTTAATGTTGTTGACACAATAAAGCGGTCATCACAAGCGGTTGTAAATTGCCTTCTACCTGTTCCAGGTGTTCCTGCGCGTCATATTTTTTTTTTGATCTGATGAATAGTTTTTAAAAAAATATATAGTTAAAGTCAAAAGTGTACAGTGGGCCGATTTCTATGCACGCAAGTTTAGTTAAATGTACTGTATGTACCTTCTGTACCAACAAAATTGATGAAAAAGAAGTTGATCTTGAAATCGGAAAAACATTTTTGTTCAGCTGTGAGCATGCTAAATTCTCAGAAAGTTTGCATTGTTTCATTTTGGACCGTGTAGGAACTTTATCTGCAGCACTACATGTTTTCAAAAACACTTAGGCCGGTATGCATAGTCGATCTCTTACAATGCGCCGGCTATTCGCCGTTCGCTGAAGGTAATTTTGGTGGCACAGTCGATCGCTTGAGCAGCTGACGCACGCACATTTTAAAGTTGTCGGGAAAGTTAAAGAAATTTGTTGGAGATGGGTGTAGGAATCTCCGAACGATCGCCAAAGCTATTTTGTGGGCAAAGTTCAGTCAATAACCCTGTACATGATATTTAGGTAGGCAGTATCGAGCCATTCAACAAGCATGCATATTTTTTTTTATTTTGTTAATTTAGCTGCATTATTTTTTAGATCACCTTTTATTTGTTATAAAGTGAGCGATTAACCAATTGTACTAACACGCGCGATTTGTTTTCCTAGTTTTCAACGCAGTTTTTTCTTCAGAGAACCCCCAGGAGTGCCAGTCACTCAGGGTGAGGGTCAGCAGCCTCCTATGATGTCGTTCAAAGCATTTCTTGCCACTCAGGATGACAACATTTCAGATAGCGAAGCGATTGAGAAATACAACGACTACAAGCTGGAATTCCAGAGGCAACAGTTGAATGAGTTCTTCGTTGCGCATAAAGACGACGAATGGTAAGCGTTTTTCCGCACCGCAAATTGCCGATTAATCCATAACCTTTTTATTAGTTAGCCCTCACAAGAATTAATTAGGTGATTTTGATTGAGTTGGGTTCTTTGGAGGTAAATCGCTGTGTGCAGCACAAAAGAGTGTTTTCAGTTCAGTTGTTTTATCTGCTTTTCTTTCACATTAAGTCTGACTTGAACCCAACCAGACTGAAACAACGCGAATTGATTTGTATATATTTTTTTAGTTTGCTGTGTCATTGCAATAACTTGAGAGTAAAAGTGATTATTGGTATTGTTGGTTTTTCAAACATTTTTTTTTTGGTTTTTACTCTCAATGTTTGTACGTATTAGGAAGATATGTTTTGATTAAATCGTTTAGGAGATGGAGGAAACGGGAGTTTTTCGAGTACATCAAAAACCTTGGGCTTTCGCCGTCATTGATTGAAGCCGATGAATTTTTCGGAGGTTTAGGCCGCCCTGGAAAAAAGGTTCTTCTTGGCGTTTTGCTTCACGCGGCAATCATCTCTGAACGTGTAAACCACTCGTTAGGCATGGGTAACACTGAGTTGAGTTGCGGTTTTGAGTTGTTGGCGCTCTGTGAGTTGATGAGTTATATCTCATCCCGTCTGACTGCGCCGCACCTTTTATTACGCTATTACGCTTGTGGCGGACTTCATCCACAAACTCAAAGGTGCCAGCACCAACACTGACTGCAACAATTAACCTCATTCAAGATGGCAGACTTCAGATTGCAAATTAGTGAAGGCGTGGTAGTCACCATATGATTCCTGGCATTGTCGGTAGAAGTTATGTTACGTTTAATGTAATTATATTGCCGCCCGTGCGATTGTGGCACTTCGAAGCCACATAGAGAGTCCCACGTTTTATTTTCAAACCGTCATTACATGTTATAATGTACGAAATCCGACAATGTGCGAAATGCCTAGGCACTACTTTGGCAATCTGCAAATTGACTACGGCATTTCAGGCAATCTGCAAAATGCTGTACGCGTTAAGCCGGGTTCTCATGAGTCTGGAACGTATGTGGGGTTCCTGGATGAGAAAACAAGTGTTGTGGAAAACGATTCGGAAACGGTTTGCCCAACGGACGAGCGGGCTTTTCTCAGCCCTACACCGTCAACATCCATCAAAAAAAAATCGAGTCGCCAAATCTGTTATATGCGTCAGTCGCTAAGCAGGTCATGTGCTTGACTCCGCGGAGGCGACTTTTTCGAAATTTTCAAATGACGGTTTTAAAGACAAGACAATAAAAAAAATAAACAGAACATATTTGGCTACCTACACATGTTACAAAATAATATTTTTTACAGCACTAAATAATCGCAAATGAAAACTGTTATTTCAACGATTTCCGACATCTGTTAAATCATCCTAATGTTCGGATCTTTTCCCCAAATTGGCTTAAGAGACAACTAGGCTTTACAAGAAGAAAATATATTGCGACTTATTCTATTCATTAAAACAAAGCAACATACGTGTATCTCTCTTCAGTAAAACCAGAGAAAAGCGATGGAACGCGCTGCCGGCTGCATACTACTGCAGCTGACTACGACAGCATATTAATAGATTTATCGTCTGGAGTACGGCATAATATATAAATGAGTTTACTGCCACATAAACTGCGGCGGTGCGTTGGGTTGACGCACCAAGCCATTCCGCTGGCACTGCGCCGGCTCTTAAAAAAAAAAAGGCTCTCTCGCCGGCTTCACTGAGTTACCTATCTCTACCACTCGTGCTTGCAAAACGCCAGGAAAAAACTTTACTACGGGCTAGCAGCGCATAAAACTCATCAGTTTCTAAGTAACATTGCTTTTGCAAAAAAGTGATTTTTTGGCCTCGAGGTTAAATCATCCTTCCTAATACTGAGCAATGACCGATGCTTTAACTAGTTTAGCCTTGTATCATCGCAATGAATCATCTGTCACCGCCAGACGAATGATGAATAACTCAGAAATTTCTTCTGCAGCCTCGTTGAACCCCGAGACGCAGATATCTGTCAGCGTTGCAAAATTTGTGTGATGACGGCTCTATGCGCGTTTTTTAAACTCGTTATAAGTAATACATAGAGCGCAGTCATAGGTGGATTTCCGTTACCGTTAAAAGGTCATGCGCGCAATGCATGAACCTTCGCGCGATCATTTTTTGACAGGTTTTACTGACCAGGACAGGTGAGATAGGATGTAATAAGCACAACGTCTAGAATATTAACGTTAACTTGAGTGATGTCTGAATATGAGATGTTGGAATGGTTGTGTCAGGCACAAAAAGCTATTTTTGTGAATATTTCTAAGAAAAAACATTTCAGTTTTTTGTCATTTGATGAGCTTCCTGTGCCTGCCCGTTGGACGGAATTTCCAAACTTTAATTTCACTTTGGTGAACTGTTGATTCACTAAATACCTCCCAAGTAGCCTTAGTGTTAACGACAAAAACCACTTTATGCCACAATTATAATGGTTTTATATGTTTATACAAGAACAATATCATGAAATTCTGAAACAATATTTGTTGCATTCTGACTGAAGCAACAATATAAGAACGAAAAGTGCAGGAAAGCGGGATTTTCTTGGCAATTTTTGACTGTAATTTACAGCCTTGCCTAATTTTTAATCACATTTTTAAACTGATGTGGAAATGCAATAAAATAGGTCAGGGTATCCCGTACATTCAACGAATGTCAAAAAACCTCCTATAAAAAGTTAGGTTAAATATTGTGGTGATTGGCGATGACACAAAGTTTTTAGATTTGAATATGTGGGTATGAAAAGAACCGTTTTGAAATGTGAACAACTCATAAGAGGTGTTCGAAGTTCTGCCCGTTTAAGACGAAACATGCTTGTGCCCGTGCAATCACGTTATTCTGCACTCTTCGCAGCATTACTGGGATCACATTTTGAGACCTGCAAACTTCTGGAAGGCTCTGCTGAAATTATCTTCAATACCTGTTCCTCTATGTCTGGAACCTGAACACCTCTTGGTCGTCCACTACCTGCCTCAAAATATAGATTTATACTTTTATATTGTTGCTTTAAAAATGCACTAACTGGAGATTTCAGATGCTTTAAAGTTAATCGAACACTTCGCTTATTCTTTCTATTTAGCTACTTGGTTTTTTTAAATGAGCAAAAATTATCAATCTCCTCAGTGTAAACTATAGTTTGGAAAGTGCAAGTTTTGATGCATGTGAAAATGTCGAAACCACAGCTTTACATGCAGTTGCTGCAACTAACTTTGTGCCTTTTTGGGGCATCTTTTTAGGTTTAGAATCAAGTATCATCCGGAAGAATCAGTAAAGCGTCGCGAAGAACAGGCAGCAGCTTTAAAGGTAACTACTCAAGTTCACGTAGAGAATATTAACTAAAAAATTATTGCTTTCAGCGCCGCTTGGAAGTGTTTGTGGACCTGCTCAATTCCGGCAAAATCGAGAGCACCACTGTCGATTGTTCTCAGACGACCAATCTTCTGAAGCTTTTGGATACTGTGGTGATCAAACTGGAAGGCGGCACTGAGGAGGACTTAGAATTGCTTGAAAATGAATATAAAGGTATGCAGGTCTTTCAAAAAATTAATGGATTAAAGTGTCTCCAAAATCCTGCTACTCTCGATGTTTCAATTGAAAAGTTGCAGTCGCAATATAATTTTTTCAATTGAACAGAAATGGAGGCAAAATACCGGGAACAGAAGGAGAAGGAAGCCGCAGCTGAAAAAGTAAGAGAAGCCAAAGCTGCAGAGGATGCAAAGAAAAAGGACGATAAATCGGTGAGTCGATGTAACATTTCATGAATATTGCTTGAGTAAAATATTTTGTAAATCCAGTCGGAGGACGTGAAGGTAAAGGTCGAAAATGAGGTCTCGAAAGCAGAAGCTAAGACAAACGGCGAGAAAAAGACCACTGATGATGAGGCAGGAGGTAAGATCCCACAGGCTTCAGAATATTTGATAGCGTTGATGTGAATTATTTCGGCAGAACTGGTAGACAAAGAGGATGGGGAAACTGATGAAAAGAGCCAGGATGGACAGTCGGAGGTAGTGGAAAAGGGTGACTTAGATACACAAGAAAAAGAAAAATTGTCGTCCGAACGCAAACCACAAAGCCCAGCCGCTGAAGAACCAAAAGATGTAGAGATGAAAGATGAAAGCGACGAAGCCTCTAAGAACGCCGAAGAAGACGGAGCTGGAAAGAACAAACTGGAGGAAAATTCCACCAAGCAGAGTGAGAAACCTGCCAAGGAGAAGAGAAAGCGCTCCTATTCGGGTAATATTCACAAGCGTTCACTCAATCAAACACTTTTGCAACAAACAATAAATTTTTGTTGCAGGAAGCAGTAGCTCTTCGTCAAGCTCGAACAGCTCTAGTGACGAGGAAAATCCAGAAGAAAAAGCTGAAAAGAAGGACCCAGAAGATGGCAAAGAAAAAGACAAAAAAGAGGCAGATGCGGGGGACAACAATGAGAAGGATGATGTTGAAGTCATTATTGACGATAAACCGGAAAAACCGCGAGCCCTGCATAAAACTACATCGATATTCCTACGAAATCTTGCACCCACAATCACCAAACAGGAAGTCGACGCTATTTGTACCCGATATCATGGATTTTTGCGAGTTGCCCTTGCTGATCCTCAGCCGGAAAGACGCTGGATGCGCCGCGGATGGGTGACGTTTCAACGTGATGCAAACATCAAAGAGATTTGCTGGAATCTCAATAACATCCGGCTGAGGGACTGCGAGCTCGGTGCTATCGTGAATCGCGATCTGAGCAGACGAATTCGACCTGTCAATGGCATCGTGGCACACAAGCAGGTCGTTCGATCCGACATTAGAATTGCAGCCAAAGTTACTTTGAACTTGGACGCCAAGGCCGGCTTATGGGTGGAAGGTGCCGACAAGAAAGATAAGCCACAGCAAACATTTGGATTGGTTTCTAACAACCCAGTTCTACACAACATTACGGATTATTTAATAGAGGAAGCTAGCGCCGAGGAAGAGGAATTGTTGGGGTTAGAACACACGCCCGAGAATCAAGAGGCAGTCACTACAGTTGATAGAGATGAAAATCTTATCGGGGTAAATATTTTAGCGACTTTTTTAGTTAACATTTATTTTCCCGGAGTTTATCAATTACAAACCTGAATAGAAACTAAAATATTTGATACAAATTACTTTTTACTTTGATGTATATTTTGTCTTGATAAAGCCCGACTAAGTTTTCCCTCTAATATGAATATGATTAGCTTTGATTGTTCAGGAATCCATTTTTCTTTATCCTTTTATATCAACTTTGTGATATTCTATTGCAGGTTTTGGATAGAATTATTCTGTATTTGAGAGTAGTCCATTCGGTGGACTACTACAATCACTGCGAATACCCGAATGAAGATGAAATGCCAAACAGATGCGGCATTTTGCATGCACGTGGACCACCACCAACTTCCAAAGTAAGTGACCTTCATTAGTTTATACAGACACTTAATTTGGTTCAGCCTGCATGTGTTTAAATATGCTTTTCTTGTAGCGTGCATAATGTGACAATAAAGATTATTTTATTCATGCTTAAGCATAAAAGTGAGGATTGGTTTGTATTGTATGCCATCACTTTGTTTCAGACGGACATGACTCAATTTATTGGGACCGCAATCGAGTCAAAAATGTCGAATTTCCTCCCCGACAAGCCGACTGAGGACAAAGACAAACACGAATCCAAGCTGGTGTTCATGGCTTTGAAAGACGTTGATACCGAGGTGGATAAATTTGTGCAGGCAAACACTCGAGAACTGGCAAAGGACAAGTGGCTTTGTCCCTTATCGGGGAAAAAGTTCAAAGGTCCAGATTTCGTGCGCAAGCATATCTTCAACAAGCACGAGGAGAAAATCGAAGAAGTTAAAAAAGAAGTTGAATTCTTCAACAACTACCTGAAGGATCCTAAGCGCCCGATGTTGTCGGATTCTCCACAACCAAGACGAGAAGAAACACCAGCATTCAATCATTCGAGTTATGGAGGATTTGCTGGCGGCGGCGGTGGAGGTGGATATGGCAGGCCACAGCCTTATTATAATCAAGGATTTGGACAACGGTCCCGAGGATACGCACCTAGAGCAAGGTAAGAGTTTGTTCATTAATAACTTGCATTTCCTAGCAATTGTTCTGGTTTGTTGCCAGTTGAGGCATATTTTTTACCACAAGTGGCTGTTTTCCGTTCCATGAAATTCGAGTTAAAAATCGGAATGCAATCGTATGCTAAGAAGCGTAAGTCAGATTATTGCTCTATGGTTTAACGCGAAAAAATCGGATAATACGTAAATTGAAGAAAAGTAATGAGGCAAAAATATAAAAAAAGACAACGAGATTGCCAAATTCGAGTTTTGATTTGTTTATTTTCTAGAAAACTTCTTTTTTTTTTGGACAGCAAATACATTTTTATCGAGTCATTGCTGGTTAACATCCATTTCGATTGTTTACTGGTGTTTTGTCTCACAACGACTATTTGGCAGAGTAGTTAGTTTCAATGTGATGTTGTTTCCAGAGGAGGACCTGGTGACTTTGGCAGGCCGATAATCCACTATAGAGATTTAGACGCTCCTAGGGAACCTGAGGAATTTATCTAAATGCTTGGCATCCGATTTCCATCAGGCTTTAATATACAGCAAACTGAATTGATGTATATTAATTATATTAAGAATCATTAAAACACGTTAAATTGTATTAAGTAGAACAGAACAGGATATTATTTAATCTGCTTTTCTTCAACCGCTTGTTTCTTCATTTAATCCGCCTCGGCAAAGGTATGAAATGTAAGTTTAGAGACGTTTACTTTGAATATGAGGTATTTGTAGTTTTATTAAAGGAATAGGAAAAATATGTATCTACATTGCGGAGTTTCATTAATAATATGTGTTTTCCAATTTAGTGCTATACAGGGTGATTTGAAATTGGTATCCGGAATTGATGTAGTTTTGCCCACATATATCCGGAATGAGAACTTTGAATCACCCTGTTGCATATAAGTTCACCTCGCTTTTTCCTTACGTCCTCTATCCACACCAATTTTTAAGTATTTCCTCTCTTCAATTCTAAATCAATGGTTGGTTCTGGTTGCTTTTAGTTAAATCTGCCTGGTTATATCTGATTGAAATATGGTCGAATCCATCATTTGTAGTTTCGGTAAATATACAGGGCGCTGGTATTAACGGAGTAATAATACTTTTTTTAATAGAAGCACCAAGGGACCGGAACCAGTATGGGCCCAAAACCGGAACGGAACCTTTTTAGAACCGAAACTAGACCCATATTTTATTTTAACACTGTCAAGAGCTGAACCAGAACCGAAATATTTTATTAATGAAATGATCCTTGCTGGGATATTTTTGGGCTCTCGGTATAAGGTAGTTTTAGATGACAATCAAGTAGAAAGAAAGCACATTTAAAGTCGTTATGGACTAGACTGATGTTCTGAAAAGAGTGCAATTCTTCCCAGTCTGAATCTGACCCTGACCAACACGATATGGAAACGAAAATCATCTGGTTCTTCATTAAGCGATGAAGTGAAAGCCTTTTTAAGAGAAAGATTCAGAGCAAAAATTTGGAATTCCCAACAAAACCAACTCGTCAAAAGATGGTGAATAATCTAAAGGCATAAACCAGGAACAATCTTGAAACGGAAATAAGACTGAAAGTAGAGGACCTGAGTCAAAACGGAGTGAAGAAAAGGCGCTAAACTCCAAAAACTCTTAAAAAAATACCACGATTAAATTAATTTTTGTATGGGAGTCCTTATTTCAATGTTCCATTTTATATTACCTGAACTTCAGTCTTTTTATACTTACTATTATTATTGTGTATACCGTCTGACCAGTCGAAGTACAGTATGAAGCAGTGGATCGTTTGCGCATCTTTTATCTTGTTTAATACAACAAGCAAGGAAAAAGATAACGAAATTCCTGGATAGAGTAGCCTCTATCTTAGTCCTCGTTCGTTGTAAACTTGTATAGATTTTGGCACCGAAAAAAAACCCGGAACCGGAATAGAATTGGAAAATAATTTCTAAAGCGGAACCTAAATTGAAAATGTTGCCTTGGACGGAAACCGGAACGGGACAGTGATTTCGGTTCGGTCCGGGTCCTTGAGAAACACTTATTAAGCGGTTTTACAGCTCGTAGTAGTAGTAGTAGTAGAAAACATCTTTATTTCTAAAAAAAAGCTATCGACCTATCGGTCTTTCTGCCCTTGTTTAATACATGTAGTCTTAATCTAAATATAAAACAAATATGAAAATTCTCTTATTCTAGGTTAATAATCTTATTAAATAAATTTTCCAATTCTAATGACAAGAAAAAAATACTTTATTGTCCAGTAGTCAGTTGCGTTTGAAAGTGTTCGAGTAGCGTTGATGTAGGGAAACGGAAGCGGAATTGTCTGGTTGGTCTTGAAAGATAAAGGGGATTCAGTATGGTCCGGTTGTAGGGGTTGTTTGTCCATTTTGTCTGTAGATGTATGAGTCTTTCCGAAATCTTTGTCATGTTTGTGCGTTCGTATAGTAGTTGGGTGGAGGGGTTGTGTAGTGGGTTTTGGCGGTGTCTTATTCGTGTTATTAGTCTTAGTGCAATTTGTTCTGTTGTTTGTATATAACGTTTTGTCCTTTCTGTTCCTTTGGTCATGAGTATATGTCCATAGTCCAATTACAAGGGTCTACAAATAGCTTTATATATTTTGGTGGCGGTGTTTGTGCTAATTCCTCTGTCTTTGTAGGTTAGTGATCGGAAGTGTTTTGTTCTCTTTAGTGTTTCTGCCCTGATGTTTCGTATGTGTTTAGTGAATTTAAGTTTGTGGTCAATTGTGATTCCAAGGTATTTTACGTCGTTTTTTAGTTGTGTCGTTTGGCCGTCTGCAGTTATTGAAGGGGAGTCAGCGTTGAGTCTGTGGTTTGTGAGCAGAAGTTGGTTTTTTGACGCGTTTGGTGTTAGTCTCCATTTATAAAACCATGTCATTGTGTTGTTTGTTAGTGTTTGGAGTCTTTGAGCTGCTCTCTCAGTAGTTTTGTCATGTACAATAAGTGCCGTGTCGTCTGCGTATTGTAATATGTATGCCGATCTGTCGATTTGATTTTTGTCTGGTAAGTTGTAATTGTATATGTCATGGCAGTATATATTGTAGAGAAACGGTGAGAGCGGGGATCCTTGAGGGAGCCCTTGTTCAGGGGAAAAAGAAAATGACAGTGTTTTGTCAATTCGTACTTGTAGTTGTCTGTTTTCTAGTAAGTTCTTTATGGTGTGTAGTAGATATGTTGGTGTGTGTAGTTTGTATAGTTTGTATAGTAAGCCTCTATGCCAGACACTATCAAAAGCCTTGTTAATGTCCATAAACAGTTTCAGCTCGTTTTTTTCTGTATTACTGAAAATTTTCATTCACCATTCACTTGAGCATAACTTCGTTGCTGCAGGCGTAGGCGAAGTCTCAATCAACCAGTTAATGGTATATTTTCTTTGGATATTTTGGCGAACGCACAATTTCTCCATAGCTTATTTTACCCTGTCTTTTCCCTTTTAAATTATTAGAAATTACTGATATATATTTTTTGCTGTATAGATGAAAGTGATGTTTTTGATTGATTCTAGAGCGAAAAGTGGATGGAGCCTCCCCACCGATTGGGGCTTGGGCCCCCCATTCTCGTCGCCTCTATCGTTCGCAATGCAATTGAAACGGCGATTTATCATTTTTAATCCGCGTACCGGACCCTGGGAAGGAAATAATTATAAATAACGCTCCGCCGTAATTGATTCCCGCTCCACATGACTAGGCAAATGCAAATAAATGGAATTCCTCAGGATGAGTATCGCACCTGCAAGAAGGTGCCCCAGGTATTCTCGACGCCCACGCGAACCACGCTCGCAACAAGTGTTTTTCTTCGCTTCCCGCCGGTTCTTCTTCGGCTTGTGGGTCAAATCTATATAAACGCGACTACGCCATCGGATCATCATTATTTTTGTTAAAATTCAACTTTTATTTGCAATTCCACCAGGATCGAGCTTGTTTCTTACATATTTAATGCGAGCTTGTTATTTAACAGTTGGATCGGCAAACTGCAATTTTCACTTCAAAAGTATCTCTTTTCCTATATTAACTCGCATTTTTTGGCTGGACAAATCGAGGAATTAATGTCGATTTTATATTGATTCTTGGTACGAAATTATCATTTTGCCGATCCGTTGGGAATTATTAAACTTCGGAACCGCCCAAAGGTTCTAGTCGCCGGCTCAGGCCGAGTACCGGGTCGTGTAATGGCCCACGATTCACCTTTGAGCCACATTTTAAATTGAATATAATTATCAATTATGAGAGTGCAGTCTGTGATTTTCTCAGCGAATTAATTAAACGCTTCGATATGGAAAAGCTGTCTCTTATCGCTTTTTAATTAGAAATCGCACGCCTGCATGCAAGTACATAAGCGTGTTTTACAATCGGAGCATTCTAAGTCTCCTGTAAAATATCCCCAATATGTTTTTATATACACATAAAATCCCCATATGAAACACACACCAAAGATGAAATAAAATACGCTTACAGGTTTGCTTGGTTTATGAATCGGTTTCGGAATTTCACCCAAAAAATTGTTTACGTTTAAATGCTTGATTTCGGCCGCACGCACGGCACTTCCTCAGATCCGGTTTTGGAATCGTGCGATATTCTAAACCTTTGATAATGAATAATTTTACTGCAAATATGTTCTTTTTAATTCGGTTTAGAGACTCAAAGTGCTGGTTTCGTGTTCTGATTATGGGGGCATTTTGCGGATTTTTACGCCACTGCAGGGTGAGTTTGAATGTTTAAATATATTTTAGTGCGTTTCTGGGTTTTAGTTATAGGACAAAGGCAAATTATTTTGCCTGCGAAACTATTTTAACACGTTTTTGAATACACTTTTCCTTAGAATTGTCTTCGCAATTATGCATTCATTTTAACTTCAAATTGCGGTGGTTTTACCGTTAATATAGGCACATGGAAAGCCGTATGAAAAAGGGAAAATCGGAGAGTCTAGTTTTACTGCAATTGATATTTTCGCCGAAAAAAAACAAACAATTTTCATTTCAACTTTTAGACATTTTTGCCTGTATTGTAATTGCTTTTCTTTACAATTTTGAAATTTCAAGAAATACTTCTAATGTCCCTAATAATGCCACACGCGTGAGCGGAAAAGATGATATTTTCCTCCAAGTTTTCTGCTAGAGGAAAGTGCCACAAATTAGAAAAAAATACTCAAAACTGATCACATGAGAGTTTTGACAGAAAAATTGATGGATTTTTTAAAAGATGTTAACAGATTTTAAAGCTTTTTCTGATCTTATTGCTACCCGCTGTATGTTCGGTGACTCTGTTGCTCTTCAAACCGCGTATGACTTTTTCATATTTATATTTTATACGTTTTTTTAATTTCTTCTGTCGTAATCTTTAGGCATTTTATTTACCGGGTCTAATTCAAAATAAGACTAAATAATAAAGTTGAATTATTTTGAATTTTGAACTAAACTGACTACAATTCTAGGGCTTAGCATTGAAATCTCGTGAGGCGGATAAAGCTTTAAATGCTAATATTCCCAAAAAAATCGAAATTACCGCAAGTGACTTGTATTTCTTTCCGAGATTAGTTGAAGGTAGTTTTTTTAACGAGAAAGTAAAATATTTTTTTAGTTACCGATGACGGTTTTTCCATAGCAATTTTATTTTTATCTTGAAAAGAGAAGTTTAACTCCGTTTTAGATTCTCACACACTCTGTTATTTTAACCGTTTTGCTACACACGTTTTGACCCAGAGCAAGATACAAGAAGTAGAATATTGTATATGGACGTTATTTTGCCGTGAAATATTGCCTTAAAAATCACGTCGATTTGACCTGATTAATAGGGGACATTGAGGTATATTATCACGTCTTTTGCACGTGATTATCACCTATATTTTGGTTACGTATACCTAGTACTATATGCATATAAAAACAGATTTGCAAGTATTCTGTACCGACCTGCAAAGTGTTGAATTTTCAAGATTAAAGTTTTTGTGTTTTAAACATAATTAATAGTGTAATCACTGGTAAATGCATTGTACAAACACATGTTTTTTGGCTATGTCACAAGCAAGCACTTCCAGGACCTGGTTTCGAACCTATTAGTCCTCATCAGCTGGTGAGAACTAATTGGTCGGAATCTGTTGACCCTTTTTGCTGCGCGCCACTAATAGATTCTAAAAAACTTATAGAATTATTTTACCCTTTTGTTTGAGAATTTTTTGATTTTCTGAAGTGATCGAAAAATAATTAGTTAATTTTTACCAATTACGGATTTTTTCTTGAAATTATCCGAAGTGGTAGGTGTTCTCTCGTCGAAAGAGTATTAGATTCCGAAATATTTTTAAATTTGTGTCAAGAAAGTGTCTGTACACCTTCTATTTCGAAATGTATTTTTTTATTATAATCATTTTACAGTGCCTTTGAAGCAGGCATCCTATAGAAGTAATGCTATATTACCTGTACACGAAAAGAGAAAAATATACATAGAAACTAGCTTAAAGCTAAAGAACAAGTTAGTACTTGTTTGTACTCTTAAATGGCTTTATTTGCAAACATTTCATAATATGACCGATAACATTTTGATTTTTTATCATTATTATATAATATTAATTTGCTTGTTGTTTTACCAATTGAGTTTTGTCTTTACTTCCTCCTTATTACCGCATAATTCTTTTAAATCTCTTGGTAGATTGTAGAAATCGCTAAATAATAACCATCTTTTTTAGCTCTTGTTTTGGATATTTTCGGTATTTGTATGTTTTAATTTCTTGTGCTTGTCGAATTAGTGTATTTTCTTTTACAATTTTTTGCTGATTCAATATTGAGTGAAAATGGAATTGATGCCTTACTGCCTTAGTGGGTATTTTGAATTTATGAACTTATTTTTGCTAATGATTTTCATCATTTTATTTTGTACTCCTTGTAATAGTTTATTGAAGTCTCCACCACAAGCAATCATTCCATAATTAATTATGCCATTAAAAATGCGTAGTAAACAGTAAGAAGCATTTTAGTGTCCATAATATACTTATTTTTAGTAAACACAAAAATCAAATCTTGGCATTTATGTGTAGATCAACACAAACAAATTCATTCTTAAATGCTAAAGATGCGTTGAAAGTAGAGCAACATTCAAATAATTAATTCAAAGGCAGATATTAAAAGAAAGTGAAGTTAAAAAAAGTTATGTGAGTTTTGAGCTCTAGTTCATCGCTTTGAAAACATGTTTTTTTTATTAATTTAACTTTTACTTGTTATTGTTATTAAACGTGTTAAATATTTTTTGTTTAATGGAAATACAATAAAATACTGTTGAATATTATTTGTTGCTCTACTTTTGCCCGTTAAAGCTTACGGAATGAAGATATTCTATGTCGAAAATAATAGTAATCATCGCAATAAACTTAAATTTACTATTATTGCAGCAGAAATAAAAAAACACTAAATAAAATTTGAAAATGTAAATGCAGGCCGGAAAAGTAATGGACATTCTCTTAAAACTCCCTTGCGGATTTACTGGGCCGTTCAAAGCACACCATTGAGCAAAAAAACAGGCATTTTTTTCATAAATCACCCAAATCTACTTAATTTACACATTTGTTGTTTAATCTTCTTCTGGTTATTTCCACTTATACTTTTATATGCTTCTTACTAATTCGTTAAATACAATTAGTAGATAGATAACAGGAATAGTTGAATTTATTTATAAATAAAAAAATGATAAAAATTAACATAATTTTTTGCGTTTCATAAAACTATTTGTAAAATGACATATCGTCACCCAGTCCTTTCGACCCCATAATTAGCCCGCGAGGTTCACGTGGAGCGATCGATTTACGAGTACCACTCAACGGGGGGCTAAGTGTTCCCCATGTGGGGCATCGGAACCCCCTTGGACACGCGTATCATTTGTCGCAACGATGATATTTCTGGTTCGATTTTACGCTTTGTGAAAATGATTTATGCTGCATGGATTAATGGTTTTATGCCATTGCATGTGGTTGTGGGTGAGATCCTCAAAATAACCACAATGAATCGGTTATAGCGAAGACAATGGGTTTAGTAATTGCGGTTTTCTTTGGGGGGATGATTTCGTTCCGATTTTGATGGGCGAGCATGTTTTTGGACTGTCCACGTGCCGCTACTGGTTTCCTGGTCCACGTTCCGCCGGTTATTCATTAAACTTTACCATTTCAATACCATCAAGCGACTTAATTCATGCTAATCTGACAAGCCATAACTTCCAAAGGTACATCTAGTAAATGTGATGTAAACGAGTGGAAAAATAAATTTGTCAAGTTTCTACGCCGATTTCTATCGACTAAATTGAAAAATGCTAATGGCCTCGACTTACCAAATTTTTCGGAAAAGATTGGCTCCCGAACACCATAAATTACACGGATGGTACCCATGTATCACCGTTATTGGGACATCGATACCGGGTCTTTAAATACAACAACATATTCTAATTCTATTCAGTGATGTTGATGAAATTAAGAGTTTTCATACGAATCGCCTAATTTTTCTGTGCATGTTGAGAAACGTTATATTAGATAACAACACCTGAAGAAGGAATCAAGTCTGTTGGGATACATTATATCGGCAAAAATATAGTCGTAACCAAATAACATAGATAATGTCATTTTTTTTCATCATTTAATTCATGTTTGCGAAAAGGAGCAGAATAGAAGCGAAAAAATCTACAGAACTAAGCAAGGCGCGAAGTAGAGACCCGAAAACACGTTAAATTTTCTTCGAGGGACTAGTAGAATCCAGTTGAAACCTACACTTTTCTCGTTACAAATTACTTTTAGCTCTTTTGTGGTCATTTATTATTTTCTCTTGCGATTCTTGAGATTCTTATATGTAATTCTGCAGGCTTTGAGTCGTGGCTTATTTCTAAAGAAAAAATAAAACTATAAATAAAAATACTAAGAGATTAGACATCGGAACATAATTTTGCCATCTAACAGTCCAAGAGACTAAATAAGCAGACAATTGCACTAACTAAGACTGATGACAACATTCAAAATCTCCTTGAAACTTCTGGAAGGTGCAGCATTTACGTGCAAGTTTGCGACTTTAAACTTTATGATTAGTTTCAGTTTTTCACCTAATTTTCATTTATTTCTTCTTACTTGGTTGGTACTCATTGAGGCCTCAATATCTAGTACTTTCTGTAATTTATTTTCCTTAATAGCTTTGATGATACACCATCCATAATAAATAAATAACATTAAGCTGAGAGGTTGAAGAAATTTCCGATACACAGCTTCCGAGCGATTTTCAGGACTTTAAATATGGTGAAACAGGCATAATAAAACCAATAAAGATTTTGCAAATTTTCCTCATAATGAAATAGTTAGCTGAGTATTAAAAAATGCATTTATCATGTTTCAGCACGATGCCTAACATTTATTCTTTCTTTTCTTTTCGATGAAACATTTATGAATGTGTTTATAATTTTTTCCAGATTCTCGAATTGTTCGTTTAAAAAAAAATTATTAGGTGACGAGAAAAATTAATTAGTTTAAAAAGGCTTAAAATGAATAGAAAATCAGCAAACTCCGAGTGCAAAGTTAAGTTCAGTTTTATCAGTGGCATTGATTTTCGTTAAATATTTTTTTATTCAATGTTTTTACTTCACTTATTCTGTCTTTTTACGATGTTTTGCATCAGTTTTCAATGAAAAATTTAGTACTTGATTTTTGTATTGCTCTTGTTTGAAAATTAATATATCTTTAATTCGACACTGACTATTATATAATTATTGCTTATGTATCTATTATGGCTACAAAGAAGTAACCAAGTACTTAAACAAACGTTTTTTTTTAGTTGTATATTTGCATAAATTTTTGGAAAAAAATGTCGCTTTAATCGTCTCATTTTGTTATTTCTTATAAGAATTCATTTGTTTCACCATATTCATAGGTGGCGACCCTTTTTCCAAAAATTTAAGCAAATTCACAATTAACCTTCTTTGTAGCCATGATAGATACATAGGAAATTATTATCAGGGGTGTCAATTTGAAAACTTCCCACTCTTAATATCTTTCTTGTAGCTCGAAATATTTAAAATCCGAAAAGCACTTAAATTTTATTTATTTAAGTGTCCCCCTTACTTTAAATTAATATTTTAGCCTTCTTGTTCCAACCTCCTAGGATGGGTAGATGTCACCCTTACAATCTTAAATGGGAATGGGGGTCAAGTGGTACATCGTTTTAAAGGGCCTTCAATTCTCTTTTCAGTGGTATCCTACTTTATTGGTTTTTGTCCAGAGGTTTCTAACTAATCGCGTTTCAACGTTGAGTTTCTAGCTTATGCGTGATAATAGGATCAATATTCTCTTCAAGCGTCTTAACATACAGATCACCTATCTAGTTTCCTTCAATAAATAAAGGGCCAATACCGGCATTTATAAGAATACCAGCCCAAACATGAACTTTTTGAGGATATTGTAAATTTATTCCAATATATTCCTGGGTTTTTCAGTCAATTTTATTGTCACTAATTATGGTGTTATGTGATGAGCCCTGCGTTTCGTCCAATATCGGCAACACGGGTTGCCAATATCTCACCGCAGAAGATCTATACCGGCACGATTCATTTACGTCCGAACACGTAGAACCGATGTCTGGCGTATAAGGCAGGGTCTACCTAAGCCTTACTGACGAGTCCAATAGGTAGACCCGGGACGAAACGCAGGGCTCATCACATAACACCATAATTAGTGACAATAAAATTGACTGAAAAACCCAGGAATATATTGGAATGAATTAAAAGTACAGTCAGGAAAAAGAAATATACGAAAAAGATATTGTAAATGTCTTTCTTGAAAAATATGCGGGTTTTCGTCACTCCAATATCGACAATTTTGCTTGCTAATATTTCGTACTACTACTAGTACCATCGAAATGTTAATTACAAATAATTATTTTCACATAAAGTTTGAAACGGTGCCACCCATGGGCGTAGCGAGGAAGAGGCAGGGGAGGGTCATGCCACTGAAAAGAGAATTGAAGGCCCTTTAAAACGATATACCACTTGACCCCCATTATCTTTTAAGATTCTAAGGGTGACATCTACTCCTCCTAGGGGGTTGAAGCAAGAAGGCTAAAAATATTAATTTAAAGTGTTCCCCTTGCAAATAAAATTGACGCGTCTTTCCGATTTTTCATATTTTCAACTGTAAGAGAGATATCAAGGATGGGATGTTTTCAAATTGACACCCCGTATAATAGTCAGTGTAGAATTAAAAACTATATTAATTGTTTCAATAAGAGCAATACAAACCTCAAGCACCAACAAACAAAATTTTTCATTCAAAATGCGCAAAACATCGTAAAAATACAAAATAAGTGAAGTAAACATACAAACACATTGAATGAAAAATAATTTTGCGAAAAACAGAGCCATCGATAAAATCGAACTTTACTTTGCAATCAGAGTTTGCTGATTTTTTATTCATTCTAAGCTTTTTTAAATAAAAATTCTAGTTTTCCTCATCATCTAATAATGTTTCATTCATTTAATAACTTCGTTTTTTTTTTTAATTTAGAAAGGTGATAATGGCATTCACAAATTTTTCATCGAAAAGAAGGAAAGAATATATGTTAGGCATCGTGCTAAAAAGCGCTAAATCCATTTTTTTAATGCACAGTTAACTATTGCATTATGCGGAAAATTTTGAAAATGTTTATTGTTTTTTATTATGCCGTTTATTTGTAAACGCAATTAAAACTTACATTTTCCAATTACTTGATGCGTTTTTATTAATTTAATAATATTTATACATTTCCAAAGAAAACCAATATATATGTTTTTGAAAATCATCATTAAAACCTGATGAAGACGCATCATCGAAAGCTTTAAATCAGTGACAGAAATATAAATGAAATCTTTAAAATAAATAGTAAATCACTTTTCTTCAATTTTACAACTTTGAAAATGCTTTTCGCAAGTTGTTCCTAGATTACTTTGTTTCCGCAAATTAATACGTTTAGGCAAGTTTTTCTGAAAAAAACCGCAGAATTTTTTTTATAAAAAGTGTATATAAATGAACAACATTCATAAATAAGTACACATAATAAATAACAATTATAATTAAAAGCAGAGTAGCCAATAAGGCTACTTGGAAGTAGTTTACTAAACTTGAAACTGGTACTTTTACTGATTCTCTTTTTTTCCCTTCAAGTCAACTTTTTGTTTAGTATTTTCTTTGAAAATGAATTAAGTAAATTTATTTGAAAGATTTCTAAAGAAAATCAAAACGAACAATTCTAAGGACATCCATAAAAGTTTAAACGCTTCAAAGTACCACTTTTTGTCTATTCCAAGTTATCAATTCCGTTATGCTAGAAATTGCACATTTTTTCACAAGTTTGCAACTTTAATTTTGCATCACTTTTTATGTTGAAGTTTGTCGTAAGTACTTTC
Organism: Dendroctonus valens; assembly: GCA_024550625.1. Classification (NCBI taxonomy): domain Eukaryota; kingdom Metazoa; phylum Arthropoda; class Insecta; order Coleoptera; family Curculionidae; genus Dendroctonus; species Dendroctonus valens. The sequence continues at coordinate 599,453 of JAJTJO010000010.1, forward strand.
ACTAAGTTTGGAAAGTTTTTAAACGACGGTTTTTTTTGTGTTGGTTTTCGGGTTCGACACTTTCTTTCAATAAATGCTCTACTTTTAGGCTCAATCGACTAATAAAAAAATTATATTTTTCTATTTACTTAATACATTTACATGAACTTAAAGGGAGGAAGGGAATTTGAAAAATTCAAATCAAAAAGTCCTTTTGATTAACTGATAAAAAATATGTAAAAGGCTTCTAAAAACTAAACATTTATTCTCAACAAATAATACGAGCTTAACATTCTCATTTTCGCACTTTCTAAGTAGGGTTTCTAATTAAAGCTCATTCGCGAGTTTTAGGAGATTCGCTGGCCTTTTTAAGGTATATCCATTCAGTTATTCCAGAAATGTTCGGAAAGTTTACCATTTCCCTTCTGTATCACTTTTTATTTTCATATATTTCAGAAGTTTCACTATTTTTAAGGTTATTTTATTTAGTTTTGTTTGATTGACTATTTTTAAGTACCGAAAATTTTTTCATTTCACATCAAAATTTTTAACGATTTCTTAAAACTTATAGAATTGGAGATATTAAGCCACTTACGGGCTTCATTCACTAAGAATAAAATAATTTTTTAAAATTAAATTTACGAATAATGTGAACTTGAAAAAAGGTAATTTTGAAAAAACAATAGAAAAATCTGTAAAAATCCTAAAAAGCTGAACTGTTTACTTTCTCAATAAATAATACTGATTGGACTTTTTTTCTAAGTTCACTTCTTCATTTCAACACGTTGTGTAGTTTTTGGAGATTTGCTCGTTTTTCAAAGTTAATTGTCTTTCTATAAATTTTTGCTACTTTCCAAATTGCGTAAATGTTCATGTTGTGATATAAGTTTATTAAATTTTATTGTATAAAATATATTATACAATTAGGGAGAAGCGTTGATATATGTATATCCGGTGTCATAGCGTCTTGCGCCTTCCGGTTCCTCGCTTCCATCCTCTTCTGTCTTCCCATTGCCCTGGTTGTATGTTTTGCTCCGAAATGACTTTTTTCTTCCGTTTTTCCTTCTCTCTGTTGGAGTCCATCTGAGGAGTTGTTTGGGAATTCTTGTTTCATCCATCGTTTCAACTTGCCCGTACCATATCAACTGTCTTCGTTGGATTTCTTCTGTTATGTCTGTCTCTGATTTCCTCATTAGTTATCCTCTCCAACCTTGATTTCCCTGCTGCTCTACACCAGAAGTCCATCTCCACAGAACGCAACCGCCGCTCTACGTGGGTAGTAAGTTGCCAAGTTTCGCACCCATACAGCACTATACTCTTAAATATGGAGTTGCATAGGAGGTGTTTCCTTTCTCGGGATATACATGTTAACCATAAAATGGAGTTTAGGCAGTTGTTCTATTTCTTTTTCTGTACGGCCTCCAGTCTCAATTTTTGTTCCAAGATATACGTATTCGGTGCATGCTCCTATGGCTTCGTCTTCTTCTGGGTGTAGGTCACCTCTGTCGTTTCCGATGCACATCAACAGAAGCGCTGATGAATTGCTTTATAATATTCCATTTGATTCGTAATAACGATAACAATAACGTTTTTTAACTTACACTATTTTCAAGGCCTCAAAGACATCAAAGTAGTTACTACTGATGTTAAAAAGAAAACCGGTCCTGACATAATATTAAGATTTTTAATAATTTTGATGTGTTTTTATCCCGCTTTAATGAACTTCTGCATTTCTTTTCTATAACTTTCTTCATATAATGTTATTATATTATCATATCTTGTGCCACAAATGATTGAATAACTGGCGGATAGTCAATATTATTCGAATCACTAAATCCAAAATCCATTCCCTACAGGTAAACAGTGTTTATTACGAAATAACTATCACACGTGTTGTCAAAAGTGGCAAAATTATCCAATTTAGAAACCAATATCGATCTCGAATCCGAACCATATAAATATGCATGCGTTGGTCATCTAATACAGGAATCCCATTTTCGACAAAATTAATTGATATCTGATAGTCATATTTTGTTCAGTTCACCTACGCAGAATTTCCGTCTGACATAGAAAGGACCATTAGTACCATTTAACACGCTATCGAAGATAGAGAGATGCGATAGATTTAACGTACCGTTAAATGAGCTTATGTTTCAGATACTTTCTTTGAAAAATAACCCGAAAACTATGTTTTTTTTATGCTAGAGCTTGGATTATTTGTGGGAATTGTGCAACTTTACTGGCTACAAGTTTTTATCGGTTGGGCGAGCTTTGATTGATTGAGAACTTTTTAGAGAGAAACTGGGGAAGATTTCTCGATTTTCCATTTTGAAATCCAGTCAAGTGTTTTCATGTTATCAAAGAAGTGAAAGCTATGAAAATCAGGAATTTTAAATTTCAGTTCAAAGATTTATCAGTTTTCCAACTGTTAAAGCATTTATGGCAATTTCTCACTTTTACAGATAATTTTTTCGTATACACTCATTCGGATTTGTTAAATGTTCTATACCTTATCAGCTGCCCATTCCTGAATTTAATTAATCAACAGTTAATTTGGGTTTATGCGTATTTTAGGAATTTCAAATTTAAATATGGCCAAGAAACGGATTGTTTATTGATTCACGTGAATCTTTACACTTGTGCCTATAACTTTATCTAAGTATACGGCTTGCCTAATAGTGGAACGGATTTCATGATCGATATGCAAATTCTATGAGGAAAACAAGAAATATCTAGTTGCGACAGAAGTTCCTGCTTTGGAATTAATGTCACAACAACAGCTTAGAAGTGTGAAGCTATTGTATATAATATATATAATACTGTATATTCATTATTAGCGATCGAAATTAATTGGAAAAGTACTGTTTTAGAATATTGGAAACTCAAAATTCTCGTTGGTTGAGGGCACAGGGTTTTCCTGATAGTTTTATTGAATTTCCTTCTTAATTCTCTCAGTTTCTTTTGATTTTGTTAGAAACAAGCACCAGAAGCAGGCATGGAAGGTTTCGCGCAGGTTTTTCTTGATGTCAAACTTTTCATCATCGTCAAAAATGTCTGCATCAAGTAATGGTTCAAAAACTCTGTTTTATCCTTTTTCTTTCACCAGAAAGGTTCCTTTAGCATCAATCATTGATGTCGGACATCAATTTAAGCTCAATAAAGGATCAATAAAGAAAACTAATGTTGTGAAGTGAGGTTATGAAGTGAAGTTGAACAGTTCTGTAACAACAGTTATTGTCATCTGATTTTGCCCCATTTGACAGCTTTAATTGTGGCTTCGTTTTAAGTGTAGAGTTTCTACTCATGTTCAGGTCGCATTTATTATTACTACGTACTCCCCCCACAACGCATCCAGATGCAGGACGTTAATTTGAATCACCCGCTATATTTAAATTATCATTTCTGAGCTGATCAGTGAATCTTTTATATCTGATTTAATCATTAGTTTATTCAGTTTATTCTATTCTTTATTCATTTTTGAAGCCAACAGGATTTTTGAGATTTGCAATGTAAAGAAGTAGATTCGTATCGTGTTTGTGAACTAATTCTTTGAAAAATGTTTGAAATTTAAATAAATGTTTATTTAATTAACTTGCTGCTTTTAACTAACAAAATTAGTTTTTCGTTTCCACCTCTGCTAGCTTTCTTATAAGTTTTGATGTTTCGTCCTGCTTGGAAAATGGTATCGAATTAGGGTTTTGAAATAAAGCAAACGATGAAGTGTCTGCATTTTTAATATTTTTTTCGTTATGTTAAGGCTACTTTTATGCTTTTGTTAACTTTTTCAATTTGAGGATCTATTTTTAACTTCAAAGCGACGTTTTGGTACTTAGGATTACTCTGAATTCACAAACCTTTTTAAATTAAAAGTCAATTCGTTTCTTTATTTTCGTCATTTTTGCAGGTTTTAGTTGCATAAAATGAAGCAAAATTCGAAATTTCACAAGATTTGAATGTTTTGGCTTATCTACAGGCTTGTTGAAGCATTTTATAGTGATTTAACTTAACTTTTTAGAACTTACTTAGTCACACATTTATACTTTTCAATAAGATCGCAACAAGAAAAATTGGAATTGGAAATTTGAAATGAGAAATAAACTAAAAAATAAACAGTTTTTTGATTGATTAAAATTCTTTTAAAATATGTGTTTCACATTAATTCTGGAGCCCGTTAATTGTTCTATATAAAAATATTAATAATAAGATTTACCTGGAGGGCAGATACATTGGTTTAGGAACTTTGATAAATTATTGATAAAACAATTCGAAAATGACACTGACTAAAACTTGAATAAAATACACTAAACTAAAGTTAGCTTTATCTCTTCAGTTGATCGTTTGTTTGTCTTCATTTTCAATCAAAATTGAATTTTCAATATTTAAATAACTGCTTCATTCGTTGACACAAGGAGAAATCAAGGAGCGCTAAATCGGGAGATCATGTCGGCCATTTCGGTCATTTGGGCATTTTTTATAGTATTTTTCCATTCTAGAGTTGATAAACTTTAATGTATTTGTCTTACCCTTCCATCCTGGATACCAAATATTGAAATGTTGTCGCTCAACTCAAAATAATCCCTTGAAGAAGGTAAAAATTCACTATTGGCCTAAAATGAAGATGTAAAACTGAAATTGCATTGGATTGGAGCAGAGGACTTTGGCTTTAAGAAACCAACTAGAAAACGCGTACATTGAACAGATTTGTGGATTTTAGCAAAGCCTTTTCCTTTTCGCTTAATTTCGTATGCACTTTCGATTAAATTTCGCGTAAAATAGCCGGGCAAAAGAAATATCGCGACCAAAAGGTGCATATCGAAACCCATAAAATGTCCATATTACCATTCCTGCGTGACCTTTCCAATGGAACTCCATAACTCACCCAACAAATCACTTCGGATTTTTACCGTACTAATGGGACAATTCGTATGCTAATGTGGGCATCTTTCTGTCAGACCGTTTAAGAATTCCGAGCAATATGCTTTCCTGCCCGAGCATTTCATTTAAAATAATATTTCCAGTTTTTGTAATATGTGGTCTGCTTTGGATCCCAGTGGCGTATCCGCACAAACACACCAAAATCCCCAGGTAGATTAAGAATTTTTCCAGCTCCAAATCAGCCCAAGCTGAATTGCTGCCCCAATTCCCAAAGTTCTATAAAGAAAATGCGAAAAAATATTGGTTTTCGCATTTGTAGTTTCACACGCAAAACGCTAAACTGCGCCGCTACTGACTAAAGTAGAATTTATTTGATATAAATAAGTGGATAAGACCATCAGGTTCGGCTGGTACACTATAGCCTTTATTAATAACAATTTTTATGTTATTTCTTTCAAATTTCAGATTACTGTCCGAATATGGATGTGGTTTTATTTTTTATACTTTGCTCGGATATCGCTGATGGGGGCAAAACATATATAGGGTTTTTAAATATTTAATGTTAATGCATCAATGGCGTGCCGCTAAAGAGGCAAGAAATAAAGCGTGTTCCAATAAGAACGACGGATTAAAATTTTAAATAAAATATAAATATTTGTGGTATAAGTTTGAAACATTTATTGAAAAATGAAGTACACATCATGAGGTTATGAATGGAATAAGACATCGGACAAATGACCGCCTCGGCTTTGCTGGCACAGACGTGCTCTTTTAAGAAATTTTCAAGGACTGTTGCCCATAAATTTTGCGGTATTTCAGAGATACAGCGTTGAATTTCATCTTTTAAGGCTTCAATCGTTGTTGGTTTGTTCACATAAACTTGCTACTTTAAAAAGCCCCAAAGAAAAAAGCCCAAAAGAAAAAAGCACAAAGGCGTTAAATCGCATGATCTGGGCGGCCAATGCCGATCTCCAAAATGAGAAATAACACGACCAGGAAATGGCTCGTGCAGTAATTCAACAGTTTCTCTGGCTGTATGGCATGTTGCACCGTCCTGTTGAAACCACATGTTGAGTTGAAACTACACGTTGAGATCCATATTTTGCAAAAAAAATACAAACAAAAAAAAAGATGATCACAAAATTATGAAACATATGGAGCAATGAGTTGCAAGTTACCTTACAAACCCAGCATATTGATATATGTATGGTTTCGGGAACACATTTTACAGATAAAATGTATATCAAATTAAACGGAAGAGAACAAGAAAACTAAGAACGGAACAAGAAAACTAGGGGTAAGTCATGTACACATTGAAGAAGAGGAGGGACCATCGTCTGATCATTCACCGATCCTACAAACGCTCAATGAAAATGTGATAACTAAACAATCAAATCCGACCCTAACAAATAAAAAAACTGACTGGGAAAGTTTTAAACTAGAAATTAACGAAATAATTAAGTTGAATGTGCCTATCAAGTCAGTAGATCATTTTGAATTTGAATCAAGAAAATTCATCAATGATGTTCAGCAAGCAGCAAAGAACACCCCAGAAATAAGAGGAAGAACCGCTGGAATAAACTATTCCAAGGAGATACGAGAATCTATAAAAGAGAAAAGAGAGCTAGGAAAGAGTGGCAAGAGTCCAGAACGAGAGAAAACCAAATCGTAGCAAACAACCTGACCCAAAACTAAAAATAGAAATTCGAGTAATTAAAAATGAGTCAACAAGTACCTGAGGCAACTAACTGACGATCAGAGCTCAGATTATGCACTCTGGAAAGCCACCACGAGATTAAACCAACCAATAAAACCAATAACTCCAATTCCAGAAGAACGTGGCAGCTGGGCTAGAGACAACAAACAAAAGGCTGCTCTATTGCCACACACCTAGAGAGTATTTTCCAACCAAACGAGAAACAGACAGAATGTCCTCTAATGGAAATAACACAAAAAGTTCAGAAATAAACTTAGTTACACCAAAGGGGGTAATTAGAGAAGTAAAAGAAAATATAAAGTCCTTAAACTAGTGTGGACATATAGCTTTCCGTTGTGGGGTTGTACCAAACAAAGCAATTACAATTGCCTACAAGTGTTCCAGAACCGGGTACTAAGGAACATTTTTAATGCACCCTGGTATGTTCGGAATGAGGGTCTGCATCGTGAGCTACAGACGCGGACAGTCAAAGAAGAAATAGCGATAGCAGCCAGGAGACATGAAGAGAGACTCCACAACCATCCGAATGTTGAATTGCTTCAACCGCTGGACAGGCAGAACACAGTGAGGAGGCTCAAGGACTAAACCGTTTGAGCTTGTGAACAGTAATGTTAAATGAACCGTGAAAAACCACAGTACAGTGCGGGTTAGGCACAACAGTTTAGTGCGAGAAAACCTGTGATGGACAGCTGGAAATATCACAGTTAACTAACTGTAGTAATTTAGGTTTTATGCAGGATGCTTGTTAATGGAAGATTAGGTGCAACAACAAAAAAAAAACTGAAAAATTTTATTAACTAAATACAGTGGTACCTCGATATACGAGTGTCTTAATATACGAATGTTTTGAGAAATGAGCAGCCGAGTGAGCGATACAGTTTCTCCCACATCAGACTAGACCTCAGTCTGTGTGCTTATTTCCTTAGTTTTCGAAGCATTTTTCAGAATTTGGGTTCGCGTTTTTTGCTTTTTGTACATTTACAAAATATTATCACATTTATTTTTATTTCCATGGGCCCGAAGAAGAAGATGATGTCTATGGAATTAAAGCGTGAAATCATAGAAAAACATGAGCAAGGTGTGCGAGTAATTGACTTGCCGAGGACGTAGCACATCAATGAAATGTACTGTGCATAAACAGAAGGAGTTGATAAAAGGTATAACGCCAGCTAAGGGCGTTACTAGGGGGTGTAAGGGGTGAAAACAAAAACGAGACATATGTAGCCCAAATGCCAACCTCACCTGCAAGTGGTACACCCTGCTAGACAACTGATGAGGCTCTGGGGACCGAGCCACAGCTGTATAACTGTTAGAACTGGAGTTAAGGAAATGTTACTCCAAAAGTCTCCCCTATCAACCCGCACAGGCCAGCGTGATAGGAGTATTGGGCTAATACTCATATCACGTCACACTACACACGTACTCCTACCACATCCTTTGTATGATGAGACAAAAAAACGTGCGGCCCTCAGTCCTCGGCGGCTTGCTGATCCCTGCCCAAGGTAGCGGACAGAAAATACAGCAAGCAGAGGGTGCTAAGAATCACCGGGTTCTACTAAGCTACCACGGAAAACGACTTATGATAGGCACTCTGAACACTAGGACACTCTCAACACCCGAGAAACTCAACCAACTTGAAGAAGAATTGACCCACGTAAAGTGGGACAAACTGGGAATAAGTGAACATAAAAGAAAGGATAGCGGACAACTCACTCTGCCCTCAGGACATCTATTCCACTACACAGGAACAGAAAATGCGAACGAAGGAGGAGTGGATTTCCTAATAAACAAAAAACAGGTCCAGAATGTTACAGAGATCCATTGCATCAGCACAAGAGTGATGTACCTCATTTACATACTTAACACAAGATTATTCAAGGACACTTATAGATTATTCAAGTCTACGCACCGACAACTTCACATTCCGAGGAAGAAATTGAGAGCCTCTACGATGACATGAAGATCGCATTTCAACAAATGCCTACCCAATACGTAATGCTGATTGGAGATTTAAATGCCAAGATAGGACACAAACAGCAAAATGCAGAATCAGCGCTGGGAAATTACGGCTATGGAGATAGAAACGAATGAATGAATGCAACATAATATGTTCACAATGAACACGTTTTTTGATAAACGCCCCCAACGAAAATGGACCTGGGCTAGCCCCAATGGTTATACCAAAAATAATAACGAACAAAAGAAATATTGTCCACGATGTAACAGTCCTGAACAGATTCACAACGGGTCGTGACCATAGAATGGTGCGAGCACGAGTAGAAATAAACGTAAGAGGAGAGAGGTCCAAAATGATAAAAAGGGAAGGAAATAGGTGGAAACCTAGATCAATACCAGCAAGAAATAGAGACAAAAATTAATGAAATTAAAAATATAGAAGAAAGTGTGTGAAATTATTGAGCACTCAAATTACAGATATTGTAAAGACTCTGAAATATAAACATCATACAAGGGACTCAACAAAGAAGGACAAACTTAGCGAACATACAAAGAGACTCATTAGAGAAAGGAGAGAACTACCAGATAAACACTATCTAAATGCGGACCGACTGAGGGAATTAAGCAGAGAAATATCCAAAATCAAGCGTCATCAACGAAGGATGAAATACTGGGCATTGTTAGATCCTTCTATCAGACGCTTTACAGCGATCCAGCAACACGCGGAAAAGAATTCACTGTTCCAAAAATTGAAAACCAAGACTCGGAGGATATACCCGACATAACACTATATGAATTTAGAGCAGCCCTGCGGGAAATGAAAAACAACAAAGCCGCAGGTGACAATGAGGTCGACATAGAAGCGGGAAAACAAGTAGGGGCTTCCCTACATCAGGCGATCTGCCAGCTTTTCAACACGTGCTTATAAAGCTTCCCCTCTCAGTGGAATCGAGCTGTAATAATAATTCTCCACAAAAAGGGAGATACAACAAATCTAAAGAACTATCGCCCAATCAGCCTGCTTTCACATATATACAAACTGTTCATGCTAATTATCACAAAACGGATTACCAACAATCTAGATTTATACCAGCCATGTGAACAGGCAGGCTTCCGAGCCAAATACGGTACAAATGATCACCTCCAGGTTGTAAAAACTCTTATTGAAAAGTGCATCGAGTACAAAATCAAGCCTCTGCTAGTATACCATTCGGAAAATCCCAGAGCCTTTAAGTTACATAAGATGTTAAAAGAATAACTGCAAGTGGTGTGGAGGGCAAATCCCAAGGCGTGGGTCACCAGGAAATTCTTTGTGGAGTGGATATACCTACTCACTCACCAAATCTCGAAGATGATTAACTCGAAGTAATCAAGTTTATAAAGGTTCTCTACCTACTACCCAACACCACTGCTATCCTGCAGCCCACGGATCAGCAGGTGATTTCTAACTTTAAGAAGTTGTACACCAAGCACATTTTCGGCGCTGCTTCGAGGTGACGAAGGACACAAACCGTACCCTTCGAGAGTTCTGGAAGGACCTCTTTAACACCGGAATGCCTAAGAGTTATTGATCAGGCCTGGCTGGGTGTTACAACGGGGACTTTAACTTCTGCATGGAAGAAGCTGTGGCCTGAGGCTGTAGCTGAAATGGCATTCGAAGGATTCGAACCCGTCTGGAAGTCTCAGTGGTAGAGGAGATTGTTTCTCTGGGAAAATACATGGGTCTGGGGGTTGATGAGAGAGATGTGAACAAACTCGTCGAGGAAAAGTCTCAAGAGCTGACAAGCGAGGAGTTACACGATCTACATTCGCAGTAGGATACGGTGGTTCAACGCAAAATTAATTTTGAAGAGGAGCCAGAGATGGAGGAGGTTATCTCTACAAGAGATATAAAGGAGATCTTGGGAATGTGGAGAAAGTTGTAGAGTTTGTGGATGAAAATCACCCCGAAAAAGGAGCACCTTTTCGTGAATCGGAGTTGTTCAAACCTCCTTGGACAGTTTTTTAAAACGATCTGCAGATGAAAATGAGCAAAGCGTGACGAAAATTAAGCCCTTCCGTAAGCACTTCACTTTTTCTTTTATCAGGTTTTTATAGAATATTTATTTGTAATTTATAAATCAATGTTTCTTCTTGTAAAACAACTGCGGTGGTTTTTTGGGAGCTGGAACGGATTACTGGCATTTCAATTAATTTCAATGGGGAAAATTGCTTTGAGACGCGAGCAGGGTTTTAACACTGTAGTTTAGATATTTTTATGATGAATATTTGCATATGGTGTTTCTTTAGTTGATATGTTTTGTCATTAAGCGATAAGATATTATTCTCGATACTCGCACTTTTTAGCCCTGTCTAGAGAGTCTTTAAAAGTAAAATGTATTTTTTTGAATCGTTTAGCCAACATTAGACTCCTGGACTTTGGAGAGCCCTTTAAACTTGTCTGTATTTTACATGTTTGATCATTTTCATTTGATTAAGGCGGCAAGTTTATTTTAGGGTGTGTTTGCTTACGCTTTTTTAACTTCCTTCTACACTTAAAAACTAAAAAAATAACGACCGAGACAAAATATCTCAACATTTAATTGGATGCATACCAGTGTGTTTATCAACTTATATTGAATCTACTCGATATAGTGCGAAATCTGAAGTTTGATAATAAATTAATGATGAATAATCCGGACTAATTGAGCCAATTGAAAAGTTAACTGCCTGGTTAGTTAGTTATCGGACAGGTGTAAATCCCTGGGACAATACCCAATTCGACATGTTGCGCAGGTAATATTGGGCATCTTCGATAAAATTTTAGCGGGGTCATATTTCTGTTAATTAACGCAGACAACTATCGCTTTATTCTTGTAAATAATGGCACAATTATTAGGATCCATACTCATTTACAATATCATATTCCACATTTACATATCTGGAGGCATATAATCGTTAGTATGCAAAATTCGATAAAACGAACCGTCTTGCGATATTTTGATTATAGTTGTGGCGTTAACTTTGCCATCGTCTCTTTAACGAGAAAAAGTCCAGAATATTGAAACATTTTAATTTTTCCTTAATAATCTTGATATACTTCATTGTATTTTAAATTTGTTTTCTTAATGGTTTTAACAAAATCAAATCTTTTTAATGGTTTAAATCAAATCGTCTTAACAAAAGCCAGCCCGTCCTGAAATGTCCATGAAATTTAACAGAAATGCTCCTCAAACTTCCTTCTTAACGCTATCGATCATCTTATTTCTGCACTCTAAAAATCAGTGGAGTGACAGACATTTAGTTGTTAGACTAACAGACAAGTTAGCTTCTGATGAAACCAAAATCCATATTATTTAACTGGAATTAATTTTTTCTACAGTTCTAGAATGTTTCCATAATTTGTCTCCGCTGGAAAAATCAGTGGAACCTTTGCTCTTAGAGAATCTTCAAACGTTATAAAAACAGGACCACCCAGAAAACTTTCCGCCTATCTCTCCTTTGCCAACATTTTTCTAAATCACGAGAACACTATTCCGTCCCTAAAGGCTCTTCGCTTATCCCAATTTTGCGCAACTCTGACGAAACGCAAGAAAACTTGATAATCTGTTTATGTTAACCTGATAATTTGTTTTTCCTCCTAAACAAAACGAGCAAACTCTCCTACCACAGCAAACTCCTATTTTACAAGCAAATGCCCAAACCATCAGATAATTCATATCCCTAAAGCATGTCAAGTTTCAGTCAAAAACAAAGTCTAAATCATCTAAATCATTTTTATTGTAAGGAAAACCATGTCCTACTAGAATGGGCATACCCATTCTAAATCCCCCATAAAACCCCCGAAAGATTTCCAAAACAGTCCAAAACCCAAATTCAATCACTTTCTCATTTTCTCACTGTCCTTTTTCTTCAAGCCCCATAGCACCTTCACTCTGTCCTCTCATCCATCCTCACCTGAGAAGCGTTGACCCAAAGGGAAGTACTGCAGATGTTAACATTTCTTTTGCCTTGATTGTCCGATTTTAAATAAAAAAAGTGGAGTCGAAAGATAATTAAATTATCTTCAACTCATCTTTGAACAATTTTTTTAATAAGTTGCGAATGGTGAGGCCGCAATGTAACTAATTTGGTGCTTATGAGAGACACTTAAGCGCACAGTTGAGTATTTCTTTTGCCTTCCACTCGGATATTTTTTATCGATTTTGAACATAAAATGTTCGTTTGAAAGACAATCTAAGGATCTCTAAGCCGCCCTTAAATCCATTTGTAGTTCAATCATCAGGTGATGATGATCTTCAAACGTAAATAAACACTGCCTTCTCAATCAAACATTAGTTTCACTTTTCACATATGAAAAAATACATACAGAAAAAATCTAAAGCTTGTGGAGATTGCGTGTTTTGGTGCTAATAACTCTTAGTCCTCATTCTCCGCTTTACCTAGTGATGATGCCAGATCTGTACGAAAGATGCACAAAATTGATAAGTTGAGTAGCAGGAGGCGTTTAAAATGCGGCGTTCATTAGAACTTCGCCTTTTGACAATAAATACAAGGCAATAATAACTTGTTTATGATCGGCAATTCTAAATTTAATACTATTTAGGTCGTTTAAGTATTTCTATTTGAAAATTCCTGATCGTATCGCTAGTTGCTGCCCGTTTTAGGTAACAATTTGGATAAGGCAGTCGACTTTATTTCAACATGCTGAGAATTGGTAGACAGAGGATAAGGATTTATACATTTTTTTTCTCTAAATTAAAAATCTAATTTACGGTTTTTGAATGCAAATGTTTCAGTTTGGAGGAACGGTTTTGTCCTGCAATTTTAAGCATTGTTCAAGCAAGTTTTTGATATTTTCTTGCTGAGGCTGGTAGACTTTTGCAGGAGTATTGTGGCTTTGGTTTATTTTAGTGGCTTTTTAAGAGGAGTTTTCATGGTCTCAAATTAATCGCCTTCTTGGTTCTGAGTGATTTCTTCGATTTTTTAATTCTCTCTTCAGCTTCCTTGTTAAAAAATCCATCATTTTGCGTTTAGTTTGATTATTTGTTGTTGAAGTTTCTTTACAGAAATCATCGTGACTAAATCTCAAATTTTTCAATACGTTTAATCAGTTAGCAGTTTTCGTATAGTTTCTAGTTCTAGGAAGTTACTTTCTTCAAAGTTTCTCTTGAAAATCTCGTCTACTTCAGCAATGAGACTCGGATCTGACCTCAAGTGCTCGTCCCCCCTGCAAAATTTCCGCCAATTTCCAAAGTTTCAAAAATCTGCTACTATACTTTGTAGGCGAAAATCAGTATGTACAGAAACTTTCATTCCAACCACGTTTCTGGAACATTTTTATCGTTTGTGTTGAGCAATTTTCAAGAAATGAACTTCTAATAAACGGTGAGAAGCAAAAGCTTGCGTGTGGCTGTATTATGTAACGGAAAGTCAACTGAATAAACTCTACTAGTAAGAAATAAATAAAATACTATCAGAAATAAAGTAAAGTTTCAATTTCACATATTATTAATTACTAAAGTTGATAGGAAATCCAGGAAACAACAAATTTAGCATGTTGTTGATTTTTTAGAAGCAAGTAGGTTGAAAATGTGTTGAATTCGGGTCGCTTAGAGAAACGTTACATTTCGAACAAGTTATTTGCGTCCAAATAGCTTCATTTCTCTGCAAACTAAAAATTCTTTGAATCCTGAAAAATGCGATTGTTCGATGTATTTAAGTAGTTTTTGATCAATCAGCTTCGGCTGGTGCATGAGTGCTGTAGAGCTCCAAAAATGTAATTAAAGTGCTTTTATTACCAAAAACCCAATAAAATATTGAATACATACTGGCGAAAAATTAAGAAACTGGCACAATACAGGAAGACTGGCACTACTGACACAATTGACGGAAACGGAATAGAACGCTACACAGACAAAGAAAAAGCGGACGCATTCGCCAGACACTATCAAAGGGCCTTCAGCATATCGACAAACCCAAACTTCAACAATGACAACTGGAACTTGATCAACGACTGGTACTTGAACTATTTTAACAGCTCACCAAACTACACCTACAAACTGATCACAGACACAGAGTACGATGAAGCCCTAGCGCACATCAAAAACACTACACCAGGGAAGGATAAAATTAAGGCAAAACTCTTGAAAAGCCTAACTCAAGAAACACACAAACTGATCCTAACTGAATTGAACAACTGCATCACAAATGGCAGAATCCCAGAAACATGGAAAAACGGCTTAATAATCCCTATACCCAAAAATGGACTAGACAATACACAACCGAGCAACTACAGACCAATTACACTACTTCCAGTACTAAGCAAAATTTTTGAATACATAATAAAGCAGCGGCTTGAAAAAGTGATTGGAAAATATATACCTACCTACCAATTTGGTTTCAAACAACATCACTCGACTATTCATCCGCTCTTTATTTTGGCCAACAATATACAAACTACCCACCTAACTGACAGAAAGACAGCTTGCCTGTTTATGGACATTAACAAGGCTTTTGATAGTGTCTGGCATAGAGGCTTACTATACAAACTATACAAACTACACACACCAACATATCTACTACACACCAAAAAGAACTTACTAGAAAACAGACAACTACAAGTACGAATTGACAAAACACTGTCATTTTCTTTTTCCCCTGAACAAGGCCTCCCTCAAGGATCCCCGCTCTCACCGTTTCTCTACAATATATACTGCCATGACATATACAATTACAACTTACCAGTCAAAAATCAAATCGACAGATTGGCATACATATTACAATACGCAGACGACACGGCACTTATTGTACATGACAAAACTACTGAGAGAGCAGCTCAAAGACTCCAAACACTAACAAACAACACAATGACACGGTTTTATAAATGGAGACTAACACCAAACGCGTCAAAAAACCAACTTCTGCTCACAAACCACAGACTCAACGCTGACTCCCCGACAATAACTGCAGACGACACAACCAAAAAACGATGTAAAATACCTTGGAATCACAATTGACCACAAACTTAAATTCACTAAACACATACGAAACATCAGGGCAGAAACAATAAAGAGAACAAAACACTTCCGATCACTAACCTACAAAGACAGAGGAATTAGCACAAACACCGCCATCAAAATATATAAAGCTATTTGTAGAGCCTTGCTAGACTTTGGACATATACTCATGACCAACTGAACAGAAAGGACAAAACGTCATATACAAACAACAGAACAAATTGCACTAAGACTAATAACACGAATAAGACACCCCCAAAACCCACTACACAACCCCCCCACCCAACTACTATACGAACGCACAAACATGACAAAGATTTCGGAAAGACTCATACATCTACAGACAAAATGGACAAACAACCCCTACAACTGGACCATACTGAATCCTCTTTGTCTCACAAGACCAACCAGGCAATCCCGCTTCCGTTTCCCTACATCAACGCTACTCGAACACTTACAAACGCAACTGACTAGTGGACAATAAAATAATTTTTTCTTGTCATTAGAATTTTATTTAATAATATTGTTAACCTAGAATAAGAGAATTTTCATATTTGTTTTTTATTTAGATTAAGACTACATGTGTTAAACAAGGGCAGAAAGACCGATAGGTCGATAGCCTTTTTTAGAAATAAAGATGTTTACTACTACTATTGATTACTTAGCATTCGCGTTATAATACATTATAAAAGTTGCAAACGAAGTGCGAACCATGCGGGTAAAGTCGACAGGATCGTGCTCTATGCGCCCCTTTAGACACCCGCGCAACGCTCCTCTTTCCCCTTGTCCTGCTAAAACAAAGGCGTGATTGATGTGGGTATTTCGCTGCATTTAGTCCAGCGCGAAAACCCAAAAAACGAATACGAACTGTAGTGTTTGTTATATACTCAAGAAATAATTGCAGGGCAACAGCTTTCTCCAATGCTATCTATTGAAAAAAAACTTTTGAAATGGACCGTTTTAATGACAAACAATTACAAAATTTACGATCAGAACGTTGAATAGACTTAATTGATAAAAAATAGACAATTAATAATTTTTACCTGAAGCCGCCACTGTGAAATCTAATAAATCATTGAGCGGTGATCTTTAAGGTAATGTTAATGCAAATTCCTATTTGAAACTAATGTTTTTAAAGCCACAAAAATAGAAACATGTAGACACATTTTGAGGATAAAAATTGAGTTGTTGATTACAATTTAAATCATATTAAAGCAAATTTTTAGAAGAGCCAAAGAGAAAGGTAAAATATGAGCCGCAGATTCTTTGTTGCCAGAAATGTAGGTTTATTTCATTCTGTGGACGGTTGATAATTTTTCTTATTTCATTCTTTGAAAATTGTATTGTAAAAAACCGAGCTAAATGGCTTCTTACAAACTTTTACTGTATTTTATCATTAAAAAACTGTTTTATTAGTCGTAAAATGCTTAATTTCATAGAATGATAATCGGAAGAAGTTTTCTTGAACATTAGAGCAAACTAGAGCCAGCTTGAGGGGTTGAGGATGCACAAAATCGATATTTTTTTTTTGGAAGTACGAATTTTTCGAAGAGAGATCGCATTTGAGTAAAGCATCGATTTAATATCGGCATTTACTAAGCTGGAAAAAGCAGGATTCTGGCCGGTTTTTATCAAACGTTCAGCATATTGTTTGTCTCGTAAAAAATGTGAAAAGTTCAAGTTATTTATTTGTTCTAATTTAGAAGATGCGATTTTTTTGGAATTCAGCGCAGTTGAGCGAAAAAATAAATTTTGAAACTGATATTTACCTGGTTGGCAAAAATTAGGATTCCTTCTGATTTCTGTGAAACTTCGGGCATATTTAGAAACAAGTGTCTTCTAAACACGGTGAAAGTTGCAAAACGCTACTTGATTTAGTTTGGAAGATATTCATTTTTTAAGGAGAGTGTCATTTTAAGACCGATTTTTTTCTACCGAAGATTTATTTCAAAATGGATGTTTTCACTCAACTGCTCTCTTACCTTTAAAAATTCGCAACTTCTACACTAAGGCATGTTGGAATTTGGCATTTTGAGGCTCGTTAGCAGACACTTGGTTCTGCAAATGCAGAATATTTCATCAAAATCACATAAACTTCTTAGTTTTGCCAGCTTTGTAAATGTCGTTCTCAAAGTGGATGTTTTCACTAGGCATGGGTAACATTGTGTTGAGTTGGACTTTTGAGTTGCCGCTCTGTCCTCTAATGAGTGGCGCTATAACTCATGGCGTCTCACTGCGCCCCAATTTGAATTACGCTTAGCATTTAACCCAGGGAAACTCTGTCATGTATCTTTTAAAGTTTTAAAGTGACCCTAATGCATTTTCCAATATGAGCTTTTCTCTCAAAAACTGAAGGGAATCTTATCTTGCGAGTCGTCAGGTTTCCAAGGGAATAATATATTGTCCAAAGTCTGGGGAGTTTCATATTTTTGGTCCTTATCAAGAATTTGAATGTAAGTTTTCAAAATTGTCTTTCTGAATGGCAAACTTCTGCTGCTAGTTCTTCAAAGCTTCAATTTATAAGCAGCCAGAGCCTTGCTTTGTGGTATTTAACAAGCGTGTACACAGGCATTTAGAAGCATTTTCTTAAACGTTCAAGTTCCTTTCCGGAATTGAGTTTCCATAAACGCAAAAGGATTCCAAGTTTGCGACTCATTCCATTTTATAGAATTTTTTTTAATTTTATAGAATTTTAAAAGAACTGAATTCCTCAAAACAGTATTTTTTTTTGTGGCAATTATCTTCAATAAAACCGCAACAAATTAAATTTTAATCTTCAGATGGATGGATACTAAAAGTACTCAATATTCTGAAATTGTAATTATTGTAACTATTCTCAAAGAAATTCTTATTATATGCGATTGTTTTTCGAAATGTAAATTGCGCTACTTCTACGACATCTCAAAATAGCTCTTTAGGTATACAGGGTGGTCCTCAACCAATGTGCCAAAATTCACTGACTTATTGTTTAGGCAAAAATATTGCGCTTCAGGCAAATTTGTCTTACCGAAAGTTAATAGTTACCGAGATACAGGACCACAAAGTGTAAATAAAATATTCGTTTATTTTTAATACGTTAAACTTTACTTTAATTAATAAATAAAATATTAAATTAAACTTAACCAGTTTTACTATGACCACAAAAAAAGCTTCTAGATCCGAGAGGGCGCCGGCTGCAATAGTCTGGAACCATTTAAAAGATCAGAACTTTTTTGGGTTTCAAAATATCGCTTTTTTGTTTAGTATGTTTCGTTCTACTATATTTTATAAACAAAAAATGTGTACTTGTTCCAAGTTGATATCTCCCTTTTGCTGCATTTTGTATGAAACATATCAGGTCTAAAATCTGTTTTTTGCACAAAAGTTGGCGATTTTTTGGTATATTTTGAAAATTGCCACAACAAAATTGTTGAAGAAGTAATTTTTTCAGAAATTATCTTTGCAACTACTGGAAACATGCGAAAACTGTGCCTGGCTGTATTTCCTCCGGGAAATTAGGTTGTTTCAACTCAAAAAAGGTCAATTTTAGTCTCTAGTCATTTGCTAGCTCAGGAGTTTTCAAAATTTAATGACTTTCTCGAAGAAAACTTGCAGAAATGTAATTGTAGCTTCAATTTTCAATTTATCAAGTAATAACTTGCGAAAATTGCGAAAATTATTAGATTTTCTAATTATTTATATTTTTATACTTTTATTAGATTTAGATTAAAATTGTAATTAAAATTAATTAGAGCTTAACTTCTCCAAGATTGTAACAATAAATGCAACTGTGCATGTTCGGAAATGATTATTCCATGGCAAGTGAGCCAAAATCTAGATTACTGGCCCTTATTTAGAAACCAAAAATGTTTTAAATTTTGTCCCAAAAATCAAATAAGTCTGCCATCTAATGCATTGTATTGCAGGTTTTGAATTGAGCCATCATCAGGCATTTTCTTGGAGATTCTTTTCTTTAGGAGCAAATTTCTTTGACACCAAGTTTCATGTAAATTTACGTTATGTTGTTTTAAGGCACGAAAGGTCAGTTGTTTAAACGGGAAAAGTTAAACTTTTAGACATTGATAAGCCATTTTCATGAGCACGCAAAAACGTTGTTCTGATGTTTTTCATAGAGGACCCACTTCGAGAACATTGTCAATCTAACTGATTGTTTTTTTGACCGGCTTCCTTAGGTTATACTGAATAGAGGACAATAAAACCCTAAACGCATATGTTCAGTGTCTTTATTCAAACATAGTTCAAAAAGGTGACAAAATCTCACACATTCAAACATCATCGAACATAAACTGGCCCTGGTCCCCGAAATTAACTGCGACTGACAAATCAGCTAAACAACACTTTTCAACTGATACGCCAGCCACTATTAAAGATCATTTACACATATTTTCATTGTAATTTGTATAAAAATAATCACGTTTATTTCCTAACTAGATTAATAGAAAACAATGCCCTTTAGCCTTAGGTGATTGCTGGGGCTACAACAAATTGCACTGCATCAACTCCTAAAACAGTGTACAAAGCGTTGCGAATAAATTAAGTACAAATAGCACTAGGATTATTTATACAATCAATATTTACAAATAAGAGAAAAAAAAACACAATTACAACTAAGAAACAAAGAAGATGATAACAAAACGAATAACTGGAGAAGGCTTAGAATCTATATGTGTGTGTGTGTATGGGTCTACTGGCCACTCAATTTGCTTTAACTCTAATATCACTAAAATTAAAACTACGAATTTGTATAAAAGAACTTTATGTACACGAACTTAAGGCTGACAACTTATTTACAAATTTACGATTATCCACAGGTTTTGTTCAAAGTATCTGGTACAAAAGGTAATTAAATAAAAATAAACGCAGAACTGTTATTACAGATCTGTATAATGAAAAGGAATAATTCCAGACTTTTCTTCTTAATATCACCTGGTGAAGTCGGGCGATTTACGTAAAGAGTACCCTGTATGGAAATGTCTAAAAATTTCACTGGAACTAATTGGGCGTTTATGGGTTTCGTTGATTTCTTCTGGTTAGATCAAGCGGCGACCGATTCGCTCCACTGTCCCTTCTTGAGGAATCTGTATCACTTGAGTCTCCAGCGCTTCCTCCAGTACTTCTTTCGGATAATGTTGTTGATCGTTCTGAGCGTGCAGGCGAAGAACCTCGTTCACTAGTAGTTCTCATGCTCAGATCCATGGGACCTTCTTCCAAAGGACTCCTGCTAGGTGTGGGCACCGGTGTCTTAACCTCGACCTCCTGTTCTGAAGGTGATGAAGGTGGTGAAGAGCCGCGCTGCTTCTGCAGCACCGCATCCAAATACTCTCGCTTCATCATGCTTTCCAGAATCGGAGCATGATTGCACAGAAGGTTCTCGTTGTTGTTGTTATTGTTGTTACTGCTCATGTATAGTGGCGAGGACGTAAAAAGACCAGGGTAAAACTGCGAGTAACCGGGAGAAAACATGAAATTTGGAGGGTGCATGAAGTTGGGTGGGATGAGTCGCTGCATCATCGGCAATCTTCGTGCATCAGATAGTTCAATTGAGGAGTCCGAATTATGGGACTCAGGACTGCTGATGGACGGTGAAGTTGAGTGTCTGAACGATTCGTCGAGTCTTAAAAGTCGCAATTCATCTCGCGTCCTATTCAAGTCGAGAAGCGCAGGCCCGTAGGCGCTGGATGCCAGAAAGCCAAGACCAATAGGTTGAGGATTTCCAGGATTTGGAGCCGGAATCCGATTTGCCAAGTGCTCTTGGCCGCTTTCTTCCTGGCCACCATTTTCCGACTTCGGCATTTGTCGCTGCTGCTGATGTTCCTGAAGAAGACAGTGAATCTTGAACCAGTTGGATCGTCTGCCATATCTGGAACCGCTTTTCGACATTCCAACATAAATGCACTTCCGAAGACGACATGCCTTGCAAGAAGTCCGAGTTTTCTTGTTGATCACACAACTGTTGCCGTTCTTGCATTCGTTCACAGCGTTTACGTTGTTGTATGATCGACCAAAAAACGACTGAAACAATAGAAACAAACAATTAGCTGATTTTGCTACGTTTTAAGCAATAAATATTGTTGTCAAATATGGTTGATCTTGGACATGCTCTGGTAACGCGCGACCTTAACAATTTGGTGCTTTTCTATGAAAACAATGATCTACTTAACAGTAACCTATTCGATAAAGGACCGTTTCATTTTTGACCGACTATGCGTGAAATTGATCCAAAATGCTTGATTCGATATTGCCAAATGTTGTCAATTAATATTTTAAGCTCGGTCAAGCGTCGGAAAGATGATCGATTCATTGCCAAAGTCTTTCTTCCCTGCTCGTAGTAAAACTAGAGGTTTTGAGGTTACCAATCGTTCGTTATTTTTTAATTAAATTTAAATTTTTGTTCTGTCCTAGTTCTTATTTTTACGATATTTTGATGCAATTGTCTGCTATTTTTATCTCGTTCTAGCATCGGAACGAATATCGACTCTTTGACAAAGCCAGAGTTGGAAAGAAAACTTTCCAACTCTTGGCAATGTAGGGGATTTTGAGATTATCAATCGTTGACTGTTTTATTTACTATTTATATTTCCTTGTTCTGTCCTAGTTCTTCTTTTTACAATATTTTGGTCTAATTGTCAGTTAATAGTTTAAGCTCGTTCAAGCATTAGAAAGAAGATCGGCTCAATGATAACGTTTTTCTTCCCAACTATGAGCAATGTAGGGGATTTTGAGATTAATAATAGTTTACTGTTTTTTTATTAATTATATTGTTGTTCTGTCCTAGTTTTTTGTTTTATAATATTTTGGTTTAATTATTGTCTGCTCATATTTTAACTTCGTACAAGCATCGAAAAAATGATCTGCTCATTGACAAAGGTTTTCTTCCCAACTCTGAGAATTATTGTAGGGGATTTTGAGATTATCAAGCGTTCACAGTTTCTTTAAATTAATTATATTTTGTTGTTCTGTCCTAGTTTTTTGTTTTACAGTATTTTGGTTCAATTGCCTTTTCATACTTTAACTTCGCACCCGCATCGAAAAAATGATCGGCTCATTGACAAAGGTTTTCTTCCCAACTCTGAGAATTATTGTAGGGGATTTTGAGATTATCAAGCGTTCACTGTTTTTTTAAATTAATTATATTTTGTTGTTCTGTCCTAGTTTTTTGTTTTACAGTATTTTGGTTCAATTGCCTTTTCATACTTTAACTTCGTACCCGCATCGAAAAATGATCGGCTCATTGACAAAGGTTTTCTTCTCAACTCTGAGAATTATTGTAGGGGATTTTGAGATTATCAAGCGTTCACTGTTTTTTTAAATTAATTATATTTTGTTGTTCTGTCCTAGTTTTTTGTTTTACAGTATTTTGGTTCAATTGCCTTTTCATACTTTAACTTCGTACCCGCATCGAAAAAATGATCGGCTCATTGACAAAGGTTTTCTTCCCAACTCTGAGAATTATTGTAGGGGATTTTGAGATTATCAAGCGTTCACAGTTTCTTTAAATTAATTATATTTTGTTGTTCCGTCCAAATTTTTCGCTTTACAATATTTGCGTTCAATTAACAGCTAAAACTTTAAGCTGCTTCAAGCATCAGAAAGAAGATCGACTCATTGAATTGAAGATATTTTCCTTCCCAGCTCTGAGCAATGCTTTCAAGTTTGAGATTATTAATCGTTCACTCTGCCTTTGAATAGATAGATTTAATTGCTTTGTCCTAAATCTTCTTATGGCAAAATTTCTATTGTGACTGGATGAATTGCGATCAATTTCGGTTCTCGAAAAAACAATGGATCTCTGAGCGTGGCTGTAGAAAGTTATGTTTTTCGTTAGATACATTTTATATTATAGCAATTATCACATTTTCGAGTCTCTCATAATCTTGAACTGATATTTACTGCGACTTACTAGAAAAACATTTATAAAATAATTATACACGATTGTTGCGATTTTTAGAGAAAGAAGCAATTTACATTTAAGAATTTAGAGTTTTCAAAAATTGTAAGACTCGTTTCTTAATTAAAAGATGGATGGAAAAATACAGTAGTGTCCAATTTCACAGTTCAATTAATTTTTTTGCAAAAATTTTATTGCATTTATGCGATTTTCGCGACAGAATTTTGTGAAAATAGCAGCAAACGCTTCTGAGATATTCAAAAAAATAATTAATTTATATCGTCGTCCAACAGTGCCGTTCCGTTGATGGCTGTTTTCGTATAATGTAGACAGAAAAAAGGAGTATAAAATAGAAAAATAGTAAATATCTTCTTCAAACGCCTGTATAGATTGGAAAAAATGTCAACTGTTTCAAACAAGCAATAAATTGAATAACAATAGAAAAAGGACACAAAGACGATGTGAAAAATTATTTCTAAACCGTTCTGTTTGTTCAGTGAAATTACATGAATGACTCGTGAAAATCGAATGCGATTGCTCAATAATGCACGTTTCGTCTTTGAAACCATCATTAAATAAATTATTTAAAACTGAGAGAAAACTAGGAAGAAGAATATTCCGAAACTTTTTAAATTATTGTCTCGTTCTTCATGGCATACTTTTATGTAAGTAAGTAAGAATAAAGTAAAAGTAAGTAAAAGCAAGTCAAGTAAGAAAGACTAAAAAAGATGAAACCACTAAACCGAGTAAAGCGAAAAATAAACTCACTTGAATTTAGAAAAAT
Organism: Dendroctonus valens; assembly: GCA_024550625.1. Lineage (NCBI taxonomy): Eukaryota > Metazoa > Arthropoda > Insecta > Coleoptera > Curculionidae > Dendroctonus > Dendroctonus valens. The sequence continues at coordinate 623,650 of JAJTJO010000010.1, forward strand.
TTTCAATTACTATAATTCTACACCGTCAGTTTTTCAGATTTCAAAATCCCTCCGCAAAAAAAACTCGTTTAAAGAGTCATAACGTTTGGACCCTGAATACAAAATAATACCGAATAGTGCAAATTCACTTCTCTGAATGAATAATAGCACAATTAGACATTTATTTAATAAATTCTAATAAAAATGGTTACACTATTACCAGCAATGCATAATTTAAAGCAATAACAAAGTTATAAAAGAACTTAAAGTAAAAACAGTTGAAAAACGTCAAAATGTAGAAATATCCCAATGAACACACGACAATATTCTTGATCCACAATTCCAGTTTAATTTAACAAGTTTTTTGTTGATATCATGATTATGTTGGTCAACCGCAGATTATCTAAACCAGATCACTGGTTTCGGCTGAAAAAAGTCCCAAAGGTTAAGTTCAGCAGCCATGTCTTGGGCAGCGTGCAAGACATTGCAAAAACGAATTGCAACAGCATGCACTTTTGCGGTTTTCTTGATAAATAGATCACTATTTATGTGCTTCAAGTTTGCAGCCGATTTATGACAATAAGGTTAAGGACATTGAATGCAACGAACCGTTGAATGGTCAGCGGATTTGATTGAAAATTGGGTACCACCAGTTTTCATTCAAAGCCATCGATCTCTTCCAAACAAGCTGCTGGCTTGGCAGGTAATTAATTCCGTGCAAGATTCAATGACACATCTTCCGCCGTGCGGGGCAGACGATTTTAGAGACGCGTGCCTGTTCAGCATAAAAAATTTGGCTCTGACAGAGTGTAAAAATTCAATTGAAACGCACACTGCTTCCGGTCTTACGTAATCCAATCATCATTTACACGCTCTAGTTGGTTCGGTTTGAAGCAGATCAGAAGGCACGCATGGAACCTTTTTTTCAACCAGGGCGTTTATTCTCGATGTAAACGCATTTCGAAATGTTGGACCATTTAGAGCGATTAGGTCGTCCATTATCTTCATCGGCAAGTCGGTGGCTTGGAACCTTAATCTTCTGCTTATTAAATATATCGAATTCCTTCAATCATTCCATCTTCTTCCAACTGCTATATTTGAGGAGGTACTTTTTTGATTTCACGTCAGAATGTGTAGTAATTTGTTGAGTGTTTCTATCGTACACTCAGGAATATTCCCCTAAGTTGGTAGCGTGTCCATCTGATTGCGTCAGTGTGGCACGTCATTTTCAATTTCCGATTTGCTGAACCGTAAAAACTCGGTCAGATGGTTGCATGGTTGGTTGAGCCGGTAGTGTCATCATTGACAAATTGGTTGAAAAACATGGAACTGGTTCATCTAATTGAGCATTTCCACGATTTACCTTGTTTGCTTCATTTCCCCTGTTTGTGTTTCGCTTTTGTATTTTGTTTATTTGTTTGTCTTGTTTTTTCGCTATTTCAGCACGCTGCATTGTGCTTATAATTGTAATGGTCATTTCCAGTTCATAAATTCTAAATATGGTCAATGTTTCGGCAGTTTTCCAAAGGTTATTAAATACATTACAATAAATTTAGGAACATGTTACTCAGAATCGTATAGCTTCTTTTCTTCTTTTGCCTTATTTATTACTTAATAATATATGATTTATTTATCTTTCCAATTTTTCGTTTTTGTCCACTTCTTTAACTTTATTCTTTTCAGCCAATATCTACGTTTATTGAATTATTCTCTCTTAAATTTATTCATAAAATGGAACTTCAATACATACAGATTAGATGTTTCTCTACGTTATTTTGCAGATAAATCATTATTATTTCTAATTTAGTTTACAAAAACGAACAAACATAAGAGGTGAAAACCGAAGTTTTCTGTATGAATTCGTTATTTCAAATATTGCAATCGGTCTTAATGTTTTGTTTCTACATTTGTTTTACTAATTTTGTCATGAGAAAATATTCTATTTTATTAAAAAAACTATTTAGTAAATTGGATTTTCAACATTAATCATAGCTATGTAGCATTTATTGCTTTTACGATGTTTATTTTTGATTCGATATGTTTTCTTCTGTAGCAAAATCTTGTCAAATGCCACATAAATCATCGGATTTCCAGCTTTGTTTATTGAAATTTTAGCAAATTATTGTTTTTGTGTGTTTTACAGAATTCACTCTTTTTTTTGCTTTACTTTAGCTTGTTTTCCAACAGATTTTCCTTAAACGTCTTTTTCACTGTTGTTCGGTATTTTCGTATACGGTTGGACAATTTGCCCCTCTTTTTCGATTACCAAATCATAGTTTTATAATTCATCAGTTTTATTATTCGACCTGAATAAGATGTTTAATTACGTTTATTGTTTTTCTCTACTCACACTTTTATTTATACTTTTTGCTTTGTACTTCAGGTGTAAAATATTGTGTATTGTTTCATCTACTAATTGTCTTTCGGATATTATTCTTTAACTTCTCATACTGTTATGTTACTTTTTGTCTGGACTTAATATAATTTCTTTGTGCTACGTTTGTCTTGGTTACTTACAAACTTACATTTGTCAATATATTGAGATATATTTGCCGTTTTTCCACATTCAAGACCATTTTCTTTAAAATATTTTTATTTAATTTGTATTTACTCTTATTTGAGGTACTTAACCATTGCGACATCTTAGTTCAATAAATTTAAACGTGGATATTATGTTTCTAGTCGAATCTCATTTTCTGTAGTGCTTTCCTACACATTTTTGGAACGTGCTTCTTGGTCAGATTTTTGTATGTTTCACTGTACGCTTTCTTTCGCTTATTTCTTCACTTTTTCATTCATTGTTCCAGAGAGTTTGTGGAGACTGTTTAACGCTTGCCGTCTATTTTCTTTCGGTGCCTAGATTTAAATCAAATGTAATTGACAATGAAAAATTATCAATTCAGCAATTTAAATCTTATCTTAGTTTATTAAATAAAGCATTAACTGGCTGAAATGGTCAATTTTAATTAGAAAAAACTTGTAATAAAAATGCAAAAGCGAAAACTTGTCTGGTTACGATTTCTTATAGAACTTTCTAAAATAGTTCAATTCAATGTATTTAGCGTGTTTGTAATCATTTTAGAATCCGCCTCTCTTTGTAATTATTAATTATTCTAATTTGTTATGTTGTGTTCTAAAAATTTTTGGAATTACATCAGATCGACTTTAAAGAGAAATAATAGGGAAAATGATAAATGATCGTATTGATTATTTCTCTTTCTATGCTTATTTCATCTTTATTTACTGAATTGAGAATTTTGTCAGTTTTGTCTATAGTAGACGCTTGGCAAACGCCTTGAGTTATTTAGTTTGAGAAACGAAAATCGTCTAATTTTTGGCAAAGTTTGCCTATATTTTAATAAATTCGTGTTTTGTGTATTTTAAGTGCTCCCTTTCTTTTCTACTTTATTTTTGTGTGATTTTCAATAGATTTCTCTCCATCGTCTTTTTCACTTTTGCTTGATATTTTCTACTGTTGTGCAATTCGTTCCCCTCCTTCGAGTACCAAATCGATGTTTCATATTTCAAACTTTTTATTATTCGAACTGAATAAGATTTTTAATTACTTTTAGTGTTATTAGTTAGTGTTTCTCTGCTAATTTGATCGCCACTTTTTTACTTTTAACCTGTGCTGTGAAACTTGTTGTACGGTTTCCTCGATTCTTTTTCAGTCGTTTTAAGTACATTATTCAGCTTCTTCCGAAGTTTTGTTGCTTACTTATTTGCATGGACTTCATTAAAATTTTACTGACAAATCTGTTTGAATATAGTTGTTTGGTACTACGTTCATCTAGATTACTTACAAACTTAGATTTGTGGAATTATTGAGAAACATTGAGGTATTTAAATTGACCATTAAATTTTCACTTAATTGATTAAATAAAGCATTAAACGGCCTATTTTAATAAAAAAAACTGTATGAATTTTTTTTTTCGTGATATTTTTTTATAGAAGGAATTTGCAGCTTTTAAAAGTTCAAATAATATCGAATTGTAATTATTAATTATTTTAATTTGTAATCTTGTCTATTGAAAATATTTTATTCAGATTTTTCAGATCCATTTTAATATTATCATTAATAATTTTCAGTGTTGTTCATCTTTCTTTGCTTATTTTATTTTTATTTTCCGAGTTGAATCGCAGGTGTGAAACACGGCATGTCTCTCATAGTTTTTGTTCGCTTCTTTTGTCACATTTGTGTATTAAGTATTTCGTTTTTAATTTCAGCTTTTTTCAGTGTCTTGTTTCTTCTATATTTGGTAAGTGACCAGTCAAATCTGAAGTTGGTAGCAACTATATACACAAACTGATGATGGTGGATAAAGACACCGAGACGTATTTGTAACATTTTAAATAATAAACAATAAAATTGACTGAAACCCAGGAGTACATTGGAATATTTGGTAATGTTTTTTTTCTATGTGTGTACAATTTATTTATAAAACTGTTTCGATATTTGTTTCTTTTTTTTGAGTATCGTTTTCGGATGTTCACTTGTATTGTTCTATTTGTTATTGTATCAAGAATGCTGAAGCTGAAAGAATGAAAATTTCTCCCTAGTTGAATACTCTTGCCTATTTCCTACTTCCTAACATTTTTCAGTACTTTTGCCATTCAGATTCGCTTTTCTGTGTTTCTCTGCTTTTTTCTTCTGAGGATGTTCCATATTTTCATTCCATGTTCTCTTTGATTTTTTTCTATTTTCGGAAAATTTTACCCAAAAGCTTCATATTATTTTGTATCAACCGAATTGCCTTCCATTCGTTTACTCTAAACGAAAAACGATAATTTTGAAAACGGATCTTTAGGTGCCTATAGATTTTTTTGTGATGTTTTGCCAGCGCGACTGATCTCTCGCTTTATGGGGGTTGCAGAAATGATTGAATTTAAATCTATATTTCGTGGGGAGGATGCTGCGGCGCTACAGAGGATAAAATGTAGCTCTACAAGGCATGACAACCACTCACGTCAGGGACATACAAAAATTGGGACCGCCATGCGTCGAAACCTCCAATCCTAGGTGCAAAGGTGGTTCCACCTGACAGCGGACTTAGGTTCGAAAGGAAATTTAAGGTGGAAATCCCAGCAAAAGAAAGTTGGAATACTAGGACAGTGGCTGTCCGAAAGGCGGTGCAATGTTGGTACACCGACGGCTCACGGGCGCTCAATACGGGATGGTCTAGGGCAGGCGTGTACCGGCAAGACACCAACATGGGAGCGTCCTTTTCGCTGGGAAGCTGGACGACAGTGTTTCAGGCAGAATTCTATGCAATCCTCCAGGTTGCCACAGATAGGGAAGTTACAGAAGTACTAGAGGGAGTGATCGAGATATACTCCCACAGCCAGGCTTCAAGTGTTAAGATGGCCAGTAGACTGATCGAGGATTCCTGGGATGCCCTGAACAAAGTGGCAGAACAGAAACACATAGTGTTAAGTAACCGACTGGTAGCAAGCGCTAGACTGGACTCTTAGAGGCACCACAGAGATCTGGAGAAAGGCGGAAGGATGTAGACAAGCCAAAGAGTTGATTGGAATCCCAAGTAATGCCAAGGCAAAATCCAAATGGTTGATGCCAAGGAGTCGCTGGGCCTTGAGAACTCTGGTTGGGGTCATGATAGGCCACTGTGGTCTGAACAGACACCTACTCCTACTAGGAATTGGTGATAGCCCCCTATGTCCACAATGTGGAATGGCGGCAGGAGTCTGCCATCATTGGTCATCTACAAGGAGGCACCTGCTGGGGGGCCTCCACACTCTCCCGCATCGAATTGTCTTCCTTGGAGTGGAGACGGATGCTTGCCTTTGACAGGTAGACGGGACGCCTGGGTCGCGAAGATTAGGAGTGGTAAGGTGGAGATGGATGGAGGGGGAATGGCGAAAAGGGCCTTTAAGGCCTGCTCGGCGGGCCCATCAGGTCCCCCCCACAGTACCACCACTACTACTAAATCTCTATTTTTGTTATTCCAAGTGCTTTTTATTCCAATTTACTTATCACTTTAAATCTATTTAATTTTTATTTTGTCTAATTCAGTCGGAAGTCTTTCATTGACTTTGCAATTGCTTAGGGCAGCTCTGGAGACATATTTTTTCCTTAAGTGGCCCATTTCGTTTGATACATGTCTAAAAAATTTCACGGTTTTAACAAGAATGCATTGTTAACATGGTTCAACGGCTCGCAGAATTTATTGTAATATATCGACAGTATTGCCAACATTTTTTTGTCAGCCTGTACACCCGATAACCCGGTTAATTTTGTCGCAATAGGAGACTACGACAATGCATTAGGCGATGGCGATTGCTAAAAAAAATATCGACATTGCGTTTGAATTGTTATTGTTATCAACCGGCGTTTTTGTTATGCAAAAAACGCGTGCTCGCGCAACCATCGATATCTAGAATGGTCTACATTCGATGAATGGCAAATTAGAAGACAATCAGTTCTTATTTAACACTTACAAGGAACCATTTTGACGATCTTATCTGATTTCATGCCTAATAGGTTTTATCTGATTTTCTGTTAGCTGTCGTTTCAATTCACCAGTCTCTCTCTACCATCATCAAGCCTTTATTGTTTCATCCACAACACTTCATTAGCCGCCTGTTGGCTTGCTTTCTTTCCATTGTACACATTCAATTTTTATTGGAACCGCTTTATTGGATCATATCATTGGAGTTCTAGTTGGTCATAGGATTTGTCTGACATTCTTTCAGTTTCCATGTTAATTGCTTAACAGATGTGTCGTTGGTCAAGAGCTGTTGTTCAACATCTTCAAAAGCTTCCGATTTAGATGAAAACATGAAATCGCGCTTTCTTGATGTCCTTTTTTCATGTGAATCCTCCCACTAGTTGCAGCTTTTCTCATCGTCATCTTCGCCTCCATTCTGGGCCATGAGGCGTCTTAGTGCTACCTCTTGATTGGGAAGATTGTTGTCGTTGAACCTGATCCTGATAGTCCGACCTGAAGAAATAGTGCAGACAACCCATTGACACGTTACATAGCTTTGATGAGCCCAACTGGATAACCAGTTCAGCAGGTCGGATATGACGAAATCGGTCTCGTGCAACGCACTTTAACACTTTCCTGCGGTCGACTGCCCAACTGTATAATCGTTGACTAATCGCCTGCAATTATATTCAAATGGGGAGGTTACTGATATTATGCAAATTGAGACACACGGCTGAAACAATGCCTACTTATTTCTCCCGCCCACTCGATTGTGACATTTTTCGGTTTTTCCACTGTGCTGCGGCTCCAAAATTTTGTGGCATTGAAGGAAATGGGGCCGTAGGACTTTACATGACCCTTGGAGACATTTTCAAGTTGGAAACTGTCTCTTTCCATAGAATTGTAGACTATTCAGCTACATAAAAAAGGGCGACGCAAAATTTGCGCAATTTTTTTATTGAGGCTTCCTTGGAGAGGAAAAGGAGTTCTTCTGCGTGTGCTTTTCTGAGAGTTATTGGCTTCTGAAGATGCACTTTTAACAGCCAAACTTAATAGTGTCCTATTGTAAAGCTAACATTAAAATTACCATTCTATACATTTTCGAGAAAAAATTACAAGGACATCCATGCATCCAGGAAAACAGCGTATTTGAGGTTATATTTGTAATTATGTTCTTCAAAACTTAAAATGTATAGCAATGTCCTACCTTCATAAACTTTACTTTCTTTGGGAAGACCGTAAAAAAATCGAGTTCAATTTTTTGTCTGTCAGTTCGTGTTTTTGCATAAATAAGTCGTTCTGATAAAGGACCTAAAGGGTGGAAAATGAAACTGCAAAATTTCCGAATCTTCGGCATGTTTGGCAAAATCAACGTTATTTCTTGGGCCGAATTTCAAAATTTAGAGCTCACGTTGAAGCTAAAACTTTATAGTAGACTTTAAACAAAACTTTGTAAAACAGGGTTGCCTTAACAGTCACAATAGGTTCATTCATACAACACTGTAATCGAATTTTAGTCTTTAGTGGACTATGAAGTTTTCAAGTCAACATGAGCTTTAGATTTAGAAAATCGGCCAAAGAGGAAAAATATTATCATTTCACACACACAGTCCAAAAAGTCGATTTTTTGGAAGCACCTTGTGAATCAAAAAAATTGGACAAAACTGTCTATTTTTATGTTTTTGGTACTGAAATTCAAAACTTGAGTTCTTTAGTTCAATGAGGACCAGGCGGAAGTTTCATAAATTTTACATTGCTTCATTCCCTACTGTGTAGGCACTTGACCTGAAAGGCGTCAGTTTTTGCAAAGAGACGAACTGAGGCGAAAAATCGATAACCCTTAAAACAGAAATCAAATCGCTCGTAGCAAGCTATAATCCTCCAGCTCCAAAGTTAAAGCAAATTTAACCGTGCAACGTTTATTTTCTTGAGCGGTTTAGTTCCAATCTTTGCCATAAGAAATACGCGGAATCCACGTTATGTTGTTCATTTCAAGCAAATTGATTCTTCTGAGAATGGGAAAGTGAAGTTTGCGTCCGACGAAAATAAAAGTGGTCGCAACTGAATATCTGAACGCTTCTTCATGTTAAAGACACTAACAGCTTACACGGCCGTTCCTCATAAGCAACGTTTAAGTGGTTAAGTCACTAATTTTGATCTATTTTGTCGTATTTTCGACTTTCAATTCGTACTGTTCAAAAAGTTTTATGTCGTTTGCACGCAAACAAACCGCTAATTTTAATTTTAAGAAAACCTTTCTTAAAAAAAGAAAAAAGAATTTTTGGAATTTGTCTGATAAGTTTGCTATAAAAGAATAATTTCCATTCGGTCCAGGAAAATGGTAATTATTACAACTAAAATCGATGTTTTGCAAATAATTGGAAATGAGGTTTGGCAAACATGAAAGTCAAAAGCAAATTTTGAAATTTAGTCCCCGAAAAAAGATTTCAATATTAGTCTTTTAACTGCAAAAATTTGGAACATTATCAAGACTGCAATTATGACGCTAAAGAGTGAAAAAAGTGACAATTATTGCCACTAATCTTCGGCTATTTCTTATTGAGATACTGAAACTTGAGAAATTGTGTACGTTCTATAGCAAATTTGGGCGATTTCGAGTTTAGACAATTACTCCCACTCATGCTTTCTTTATAGCAGTACAAAAACGAACGAATTAAGATTGATGAATTATTATTGTTGAACAGCGAAAAAGTGACAATTACTTCCACTAATCTTCAACAATTTCAACAACAGTAGGCAACGATTTTAAGTAAAGCCATGATGTAACGACCAATTTGGAAGATGACAATTATTCCCACTAATATTTTCTGCATAATAGTTAAAAACGAAAATCTCTCCTCTGCGAAAGTTTAAAATAGTTTAAAAGACCAAGAAAGTGAGAACTTCTTCTGCCAATCTCCGATTATTCCCACTTGAAAGGCTAAAGTTGACAAATTTCTCGATTCACAATAGCAAAATACTTAAATAAACCCATGATGCAACGACAAATGTGTCATAATTTGTGGCAATTTTCCCCACTTTGGAAATTCGACAATTATTTCCACTAATTTTTCTAGAATAGTAACCAGAACATTTGCTACCTGAGAAAAGATTAAATTTTATCAAGACCAATTATACCAAAAACCGAAAAAAAGTCACAAATGTTTCTGCCAATAAGAAGTTCAGTTTGATGAACACAAGCACGAGAACCAGCCATTGAAAGGTTTAGTTTCAGACACCATTGAAAGGCTTCGTGTTGACTTATCTTGATTTCAAATTTTTGAAGAAGTTCTTTACTTTGCACATTTGCAATTTTCTGTTTTTTTTGCGAAAATCTCAGTTTTTTGTTAGAGTTATTTTCTTATACTATTTGTTCTACACTCTTTGACACCTTCTACAACTTTGAATCACGCTCTACATTTTTATAGAGGTTTATAAATATCATAAAAAAAAAGAAATTTGGTATGTACTGCAATCACCCAGCGGCAATAGTGGGCTTTCAATTGGTGAAAGAATCCTTCTAGAAAGAGTAAAATCATCTCTGAAGATGCAAATTGGTCGTGCTTGCGAAACATTCTGAAAATAATCATCATAACCGCTCCTAAACGGAACATTTTCTAGAACTTTAAGCAGTTTTTGAATCTTCTGCTGTTCAGTGTAAATCGTACTCTCTTAAAGTATGACAAAGTTAAGTTAAGAAAAATTTAGATAGCTAAAATAGAGTCTTGTTTTTAAAACTATTTATTTCAATTGCAAGCACATTACCAATTTTTCTTATTTAAGCAGTTATCCTAACAGCAAAGCTTTAGATTCAAGATTGGCCTCTGCCACACAAATGTTGCGACTATTTTATCAAACATGAAAATCTGGCTCTTGCGCTTTCTATTAGAAAAATGTCTATCTTTTATATTTCTTGGAAAAATGGAAATTTGCATCAGAAACTTGACTGTTGGGTTTCAGTTAATGTGCATATCATCAAAAAACATTTTTAAACAGGGAGATTTTTTGCTAAATGTGCAACTTGACCTGCATGGTTACACATGTTTAGTGGGCCAATAAAATTTGCTAATGTCATGATTTTTGAGTGAGTGAGTGAGTTTTTCAACCTCATTACAGATGTAATGTAATTCGTGTAATTTTTTTATACAGGGTTTGTTTTTTATGAAACACACAACTTTTGTGCTTTTTTCTAAAAATAAGCGCATTTGTTCAGTACGGTCTTGCAATTTTAACTTTGAGATTTTAGCTTTTACAGTTACTGGTTAGCAAAATATAGTTTCAAAGGGAAATGGGAAACTAAACACTCTGTATCTGTAAAAGTAAAGATTGATATTTTATATTGACCCAGTATCTATTCACTTACATATGCAGGTAATGCATGTAAATTTACTAATCACCCTGTGGAAGTCATTTTAGAAATTTAACATGATTTTAGGACAAACCTGCTAACAAACTTTAACTATTTAAAATTAATAAAAAATGCGTTTAACATTCAAGGAAGAAATTCAATTATTCAATGAATGGAAAGTGTGAAATGAATAGATGAATGAACCTGATGATGATTTTAATGTTATAAAACGTACTAAAGTCTTGGATCCAAGAAAATAATCAGTTTGGACACTTACCTTGCAACCTTCACATGTAAAAGCTCCGAAATGGAAGCCTGCTGCTGGTTCGCCACATACTTTGCAACGTTGATTCATCTGCAAAATAGCAAAATAACACATTTTAATTTTTTCCGTCCGCCACTAGTTTATCGACTATTTTGGTCATATAAATTGACGCGGATCTGGTGAATATTTATCTAATTAATTGATTAACATGGACTAATTAAACAGGCCGATTCCGAACAGGAAGACAACTGGCATCAAAAGCTATTAAAACTCTCCTACATTATCTGATTATGGAAACCGATATGGATTTATGAAGTGATATATATTCACTTTAGTGGCTCGTGAATGAACCAGAGCCAGATTTTGCATTAAAATGCCATTTAATAAATGCCAATTAGTAATTGTTAATTAATAGTGTGAATTAAGTCGGTGTAAAGAAGCATGCCAGAGTCTTCACTCTGACCAAAGACGTCATGTGGAAATGATTCCTCGTCTTAATGAAGCCTATTTGTTTCTTTTATATGGCTTTAACGAGCAACATTGCAGAACTAGTTCTAACAAAAGCAAATTAATTTGGGCAAGTTCTGTCTCAGCTTTATTAAATGGCGCACTTTACACGCCGAGACCGAAATTAAGATGACTACGAGATAACTATTTAAATCAGCCTCATATTATTCCTTCGTTTTCGTTTCATCTGTGTTAATGCTTGGTTTTTCCAATTGTGCTTGATATTATTGGGTTTTTAACTACTTTTTCAATGTTGAATGAATTGATTCCATGAAGCCAGTATGGAAAAGTTTCAGTTTTGGTATTTTGGCATTTCAGTCTGTTTGTGTTGTTTTAGTTGCTAAACATTTCGCTTCCTGGATAATCAGCTTGCGATCGTGCCTCTTCAACCAGACCGGTTTTTCCACGGTTTTAAACAATCAATTTTCCGTTTCAATTTGTTAAGATGCAATCGTCACTTGTTATTACTTTACTGGCTTAATGAAATAAAGCTCCAGTTTCTTTAATTCCTAATTTTTTTTCTTTGACTATTTCCACTAAGTTCCTGTATATTTTTGCTTTTTTTTTAGTTTGTTACTGCCATCAATTTAGTTCTTATTCCTACACCGTTACTGCTTGATTCGTTAGCTTTCGCATTTCTACATATAATGGACGTCAGACACCCCTTCTTTACAATATATACTGCCACGACATATACAATCACAGTCTCCACGACAAAAGACACATTGACAAATCTGCTTACATACTACAATACGCCGACGACACTGCATTGATCGTGCACGACACAACTACAGTAAAAGCAGTGCAAAAACTTCAAACACTAACAGACAATACAATTGCTTGGTTCTACAAATGGAGACTTACACCAAACGCCACGAAAAACCAACTACTTTTACCAAACCACCAAATTAAATACGACTCTCCATTAATAACTACAGACGGAAACAGAATTAGACCAAAACAAGAGGCAAAATATCTAGGAATAACCCTGGACCAAAAACTAAAATTTACAAAACATGCACAGAACGTAAGAACAAAAATCATTCAACGGACAAAACACTTCCGATCACTGACGTACAAAGACAAAGGAATCAGTACAAAGACCGCCACAAAAATTTACCAATCAATATGTAGACCTCTGCTTGACTACGGACATATACTGACAGTGACTGCATCTGGGAAAACTAAACAACACATTAAAACAACAGAACAGATTGCCCTGAGATCAATAACAAAAATAAGACATCCTCAAACCAACTACTCTACGAACGAACAAAAATAACGCGAATAACAGAAAAACAACTCCAATTGCAAACGAAATGGAAAAACAATCCCTACAACTGGACCCTACTGAATCCCCTTTGCCTCACGAGAAAAACGAGACAATACCGCTTCCGCTTCCCAACAACAACACTCCCAACACGACTGAACCAACCTGCTAGACGATGAAAAGACATGACATAGAAGAGAGATTTTTTTTTGCTTTGTAATAATTTTAAGTTTACAGTTAAGATAGTCAATTTTACTGTTTATTATTTAAAATGTTACAAATTTGTAACATTTTAAATAATAAACAGTAAAATTGACTGAAACCCAGGAATATATTGGAATGAATTAAAGTACAGTCAGGAAAATATGCGAAAGTTAAGATAGTTTAAGTTAGAAAATTAATCCAATACAAGGGCAGAAAGGCCGAGGGCCGATATGGACGTCAGATATAAGGAAATTGGAAGGGATTATTTTTGAGTGGGTTTCAAACCCAGAAAATTCAGTTCCAAATAGTTTTCCAACCAAGCAAAATTGGCACAATTAACAAAGATTTAAAGAGAAGGACGTGGAACTCATTAGGAACCATTTGCCTAAAACATGGTTAGACAAGGGAAGTTTTAGAATGGCCAGTTGAATCTCCAGATTTGGTACTTTCGATTTTTTCTTTGATAAACCTACATACATTTGTTCATTTGAGTTCCAATTTTTACTTTCATTTTCACACTTTCTACACATTTTTAAACTAAATCTGTCTTATTGGTCAGTATATTTCAGAACATCGGTAAATTTATCTCTTTTACTCAGCTCTAATTTCCTCTAATACTGAAGAAAATTGAGAGCAAAAATCTTAAAAGTGTCATCATTGTGTCCCACTAATTTTGCATTATTTTAGCGTATTTTCGCCTTCAAACTATCGATTCGTAATTTTCAACGAGTTTATATCGTTTGTGCGCTAGTAAGCCACTTTTTCAAAACATGAAAGAATTTTTGTAATGGGTCTAATGGTTAGCTATAAAACCGCAATTTTCATTCAGAGCAGGAAAATGGTAATTATCACTACTAAATCTGATTTTTTTGCCAAATAATTTTAAAAAATTTTAAATGCGGAAAACGTTTTGAAAATTTTAAATTTGATTTGGAAAATATCGAACGCAAATTTGGAAGTTTAACTAATCTGCTGAACAAAATGAACGATGCACAGCCAAATTTGACCTAAATTTGGAACTGGATAAATTCTGATTGTTTGGAGCGATTTTTTATCTGTTTGATACGTTATTTAGCACCATTTCTGTTCTGTTAGTCCATGTTGTGGTAGCAATGAAGCACTTCAGATGCATTTCCGACAGGGTGGCAAGTGCAAAAACGCAAAATTGCGGAAAAAACAACCATTTCTACTGATCTCCGATTTTTCCCACTGGGCATGCTAAAGCTGAAAAAACTGCCCACCATGCGAATATTCCTTGAATTTCTTTTCAAAAACTGCTAAATTCCTAAAGATTTCTTTACAATCATCATTTTGATCAATTTTTTTGTTTCAGGATTCATCTCTTTTCCAACCTAAGAAGTCCTTGGGGGCGATTTGGCAGGATGGTGTGACTCCCGATGGCCTTGGCAGGTAAGATTTGCAAACTTTAAGAAACAAACAATCTGACAGACAATAATTTAAAACAAAAATGGACAAAGCTCCAAAACAGCTGCAGCGAATTTGACCCATTTAACAAATGAGTAATTAAGGGAGCGAACATGTAACGCTCTAATAACTGAAAGCAAATTACACAATTCCGAATACCTTTTCGATGGTTCCGGTGGATGGAGCACTTTTGATTTCGTGGCCATGTTACCATGTCAATGGTAGTTTGCGTAAACGAATTAAAGCCGGAAACGTGATTTACGTTGACGATTTGCTTTCCGAAAAAAAAATGAACGTTGTTAGTGTTGTCCACGTGCTGTTGACGACGATTTCCATTCGCGATGACCTGTTGCCCTCCGCAATGTCCCGAGTTAATGAAGAACTAAGAACTGGGTATCTAGAGTGGGTTTTATCTTTCTAAGCGCTTTCGTGTCCATATTGTACCTATAAATTTTCATAAACCAGAGAGATGATGCTTTGAAATAATTACATACCATGTTTGGTTAAAGTTAATTACTTCCAAAATGCCGCACAATGTTGTTTATGGGTTTGACACAGTGGGGTACGCAATGTCTTTTCCAGCTCTTGTTACTGAATGTTGAAAAAAATTATGTTTTGTCATTGCAACATTAACAATCTTATATAAGGTCTGATACAATAACTAACGAAGAATGAAATTGTGGTCCTGCTGTTTTTAGTGCCAATTTTAGTGGCTGTAGAAGGAGGAGACCCTTCTGATTCAAAGCTTGTTCTTGCAAACATTCAATTTCCAACTTAATCACTGGGGTGCCAATTTAAGGCGTAAACAAAACGACCTCTATTTTCTTTTGAAAGTGAATTTTAGGAGGAATCAAATGCAGCTCGAAGGAAAGGTTCTCAATGCGTCTGTGGAGATACTGCAAACCATGACATTATCTGCAGCAAAAGCCTATGCAGAATGCATTTTTCCCACTAGCCAGTAATTGATTATTAAATAGGTTAATTACCTTACGAGGCAATTAAGTTGAATGTCTATTTGAAGCCTGGGTCATTGCTAATTTGGGTATTCCATTAGGTATCTAAATCATGCTGAAGCGATGTCGACAGAACCACAATGAACCTGAACGAAAATTATATGTGAGAAAACCATTTGAGTAATTGACCCTGTTAACTTGTTGGAACATTTATTTTGGCGAAAAAGCTTGAAAGAGCTCCTCGATTTTTTTTTATCGCGAAACAACAAATGGTTTAGTTATTAACAACTTTACGCTGTGAGCGCATAAGAAAAAGGCGAGGAATTGAATGATAAGAATTAGGCACAAAAATCAAACAATTAAACAAGGATTAGAAAGACACGGAATATTGTTGGGTTAAATTGGAAAAATACTCTTTTGTTGACATTTTTTGGCGTCTCAAACGGGAACAGATGGACATTGGTGGACACAATTGTCACATTTGCGGGTTTTAGCATCACCACTGTCTCAGTCTTGATAATATTCAATAAATTGGATAAATTTGCGACAAATTATGATCCACTGGTTGCTCCAGCAAAGCTCTATTTTAGTATTTTTTTCACGTGCCTCGAGAAATTGAAATAATCATCGCTTAGTGGACATTTTTTCAAGTTTGGGCCACCCAAGTGGGAATTATTGTAGATTGGAGTAGAAATATTTGTCACTTCTTTGTGCTTATGGCATTAGTTTTGATTTGAAACTCTCTCAGGTGGTAGATTTTTGCTATTTCACTGTTATAGATTTAGTTTCATTTCATTTCATATCAGATTTATTATAATTTTAGTCTCTCAAATGGAAACTGTTGAAGATAAGTGGGAATAATTGTACCTTTTTCCTTCTTCAATCTTAATAGTCTTCCAGGCGTTTTCAGATGGTAAACTTTCGTTTTCGCATTGTTACAGAGAAAATACTAGTGGGAGCAATTGTTAAAATTCAAAATCGCACAAATTTCCGACAGAACGGAGCAACTTGTTTGCTTTTATGCTTTTAAAACAACAGCAAGAAAAAAATGTTAATGGCATAATGAAGGGCTTGCTAGTTTCGCTGCTCTAAGTGTCATTAGTACGAAATTACTGGGAGCAATTGTCTCTTTTTTGGACTCTGGCTCTAAATATTTCGTCATACTTAGGCTTATAGAGGCTTACTATACAAACTATACAAACTACACACACCAACATATCTTCTACACACCATAAAGAACTTACTAGAAAACAGACAATTACAAGTACGAATTGACAAAACACTGTCATTTTATTTTTCCCCTGAACAAGGGCTCCCTCAAGGATCCCCGCTCTCACCGTTTCTCTACAATATATACTGCCATGACATATACAATTACAACTTACCAGACAAAAATCAAATCGACAGATCGGCATACATATTACAATACGCAGACGACACGGCACTTATTGTACATGACAAAACTACTGAGAGAGCAGCTCAAAGACTCCAAACACTAACAAACAACACAATGACATGGTTTTATAAATGGAGACTAACACCAAACGCGTCAAAAAACCAACTTCTGCTCACAAACCACAGACTCAACGCTGACTCCCCTACAATAACTGCAGACGGCCAAACGACACAACAAAAAAACGACGTAAAATACCTTGGAAACACAATTGACCACAAACTTAAATTCACTAAACACATACGAAACATCAGGGCAGAAACAATAAAGAGAACAAAATACTTCCGATCACTAACCTACAAAGACAGAGGAATTAGCACAAACACCGCCACCAAAATGTATAAACCTATTTGTAGACCCTTGCTAGACTATGGACATATACTCATGACCAACGGAACAGAAAGGACAAAACGTTATATACAAACAACAGAACAAATTGCACTAAGACTAATAACACGAATAAGACACCCCCAAAACCCACTACACAACCCCTCCACCCACCTACTATACGAACGCACAAACATGACAAAGATTTCGGAAAGACTCATACACCTACAGACAAAATAGACAAACAACCCCTACAACTGGACCATACTGAATCCCCTTTGTCTTACAAAACCAACCAGACAATCCCGCTTCCGTTTCCCTACATCAACGCTACTCGAACACTTACAAACGCAACTGACTACTGGACAATAAAATAATTTTTCTTGTCATTAGAATTGGAAAGTTTATTTAATAAGATTGTTAACCTAGAATAAGAGAATTTTCATATTTGTTTTTTATTTAGATTAAGACTACATGTATTAAACAAGGGCAGAAAGACCGATAGGTCGATAGCCTTTTTTAGAAATAAAGATGTTTACTACTACTATTTCGTCATTTTTTCTCAGCTGTAGGGCGTTTATTTTGACAAACTTAGCAAAAATGTTAGCGACTTAAGGACGATAATTTCCAACCTTACAAACTATAACCTTATTATGGTTCCAAACAAAAATTATTTAAATTCTGAGGCCAGCAGTAGGCAAATAGTTCCGTTTGGATCTCAATTCTATTTGATCATAATTAGAGTTTAGTGACTTGTCTTAGTCGTCCAGCTTCAAGTAGAAATGTAAAAAAGAGTGGGAACAATCGTCAGATTGTTAGTATTACCGCCTAGCATTTGCAAAAGTGGAATAAAAAATGTTTTTTTCTTCGTCCTCTTCTTCTATGCTTCCAATTTATATATGAGATTGAAGCGAATCCTTAAACAGCTTGCAACGTCACCAGCTAAAATTATGGGCATTCCAAATTCTTTTGATGTAATTTTCTCTGAAATGATCTCCAAATTACTCACACCATTGCCCGAGAACAAGGAAGCTTGACCATCGTGTCACGATGCGAAGAAACAAAGCTTCTCCCAAACGGACGCCACTGTTACCTAATATATTCCAAGAAGTTACCAAATGGTAATAAATCGTCGAGAAGAGCCCGGTCCACTTTAAATGATTCGGCATTAAAAATTGTGAAACGATTTTCTACGGCACCAATTAAAAACAAAATTATAAAAGAGGATACATTTTATGTCGCCAGACGATGTGCCATATATCTCGGCAGGACACACTGCAGGCCCATGCCATACATTTTATGGCTATCAAAACGGTAAAATTTATGCCACACTTAAAAAAAAAACTGGGTTCAATCCCCCACATTCATCCCGATAATCATTCATTAATTACGAGTCTCTGTCATAAACGAGGGCGTGTCCAAAATAAAATTCTAAACGGTTACATCGGTTCCAAATTGCAGGCTGCACATCAAAGCAGATGGTACATGAACGTTTCTGAATCAGATTGAATGACTTGCAAGTAGTACGCGAAAAATTGTGCGTCTTGTAAAACGGTTCCATCGGGAGTGATTTGATGGATCGGTTTTTAATGAGTACAAATAAAACGGTTTATTGTCACGGGTTTCATGGGTTACGTTTCGAGATTTCAGCGACAAATTAACACAAAGAGGCAATCGAATAGTCAAGACTGGGGTGTCATAAATAAGTGCCACGGTTGAGATTGAAGAAGAAACGGATTGAAACTTGAACTGTCCCAAAAAATGCTGCTTGATTTCAGTCGAAAGCAGATAAATCCAGACATTTCACTCCTAATGCATTAGGAAAGCGTATAATTGTGTCCTAAATAATGCTCCCTGAGATTTTTACTTATATATTTTCCTTCGTTGTTTTTCTTTGTTATCGTTTTCATTTTTCTGTGCATATGTGAATGAAATAAATAATGTTCTGATCATGTTAAGCAATTTTTGAACCTAATTAGAACATTCTTAATTTGAAACAAAAGATCAAATAGGCTTTCAAAGCTAGAAAAGCGATAGTGAGAAATACAACTTTTAAGGAGTTTCATGCTTCAAAATTTTAAGTATAATACTTACTATCAGTAAGCTAAAACGGAAGATTCGACAGTTGGCAATTTTTATAAATCGACAGAAAAACTAGAAGAATTAATAAAGAAAAGCAGAAACATGGTTTTATTTTAGTTATCAAAACATGACAAATACAAAATGTGCAAACAATAACAAATGCATTTATAAAAGCTAACAAACTGCTCTACTATTCAAAATAATCAGCAAACATTGGTTGGGAAAAACGCAATATATCAAATAACAAGGGAATGAATAAATAAAATATTACTAGCAAACAAAAATTAGCTATAAAAGAGACACCAATGGAAACATTTTGCGTTGGCACTAAGATCAGAAAGAGAGAAACTTGATATAAAGAAGTTTTAAATAATGACGAAACAGTGGCAAGTTTTAATAAGTTCACAACCCTTAATTATCATTAATCAGTAACGAAAAGCAATTCTGAAAAAAGCTCTGAAAAAAAAACAAGTTGAACGCAACGAGAGAAATAATCCAGAACTAGAACAAACAAACATACAAAATTGAGTAAATAAGACAATAAGAAAGACAATCGTCAACGCTACCACAAAAGTAAATCAAGCTTAGGACAGAAAATCAATTTAATGGAACAATTTAGTAAATTTTCTGCGTTAATATTTGACAGAACAAATTAAACAAGACATCCATAAATTATATAAAGCAAAATGAAAATAAAATAAGCCAAATGAAGCGACAACTGAAGCAATTACTTTTGAACATAATAAACAAATATTATGATTAAAAACCATAGAAACAATGTAGTTTTATGTAATTATTTAAAAATGAAAAAGTTTTTATTAATGTAATGTTCCTTAACACCTTTCATATTAATTATTTTGATATAAACGAAGCAAATCTGAAACAGGCATTAAAGAAACCAGCTTTAGCACGACACAATTAATTCAGCGTTAGGGCAAACAAATTGCCAAACAGGCAAAAACATTGAGTAAAAAAGAACGTTACAACAAGGATAATTCAAACTAAGAACAGGAAATAAATATAAATTTAAAGAACGAGTTTGATAAATTATACTCTACAGTACAGGCTACAAAACAAGACGGCAACAAATTATATAAATCGAAATCAGAGTAAAATGAAATGACAAATGAAGAGCTAAACATTGCAACTAAAACTGAGAATATTAAGTAACATAATACGCCGCAACAATATTTATTGAATATTGAAGTGAAAAAACTATAAATATAGAAGTTTAAAGTGATTATTACACAGTGAGCACATGTTTATGTACTTTATTATTTATAATTTTATGAAACAAAAAAAATTGCGCAGTCAGTAAAGCAATAATAAGACAAACAAATGTAAATAGCAAATTTATATAATCTCAACATGTGCCAGATGCCAGAGGAACAACAGAATGAGAGGATCAATAAAACCGACGAATATGAACTCTAAATATACGGAAAATCCGTTAATTAATCTTTGATGCAAACAAAAGTCCAGCTAAAGAAGAAGGACAAATCAGGGTACAAAATCTGAAATGCAAATTATAATAATATTAAATTACAAACAGAAGTATTTCAAGCAGATTTTGAATTTATTTTAAGACTTTAAAATTTGAAAAAAATCTTTGTCTGAGTGACCTTTTCATTGCTTTTCTTTATTTTTTAAAAAGACATTAAATTTGTCAATAAAAAACTTTTCAATTTCACATTGCGAGAATTAATCTTACTAAGCAGAAGCCGAAGTTGCTAATAGATGAAAAACATATAAAATTTGCGATTGCCATAAAGATTAGTAGCCCCGAAACAACTAGCACGAGCTAAAAGCAACGTTACAAATCATCTTGTATAATAAAAAAGTTGGCAATTAATTAAAAGACACCTGGAAAGAACAGAACGAAGTGGAAACTGCTAATCATACAACTGCCCCAAAAGGGCCAAAGGAAACAACACGGTTGAGATTGAAGAAGAAAGAGATTGAAACTTGAACTCTCCCAAAAATGCTGCTTGATTTCATTCGAAAGCAGATAGATAAATCCAGACATTTCACTCCTCTTGCAATAGGAAAGCGCATAATTATGTCCTAAATAATGCTCCCTGAGATTTTTACTTATATATTTTTCTTCGTGTTTTTCTTCATTATCGTTTCCTTTATTAATGTTCTGTTTATGTTTTGAACCTAATTAGAATATTCTTAATTTGCATCCCATTGACTTTCATCATCTCTTTAATCAAATTAAATTAAATTTGCTCTAACCCTTAAACTGATGTATCCTTTATTTGGCAAAGGATAAAATAGGCTTTCAAAGTCAGAACAGAAACTTGATATAAAGAAGTTTTAAATAATGACGAAACAGTGGCCAAATTTTTATAAGTGCACTGAAGTTCACAACCCTTAATTATCATTTTTCAGTAACGAAAAGCAATTCTGAAAAAAGCTCTGAAAAAAAAACAACTTAAACGCAACGAGAGAAATAATCCAGAATTAGAACAAACAAACATACAAACTTGATTAAATAAGGCAATAAGACAATCGTCAACGCTACCACAAAAGTAAATCAAGCTTAGGACAGAAAATCAATTTAAAGGAACAATTTAGTGAACTTTCTGCATTAATAACAGTACAGATTAAACAAGACACCCATAAATTATATAAATCAAAGTAAAATAAACCAAATGAAGCGACAACTGAAGCAATTACTATTGAATATAATAAACAAATAACATAATTAAAAACCATAAAAACATTGTAGTTTTATGCAACTATTGAAAGATGAAAAAGTTTTTATTAATGTAATGTTCTTTAACACTTTCCATATTAATAATTTTGATATTACCTAAGCAAATCTGAAAGAGGAATAAAGAAACCAGCTTTAGTACGACAAAATTAATTCAGCGTTAGTGCAAACAAACATGCAAAAAAATGGTTAAAAAGAACGCTACAAGGATAATTCAAGTTGAGAACAGGAAATAAATATAAATTTAAAGAACGAGTTTGATAAATTATTCTCAAACTCTAACAGTACAAGCTACAAAACAAGACGCCAACAAATTATATAAATCGAAACCAAAGTAAAATGAAATGACGAATGAAGAGCCAAACATTGTAACTAAAACTGAGAATATTAAGTAACATAATACGCCACAACAATATTTAGTGAAAAAAAAACTATATAGAATTTTAAAGTGATTATTACACAGTGAGCACATGTTTATGTGCTTTATTATTTATAATTTTATGCAACAAAAAAAATTGCTCAGTCAGTAAAGCAATAATACGGCAAACAAATGTAAATAGCAAATTTATAAAATCTCAACATGTGCCAGATGCCAGAGGAACAACAGAATGAGAGATCAATAAAACCGACGAATATGAACTCTAAATATGCGGAAATCCGTTAATTAATCTTTAATGCAAACAAAAGTCCCGCTAAAGAAGAAGGACAAACCAGGGTACAAAATCTGAAATGCAAATTATAATAATGTTAAACTACAAACAGAAGTGTTTCAAGCAGATTTTGAATTTATTTTAAGAGTAAAATATTTTTAAATTATTTGTCTAAGTGACAAAAAAAAAGTTTTTAAAAAGACATTAAATTTGTTAATAAAAAACTGCTCAATTTCACATTGCCAGAATTAATCTTACTAAGCAGGAGCCGAAGTTGCTAATAGATGGAAAACATATCAAATTTGCGATTGTCATAAAGATTAGTAGCCCCGAAACAACTAGCACGAGCTAAAAGCAACGTTACAAATCATCTTGTATAATAAAAAAGTTGGCAATTAATTAAAAGACACCTGAAAAGAACAGAACGAAGTGGAAACTGCTAATCATACAATGCCCCAAAAGGGCCAAAGGAAACAACTGGAAAACAGTTACGATTGAAAAACAAATAATTAAAATATTATGGGAATAAATACATTTTAGAGAAACTGAGTTGCGTCAGAGTGAGTATTAATGCAATCTATAAGGAAGTTTGCTGCTCAAATTGATATGAAATTTATGTAAACAATGTTCGAAAGCCGTTCTAAATGCGACCTAATGCTGAAACTAATTAACTGAAATAACCCAGTTCCGTAGAATCATCTACGCGTTCAAAAACCGATTAAAAGGCATATTTACGTTTAGTTCGATGGCTCGGTTCGATTTTTAAATGCTAACGACTAAAAATTATAGACTCAATGTTATGCAATCTAGTTTCTCAAATCTATTCCAAAAGCCATCTCGTTGTGCAGCTGTTGTTTTGCTAATTTATTATTAATATTCGATAAATATTCTTTCGGCTTTGGCTCATCATTGTTTATTACAGTTTGGGCGCATGGTTTGCTCCAATTAGAAAGCAATGTTTAAGAGTTTGCTTCGGAATTTTAATCCCAGGAGAGAAGTTTAACAATTTTCGGAATTTCCAAGCAAAGTGGGAAATTTATAAAGCCGCCTTTAATGAGCAGTGCCGGCGACTGGAGGTTTGAGAGTTGCTAATGTGGAAACATTAACCAATATTTCCTATCTCTTAATTTGCTTTTACAGTTTCGTTTAAATACCGACTTCATTAAGGAATGTCGTGGACAAATCCTATAAATCGCCTATCGTTTCCAACAAACATTTACACTGACCGATAATTAAAATGTAGATATGTGACCACATTAGTTAAAAATCAGATCTAAAGTCACCGAAATCAGGTGCTATGTATTCAAAAATTCCGAAACCATATGGGCACCGAAGTCGGTATTTCAGTGCTATCGAAATTTATGGGACAGTTACAGATTTTCGTTAATTGCCACGTTTAAGAAAAATTAACCTCATAAGAAAAGAGAAAATCGGAATCAGTGTCTCACATCCTTTTTTCCACACTATCTGGTGTATGTTTTTCCCTTATTATTTAAGTGTGTCAAACAATAAAAACAGAAAATCTATTAACACAAAAGGATGGAACCGTACGACCGTAATTACATTTTACGAAATTATGTCATGTGCATATGTATGCAATAAGTTGCCAACCAGTCGATAAAGATACATTAGTTCTATTTGGCAACGTTTCAAATTTACTATAATTTGAATTATTGCAAAAGACGGTCATCCGCGAAGACTTTTGTAATCGCGTTCGACCCATTGTACCTATTCGGGCGACTTTATCATTTGTGAAATGCCCGTTAATTGACCTACAGCATTAAACAAGCACAGTGTGGAAAAGGTTGCTATTTGCAAAAACCTGCAACGTTTTGAAAATACATTCAGTTGCTCAATTTGATGAAATTTGGGAATCTTAAAGTGCCGAAAGCTCAACGCTGAAGCACACGGAATTATTTTATGTGAGGCACTCGAGAGACGATCTCAGCTATGAGCATCTAGTTTACTTTCGTATCACTATGGCAAGTAAAATGGGGAACACGCTGTATATTGTGCCAAAGTGGAAACAGAAAAGCGTTTACAGCGGGTTTTGGGGTATTTATCACTTCAATTTTCCTGGATTGCAATTGGCCAAGATGCTCAGTTTTTCTGCAAATGGATCAATATTTCTATTTATGCTGATTCTTCAGGTTCAGTAACAACACAAAACTGATGAAATTGAAGAAATATTGATTCAATGTGGATCGTTCTTCTTCAAGTAGCACTACAACCCTATGTGGGTCTTGGCTGCAAGCACAATTTGCCTCCATCGACTTCTATCTGCATTGTTTCCTGTTCATCTTCAATACCCATCTTCCGCATTTCCGATAGAACATTGTCCCTCCATCTCATTTTAGGTCTTCCCGGTGGTCTTAGTTTGGATCTCAATCTGGATCTTTAGTTCATCAAATATCGATTTTTTCGACTTTTCACTTTTATTCAGTATGATTTATCCTTGAATTTAGTTGTTCAGATGTCAGCAGTCATGTTTCATTTCTGTATCTGTGTCCTCATCTTCATCTTTCAGCATATTAATGTTGCTTCTTCAAATCTGCTCAAGTTGATTTGCCTATTTGGACTTAACAAATTTTTAATTGTGACTTGTTAATTTACTTCAATTAGCAGTTCAGTCTTGCTTTAAAGATGTTCTAGAAGAACTTGTGTTGATTCTAGTTAATGTGGCTACTTAAAAAAATTATTTGTATGTTTGTAGATCAGTTTATTCAACTGTAGTAAAACGCGTGTTTTCAATATTTCTGAATGATTCTTCCATTGCCTTTTCAATTTTATGTTCTATAGTTGCAGCTCTCTTTGGGTTTATTATAAATATGCCTCAGAACCTGCTCCTTTTCTTTAATGTTAATTGTTCCATATTATTGTTCTGTTTTCCTTTTCAATTCGATTTGTCAATATATTTAGTGTCTATTTGTCTTCCCATTTACGAAACTAACCTTTTATTTATGTGCGTACAATCTGGGAGTGAGAGAAAACCCAAAAGTAGAAAAATTTAGTTTTTCGCATAGTCCTCTATGCTCTTCTAGCTCTATGTCTTCCAATATTGTCTGGTTCAATTTCACAGCATGTTTTTTATGTTTTCCTGTTCAACAGCGAACTGTACAACACAATATTTATACAATTTTTGATTACAGGCATTATGTGGGAAAAACAACATGGTTTACCTGTCTCGAAATGTTCAAAGTAATTAGAAATATTCAGGTAATCTAAATATCTTAAAAGTAATCCATTCAGTTTGTTGAAGGTACAAGTTTTTGGAATTAGGGTCTTTTCCCATAGTCTCTAATTCTTCCTGGGTTTTTACCATGATCTCTTCATCATATAAAACGTATTCACTTCATTTGAACACATCCTAGATAAAGTAACCGTTACTTCATGGGTTTTTTTTCCGGTGCAATTATAACGACGATAACATCGAAATTGAAACTGTGCAAAGTTGAAATCCTTGTTTCAGTCCATAAAAATGCGGAAAACGCTACAGAATTCGATATGCCCGACATGGAACAGTTGTTTTAATCGATTGTTAACAAGCTGAACTCATGTTGTCAGTGTTATCTGCTCGCAAATTGGGTGTTTTCGTTGACCTGATCCATAAAAAATCAGTCATTTCCTGCAAGGATTGCAGTGCAAACAGCACCATCTACACCTGAATAAAATTCAATTCAAACGTAATGGAATATTAATCAAGAGGAGCGTTTTTATGGTGGAATCATGGCGATTGGTCGAACAATTGAGGCAATTAGTAGTTGAGCAATGGCAAAACATCTTTCAATTTATTGGAATAATCGACTGATTGCCACATACGGATTGTACAAGTGCAGCGACGCATTGCGTGGCTGATTTGCATTTTCTTGCATTAGCAGAGGTGCATCATTGCTCTTTGTTTAATTCGCACGAAATGCACATATTTTGTCGTTTTTTTTCGCAATTCTAGTGGACGTACTTTGTACTGATGGCATCAGGCTTGAACTAAATGGAATTCAAATTGAACAATTCCAGTTTGTCTTGAACCTAAATAAATATATTTACGGGAAAAACTGTCCTGAATTTTTCAATTGTACTCGAAGGTCTCAAAGTTGGGCAACTTCAGATGGTTTTTGCTTGGATTTATTACACCCTATTTTCAATGAGTTATTAGAGAATGGAGGTTTATTTAGTACAGTTGTTTTCGCCTTTTCTTAAAGTGAAATAATTAGGGACTTTTGATTTGTTTCCTTTCGGAGAATGGTGCGCCTTTTCTTAGAAGCGATAGAAAACTTCCTGATGTCTTTGCCTTGAAATTGATCCCGCAAAATGCGTCTTGACCATGTTGACCACTTTGCCTAATTTTGTCAAGTTGAGTCGGATTCTCTATTATCTTTTTCTATTGCATTTAATGTTCATTTCATTGAGTTTTTTATTGGGCAATTTGAAATGAGTATTGCCAGGTTAAATATAAAAGGATTATGTAAAATCTGATTATAAATAATTCCAATGTATTCCTGGGTTTTCAGTCAATTTTATTGTCACTAAGGACGAAACGCAGGGCTCATCACATAACACCATAATTAGTGACAATAAAATTGACTGAAAACCCAGGAATACATTGGAATGAATTAAACTACAGTCAGGAAAAAGAAAATACAAAACGAATTATAAATAATGCAATACATAAAGTGAAATAATTCAAAGATAATCAATAAAGCAATAGAAAATGTAGGATAATTGTACGATAATTTAAGAAACATCCTTGTGGACAATTCTGAAGCAAAAACTTCATATAGAGGGGCATAATTCAAAAAATGTGCTTCACTTTAATATGAGCTTATAAGATTAATATCAATCTCGTTTTCCATTTCAAATCAATTTGTTGATTAGACTAGATTTTCTCTAAAGTTTAATTTAATTTAAATTAGATTAACATCCTTTTCAGAAGTTATTCGTTTAAATTCCCATTGAAAAGGTTTTATCTCTAAGTGGGTCTGAGAGGTAATGTAGCTTAATTGGAGATCAAAATCTCATTTTAAAGTTATTAGCCCGATTTGGGACAATTTGCTAACTAATTAAGTCCAAAGTTTAAGTTTTTATTGCATGTTTAAATCGACAAATGAAAAACATTTAGGAAATCCCCATTTTAGGTTCAAAGTGAGCCAGCAAATGTCTATATTCAATAACAATTCTTATTATTAAACCGTGCATTTGCTTGATAATTAGTGCCAATGTTAGTAAAATATTGTGTATCTACTAACTACTGATTTCATACGTACATAGTTCATATCCATTATATGGTTTTCGCCACAGCTGAAAAGGAAACAAACGTTGAAAAATCGTATTAATTTTGATAATAACAATTATATTAATGTGGCTTAGTCTAATTATAAACAAACAATGCGAATCGAGTTGGAATATTCGTTAAAGTAATGCGCAATCAGGAAGTTAAATAATTACCAAAATTAAGGGTGATTTTGAGAAAAATACTTTAAAAAGCTCTAGGAACAAGGCGGTTTTTTGTAGCAAGATTTTAACATTTTCTTGAAAAAATAAAAAACATAAACTTGAAATTATCCAAATTAAACAGACAATTTATGCTTCTGCAATAAGAAGTTTTGTGCACCACAGGAATTAGAGGCAAAAATTGCTCAAAACCTGGGTAAAATGTACCACACTGTAGATTAATTCTCTTTGTAGACAGACAACAAAAATTTGAAAGGATTGAAAATGTGTTCAATTGCAATTTGCTTCGTTTTTTGCTTCAATAACCTTTCGGTTATGGATTCGTTAATCATCGTCGAAAAGTGATGTATTTTGCCAGCAAAATTTAAAGAAAAATGGTCTTGATGAAGCAATTAAATTGGGATAATGCACGTTATGTGCCGGTAATCGTGAATCTCGCATGGGAAAACCCAGGAATCTTCGCCCATTACATCTGTTTGATTAGAAACACCATTAAAAACAAATGTGTTCTCGTATTCGTGAATATCTTAACCTTGGCGATCTGGTACTAAGTCGATTCATTCGATGTGCTTAATGCACATAATTGCTGATGGTCTCTTTAAAATGTTGAGCAATTTTTGCGAAAAAACGCACAACACACAAATCCACCGCAAACCGAAAAGTAGCCGTGTTTCTCCATGCTAGACCGAAAATCTATAAATCTTCCACGTTAACGACGAAGTAATGTCTCGTAGAATTTTCTCCATGCAGAGAAAGCTCGCTGCCTGCTAGAACAGTACATCGACAATAAATGTCTCTCAAAATTTATTTACGCTTTATTATGTTATATTTTATTAGAGGCGACTTTAAAAGGCTCTTCTGCGTGGCCATTTTTAAATTCATTAACGTTTTTCTCGATTTACTGCGGTCGTTAAGTGCGCTTTTGTAAGGCAAGTGTTGTAAAACGTTGCATACATTACCTACGTTAAACATAGTTATAATATTAGGCGTGAAATTCGGTTCTTCCTTATTGTACTCGCATCATACTTATTCATGCCTCTTTTCCTTCTGTACCTTCTTTGTTGCATCACCACCGTACTCAACTTGACTCTTACAAGAAAGAAGAATTCCAGAAAAAAAAGCGAAGCAACTAGCCGGTTAAGCCAATTATACAAAACGCATACGTATACGGTTTTTATGGTATCCTGTTTGAAACAATCTTACGATCGACTTAAATAAATAATATAATATTCCACTCGCATGCAAAGTGCAAATAAATAAATTACATCACTAAAATTCTTCGGTAAAGTCAGGCCGGTCTAAAAATAAAATCACGTACTCCATGTTCTATAACAATCGATCTTGTCGGAATATTGATGCCTTATCAGTGTTTTTTTGAAGGTTTTCACTCGATATGAGTGCAAATTTTACGCATTTTGCATTGAAAGCAGTGCAGCTGACCTCCGTGGGTACTTTTCCAAGCCAACCCATTCCGATTAATCAATGTTCTGTATGTGTAAATCCAACTCTAGCTTTTTGAGTGAGCAGATGATCGAGTTCGCATCGTTTCCCAGTTTCAGCTTCGATAAATCTTTCCGAATCAGTGCATTTGAAAATCGGCAAAATATCCGAAAAAACTGGACTCGAATGCCGGAACGAATCAGCAAAGTGTCCGGGTTTTTTTAGCGCTGATGCGCATTATAATAAAGATAAGACATCGCAGTAATAAACGTTTCTAAAGTTACCACCTACCTTACTCAGGAGTTAGGGAGGTGTGGAGAGTTGAACGTTTCCCAGCACGGTAACATTTCGCTCTGAAAACTCTCAAGCGGCTCTGCAAGAGAGTTTGCACAGTCAGAAACATTTTATTAGTCTTTTAGATACGATCCAATTTTCCTCCGGTTTATTGGTACTATGCACTTATTTCTTCCGGGCTTTGTTTTGTCTACTTAGAAGCAATCTGTATTCGAACTCCGGATTAGTTTCTTCCGTCTAGAAATAGCGTTGTAAGACGATGTAGAGTCTGCCCATCGAGTGAACAACATCTATGTAAAAATGCCGAAGCGGTACGACGCGAGATGAAAACGGCCTATCTGCACGAAGATCAACCTTCGAAGGTGTTGAATCGAGGACTGATGATACCAAAAAGGCCTCTATTTAGTGCACCTTCGGGTCCCGGCCCATCAATCAAGAAACATCCGATATTTTGATCTGGATCTCTTTGATAAAGTGCCGCCAGCAGGATTTTTTGCCAATTTAATTCGTTTTTTTTCGCCAGAAATTACTTTTAATCACCGGTTCAACCGCGAAAATCGAGTCGCGCTATTAAAATCGCTTAGTACCAGAACAACAGCTTTACAAATTACCTTATAATGTCTAAATCGTCTAACTGGACGTTTAATGTAGAAATTTGGACGCTTCAAACCTGTGTTTACTTTAAATAGTCGTGATCGTTTTTTACACTGTTTTTGGCTGTCGTGATCTAATTGTTTCTGTTCGTGTGAATGCTTCCGCAATTAGAGCCTTTTTTTATTGACAAGGATGTGAAATTATCTATATAAACACTGCTAGTTGGTGAACGAAGAAACGAAGGAGGCAAATGGAAAAAACACGTAGATTAGGAACGGTCATATGAATCATGATGAAGAAGCAGAAAATGGACGAAACACAGTGAAGTTTGGAATTCTGGAACGAACAGATTCTTTAGCAAAATTGTGCAGAAATGGGGTCCTGAAAAAGTGTATGGCTTTCAGGAGTTGGGTAATCTTGAGTCAGTGATTAACACTTTAGCACAAGACCTGCCACCAATAAATTAAGCGAGATTGATCCCACAAAATGATTCTTCCAGAAACTGTCTGGGTTGGGACGCAAATGAGTTCACTTTGGAAAATTGCAATTCGTTCCAGGAACTGTGTTCTGGGCACCTGTTGGATGCCTGACAATTAACTTTTTTCATTCGATCCCAAACAAAGTTGGAAACATTTCTTGGGGAGATTTAAAAGTGGAAAAGTCTAGTGTGTTGAAGTGTGTGAGAAGCAGAAAATAGTAGAAACACAGTAAAATTTAATCTAGTAAAGTGTATGATCCTGGAAACTGAATCCTTGAGATGAGGTGCAAATGAATAGAACAGCTTTTTTTGACTTTCGGAAAAGGTTCGTCGATTTGTGAACAGTGAAGAATTTTTGAGGTTTGGAATGTGTAGACGAAAGAACAGATTCTTTAGCAGAATCGTGCAGATATGGACGTTTTAATAAGCCTATAGCTTCCAGCAACTGTTATTCATGAGCCAGTGATCGAAACTTGAAAAAAAATATGTTCGAAATTTTGCGATCGAATGAACCTTTTGGGATGCTTTTGAAAATTTACACGATTGTGTTCCGATTTTTTAGAGAATGAGACGTTTTCAACAAAGTGTCGTTTTTCAACCAACACTTGAAACTCCTGAAAGAAATCGGTACACTTTCGATGTTGAGGTTGAAAAAGCATTTTCATAATTTATTTAAACAGAAACAGCGAGTTTTCGATGAGTGCGCCAACTCATAAAATTTTTTTGGCATAAAGTTGATTTTTCAAATGGAGTAAAGTTTAAAAACGTTCTTAAAACATGATGTTTCTGAGTTCTCTTTGGACATGTGGAATTCGCTTTAGGGAATGTCAAATTCTAAGCAGCTTTACAGAGTGAAGATTGTTTGAAGTCGCAACAACTAACGGTTTTCTCATTCGATACCAACGAAATTTCGAAAACACTGGAAACTGTAAATTTTTTTCCGGAAATACTAAACAAATCTTGTTTTTGAGTCAAACTTTCACTTTTTATGAATCACAGTTAGAGTATCGTTGCTTTAAATACAGGAAATTGCTACAATTAGTACCATAACGAGTTAATTTGCCTGGAAATCGCTGATAAAACTGTACATTTTAGAGCTAATTCCACATGTATAGTGGACATATTTTTAAAATTTGATCTTTCTCCTCTCTGAGAAAAATCTCCTTTTGATTGCAACAATATGATCAAAAATTGTACACAATCCACTTTTGTCCATGAGTTAGTTTCAAAGCATTCCTTGATTAAGTTCGGGTCTATTTTTGAAGTTTTCTTTGGTTTGGAGGCATTTTGAAAAAGGTGGGGAATTTTCGTACATAAGGAAATGTTCAATAGCTTTTTATAAGAATAGCCTAGAATAGTTTACACAGTTTGAAGCTGTGTTTACAGTCACAGTTTAAATATTAAAAAATACGATTTTCTATTTTGATTGCAACTAAATTATAAGGATTTGGATTCTAAACGATTTCGTCTTTTTTGAGTACGTGGGAAAGTTTTAAACCAGTTTTGACTTTCAACCATTTTTAAAAAAAAGTTATAATTCATACACTAAAAACATTTTAACGCTCACAAGAAATCCTTCCTTGAATTGCATCCAAAATTTTACGATTTGTTCATAAACGAGTCAAGTTTTGTATAGTTTTAGGTCATAAGGTGTTCAATTGCCTTTTTTTATCCCAGTGCCCAACATTTCACGTCTCAAATAAGCCAAAGTTGAAAAACCCAAGAAACATCAAAGCAGTTTTTGCTTGTAACCAAAAATTTGGATTTGTACAAGAACGATTTCTTAATGACTCAATGACTCAAGAGTTTTGTTGTGCGTTTTCATTCAAAATGTCTCCAAAATATGCTTTATCCGAATGAAAAGATTGGATTCTTTTACTATCTAGCACAGAACTTAAGTTA
The DNA here is from genome assembly GCA_024550625.1 of Dendroctonus valens. Classification (NCBI taxonomy): domain Eukaryota; kingdom Metazoa; phylum Arthropoda; class Insecta; order Coleoptera; family Curculionidae; genus Dendroctonus; species Dendroctonus valens. Next base: position 656,434 of record JAJTJO010000010.1, read on the forward strand.
GAGCCAAAATTCCAAATTCCAGAAAAAACGAGATTGTTTTTTTATTGAATCTTAATCGTCTGGATTTTGAATCTATACGAGATTGCTATGAGCTTAAAAAACTGGAAGATTATTCTTGATTAGTTGTTAGTTGCTTATTAGTAAAATTTGAAAAATATTACAGTAAATGAACATGCCGTTAGTTAACAATAAAGCTCTTGGAGTTTGTGAATGCAATCGAGATTTTGATGACCCAAATTTGCAAGAAGTAGTGGAGTGTTTAGGTTCCATTTTATAGCAAAAAGCTTCAAAAAGCTATAAGAAATAAGCGTGTTTTTCGATTCCAACGACACTCCATGTTTTGTACACAAACGAGAGCTTGTGATCTTGAATTGATTGTAAATTTTCGAGTTTCCATTTCAGTTGAAAAGTTTTCTCCTGTTCAGAAAGCCAAAGCTTTAAGTCCCACCCAGTGTCTCTGTGAATTGCAACGTAGTTGTCAGGATTTTTCTCTTAAATCTGAGCTGATAAAACTGCAAAGTCATTTTTGATAAAGTTTTAAATCTAGCAGTTATTGTTCTCAGAAGTTTTAGGGTGATTTGCTGGGTTTTGAGTACAATTTTGAAAAGCTACAATATATCATTGTGTCATACAGACGTGTTTTTATACCACGAAATTCACAAGATTTTCGCTGATTGGATTGATGTTTGCAGTTTCTTTTTCCAACCACTGAAGAGTTTTTAGTTGTGGCAGTTTTAGTCAGTTTTTATTTATTTGACTCGTAAGACGAATGTTTCTCTAGATTGCAACAGAACTATCAGGATTTTGTACACATCCAAGATCTGGTTGAGATGGTAAAACCACAAAAGACATTCTTGATCTAGATGAAAATTTGGAGTTAAAGGGTGTTTCAATACGAACGACGGAATTAAATTTTAAATAAAACATATATATTTGTGGCTTAACTTTGAAACATTTATTGAAAATTGAAGTATACATCATGAGGTTATGAATAGAATAAGACATCGGACAAATGACCGCCTCGGCTTTGCTGGCACAAACGTGCTCTTTTAATGAAATTTTCAAGGACTGTTGCGCATACTTTTGGCGGTATTTCAGAGATACAGCGTTGAATTTCATGTTTCAAGGCTTCAATTGTTGTTCGTTTGTTCACATAAACTTGTGACTTTAAAAACTCCAACCAAAAAAACTCTAAAGGCGTTAAATTGCATGATCTGGGTGGCCAATGCCAATCTCCAAAACGAATAACACCACCAGGAAATGACTCGTGCAATAATTCAACAGTTTCTCTGGCTGTATGGCATGTTGCACCGTCCTGTTAAAATCACATGCTGTTGAGATCCATATTTTGCTATTTTGGCACAAAAAAGTTAGTTAACATTTCTCGATAACGGCCACCACTCACGGTTAATTCTTGACCAAGTGCATTTTCGAAGAAAAATGGTCCGGCGATGCCTCCAGCCCACAATGCACACCACAGTAACTCTTTTTGGATGCATCTGTTTCTGAACGATCACTCGAGGATTTTCGGAACCTCAAATGCGACAAATTTGTCGATTAACGAAGTAATCAAGATGAAAATGAGCCTCGTAACTAAAGATGATTTTCCTTGAAACATCACCGTCCAATTGTCGTTGTTCCAAAATCCAATTAACAAAGACTCTTCGTTGCCCATGGTCTTCCGGCTTTAGCGCTTGAGCCAATTCAACTTTGTACGCATGAAGCTTCAACTCTTCTGTTAAAATTCGATGCATAGTGGTTGGGGAAACCCCAATTTCCTGAGCTCTTTCCTCAAAATTTGCACGTTCTGCTGCGATATTTTCAGTCGAGCGACCAGGAGGAATGCGTGTTTCTACTTTCACTTCATTTTCTTTATTAATTTTCTCACAGTGGCTTCAGTTGGAGCATTCCGATGGCCCATATTTGTACGCATTTTGCGAACTGTGGCTGCAAAACTTCCACCACTTTCTTAAAAAAATTTCCCAATGAGAATTCGTGGTTGTGAATTAAACCGCTCCATTGTACTTAACCTCCTGCTGTCTACTAACGAACGGCCTTTTTTAAATGTCAAATCATGACACTACAAATGGCGCGTAATTCAAAACCGTCGTTATTATTGGAGCACCCTTTATTAGGGTTTTGTGAAGGTTCCAGTTCTTACTTTGCCGAAAAAGTTTGAATTTCCACAACACTTTGGAGCTGATGGTATTACTAATAAAATATAACTTTTAGCAAACTTTCATGTCTTGAACATAATCAAGTATTCAAGTGGATATTAAACTTGAGAGGATTTCGTTCATTAAGGTTTGTGTTACGAGAGAATCTTTAGAGAAAGTTCTTACTGCAAACAGACGTTTTTAAGGGCGGTTAGATAATGATTCTCTGCATAATTTTAATACTGTAAAATCTTCTATTGACTCTTCTATTTGATTACTGGAAGAAAATGAACAGTTTTTATAGCATATTTGCTAGGAATGATTGATGTTCACAGATCAAAGAATCTACAAAAATCCGCGCAAATAGTTACAGTTCAAAACTTTTTTAAGCAAAGAAGCATTACACTTCCCGAAAAGCATTTCTACATGAGCTGCTGACAATATTGGGATGGTTTGGCCCTTGAAACACCAACTTTTCTTCCTTCTTTTGCATTCTATTTACTGAACATCAGTTAAGTTTAATTATTCAGTGTTATTTTTTTTTATTTCTCAAAATGTTTATTGTTATTTTTACGTAGCCTTGTCGATGTCTCGGAACTGGTGAATGTTGACACCAGTATGTGATAATGTAATAAGCGACTTGACCGAAACTCGTCCAAAAACCGACTTGTTACATGCAATATTTGCTACAGCGTTTTCACTTCTTCAAATTGAAACTGTCAACACAATTGTTTGATCTGCAAGAAAGCTGAAAGTTGAGATGAGACGCTCTTTTACTCTTAATTTACTTTAATGTTTGTTCAAGTAATATGGTGCTAAATAAAGTTAACTCGGTGTTATAGGTCAAATTATCGACGGTCGTGGACAACTTTCTACATTCAACTGCATCTTGTGATCGGTAATGGACGTGTTTCATAATTTGCTATTTGTATGGTAGTTTTTGATAAACATTGTGAAACTAGAATTCGGGTCGGCCGCAAGAAAGTAGATCGACATTAAATTCATCTGCCGCGTAAAATTACAATACAAAGCAACATTTTTGGAATATAAAGTTACAGAAATGTCTTCTTGGTTGACCCATAAATAACGCTGCACCCACGCTGATCTCATTGTGGTTTATGACTTTGAACATCTTTATGATAATTCCGAGAGAAAATTTCTCAAATTTCCGACGAAATCAAAACCGTTAACTACTCGTTATTCAAAGGTACGCAGTGAATCAGAACCGGACTAAAAAACTCAGCATTTAAGTGTCAAGACTGATTGTTTAGTTTGTACAACATTTTCAGCTGCAAGAAGTTTCCGTTGATAATCAATGATAATTATTCAGACGCATTTAATGGATATGTATATTATCCTCAATTTGATTGCTTTCTGATGTCATTATCACACAAAACTGTCTGAATATTATTAATATGGAAACACTGAATATTGTAAGGCCAAGTTTTTTAAATTGGTTTAATCGTCATCATATGTCGAGGCGAACAAATAATTTGATTTATGTCTGTGGAATATCTTTTCGATCAACAATTAATTGCCAGCGATTGCTCATAAAACACAATTTGTGTGGTTTTTTTAATCAGGAAACTGCTTTCAGTGTGGACTTGACTGTTTCATCCAATGATCTAGGAATTCATTAATTGCTTTTCTATTTATAAGTGTTTAGGAATACTTTAAATACCATAAAATCCGTGAATGAAGTTTTTTAGAAACTTGTTTGCCAATTTTAAGGCGGTTCTTACTTGGTCTGTGCTTTTTCCAATTTTTAGCGGCTGTTCTGAATTGGAAGACACGTAGAAGTAGCGGATTTGTGACGAAATTCTTCAACGGTTTCAACAAAATTAGCTTTATACTTATGGGGCCAATTTTTTTAAACTATTTCACTCTAGAAGCTTCACTGTCCTACTTTGATGTGGAGATGTTTAGAACTTTCTAGATCGGGTGGCTTTCTTACTATTGTTTTTGGCTATTTAATGTTTAATCGTTCTTGTTTTTCTCAACTGAATATTCATATTTTCAGAAAACTTTGAAGGCTTTGTTTAGATTAAAAGAAAGTGCCAACTGAGACACACATTACATGAGCAGTTTGGTGTTTATAATTTTTTTTTAATCGGTAGAAAACTCATATAGTTATTGGTAATTTTTCATCATTTCATTCAGTTTAGGTTTGGTGTTTTTTTCTATCAATTTTTCCATCTACAGAATGATTCACTCTTAAAGAGGCTGTTAGGTTTTTGGAATAATAGATTTCTTGAATAATATCGAAATTCCAGTCAAATGTGTATTGATTTTAAGCCCATATTTTCCTTCATTCACTAGGTATATTATTGTCTTACATTTTCCACTTTGCTCTTCTACATTTGATTGAAATATGTGATCTTTGTTTGAACTGTTTGCTTTTACTACTTTAAATGTTTCTCTAGTGAGTTTCTGATTACTTTTTCATTTGTTTCTTTTTCAGTTTTTTACTGTTTGTTTAACTGTCTAAGGTTATTGTCGCATATTTGTTCCAGCTTTTGGTGTTTTCTTCAGTCAAATTTTAACGTCTCTTTGATAATTCCAACAACGAGTTTTCTGAATAATCCCAAGAGTAAATTAATAGTTGCTAAAAAATCTAGACAATTTGGAGATGAAATGGTATTTTTAGCAATTTTTACACTCTCTGGCTAACTCCGTTTTGTACTATTGCTTTTACTCGAATGCTCCCATTATAAACACAAATTAATTATAAGAATTTTTTAAAACTGATCTCCAAGCTCATCCTAAGTCACTTTGTTTTACCTGTTGCCTTTTCTGAAGCCTCTTAAATTAAGTTCATTAACCTGTTTTTTAACTCACTTTTTTCCTGCTTTCGTTTTACCCATTTTCTGCTCAATTTCTTATACAGGGTGTCCGCCTAGATAGCCGAGATATTTTGTAGGTTTATGAATTCCATGACCAATTTTAAGCAACAATTACTCTTTTCACTTTTCTGAATTCTGAACGAATTAGCAGGTTCGAAAGAACAAATTTTAATTAAAGGGCAATTTTTTCTCACTTTCCCTTTTTCATAAATTAACTGTAACTACTTGCTTTGCTTTAAAAAAATCAATTTCTTTTCTATATGTTCTTGTATATAATGAAATTGCTTTGATTCATTTGGTTGTTCCTTTAGAAGGTTTCTTTGGCCTCTTATTCGCCAGTAACGCTTGTTATCGTTTGCTACTTTTGCAATTTTGGATTGTAGAAAATTTCAGTTCTGTTATTGCTGTTTTGTGTTACTCGTGGATGGTTTCGTTGCTTTTATTCCACATCTTTGATTTTAACAAATTGTTTTTTATTGTTTATGCACTTTCTTGCTTCCAAAAACTCTGGCTGTTTGCGCTTTCTTTGCGAGAAAGTTACAAATGTGTCAACCCAAATTAAGTTCGATAATTGCAACCGATTTAGCTGTGATCACTTTGGAAATTCGGTCACTTTACCGCGAAGCTTCATGTCCACATCGAATTCGACCAATTCCGACTAATTAACATCAGAACCATAAGAAAAAATCGGCGGAAAAGTGTGTTACGAGAATAATCCGAATTTAAAAAAGTTATTAACACGTAGTTATTTGCGGGATTCGTGATGCTGGTCCTCATTGTAATAGAATGGGTCTCGAGGCGATGGCAAATGAAATAAATAAACACGATGTAGAAAGTAAAAACATAAAATTTCCCATATATGCGGGTACGTGAAGATTGTGTTGCGGGAGCATCATTACATTCAACGAATTTGAATTTCGATTTCATCTGCTCATTTTTTTCGACTGCTTCACTCGATGGGAGACAGTGATTTATTACAACAACGATATTTTAACTGTTGATAAAGGCGCGATAGTATCTGGCAATTAAACAAATGTACTTTTCCTAATAGTGGCGATCAGATGCCTCAGCACGTTGCTAAAACACTCCAACCCGTTAATGTTCAATTGATATGGGCACCAAAGAATGCCGAAGCAATTATTTTATATGATTATTTGGAACTGGACGTAGTAAAGATAAGTTGAATTTAAGCTTAACATTAAACAAGACGATCCGAACAAATTATAGCGACCAGATAGTGAAAACGGTCAATTCAAATGTACAGTTGGTCACAAATGTGGCAGTTTGACTCTGGTTGTGCACAGTGGCGTAGAAATAGCTACAGCTGCGGAGGAATTTGTCATATTCAATTTTTAGTTAATTATTCTGAGTGGTTCCATCATTTTTATATGTCGCAATAACTTGATTGCCTCTAACTTAAAAAAAACATTAATTTTCGTGATATTCGCTGATAGAAATCCTGCTTGATCTTCCCCATTCGGATACCAATCAATTAGGATTAATTCGGATGCAAAAGGCATATTTGCATATTTTCCAAATCTTTGCTACCGTAAGATAATTGATTCTTTTGACCGGTTTTTTGGAGCCTTTCAAATGGCAGCTCCAAATAGACAAATTTTTTAATGATAATTATTTGTAAAGTGCATGCTATCAGATGGAGGATTTTCTTATCGCCAGCCACTAATCGGTTCATTACCTCGAATTTAAATTGAATTAGAGTAAATCTTATTATACGGGTCTTTTAATGATTTTGACTGATTTCAGGTACGAAATAAACCATTTCAGGTAGCATTTTCGAAAGGTAAACCTTTTTTTAAGTGGGCAGTTTAAGAGTGAGCTTTAATTTTTTCTGTCACGTTGATTCTAAAGTTTTTACTTCGGTTAATTGTGTATTTCTAGCTAGACGGGTTTAAGGCACTACCCATCCCTTAGTTACCTGCAAAGAAACTTAAAATATTGAACAAATTAAAGCTACTTTTTAACCTTATAGATGGAAGAAAAAGATCTGCCATTCTACACAAAATGTTTCCGCAAAAGTAGCGTTTAAATCAGTTCGTGAAGGGTTTGTTTTTTCAATCATAATTTTTATTTTCTGCTTTATTATCTCAGAAAACTCTCAGTTGTAACAGTTTCAAACCATAATGCTCTCTTGTGAACTGCATGTAGGTCTCACTCCAACTCTCAATTGGCTTGTTCCAGTTGCGTTAATGTAATCTTTCAGTTATTAATTTCAGCCTTTTTGTTTCCATTAGCTGTTTTTAGCTTTTTTGTCCCAAGCTGAATTCTGCTTATGTTTTCCTCAATCATCACTCGACAATATAGCGCTGTGTACTTAATGTTTATCAGGCATTTTCTAAGGAATAATTTCTGATTTTTTAAAACTTACTGTTAACTTTTTGCTTTTCTTTTAACGGAAAATAAATCAGCACGAGCCCAAGCAATGTTCATAATCTGAGAGTTTAATTTGAAACATTAACATTACCTAAGATCTATACAGATGTAGCAACAGTATGACACCCCAGATCACCTGATCTAACTCCAAGTAATTTTTTTACATTCTAGGAGTAAAACTACTGTATTCTTCAGACTGTATTTCCTGGTACACGCAAAGAATCTTTGAGCCTGAGGAAAACATATAATTATGCTGGTTAGGGGCGTGAGAGGGAATAACCGATCAATGAAATAATTAATAATTACTTGTTAAAAAATAGTGATTTGCTGGAATTTAGACAATTTCGAGGTCAAATGGTACTTTTTACAAAAGATTCAAGTGGCCGCCTAGTTCATTTTTTTGCTACGATATTGCTCTGATTTGCATATGAATTATACCGTCTTTTTAACATTATACATTTAAATTTGTCAGCTTTTTAAGATCCTTTTGTTTTTATTGACAAATTTAGACTATAAATTGCTTTCCAGTTAATATTATGCGAATGTTGCTTCTCTAGTTGCTCGTTGATATCCCGTAGAAGCCGATGCTGATGCTGATTTTGTCTCATTTAATGCAGGTTTTTTATTAGACCGAAATGGTTTTTTACACTGAAAAGTTTGTTTTTAGGGGTTTTGCTGAAGCTTTATTGATTATTTGTTAAATTTTGATAATTGCCTTTTGGAGGAAAACGTTTATTTCTTCGACAGTTTCTGTTTGAGTCCCACTAACTGCTGAACGAGCAAATATGTACTAATGACAATAGAAAATGTGCTTTGTTCTTTCTGGTGACATTTTCTTTTCAACTATCTGATGACCCAAGATATTGTTTCGAGATTCTTTGGAAAGGTCGAAAATACGGGTATTTTCCCTTAAAGACGACAACTTCCGATAGACAAATTCAACAGCTGAAATTTTTGGAGTTTTTAACGGAAAATATGAGACAAAAGTAACATTAATCCAGCTTATAATTAAGAAAAACTTAAATGTTGTAAATTACTTGGTTTGCCGTAAAGCCTTAATTAAGCCATAGTACTTTAGCTTAATAAAGCTCATATTTATTTCGTTTATCTTTGCTACTATTCTTATAAATAGCTCCGGAACCGGAAATTTCTAAATCGTTGTAAAATTATATTCAAATTCTGCCGAGTTTGCCGCTTAACTACCTGTTGATATCTTCGGCGCGCTTCTGTCCTAATCGGTCGTTGATGTTCTTTAATTTTAGCGCTTTAGTTCGGCGCATTTTAGGCTTTTTCTCGAAAAACTTGAGTTGTTTCGTCTTAATTCGACTTAAATAGAATTAGGAAATACTTACAGCAGTTGAGTCGAACTGATGTTAATCTCCCAGAGTGTCTTGAGCGCTGCTGAATCAAAGTCGACTAGAGTCCGGCACTCTGTTGTTTCACAGTCACCAAACCAATTCTCTGAGTATCTATCTAGGTCACTATGCACAATTAATCCAGAGCGAAAAAGAAAATGCACTTAACCGAGCATGGGACACGACGAGTACCGAAATTGCAACCAAAACCCCGCAAAACTAGTCGAAATCAAATTGAAATTGTGTTTAGCCTTGACGAACTCAGTCACTCTGGTTCTACCGAAGAACGAGAAGGCAATGAGTTAAGCTGGTACTTCGAAAAGGATGCTCACCAACATTCTTGAAGAGGGGACGGTATATCACCAGGGGGCAGAGGCAAGGAAATGGTTAGATGGCGAAAGGAGGGGGACTGGGCGGAGTCTGCTTCCATCTGAGGGTCGGAGGATTTTTGGTTTGCATCAGTTCGATGGTTGGGATGCTGTTGGTGATGTAATTTTCGGTTATTGATGGCTCGTGGTGAACTATTGATGCGGCGACTTTTGCAATCGGGCCTCTATTGCGTTTGTAATACGTTGTACAAGTTATTACCTTAAGCAAAACTACCAATCTTGCCGATTATGCGTTTCTAGTAAAGGGAGAGTTTGACTTTCTAATACTTTGATTTTTTTGAACCAATATTACTATTTTACCTCTACCCTTTTCCCACCCAATATTTTTCTTACTAACCTTTTCTTAGCACAAATGGCCAACGTCTGCCAAAGAAAAATTTATTGGACATTAGAGGCACATTACTAATCCAAAAGGTGGAAACTGAAAAAAATCCTGGGTTTCATTGCGCTCAGAATATTGGTGGCAAACGATTTTTCAATGCGGAAAATTTAAATTTTGAGAAAGGGTGGAGGCGGATGTTTTATGTGGCCTCCTTAAAGCCCAGATTTTGGGCCATTGCATTTTTATTTCTTTTGCTAAATAAAATCAGCGGTTGCTAAATCTTCTGGAACTGTCTAACACCACAATTTTTTCTGATCAAATGAATGAGAGGATGTGCACAGATTGAGTAAAATAAATTAATTAATCCAAGCGATGGCATAGGAAGAGAGTTAATCACTATTTAATGCTGTTTTTTTATATTTTGCCTAATTTTCATACACTTGTTCAGTGGTATTTCTTCTAGGAAAGACATTTCATATTTCTCGGGTTAATCAACATTTTTCTTAGTTTAGTTCAGGAACTTTTTGGTATTTATATTATCACTAGATGATTTCTTCCGATCTAGATGTTAATTTTATTTATTTGATTTGTCTAAATTCACTCTTGACTTTCTCACAAAAATCCCATTGAAAATATCAATGTTTTACTATAGAAAAATAAAAAAAATAGCTGTTTCAACAAGTTCGTTGAGACTTGCAGTCGTTACACATAAAATAAGCCAATTTTCCAAGGTTTCGAGCTGAAAATCAAGAATGTGAAGAGAATTTGCACTATATGATTTCTTCCAGTCTAATGCAATTTTTTTTACTTGATTTTTCTAAATTTACTTTATCACAAATAACATTTTGAAAATATCAATGTTTCAGCATAGAAAAATTGCAAATTTAATGCTTGAACAAGTTTGTTGAGACTTGCGGTCGTTATACATAAAATAAGTTCATTTTCCAACTTTTCCAAAATCATTTCCACTAGATTATTGCTAATTTTAGTACACTTATTTTTTTATTATACTTATACTTATTTTATTTGGTATTTGAGAAATTTTCCGTGATTTTTTTCGTGATGAAAAATTGCAAATTCACTGTTTGAGCAAGTTCGTTGTGAATTGAAGTCGTTACACATAAAATATGCTAATTTTCTAAGGTTTCCACCTGAAAATTAAAGATGTTATCTGGATGAAATTTGCCTTAACATTTAGTTTAAAAATGTATAAAGCCCTGGTTCTCCAATTTCTGCAAATGTATTGTTTCGTTCTTGCACTGCAATTTTAATGATTGGTTGTGCTGCTACTGTAATAGCCTCACTGCCTTTGAGAATGTTTTTTGCAAATGAAAGAGAAACGTTCGAAAATCAAAACCAATTTATCACATGGAAATCTTACAAAATCAACTGAGATAATATAATTGAGGAACCTCAAACCAGTTCAGTTTATTAATTCGTAAAAGCCTTACAAAAGCACTTAAAATAAATTATTTAGATTAATATATTGGAATCGAAGTTTCTATTCTATTAAAATTTTTTATTAAAAATTATTATTAATTAAATAATTTAAAAAAATTAATAATTAAAAATTATTTTTCTATTAAAATTCGATATTGGAATCGAAGTCGGAATGTTAACACATTTATAATCTCAAACTGCAAAACTCTAAGTTTAGATGGAAAAAGTGTGAAAACTGTCATAATTTTAGTAGCACACAATATACGATATTTTGATCAGGCAAAGTTCAATCGTTGGATTGGAGGCGGATGTTTAATGCGGCGGCCTTCTCAAAACCCAGATTTGCTTCCAATTGACTTGTTTCATGTGCACGAAAACTTGTTTTAAACACCACTAATTCGTCTAAAATTATCAAATGTGGTAAGAAACTATAGAATCGAACGAGTTAATAATTATTAAAATCTTCTGTTAATTTTCAGCATCAATTTTCATACTTGATTTCATTAATAAAAGTCAAAGGAGTTACAAAAGTCCAAAAATATCGCATCATTTCCATAAAAATATCACTTTTGTATGAAATAGGTGGAAGAATACCAAAAATTTGGTCTATTCAAACCCAAAATGGTATAAATCCGTTTTCCTAAAAACTTTTTAGAAAACGAGTAGAGCAGCGGGTGTAGGCAAAATTTCCTGCATGAGCATAGCTTACTAAGTTTACCCACGACTTACCAAACTTGGCTACAACTTACTGAACTTACCCACAAAGAGACAACATTAATTTCGAGTTTCACTTCTACATTTGGAGATTTGGTAGCTTCCAAACTTGCATCCTCAATTAGTTAAGAATTTCGTTAATCTGATTTTGCTATCTATTTAGCAGACCATTTCTTTGTCGACCTTATCAGCAGAAATTCTATTAAGTTTGATTTATTATTGCTTATCAGTAGGTTATAGTGACCCTGATAATGATCAATAGTTTTGTGATGTTTCTTAGTTTAATGAGCTTTTAGGTGATTCATGAAATTATTTATCTGTTTGTATGGTAGGTTTCGGTGGTTCAGGGTTTCTTATTAAAAGCCTCTGGTTTCCTTCTTCAAGATCATTTTGAGTGAAATTTTTCTTAAAATATTAATCGGGCAATGCTAAATACTATTCAATTTCCTGATCTTCAATCAAGACTCGTATTATTAATGTGCAGGTTTGGGTGGTCTTCACAATCATGCTCTAATCTGTGACTTCCGTATCACTTTTTAAGCACCAAGAAACAATTTGCTCGTAATCACTTTGCTACCTGATGTGTAATTTCTTAATGTATAACCATCTGGCTTCGGATAGTTGGTTGCTTCTTGTTGATCGGTGGGAAGAATAAGATCACGAAGAATATTCTGATGTTATTAGCTTGAAGGTAAAGGAATTTAGGCCGATATTCAAAGTAAATCCTCTTCCAATTGCTAAATGATTATGATAATTATTACCTAATGGGGTTTTAATGGGTAACGGGTACTTGTTACCCATCATGGCAGGTTGGGCTATGATTCATGAGCTTTTGCTATAAATTCGGCACTTTTTCCTACAAATCTCCGACCAATAAACCAAATCAGCAGCGACCTGCAAACAGCAAACAATTGTTTACTTTTTACGGTATTACGTGTTGTTCGGCAGGATTCATGCTTCCTTAGGCTTGAAAATGAAAACAAATTTGCCGCCGTTTTCAAGATCCTTTGCCGTGCATAACTAGGTCAGTTTAATGTGTTAATAATTTAATGCGTTTTTTGTCAGTCAGCAAAATGGTTGAATTCTCTTAAGATGCTGTTCGCAATCATAAACCGAAGGAAGGAGCGCACTTGTAATTTATATTTTTAATGAAGCATCAGTCGGCCATTAAGATCGATTGCAATTTGAAAATATTATTACGGTCATTTCCAGTGTCTAGACTTGTTTAGCAAAAAATGTCGAGGTGCTAGAGAGTTGTTGTGCACGGAATAACGTTGGAAAGGTCGAATTTACGGTTTTACGTTCTAAAACTTCTGCAATATTGACAGTTGAAGGGGTTCAAATGTTTTTTCCTGATGATAACCAATCGGTTCAAAACTGGTCTTGATCGTACTTTCTGAACAGAATATTGCGTGTTTCTCATTCTTGAACTCATTGTTAGTTCCAATGTTAGTTCATTCGTAGTTGTTCCTTTTTTAGTCCCAATTGTTGCCTTCGTTGATCTTTTTTTGCGTATTTTCTGCTTTTATTTGCAAGCTTTCAGACACTTAATGAGCATTTAGAAGAGACATTATTTTCTTCATTTTGTATTTAATTTCCTCTTTGTTCTTTTGCCCTCTGCACATATATTATCCCAATGTTACAACTAAACAAATTGAAGTTTCCTGCCTTCAATTTCACTTTGCAAAAATATAAGGTCCTGGGCCTACGTTATGTGCAAGTGTATTGCCTTCTTTCTTCTGTTTAAGTTTGAATGGATGTTAATGTATGTCTAACCGCAACTGCCTTGCCGAATGTGTCCTGCAAACGAAAGCGAAACGTGGGCAAATAGAAAGCAATGAAGCCTTTGCAATGATAAGTGTTGTGAAAGGTTTTCTGTTGTAAGTAGATTCACATTTCGAAAGTGTTAATCTCAGGCACCGATTTCAAGTCTATTGGCTCTAATCAGCAGGGTTTAGCATGGATATAACATAAAATTATTAGTATCACTGTTATCATAACATCAGTTTTTGGAAACTTTTGCTGTTTGAGGATTGTTTATAGGAAGTGAATGGAAATGGGGTTTGGTGTGATTTTGGAGTTAGGGTGGAATTTTTGGGCGTTTTAATGGCGATTTCCAGGACGCGATGTCAAGTAAAGTTTTTTCTTACATTATGGCTGGTTTAGACCCTTGTTTTTGAGCTTAACAAGCGTTTGGGATATGAATTATCTGATGGTTTCATTTTTATGGTTTCTATCTGTGCCCCTGTTATGAACGTACCTGAAATCTGGGGAAGTGGAAAATTTTGTATTGGAAAATTTAAATTCTGGAGATGTTGGTTTTATAGGTTTGAGAAAAATCGAAATGTGCTTGCATAGCAGGAGTTTGTTGCGGCTGAAGAGTTTATTCCGCTTGACCGGTTTCGATCTTCTGAGTTAAACCTGAAAATAACAGCCTCCAAACCTAATGTTGAAGTTTTTGAGTTTGAAGAAGATTATATGGAAATGTTGTGTGAAATCATTCGAGCTCGCTACTGTAAAAGAGAACAACTTGAAGAACCAGTCTTGTGCCTGTAGCACTCAGCACATTCTCTCTATCAATTGAACTGAAACTAATTCTCTTTAAACGCGAGTTTTTGCCAAAAGTGTGTCGAGCCCTTCAAGCACGACAATGTAGGAGAAGATCAAGAGCTTTTACATCAACATATTACCAACTTTATGTGAAAATTAAGCAGTTTGAAGACACTTTTCATCGAAATGTTGTGCATGACCCTTCAGGCACGGTACTGCAAAAGCAGCACAACTTGAAAACCAGTGCCGTTCCTGTAGGGCTTGACACAACTTCTCCATTAAAAGTTTGGTGGTTTGCAATTGAAACTAAGTCATTTTGAAGAAAGTTTTTTGAAAAAGTTGTGCCGAATTTCTCAAATTTGCCGGTGCATTTCCAACTAACTCCCTAAATATAGAGGGCAAATATGTGAAAACCGGAACAAAGTTTCCAAAGTAACTTATTTCATTATCAAAATGCAAATTATTAAAATTTTAAGTTTCAGGTTTATTGAGTAGTGTTTATTTGTACAAGTTTTTCTTATTTTACTTAACACCGTGGCTTTATGGCAAAGAAAACTACGAAGGAAAGTCGTTGCATTCATGCAGTTGATTTTCTGCCATTTAGCAAACCCCTACCCACCGTCTAGCAATTAAGGTTGAGGAAGTATAACTTTGGCGTCATAATGAAGATTAAACTTTAGCAAAAACCGAGCGTTTAAAATGCAAACGGTCGGTTTTGATGGGAAAAAGTAATTGTTTAGAAATTGCCGAGAACCAGTGCCTTCATTCATCAACAGTGCCTTAGGCTGAACAATTGCGGCATATTTTTTTTGGTTTTTAAAATTTTCAAGAATTCTTCGGGAAGATTTATGCATTCGAATTGCGGCACATCAAACGTCATTGTTTACCCACAGCCTTCATCCTTGAACTGACTGGACCGTGAAGAGAATGAATATGTAGAGCATGAAACTATTGGTTAATGCATAATCAGTCATTGATAAATCAGGAAACAATTATTCTCACAGCTATTGTTTATTAACACGTTATTTCCACCCACGGTGCTTGTCAATTTAGAGCTGAAATATATCGATGGTGACAAATTATCGCGAGTTGATTTTTTTCAATTACGTTAAAAATCTGTTTAAAAAACCTCTGATCCGGTTTATCAAAGTGAGGATTTAATGGTACTGCAGCTTAAAGTTGAAAGCGAAATTTTTGACCTAAAAACTTAGGTATTTTTCATAAATTCAACGAACAGCTGAAATATCCTTAAGCACCCAGAACCAACACCAATTTCTTATCCACAAACGTTATGACCCCTACATAGTGGGTCTAAAGGCTGGTGCTTCTGAGATCTCGCTTGGATGCTTTGGTTCGGGGGGCAGAAACGATCGCGGCGAGACACTTCTAGGGTTTCTACTACAAAACAATATATTCCTTGCGAACAGTTTCTTTCACAAAAAATCCAAACGGAGGTGAACTTGGAAAAACCCAAATTGTCTGAGAAAAAACGAGATCGACTTTATTTAATAACCGATAATAAACATATCATCAAGGATGTTTACCTCTGGTAGTGACCACCGTATGGTAAGAGCAAAGGTCCATCTGAATTTAAAAACGGAGCGACACAAAATGGTCAAGACGTCGAATAAAAAACCTTGGCATCCGCCGATTGATACTTATAAATTTCAAGAATGCATCTCCGACCTGAAAGAACCTGAAATAGACATAAACCTGAATGAAGAGGAAAAGATAGACACCTTAAACGATACTATAGTGAAGACCCTCGCAACAAGCTAAGATAAACATTCCCCAGCAACCAAAGAGGACGACAGGATAAGTGAAGAAACTAGAGAACTAATGCAAGAAAGAAAAAACAAAGGAAGTGAAGCAGCAACCACAGAGGAAGAGCTAAGGGAAATAAACATACAAATCCCCAAAGCAATAAGAAGAGATACAAGGAGATACAAAGTGAAAGAAATTGAATAAACCATAGAGAATAAGAAAAGCATGAAGATGCTCCAATTAAAGAAAACTTACGAATGGAAGGAAAGAGATATGCAAAATGAGAAACAAAGATGGAGAACTTACGACAAATAGAAAGAAAATATTAAATATTGCAAAGAAAATCCTAACATTGAAAGAGGGTATTGTCAGCCAACGATCAGAAGAGCTTCCTGATATTACGATAGAGGAAATAGAATTAGCATTAAAACGCACAAAAATAATAAAGCGTCAGGGGAAGACAACATAGTTACAGACGCAATAAAAATAGGATGCCAACATCTACTGCTCAAAATGAGAAAGCTTCTTAACCTGTCTCTATTCAATAGTAAAGTCGCCAAAAATTGGCATAATTCCATTATGATCCTGATTCACAAAAAGGAGATATAACAGAACTAGAAAACTTCCGACTAATAAGCCTCTTAAATCACCTTTACAAAGTGTTTACTGGAATTATAACCACCCGACTGGAAAATAAATTGGATTTCTATCAGCCTGTAGAACAGGCAGGCTTTAGCCGTGGATTTGGAACCAATGACCACCTTAAAAGCGTCAAAACACCCATAGAAAAGGCAATCGAATACAACAGAGCTTTAGTAATGAGATTTGTGGACTTATACAGCCTTCAATGCAATAGAGCTCAATGCAGTGCACTTCAGGAATGTAGAATCGACTACCGATATACCAAACTCATCCACACTATCTACTGAAACTATTGAACGTGGGGTTTGGCAAGGCGACACGATGTCACCAAAACTTGGAGAGTGCATTCAAACAATTGGACTGGAGTCAAAGAGGTATCAACATAGATGGCAGGAACTTAAACAACTTACGTTTTGCAGATGATATAGTGCTATTCGCGGACAATCTATTAGAAGTGCGACTGATGTTGCAGGACCTGCCGGAGGTGTGTGGGAGAGGCGGTCTTAATATCAATATGTCAAAAACAAAATTCATGACAAACCTTGTTCGCATCTCTTGCCTGAGGATTGACGGAGCTGAAATTCAGATGGTAGATAGATATGTGTACCTTGGCCAAGAGGTTACCATCTCAAGGTATAATCAGAAGACTCACTCTCTCATGGGCAGCTTTTGGAAGACTTAAAGACATTTTCAAAAGTGAATAAAGAGGGTTTTCGATCAGTACGTGCTGTCAGTAATGTCATGTGGCTCAGAAACCCTAGCACTTACAACAGCAACAGCAAAGAAACGTAGAGTTACAAAAAGGAACCACATAAGAAACGAGGATCTGTGCGAAAGCACCGGTGTCAGCGATGTCGTTGGAGCTATTGCGAAGCTTAAGTGGAACTGGGCTGGCCACGTTGCGCGGATGCGGGATGATCGATGGGAAAAGAGTGCTTCTTGAGTGGAGATCTAGAACGGACAAGCGAAGTAGAGGAAGACCGCCTACGCGTTGGTCGGAACAACTGGATGGAAGCAACACAAAATCGATTGGAAAGGAAAATGATTAGGAAGGCCTATGTTCAACAATGGACACAGAGGGCTGGTTGATGATTACCGTTTCTCAACCAATTACCGTTTCCCAACACATCTGAAGAAAACTTGGCAGTTTTTTGCGGTAATTAAGTCGATCGATAGATCATTATTCAGCTCCTTCCTAGCAATTTAATGCATGATTGCAATTATTGTAACAGATTTGCATTTGACACGGTTGAAAATGCGGCATTTTGTAACGAGCTGAGCAGAAAAAATATGGAAATTTATTTAAATAGCGAATAATGAGCGTATTAGATAAGTTGTATTTTTAAATGTGAGCTTATAATTTATTGCTCTTTATTCTATTAATGGCAGAGAGCAATAGTTTGATTTTTCAGCAATTTTGCTGTTTTGAACTGTTTATTTCACGAAACTTATTTCTGCCTGAGCAACGAAATGCTGTTTCCATTTGGAGATTTTGTTGTAGAAACTAAAATGCTTCTTAAGTGTTCGTTTGGTATCAAATTTCAATTTATACCTGCTTTTCAGAATCTCGATTTATTTTGACTTTGGATATTTACTTTTTTATTTATGCATTTTCCTCACCTTTATTGCACTGAAACTGAAAGCTTATCTATTCTTTTGAGTCCAATTTGCTAACGGGAGCGAAGTTCCTAAAAGGTTTTTCACCTTTTTTGCCTCTTCAGAGTGTTTGCACACGTACTCAATTGTCAGCAATTTCTCAAGTTGTTTTTCAGTTTCTTCGTGCAATTCCTCTATTATCTTATCGAGTGCATCATTAAAAGTTTTTTACTTGCGACTATAACGGATTTTCATGCTTCATTCCTGCGACTCTGGATTGTTTTAAAAAGACAAACTGATCCTCGCACTTGTTACATGAGCTGAATATAAGCGACACTTGAGCTTAGTGTGGTCCTTGGAATCGAATTCAATTTTCAATTCAATGCAAATATGAGTCCTTAATTAATTAGCGAACGTCTTAGAAGCGTCTAATTGCCGCCAATTAGCCCATAATGTCCGATCTTGATCCTAATTTCAACGAGCACGCGACTACATAATCTATTTATCTAGCTCAATGTCAGCGGCGATTTAAATGTGGGAATCGAAATAAAAAGTGAAAACAATACACTTTGTTTGCCACAGTGCTACTGCTATTGTTTATGGGCAGTGACGTGCTTGATTACCAGAGGGCAATTGTTACTAAAACGGTAGTCATCAGTGACTTATATGAATTGAGTCCACACATAGGATATTATTGATATGAATTTTTGAAATCTACGAAAATTGCTGCGACCTATTTAAAAAAAAAATAATTAATTTGGAAGAAATTCAGCAAAATTGAAGTATATGGTTGTTGTACAAATACTCACAGTTTCATAAAAAGTTTCAGATATTTTTAATCCACATTTAGGACAGTTAAACTAGAAACGTTAACTGAAAAATTAGGACTGAATGTGCTGAAATAATTAGTAGGTTTATTTTGCAAGATATTTTTTTTTAAATATATTATTCTCTTCTTTAATCAATCAACTTGAAGTTGAATTTTATCAATATTTGTCACGTTTTTATATTTCGTATAATGTTACCTTTATTTATGTAATTTTGTTGATTTTTCATTAATAAATTAGTATATTATCTTTAATTAAAGTTACGTCTACTAATTTTGTTTCTTAAGTAACATTTTGATTAGATAACTTTCTTTCAGTAGCAGAGATCTTCTTCTAACCATCAAAAAACTAGTTTTTCGATTTAAAATTTACTCATTAAATTTTGTATATTTCTTATAATTTTGCCTTCATTTACGTCATTTTGTTGTTTTTTTAGTGAATTAGTATATTATCTATAATTAAAGTAACGTCCACAAATCCTGTTTCTTAGATAACATTTTTACTAGACAAATTTCCTTCCCCAGCAAATTTTTTTTGTCTAACTATCGAGAAACTATATTTTAGAATCAAAATTTACTCTTTTAATTTTGTATATTTCTATGATATATTTCTTATAATTTTCCGTTCATTTATGTCCTTTTGTTAATTTTTATTCGACACAATTTTCTCTTCTTCACCAGCAAATGAGCTTTTGATAATTGTTAAAAAACTAGTTGTTTGGAAGCAGAATATACTCATTTAAAACAGTATTCCTAACTTTATTTATAATTTTTCAAGAATTAGTTGCTATTTTTAAATGTCTTTGTCGATTGTTTTGTCTACAATAGGAAAATTAAATAATGGTATGATTGAGAATAAATTAAAAAGGAAAGCAAAAATGATTTTTCTCGCTTCATTTACTATTTATTTTACTGTGGGTCTTTCTTTATACTTTTTACCTAATATTTATCATATTTGACTATCTAGCTTTTAATAAACTTCAGGCTTTCTACCGACATACACTACCCAAATTCATACTGAGACTCATAAAACAAAAGAGTTAACTGTACAGCCTATATACAAACACTCAAAATAACGACCTAAAAAAGACACTGAACCAACTCAACAGAAACATTAAAACCTTGATTGGACAATACCGACAAGACAAATGGCTAGAAACATGTAAAGAAATACAAAAAGACAAAGGCAAAACATACTGGCGAAAAATTAAGAAACTAGCGCAATACAAAAAAACTAACACTACTGACACAATTGACGAAAACGGAATAGAACGGTACACAGACAAAGAGAAAGCTGACGCGTTCGCGAAACACTATCAAAAGGCCTTCAGCATATCGACAAACTGATCACAGACACCGAGTACGATGAAGCCCTAGCGCATATCAAAAACACAGCACCGGGAAAGGATCAAATAAAGGCAAAACTCCTGAAAAGCCTAACTCAAGAAACACACAAACTGATCCTAACTGAATTGAACAACTGCATCAGAAATAACAAAATTCCAAAAACATGGAAAAACGGCTTAATAATCCCTATACCCAAAAATGGACTGGACAATACACAACCGAGCAATTACAGACCAATTACATTGCTTCCAGTACTTAGCAAGGTTTTTGAGTACATAATAAGGCAGCGACTGGGAAAACTGGTCGAAAAGTACATACCATCGTATCAGTTCGGATTCAAACATCAGCACTCGACTATTCACCCACTCTTCACTCTGACTAACAATATACAAACAACCCACCTAACTGACAGAAAGACAGCTTGCCTGTTTATGGACATTAATAAAGTTCTGAGATAGTGTCTGGCATAGAGGCTTACTATACAAACTATACAAACTACACACACCAACATATCTACTACACACCATAAAGAACTTACTAGAAAACAGACAACTACAAGTACGAATTGACAAAACACTGTCATTTTCTTTTTCCCCTGAACAAGGGTTCCCTCAAGGATCCCCGCTCTCACCGTTTCTCTACAATATATACTGCCTGACATATACAATTACAACTTACCAGACAACAATCAAATCGACAGATCGGCATACATATTACAATACGCAGACGACACGACACTTATTGTACATGACAAAACTACTGAGAGAGCAGCTCAAAGACTCCAAACACTAACAAACAACACAATGACATGGTTTTATAAATGGAGACTAACACCAAACGCGTGAAAAAACCAACTTCTGCTCCCAAACGACAGACTCAACGCTGACTCCCCTACAATAACTGCAGACGGCCAAACGACAAACCCAAAAAACGACGTAAAATACCTTGGAATCACAATTGACCACAAACTTAAATTCACTAAACACATACGAAACATCAGGGCAGAAACAATAAAGAGAACAAAACCCTTCCGATCACTACCCTACAAAGACAGAGGAATTAGCACAAACACCACCACCAAAATATATAAAGCTATTTGGAGACCCTTGCTAGACTATGGACATATACTCATGACCAACGGAACAGAAAGGACAAAACGTTATATACAAACAACAGAACAAATTGCACTAAGACTAATAACACGAAGAAGACACCCCCAAAACCCACTACACAACCCCTCCACCCAACTACTATACGAACGAACAAACATGACAAAGATTTCGGAAAGACTCATACATTTACAGACAAAATGGACAAACAACCCCTACAACTGGACCATACTGAATCCCCTTTGTCTTACAAGACCAACCAGACAATCCCGCTTCCGTTTCCCTACATCAACGCTACTCGAACACTTACAAACGCAATTGACTACTGGACAATAAAATAATTTTTTCTTGTCATTAGAATTGGAAAGTTTATTTAATAAAATTATTAACCTAGAATAAGAGAATTTTCATCTTTGTTTTTTATTTAGATTAAGACTACATGTATTAAACAAGGGCAGAAAGACCAATAGGTCGATAGCCTTTTTTAGAAATAAAGATGTTTACTACTACTAAACTACAGGGCCCTTTGGAGCAAAAAATGCCTTTTAAGAATACTTTCTTATTTTGTAAAGATTAAGATAAATTGGTAATAAATCTAATTTACTGTTTCTGGTCTAATGAGGCATTTGAAGGTCTTCTAAGTCATACTAAACTCATTTATAATATATTTCTAAACGACCCACTAAATGGTTTATCAATGCACTACTTTGCGTCTATTTGTTATTAATTGTATTTTTCTTCGTACTTTTCTCACGGCTTTATTTCCCTATGGCAATTTATTAAGGATTGTAGTTTACAAGTAAACGAATTTTAAGGAATTCTGCTCAGTGTAAAGTGGCGTAAAGGTTCAAATGAAATGAATTTTAATTAAAACTGATGTTTCCATGGGCCGCTACTGAAGTTCAATGTACCTGCATAGTAATTGCTATTTAGGTGCTATTTAATTGCAATTGACTCATTTCACGTATGCATGATTTCCCAAAGGTGACCCTTATCTAATTGCTGAAATCCATTGTTCTTTTGCCAACTAACTAGTGCACAAAATTATCGTTACAGGAAAATACCCTGTGGATTATTGTCTGAGGATTTCAGCACAGTTTTCACTCAAGAAGGCGATTACGTAGAGATAATTGAGATAATTCCAGTATTATACCGAAAAATGTTTCCTCTGTCTGTTTGTCATTTCCCAATTATTTTTTCCAGTTGATTAACGTGTTTTAGCTGGTTTTTCTGGTGACAACCTGTAAATAAATTCTTGCAAAATTTAAAAATACTTCATTTCGTTTTAGAACATATTCTCAGAACTTTAACAGTGACAAGATTTCAAGTAAATCAAGTAATTTTACGAGGACCCAAGTCAGGTAAGCGTGGTGGCGATTGGGAATCGTAAACTATTTGTCTTGGCAAGTTGTCGATTACAGTTCATCAGCCTCCCTTATCCCAGTCCGGTTTCTCATTCTTCCTACTCTTTCTTCCTACTTCTACTCCCTCAATCTTGAATATAAGTAATTTAATCCAAGTATAGGATGTAAAACACAATATTTACCACCCCTCAAGAGGTGTCCACGATATAACATCTTTCGACATTTAAGGTGGCTGAGAGTTGCCCTTCCATGTTTGATTCCTCTTATTCTGTAGTTCTGTAGTTCTTTCTTTGTAATTAAACACGTTCAATTTTATTTTTCTTGATTTTGCGGGGTTGCCGCCGTAACATTTGGTTTTGGAAAATTTATCTCACATCAACGATTAGGAGCAAATGTAGGCCCTCGAGAGCGTTTGCTGGAATCGTTGCATCATCCGCATATCTGATTGTAGTAATTGGCTCTCCATTTATTTTGATGCTTATCCCAGCAATATTACTTTTAATATTCGAGTTAGTAGGCAGCCTTAAGTAGGGGAGACTGGGGCTAGTTGGAAGTTGTCGTAATCATAACGATTACGGCATGTTGTCTTAAAGCGACAACTTGCCCCGATGCAGCAATTTGTCCAAGATTTAAAAACACCGCTACATTTTATATTACAGATGGTTAGAAAATTTAAAAGAACAACCGATCGGACCCCCGCCGACCAACAGACTATGATGGCAGCTGCAAGGGCAGTTAAATGGAGAAAACCTCCTCTCCTACCAGGAAAGCGGCAGAGGAATTTGATGTTCATTGCAAAACCCTAGAAAGGTTTTGCAAAAAAGTCACTGGCGCTGAGGTAGGAGCCGGATAATCACAAGTCCAGTTTGGCTATAAAAAAACACGGATGTTCTTCACTGGCGAAGAGGAAACACGCTTGGAAGCATATACTCCAAAGGAAGTCCGGCGTCTAGCATATGACTACGGAAAAGCCTTGGGAAAGTAATTCCAAATACCTGGATTTGATAATTTCACGGCCGGTCCAGATTGGTTTTCGGGTTTCCTTAAAAGGCATCCACGACTGTCTATACGAACACCACAAGCGACTAGTTTATCTAGAGCGACAAGACTAATGTTGAGCTGTTCTGTAACAGTCTCTGTGCCGTTTTGGATCGTCATCATTTCCGCCCAAATGATATATTTAACACGGATGAAACAGGCATCATTGCCGTGCAACTTCCAGATAGAGTTGTTGCAAGAAGAGGCTTCAAACAAATTGGATCATGAGTTTCAGCAGATGGAGGCACCCTAGTAACGATGGCTATTGCAGCCTCTGCTGGTGGTAATAGCGTACCTCCTTGTTTTGTATTCCCTCGGGTCCACAGTACAATATCAATTTACTGATGTCCTTATAAATTTAAAAAGAACCCTCAAAAAATGTTTAAGTAAATTTTGCGACAACCAGCCCCGGCCTCCCCTACTCTTCTTTGCATATCAATATTGTATGTTTTCCGATTGCTTATTTTTGCTTGTTTCGTTCAATTCCTGTAAAGGTTTTTAATTTATCGGATATTTCTATTATCCATCTCAGTTCACTGTAGTATTTCAATTAGTTCATCGTGTTAATTTCGGTCAAAAGCTTTCTCAAAGTCGACAAAGTTTGCTAACTTCCAACATTAACATGATTATTAGAAATGTAGTTATATTAAAGATATAATTATTTATGAAAATGAAGCTCAAAGTGTGTTTCAATTCCGTAAAGTTGCTCTACTTCTTGGAATATCTTACCTAAACGGTGAACGGGGTCAAGGAGACATTCTTCTCTTGTTAAGGTTGACATACAGGTTGATAGCAACATTGTATACTGAAGAAAATTGAGCGAGTTGGTAGTCAATACCTCTCAGTTTGAAGGGCTAAACTAAACAAATCCTCGACTCTACTCAGGAACAGGTTATACCAACCCTTGTCCAATTGATTCCCTACATTGGTTTGTTGTTGTCCTGATTACAGTTTCTTAGAATATTGAGCGACCTTTTGAGCATAAATAATACTGTCGAGGCCATTTCTTGAAACTTGGTTGGGGTTTTAAGCCGTCGTAAATTGCTTGCGTTTTCAGTGTAGTGCTGCTTCGAGCAAACCACCTTTGAAGATGCAAGCCACTGGTGCTTGCGAAACGTCAGCAAGAATTTCTATTTTGCGACGGCCTAAAAACCCGAAAAACTCAGCAGTTTCATTTAGATGGTTAGTTTTTGAAACGTGTCGATATGTAGTTTGAAAATACATGTTATACATGGCAATTAGTACGTAATTCCATCAGTTGCAAAAAAACTAAACAGGTAAATCACTGATAGAAAAGTCGGGCGTTTAACGGTTGAGTGGAAGCGTAAGACCTCAAAAGGTTTTTACAATTGATTTAGCACGAAACTGTGCATGGTTTGCAAGAAATATTTCCGCACAATATGGGCAAATATCGGCCGCCTTGGGCTAGTTTCATATGGGATACTAATATCTAATGCGGCATTAATTTGTGTTCGTTAATTAGGGGGTTATTAAGTGTGTAGTTTTACCAAACATCCTGGTGGTGAATCAAGTAGATTTTTTTCAAGATTTGTCAGTAAACTGAACGAAAATTAATAAGCACTTTAACCATGAACCATATGGATTGCCTATTACATAGGCGCTAGGCAAAATTAATTATGAGCACATTCCCATGGCGAATTCGTGCCAAAATGGAATGCAAATTCCCAACTCCATATCCAACTATTTATATCACGATACATTTAATTATAGTTACACATTAAATGTACCAAGTCTGAATATTTATGACCGCGAAACGTATTATTAATTTATTAATAACATAGTATACATTTAATTACTGATACGCAATCTTAAACACCACTTTGGGCATATAAATCTAGCGAGCATATATAGGGTATAGAGTTACAAATTGTTTGTTTGTCTTTGTGCGAGAGTGTTTTTGAAAAATGCATCATATTTATTCCAAGCAGGCATTTATTCGCTAACTATGTGGTAAATGTTGCGTAAATATCTTCGTGACATTTCAATGCACATTTCCTATGGTATATAAAATTGAAAATTGATGAGAAAAACTCGGCTTGGCATATAACATTTTCTAATAGGAGTGGCAAAAGCGCAAGTCTTGCAAAAAATATTTGTATAAACACCTTTTGTACATGAAAACTATATGTTAGAAGACGGCAATTCTCCTTCCTCTTTACCTGCTTCTGTCGGATTTTCTATTATTCTTCACAATCGGAACCCCAAAATGCTCTTTCTGCAATGGATGATACCGAAAGGACTTCAAAGGTAATAATACATCTGTAACTGGTAGATAATAAGTGTTAATTTGTTGCTTTAAACAGGCTAGAAGAACTCTGAACATCTCCGATATTCCAACATTGCTCCCTATACAGGGTATTTGGTAAGTAGATGCATTCTTTGCAGGGGGTGATAGTGCAAGATATATTTTGTTAATAGACCATGCTCCCAAAACGCTTAGTGTCCGATCTAAAAGGTGTTAAAGTTGTAATTAAACAAAATATATTTATTAGTATTGCGGAAACCGCTATTATTTGTTGAAATGGCTGAGGTTTCAAATGCTAAATACGCAGATATTCTTTACATCTATGGACTTTGCGACGGAAATAGTGCTAAAGTTCCCCGCGAATATCAGCGTCGATTTCCAAACAGGCGTCTTCCGAATATCAGTGTCTTTTCAAACAGCTATCGAAGGGCAGTGTGCCAGGAAAAGTACGAGCCAGACAAATTCACGTAGGAGCTGCAGCACGTTACGGCACTAATGACGAAGAAGACATTCTCAGGGTTTTTCAGGAAGATCCGACGACGAGCATACGCGTCGCGGCTAGGCGTCTTATAGTGTGATATTGAACAAAGAGAAACTACATCCCTATCATTATACACCGGTTCAAGACTTGCTTGAAGAAGATATTTGAAGGAGAAGGGGCCTCGGGCCATATATGTTAAACGCCGATGTTGAGGATTCAACTTTTCCCAGTAGAATTTTGTGGACCGATGAATCTAATTTTAATCGAGAGGGTATTACCAACTACCATAATGCTCATTACTGGGCCGAGTAAATCCCCGTTTAACATCAAACCGTAATTACCAAAGACGATTCAGAGCTAATGTTTGGTGTGGTGTAATAAACGATCAAATAATCGAGCCACATTTTCGGCCAGATATCTTAAATGGGCAAAGATACGACGACTTTCTTATTAATCACCTGCCACCACTACTGGAA
This sequence comes from Dendroctonus valens, assembly GCA_024550625.1. Taxonomy (NCBI): domain Eukaryota; kingdom Metazoa; phylum Arthropoda; class Insecta; order Coleoptera; family Curculionidae; genus Dendroctonus; species Dendroctonus valens. Next base: position 683,503 of record JAJTJO010000010.1, read on the forward strand.
AATGTGCCTGATGCGTCAGAACCTGATCTTCCAGCATGGCGGATGTCCTGCACATTATCCGCAAACTGTAAGGAAGTACCTTGATTAGCGTTTTCCGAATCGATGGATGGGGAGGAGGCCCCATATCATCGCCTGCTAGAAGCCCAGACAAAACTCCGTTAGACTTTCACTTATGGGGCAGGATGAAAGAGTTGGTTTATGCCGGAGAAATACATACAAGGGAGGAATTAGTACAGCTCATTTCAGATGCCGCTATTACATTTAGACAGATATTTTCGGCCAGGGTAACCCGGACAGAAATAAGAAGGCGGGCGCATGCATGCGTTAAAAGAAGGGGACTTCTTTTTCAGCAAGCTTGGTACTCATTCCATACTGAGAATTAGTTAAATTTTAATTTACAGGTAAAGTAATCTAAAATGTAAAAACAAACAAAGAAACTCTAAGACTGATGTCAACTGCGGCTAGTAATAATTTTTGGTAATAAAATTGATACAATCTAAGTGCACAATTTTAGTTGTTTTTATACTAAACCCTACTTAATTACAACCCGATTAATATATGCAATAAATCGAATTTAATTTTTTTACTCAAAAAACGGTGCGTTGTAGAAAAAAGTCAAGAGGCCATTTCTTCTCCAAATTGAACAGGAACTTCATTAAAATATTCCAAGCGGTTTGCGAAATATTAACAAATAACATTTTTTTCTATTAAAACGTTAACACCGGAACCCGATTTCGGAACATGGTCTATTAAGGAAATATATCTAATAAAATTACTTGCACTATTACCCTCTGCAAGGAATGCATCTACTTAACAAACACCCTGTATAAAAAGATGAAAGTGAACATTTGCTGTTTTCAGTCGAAATTTGCGTTTAAAGTTTTAATTGCATTTACAAAAAAAAGGTTTTTTTCAAAATGTTGGGCGGAAAGTCCGTTAGTCTCTTGCAGGTGAGCTAATTGAAATCAGACCTTTTAGGTCATACTGACAACTTCAGTTAAAGGATCACTTTTTCATATTAGTGCAGGATTTTAAAGTGTAGACTGTTTGAGTTTGTACTAGTACTTTTTAAAATTAAAAATATTAGTTACACATACATTTTTTTGAGGATTATAATATTATAATTATCAAGATTAATTTAAAGTAGACATGAATTTGAAATATGTTGAAGTTCTTCGCCGGTGGTATAGAATTTTGAAGATCGGAAGTGGGAAATTTGTAGCTAAAACTCGGAACATTTTGCCAACATTTCAAAATTGCGAATCGAAAAATTTATATAAAAACCAAAATCCCTGATTCTTAAGCGCAGTAAACTTTCAAAAGTTTAGAATTTTCAAAAATCTCATACGCAACATTCGATTAATTTTCAATTTATTATGTTGCAATACGCGAAGATTCATTTTTTTAAATCCTTTAATTAATTAATTTAACACTAATTTTTATGCAGGAATAGCATTTTCTTGATCCCCTGATGGAAAGTACGTACTTTCGCCACTGTTTTCGATGGCGGAAGCATCACTTTTACCCATTACAATAGCTTTCGTCACGCACCTTTCTGATTCGGTAACTAGCAACGGCAAATTTCGTTTTGTCAACATTTTCAAAACCTTGTACTTTTCCCGGCTAGCTTCCATCGAGGATCAAGAAAAGTAGTATATGGTACGTGAGCCGAATGTCGAAGGCCCGCCACTGCATGCATGTCAACTTCAAGCAGTGGCGGAAATTTGACTTTCGTCTCTTGTGCCGTAATATACTATTTTACTTTATTTGATTGTCAACATGGTAAGACAAAACATGGAAGAAGATAGAAACTGGGGTGTAAAGACAAACAAAAAAACATCTAAATCGACGAAAACCGCAAGAGCAATACTGACCAGAAGAAGAAACGATATAAGATGTTGTTAGGCATCCCAGGAGATCATATTCTAAGTTGTAATAAACCCTAGGCAATAAAACAAACAAACAACCTAAATTTATACACAATTTACTTACATTTTATATTATAAAAATCTGATCTTTTTTACCTAAGAAGATTTCCTAAACAGGAAAACTGTAGATAAAACATTAACGACATTTTTCTGAGACGATTTCCAGTGCATTTTATCACGTTTTGCAAGTGGAATTTGAAATTTCGAGATTCGAGTGGAAACTTGCTGAAAAGTTTAAAATTAAAGTCACATTTTAACGCTCAGTTTTCCCAAAACTTCGTGCGTGAATTAATCGAAATCAAATTTTTGCGTTAATGCTGATAGTTTTTTAAAATGATTTAATTGTATCGGTATTAAGTATCGCATTTTCGCGTTTAGGCGCAGAAAAGTGACTTAAAGTCTAATATTTTGAGTGTGTACCAGAATTTTTCAATTAAATTGTAGACGAAATTTTAAATGTTATTATGTTATAGTCATTAAGATTAACTTAGAGCCGTAGTTGTACAATTTTCAACACAGTAACTGAGAAAAGATTGTTTTAGCTAAAATACGAAACATTTTGCCAAAAGCTCATAATTCCGCCCTTAAAACATTACTATAGAATGCAAAAACCATGTTTCTTAAGCGCTGAGAGTTCGCAAACATTTAGAATTTGCAAAAATCCCAAAGTAACATTTGAAATTTTATTAATTGATAGGCTTTCCATCCACAAAAGGCCATTTTTCAGTCTCTTTAGTCTTAAATCGATTTTTTACTTCAAGTTTATTTCCAACAGGCTTAAGTTTGGAGATTATAAAAACGGGACAGCAAGAAAGCGAGGTAAATCTACTAAAAATATATAAAAAGAAAGACCACAAAAAGAAACGGCAATGTCTTTATAGACAATTCGAAAAATTAAATAAATTTAAAGGATCAATTATATCGGAAGTGTTTAGTTGAAAGTTGAGGATTTCGAACTCGATTTCGAATTTCGATTTTTTGAAGATTTTTATTGAAAGTTTAAGATTTCGATTGTTTAGTTGAATTCTTGCGGTTTTCACTCTATTCATTTTTTTACTTAACTACTTTACTTTTACAAAACTACTGAGAGCGCAGCTCAAAGACTCCAAACACTAACAAACAACACAATGACATGGTTTTATAAATGGAGACTAACATCAAAACCTTCAAAAAACCAACTTCTGCTCACAAACCACAAACTCAACGCTGACTTCCTTACAATAACTGCAGACGACCAAACGACACAACCAAAAAACGACGTAAAATACCTTGGAATCACAATTGACCACAAACTTAAATTCACTAAACACATACGAAACATCAGGACAGAAACAATAAAGAGAACAAAACACATCCGATTACTAACCTACAAACACAGAGGAATTAGCGCAAATACCGCCACCAAAATATATAAAGCTATTTGTAGACCCTTGCTAGACTATGGACATATACTCATGACCAACGGAACAGAAAGGACAAAACGTTATATACAAACAACAGAACAAATTGCACTACGACTAATAACACGAATAAGACACCCCCAAAACCCACTACACAACCCCTCCACCCAACTACTATACGAACGCACAAACATGACAAAGATTTCGGAAAGACTCATACATCTACAGACAAAATGGACAAACAACCCCTACAACTGGACCATACTGAATCCCCTTTGTCTTACAAGACCAACCAGACAATCCCGCTTCCGTTTCCCTACATCAACGCTACTCGAACACTTACAAACGCAACTGACTAGTGGACAATAAAATAATTTTTTCTTGTCATTAGAATTGGAAAGTTTATTTAATAAGATTGTTAACCTAGAATAAGAGAATTTTCATATTTGTTTTTTATTTAGATTAAGACTACATGTATTAAACAAGGGCAGAAAGACCGATAGGTCGATAGCCTTTTTTTAGAAATAAAGATGTTTACTACTACTACTAAAAACATATTGCCAACATTGGAAAGAATCCGAAAATTAAACATTCACATTGCGATCTAATACATAGTAAAATCTGATGAAAAAAAATGAAAGAAATTATAATGTTTAGCATTAAAAAATATCTAGGTACCTAAAAAAGTTCAAATAATTTTCAAATTGAAAGTTTCTAAAAAGTAAATTGCCATTATATTTTAAAGACATACAAATTAATTAATCTGGGTATACATTGTCATTAAATTGATGCATTTTACTCTAAGAAAGGAAATAAAATATAATTTAGGCCTAAATCCCAAAACGGTCGTCTAAAGGAAATTTTTAATCATGTCAAACAGTTTGCGAAACTTCTTCATATATTTTTGGTTTTTTTCTCTTTCTAGCATGTCACCTTGTATCTAATAAGTTATTATGTTCTGTTTCTCTTCTCAATTGTCTCATTATCGCATTATTTTGCTTCATCTACATTTTCAATAAAGGTATTTGTTATTATTAGTTTCTTTTTCAAAATGCGCAACTTTATTCGAAGTGCACATGATCAATCATATAAACAGCTGTAAAAAAAATAAAATTTGCAAAAATCCTTAAAGTAACAATTGAACACTTTAATTTATAGGCTTTCCATGCATAAAAAGGTAATTTTTTAATCACTTTGCTCTTTACACTTACCTTTACTCACAGTTTTTTACTTCAGGTTTATTGCCACCACTGTAAAACGTGGTAGGAGATGGAAACGGAATAGAAAAACAAAAAGACGTAAATCGAAAAAAAATGCAGAATACTTACCAGAAGAAAAGACTACAATGTCTTTATAGACAACTAAAGCAACCTACATTTATATAAATTTTACTCTTATTTTGAAATCTTTTTTACCTTAGAAGATTTCGTAAACAGAAGAACAATATTGTAAACAATGACTCGACCCTGAAAGCTCTGATACATTTTCAAGATTGCATTTCATCAAAGCTTAATTCGACTATTATTTGCGGTTCTTCTACCGGCAGATACCCAGCTTTAATGTGAAAAAACGGCAAAAACGGGCTTTCATTAAATTAGCAGCTGATCCCACGATTTACCACAGCTCGGTAAATAATTAGATATAACCGTCCCATTATGGGTGTCTAAAAATCATAATTTGCAAAACAAGAATATGGGATGTTTCATATGTTAAACCAAAACGGCTCGAAATGTCTTTGTAAGGCTCAGAACGGGCCGAAATAGCCAATACGTTTGACTAAATGCGCGTTTATAGCCTGGTGTGTGCGCTATGGTATTAGTAATGGTACCATAACCATGCATCATGGGGTTATAGACCATTATGCGGGGCATTAGCGCTTTTATGACCTTAATGGTTTATTTCGGCTGGTATGAGCAAAACGGGTTATGGTTCCGATTACATTCGCTATCGGTTTTAGATTTTTTCCCCATTCGTTTAACCGGTGTGGTACCAGGAACCACTTTGATTATAATGTATTTGAGCACTTTCACTTGCTAGGAACCGGTACCCCGTTGGGTGCACACCCAACCAAAACAAACACTCAAATCTCGTTCTGCTGCCTAAGTACCAGATGGGTATCCGTGATTGCGCGCAATCGGCATAAATTAACTTGATTACAGGTGAATTTGTTTGTCACGTGATGAGCATTCGCACCAATGGTACCACCAGTACGGGGCAACGGGCGGGCATTTGCAACGCGTGCTGCCGACAACGGTCGCGACGTTTCGCCTCTGCACTCTTCAGCATCACCTGCTGAAATAGTACGAGATAAAGCGCGCATTAATGCTTTTTTTCGATGTTTAGAGGAAAACTGATCTTTAAAATTATTTATTCAGATATAGATGTAGAAGAAGAAACACATTTCAATTGAAACAAACATTCATTACAAACCTTACCAAAGTTTTGCAGCTGGAAATTGGTTCTGGGCTTGTTGGAGTTCTGTTTCTCAACCTATGCGTTAAATAATCACTTTTGCTTCTTCCAAATTTAAGGATATTGCCGTGCGGTATAAAACCGGGTTACTCCTTTAACACTAAACCACTTACACATTTTGAAAAGTATTTCAAAAATCGCTTTGTTAGAAGCTAATATCTGAGAAGAGAAAGTGATAACATTGCAAAGGCTCATAAAAGTTTCGACTTTAAAGAAGTTTTCCAGTTCCAAGCTTCTGGTACAAATTATTATCAAGGCATTAAAAATATGTTGGAAGAACGTTTTTTGTTGTTCGATTGATAATGATTGAGAATGAGAAGATAATTTTGAAGATAACCTCCACTTCGATATAAAAAAAACCCTACTTTCATGAAATGACCCCGAAGGAGAACATTCTGGCATCAATAATCGGGTGCGAAAAAGTTCGACTGACCATAGACGCACGGAAGCTGGTTTGACGAAATGATGAACTTTTTCTTCCTAGACAGCGAGGACAGTGTTTCAGCTGAGAAATTTGTTGCCGATATTTCAAAAGTGAGGCATGAGGACACAATAAGCAACTAAAACGCTTGCAAAAAATGAACTGAAAGAAACGAGCAAAATTAGCAAAGTTGTCCGCATTAAGAAGCACGCGAAGACAAGCATTGGAAGTTAAACAACACAAATATTTTAAAAAAATAATAACAGAAGAGAGAAAATACAAACATTAGAAAACTTCTAAGTGAATTCGTAAGAATCATAAACATTTTTGAATAAAATTCAACAAAAGTTGTATTTATTTCATTAAAAATCCAAATCTGAGATTTGGAAAACAATAAAAATAACAATGAAAGTATATTTTGAACAACTTGAGACATTTCCACTTGTTAAAAGATTATCCGAATCTCGAATAAAAATTACGGATTGCCATTTTCTTGAAAGTTTCTCTAAGCCTTGCCAACAAGCAAGATGCAGGTGGTTACATTCTATTTCTGAGTTTTACTGGCCTCTGTTTAGTTTTTGCTATTATTTGCCCGGACTGTTGGTCAAGAATTTGCCAATTCCGCTTAACGTTCCTGCCTGCTCAGATTTTATTGCGCCATTAATCATACTGTGTTATCGATGGTTTCTCTTCTTTTAGTTTTTTGTATCATTTCAGCTCTTCCATTCCGCTTTTTCGGACAAACCTGCTTGTACTTCCGCAAGAGTACGATTTTGCGTCCATAACTGTCAATATTTATAGTTTTCAAGACTAAATTGTCTTTTTAGCAGATAGAAAGTTGAGGTTTGGAATGTTTTTGATCAATTCGAAAATGTATCGAATGAAACTTTTGTTTGAGAAAATGTTGATATTGAAAAATAGTCAGATGAATTTAAAACTCGATGAAGAAGTCTAAGAATTAGAAATATTCGAGTTTTTAGAAGTACATATTAGAAATTCATTAGGATGTGTGTTTTAGCTGGATTCTGTTCCTCTGACTTTTAGAAGTTTTGATCATGTTTTTCTAAAATTCACCTAGTTCGAGCCTTTGCCCACTAGAATTTTTATTTTAATTCAATTAATACATGTTCGTACTATTTATTCATTTTCACTCTTTTTTTAGTTTTTTTGTAGCATTTTAACTCTTCAATTCCACTTTTTAGAGCAACTTACACAATTTTTAGTTTTATGGACAACAATGTATTTTTGAGCTTTCAATATAGTTAGCTTGTAAGTTCTTAAAAAGGTTTTAACACGTACACTTAATATGTAATGGATATTTTGACACTATGCAGATTCTTATCCATCTTTCAAATTTCTAGATAGAAGTGGCTTGCAAGAGAAAATTGTTTCTCGCTTCTAAAATTATCTTGATTCTAGGCATCGATTTCTTAGTTCTTCGACATAAAACGTTGTCTCCTATTAATTTTCTTCTTTTATTTAACCATTTTTCAAATTTCTAAATAGAAGTGGCTTTGAAGAGAAAATTGTCGTTCGCTTCTACCATTATCTTCATTCTAGGCATCGATTTCTTAGTTCTTCGACATAAAACGTTGTCTCCTATTAATTTTCTTCTTTTATTTAACCATTTTTCAAATTTCTAAATAGAAGTGGCTTTGAAGAGAAAATTGTTTCTCGCTTCTACCATTATCTTCATTCTAGGCATCGATTTCTTAGTTCTTCGACATAAAACATTGTCTCCTATTAATTTTCTTCTTTTATTCTCAGTTGCGCAGAGAAACATTGTTAATTTTCCAATTAAATTTTAACTAAATATATTTTTTCTGTAAAGGTATAAGTTTCAAAAAACATTTTGCAATTTTTTGTCCTAATTATGGCTTAGAATTAGTATTTATTGTCGTTTAACGTTTCTGCTTGCCAAGCTTTTAATGCGCTTTTGACCATACTCTATTATCAAATGCTTCTGTTGGTGCCTTTTTATTACTTTAAATTTTTAAATCTATATTTCGATATAGATCTATACTCGATAATTATAGTTTTCATTCGCAAAATTATATTTTTTTAATCGAAATTCAGTTTTAACTATTTTTCAAATCAATCCGAACATTTATTAAGTGAATTAGAAAAACATTTTATTGAAAAAAGGTCTGCAAACGTTTGACAATGATGTTAACAAAACTGAATTTTTGTATTGCAAACTCCTTTTTACTAAACTTTTTACTTACTCTTTTGACTTTTTGTGCCCCTAATTATGGTTGCTGCTTTGTCATTTCCTCGCGATCAGTAGGTTTTGATTGTGTTAAATTAAATTTTTGCCGAAAATGTATTTAAAGCGAACTTTTGCATAGCTAAAATCCATTGTAAGCTGACACATTCAGCCAGGAAACACTTTCTTCATTGCTAAAAATATACTTTTCAATTTTGAATATTCGAAGTTTTGATAAACGATCTTTAAACTCAATTTATTCAAGAAAAATCATCACAGATCTACAAATAAACTACTCTTGTCTTTATATTAATTTTAATGTTCTTTCTGTAAAACCAACTTCCACGTCAAATTATTTTTGATCAGTTTCTGCGTTCACTTTGCATTCTAGAAATGTTGCTGAAATGCACTTTCTTCAGTGTTAATCAAAAAGTTACTTTACATTTTCATACATTGAATACTGGTAAATTCCAAAGACTATAAGTTCTTCATTTTGGCGGGAAATTGTATTTCGCTGTCTTATCCATTAATTCAGAAGTTAAATAAACGACTCTGAAGACAGTGTCTAAGAAAAATCAATAGAAGAATCAAAGTTAGGGGTCTCGTCTCACTTTTTGCATTTAAAGAAGATTTCAAAGGAAAAGTGGCTTCTTTGAGAAAGTTTCCAATTGTGTTTCTATCAGTTTTATTGCTCTTTCCTTCAACCATTTGTGCTCAAGTTCGCTTCGCCTTTATTCATTCTTGCTTGCTTATTACACCATTCATAATATGGTATTATCCATATTTTACTTTTTCTTGTTGGTTGGAATTTTGTATTCAGGATGACAGTGGGTAAAAACGTTTTAAAGCTTGGTTACTTATGAAACTCATTCCATTTTAAACAATTTATTCTCTTATTATTTACGTATGTATTTTTTATCCATATACCTACCTTTCAACTTTTATTTCTTCCTTGTTCTAAATTGCAGAAAACACAGAAGTGGCTTGCACGAGAAAATTGAATATTTTTTGCGAGTTTTTATTAATAATCGCATTTTCCCAATCAACATTTGATATTCGTCGTCGCTGACTGTATCCAATAATTAATATTTCTTGCCTTGTAAACTTTAATTGCACCTTTAATTAATTGCGACTTTAGTTCTTGGTTCTTGATCATCTTGCTCCAACCACTTGGGCCAATTTTCTACTCAGTTTCTCAAACACATTGTTCAGTTATACTAGCTTGTCTTTATTTATTAGCTGTTTGCATTTTTACAAAAAAATTAACATTTTCATACAGGAAGAACTGGCGATTTTGCAATTCCCACTGGTGCTGGCCACTGATTAGTCACAGATCGTTAGCAAATACTGCAAATATTATTGATTGATATAATGAGGATTGACAATACGATGCGAAACCGGCTCTATTCAAACTAGTGACGTACCGATGAAGAAAATAAAGAAGAAGAAACCAGAAAAGCATATTTACTGACGTGTTCCGTCAATAGCCAGCTAGTCTATGTGATTCGTGGTCCGTTAGAAGCGTAGATGAGCTTGTCAGAATTTCTGGCCTCTCTCACACAATTACCGCTCTTTGATTTAGCCGCCAATGTGCACTCAGATCTATGCACCTTATACCAGGCCCTGTCAAAACTTGCAACAGATCTTCCATTGGAAACCAGTTAATAATGCATCCATCCGACCCTCGAACAAACAGTGTCTTTGGTACTGTGTGGATAATACGTTCCATTTGAGTTAATTCGTTAAGTTAATGAGTTAATTTGAGCTTAAAGCGTGCACAAATAACGGCAGGCACAAACCTTATTAGTGGCAAGCCTTACTAGAAATAAAATGCGCATGTGCAGGTGTCAATATAACGGAGGCACTATTGGTGGCGGAGCGGAGCTGCAATGTCTGTTCCATATCTAGCTATTGCCAACAAAAAAGAGATATTCAAAAACAATCCTTTACTGCCTACGTCCAGAATATTAAAACTTGATGGGGAAAAAGTAACGGGAGAAACTGTAATTTATGTAGTCAATTTCTTTCGTTGTAAATTTGTGCAATTCTCCCCTGTTTTAAACTTCATTTTAACAAATGCTTCTTTTTTGTATTTTCAGATGTGCATCTTCATCCCATTGCGCTTCACAGGTGAGTGAGTTTTTCGAATCTTCCAGACTAGTCCTCGTATTCGTGCAGCTGATATCTTCACTACCAAAACGCGTGTTTCTAATAGAGAAGAGAAAATACGGCGAATCTGCGAACGAGAAAAGATACGTTTTGGATAAAATTATTAGATGCGACGATTCTGATTACATTGATTTATGTTCGGAATTCGTTACGGGTCTAAGAGGCCACAAATAACTCACAACTATTGTTTTGCCGAGGATTTATTAAACGCGATGTTAAAGATCAAGTCGGGAGGTTTACAGGGTCACGCAAAAACGCATGCTTTGTTCTCGTTTGGCTCGATGAGTCCTGTTAGATTCGGAAATTTCAGAAAATTGCCTTAATTAACCGGCATTTATTGGGAATTGTCGATTGACACTTAATAGCTTTAATTTAATTGGGTAAATGACCATGCATGCATTCACCCAATCCTCCTATCGGTAGGAATAATCCTAATCAGTAGCAGAACCATTTAAAGATAAGTAAGTCTCTAACCGTCCATCGCTAGGACCATTTCCACATTACACGGTAATCTTAATTCCACGTAGTTAAAACGGGGGAACGGGTGACTTTTATCAATATTCTTTCTGAAAAGCCCGTTCGGTCTTGCACGCTACCGAAATATCACACTCCCAATACGAGTTCCTGCTTGAAATAGCCGTTTATCGCTATGGAGTTACCATTGGAACCATTGATTTTGCTTGGAAATGGTCTAATTATGGGCGCGGTAATGGGATTTAAGGTGAAAATTTTAAAAAATTTAACTGCCCACAGTCCATTTGGTTTTTAGATAGATATTTTCCATTTTAATTGTTATGAGTTTAGGCTGCGAGTGATCAAGGGACTTTTTGAGAAACGTTATTAATCGAAAACTTTGACACCAGATTAGCATCCATTGTTTTAAAAATGTTTAAGTTTTAATGTAAATCTAGTAAGGGAATTGATCAGAAGGTTCTTCTGAACCTCAGCTGGAGGAAAAAAACGATAATAGAGGGATTACAACTGATCGTTATACCCAGCTTTATTTCTGAACCGTTTTTGACAGGTTTTTTTCGACTTTAACTCGATGGATTTCAGTTAAAATTTAGATGTAAATCAGACAATTTCTTAACAGCGTCAGCGCAAATACTAACAATTAAAGGTTCATTTTCTTCTTTTCAAAAATTTCAAACTAGGGTTAAGTTAGTTTCAGATTTTCATTGAAGAAAGCTATGAAATTTCATGAAATATCTACGTTTATCTGGTTGGGTCTTTAATTTAAATATAACTGATAACTTTGCAAATTCCTCCAATTATGGTCTTCATAATTCGTTATTGTTCACACATTAAACACTGTCTTCTAAAATTTGTATGAAGATTGGATTCCCTGGCATTAATAGAGATACTTTTCCGACAAAAAACGACTCGTTTAAAGCGTTTTATATTCGAATGCTCAAAATGTGATGAAAGCATTCCTGATGATGAAAAAGTTCAAGACAAAAACGTCTTGAAAAGAACACTTGAATAAATAAAACATTATCACAGTACTTAGTTCGATGCGGATTGGTATTTCGCAAAAATATGTTTCACCCTGTATGATTATATATTATATATATATATATATATATATATATATATATATATATATATATATATATATATATATATATATATATATATATATATATATATATATATTATTAAACTTTTTAAAAACGAATTATATCGTTAAAGTTTCATAATTGGCGCAGTCGGTAGGATTGTGCAGTAGCAGTATCCAAGATTCCGGCAAGAATCAACGTAAGTGCATTTTCCTTTCAATTCTAATCTATCTTCCGTATAAAGATTTCATTAGGAATAGTAATAGGGCCGTGTATCGCATACACACAATTAAATTTAGGTCAGTCTATTGAAGACATAGTTTAGTTTGATTTTTTTTCTCTCTCAATTAACAAAATAGAAAGCATAAAAATCGTAATTTTTTTAAAGTGAAATATAAAGTTTATGCTTATTTAGGAGTGAAGTAGACGATATTGTCCAACAATTAGAAAATATTCGTCTTAGCAAACCAGTAAATACCAGCGTTAAAATGACTACTGCAAACCAAAATAATATGAATTGGAGTTTATTCAAATCAAAGTTAGATAATATTAAATCCTTTGACGGTGGCAGTAATTACCTGAATAAATTTTTAAGTAGGTGCGAGAACCTAATAAGTACATATCTACCACTAAACGATGCTGATTTAAACAAGCATATTTTGGATTGTATTAATGAGAAACTGATCGGAAAAGCCGAAACTATGGTTGGCAATCGATCAGAACTTCTTAGTTGGGATAATCTCAAAACCGCTTTGATTCAGTGCTTCTCTGACCGAAGAGATGTAGATTGTTTAATTCAGGAACTTACAAGGACCCGCCCTCATAGAAATGAAGATTTAATAAGTTTTGGTACTAGGTTGCAATTGCTTAGGAGTAATGTAGTCCAGAGTGTCAGTAACGTTACCCAAATGTCTACTAGCGATAAAGTTTGCAACATTAATCATTTTGAGAAAACTTCATTAAATACGTTTATCGCAGGATGCTCAGGCACATTGAAAAATAATATGCATCTGAAAAGACCAGAATCCCTTGAGGATGCGATGGCCTATGTTTTAGAGTTTGAGAATTTTGAGCGACTTTATGGAACTTTAGGTAATAGTGAAAAATCCCAAAAATTTAATACACGTTTCACTAAGCCTGGATTTAACCAAAATTATTCTCGTCAACATTTTCCAAACGCGCAAAACTTTTTCCCCACCTCACAGTTTAGTAACAGCCAACCGCAATATAATCAATATCAAGCCAACAACCAATCAAATGGTTTTCAACTTAATCAACACACTAATTCAATCAGGTCTGCTAAACCGACATTTCCCTCTCAACCGGTAAATATTCAAAGTAGACCAACACCCCCTAGACAATGGCCCACAAATAGAGATGTTTTTGGTCCGCCCAGAAATGTATTCAGACCCAATCAGAACTCTCCAAATAATTTCCAAAGACCATTTTATCAAACACCACAGCCAATGATAGTTAAAGAACTATATTCCAACGAATACGAAGATCATTCTACAAACCCGTATTGTCAAAATTTTGAACATTTTTATAACCAAGAATACCTTGCCTGCCCTCAGTCAACAGAAACATACTCTGATCAATTTGAAGACCAAATCAACTTCCAGGAGCTTCAAGACCCTCGAACTTCCCAAAATACTGTCCTCGAAGAAAATGAAAATTTTTGCGACCCCAGCCCAACGAAAGAACACAGCTAATAGAAATTAACATTTCTTCATAGAATGCCCTTCCATACATTGAAATTAGCAGTCTTAACATCAAGCTTTTAATTGACACTGGCAGTTTTCGATCAATTTTAAGACCCACCATTGCCGAGACTTATTTTCCACACTGTATATTTCGGTCAACCAATACTATTAAAACAGCCATAGATAGCGAAAGCACGCAGTTTCAAGCTAATATTTCCGCGCTCGCAGAAGTTGGTATCGACTACGAAATCAGCTTTATTTTATTTGATTTTCATGATTATTTTGATGGTGTTCTAGGACTCAATGATCTTATAAATATGAATCTTAACATTGATTTAATTAACAAGCGATTGATTGGAGCAAACATCGAAATTCCCTTGAAGTACAGAACACCTGCAGAAGCTAGTTTTACATTCTCGGTAAACCCAAGCAGTAAAATTAAGAAGAAATTACCAGTTAATGTTAATGTTAAGGCAGAAAGACCGATGGGTCGATAGCCTTTTTTAGAAATGAAGATGTTTACTACTACTACTGTTAACGACGGGGATATTATTATAAATACCCAATACCCAACATTAACGATATATTAGATAAACTGGGCTGTGCCCAATATTTTTCTACTCTCGATTTGGCGAGTGGGTTTCACCAGATTGAAATACACAAGGACTCGATAGAAAAAACAGCACTTAGCGTGGAACATGGCCACTATGAGTATTTAAGAATGCCATTTGGACTGAGAAATGCTCCAGCGACATTCCAAAGTGTAATGGATGAAGTACTCAAAGATCTACAAAACAAAGTTTGTCTGGTATTTATGGATGATGTAATCGTGTTCAGTACAAATTTAACAGAACATATTCAAAATTTAAAATTGGTATTTAAAAAACTTCGTGAAGCAAATTTAAAAATTCAACTCGATAAATGTGAGTTTCTGCGATGAGAAGTCGAATTTTTAGGACACATTGGCACACCAGAGGGCATAAAACCAAACAAAAACAAGATCACGGCAATACAAAAATACCCACTTCCAAAAACTCAACGCGAACTAAAAGCATTTTTGGGATTGGTTAGATATAATCGAAAATTTATCCAGAATTTTGCAAAGCTAACTAAACCCTTAACACAATGTCTTAAGAAAGAAGGAAAAATTGTGCACACAAAAGAATTCATAGAGTGTGTTAATACTTGCAAAAATGTTCTAACAACAGAAACTGTCTTGGCATATCCAAATTTTACGAAACCCTTCGAGTTAACCACCGACGCTTCTAATTTCGCGATTTCAGGAGTACTATCTCAGGGAAACCATCCAATATGTTACGCATCTAGAACCCTTAATCCAGCGGAGGTAAATTACTCAACAATTGAGAAGGAGCTATTGGCAATTGTCTGGAGTTGCAAGTACTATCGCCCATATTTATTTGGAAGGAAATTTATAATCCTCACAGACCATAAACCCTTACAGTGGCTCATGTCAATGAAAGAACCGAATTCCAGGTTGGAAACAGATTCATTATACAACAATATAGGAGACACCGATGAAATAATCAATGACTTAATGTTAAATAACGAAGAATTGCCAAGCTTGGATAACTTAACAGTTTCAGAGATTTTAGGGCAAAACACCGAACCCTAAAATTCAACTAAAGGCAAAATTAATATTATATCGAATATCCAGTTAAGACCACCGAACCAAGTTAACAACCAACCGTCCGATTCAGAAACAGTACACTCATCATCAGAAAATCCTATTTTTGGAATACCAATATCTGAACGTCCAATAAATATGTACCAGAATCAAATAATTATTACAGATGGAGAAATCCTAAATGTTCATATTAAACAGAAACGCATATTCGAAAACATCCGTATGTACTTAACTATTTCAAAAATTAATCCCGCCCCTCACATTATCAAATTTATAAAAGAATACCTCAATCCGAAACAATCATACGCATTATATTTTCGACAAGATGGCCTTGCGCGAATTTTTACAGTAACCCTTCAAAATATCTTTAAAAATTCTGAAGATGTACAAACCAGAGAGGAGCAGCAGGAGAGAATGAAGCTCTATCACTCCACAAAGACTTGTCACCGCGGCATAAGCGAGCTAAAATTGAGTTTAAATCAAAGCTATTATTGGCCAAAAATGTCTGAAGATATAGAAAACTACGTGAATAATTGTGAAATTTGTCAGAAAAATAAATATGACAGAAGTCCACCTATTGTGAAGTTCAATCTCACTCCTACAGCATCCAGACCATTTGAACACATACATGTCGACACTTTTAGAATGAATTACGATGCTTATGTCACAGTTTTAGATTCATTTTAAAAGTATTACTGGAATTGAAGTTATCGAAAATCTATACACCTTTATTACACATCATGGTTTACTATTGAAGATAATTACAGATCAAGGAACGGAATTTAAGAATAAAGCTTTAGAAGATTTTTGCAAACTCTATAAAATTGATTTACACTACACCACAGCGAAGAATAGTAATTCAAATTCACCTGTTGAACGCTTTCATTCGTCAGTCATAGAAAGCTACAGATGCTTGAAAGAGGAAAATAAAGAACTATCAACTGATCAATTAATCAAGCGCGCAGTTTTGGGTTATAATAATTCAATTCATACTGTAACAAAATTTACTCCTTTTGAAATCATAACTGGTCACATTAAATCAATAAATCCGTTTGATCTCAACGATAACGCAATTATTTCCAGTTATGTGCAATCGCATAAAGAAAATTCGAATAAGTTATACGAAAAAATTAAGCAAAAGAATGAAGAAGCAAAATGTGCAATAATAACTAAACGGAACGAAAACAGATGTGAACCACCAGATTTCAAGTCACAAAATCACGCTTATATCAAAACCAAAAACCGCGGCAAAAACTTACCAAAATTTCATAAAATGCAACTAATCGGGCAAACCGATATTAAATTACAAACACAAAATCACGATTATCACAAAAGTTGTGCCCGAAAACCAAAAACTAAGTTACACTATTATTTGCAGAGAAACCAAGGAAATGGGTCTCAAATGGAAAATCCCGATTGTCCTGTTCCTGGTTCTTCAAACCAAATGGTCAATTGAAACGGAAATACAACTAAACCCCTTAAATAATCCAATACTTCCGATTAAGCTAGGTAATGCTAAGCTAGTTTATAGTAAACATACATTTCTACACTATATAGATTTAATTGAGATAATTACGCAAATGGAAAATTTAAAAAGCAATTTTCTAATACTTAAAGGCTACTTAAAGTCACATAACGGTAATAACGGTATATCATATCATCAGTTATCAGAAAATTTACTAATAAGAACGGACAACTTAATTCACATCGCATCAGGTAAACTTCAAAATTTAATACCAAATAATCGAAAGAAACGAGGCCTTTTGAATATAGTAGGGCAAATTAATAAATGGCTTTTTGGTACACTTAACGCTGAAGACGGCCAACATTACAATGAAGCAATTGCTACTTTAGAGAGTAGTCAAACAAGCGTTAACTATGAACTAAAACTTCAGATGTCACTATCCAAAGGTTTAATTAATCATTACAATAAGACCATAACTACCCTTAACGAAAATCAGGACAAACTTAGATTAAGTATAAGGTCCTTTCAGCAACTAATGCAACAAACGATATCCAATGTTCAGAATTATCTTGGGTTTCATGGGTCAATAACGCAATTAAACCTAGATTGTCAAAACTTAATTATGTTTTTGGATAATTTAGAGGATGCAATAATGTTTTCCAAGCTAAATGCGCTGCATAACAGTATTTTGTCCACTAACGAATTAACAACTATGCTAAAATATTTAGAAAACATGTAGAAAGTTGCAGCAATCCGAAATTTTCAAAATATACTCTCGTATTATCAATTTTTTGGAACTCAGGTTAGTTTCTCTCACACGAAAATAATTTTTACGATACACGTACCTATACTAAGGCCGGAAGATCTAATGTTTTTTCACCTATACCCTATTATCCTAAATCGAACTATATTCATTCCCCAATACCCTTACCTCGCACAAGAAGAAGTTAGAAACCAGCATACCAGTCAGCCTTGCTCAAAAATAGAAGACACATGTTACTGCAACGAAGAGTTTCACCCAAAAGATGATTGCACCAATGAACTTTTAAAAGGCAAGACAATACATAATTGCCCAACCTTCAACATTAAGTTAGTAGAGCCAATAGTTGAACAAGTAACGCAAGAATTGGTCCTCCTACTGTTAACAGAACCTGCAAAGTTAATATCCAAATGTGGTACCGATCAGTATCACCTGCTTGAAACATCAACCCTTGTCAAAATCCCGAAAAATTGCGAAATTCAAATTAATGAAAGAAATTCATCAATAACATCAACATACAAAAGGGAAAACCATTTATATTGCCGAAAATCACACTACCTCAAACAATTACTACGAAGTTCTTGGACGCACCAAACATTTCCAAAATTAATCTAGATGAAATTTATCATTTGAAGGAAATAGCCAATTAACTTTTACCAGTGACTGTAAACCAGAAGTCAAAACACCAAGAATACACCTTCTTTGGTATTGTGGGCGTCTGCACATTTCTTCTGATTCTCCTATTGACGAGCCAATGGAACCAAGTCAAAATCTTTTGGCTATCGACCGGAAATGCTTTCCACAAATCTACGGATCTTCAAGTACCAGATGATTACTCAGCAACTACCGCTTCGAAAAAACAGTCCGTTATTTTCGAATCCTGAGGAGGGAGAAGTTACATAGCCATACCCACCTGACTCTGCAACTACAATACTAGGAAACCACCATGCTCCAACATTCCACGAGTCAGCAGAAGTGTTTACCTCATTTGACTGTTTTGCATGAGAACTCATTCCTTGTAACTACGTTGTGGAATTAAGTAGCTAAATAAATTGTTGTTGTAATAATAAAAACTTTTTAAAAACGAATTATATCGTTAAAGTTTCATAATTGGCGCGTACCGTTTTCCAACTCATAGAAACGTTTAGAAAAAAGTTAATTCCCAACTCTTAGAAACGCTTGTTTTTCTAAAAAAAAACATTGAATAACGTTAATTTTTGCGGACAATCCAACGATTTCCAAATGAAAAATGAATGAAAACCAATGTTCTAAAGTGAGGTTATAAAGTAAAATTGAACCGTTCAGTAATCAATTTTGCAGTTCTGATTGTCTTAATTGAGAATTTAATAATGAAATATTGAACATTTTGAACTGATTGACATTGACGAATTTACAATTTATTTCTTTTTTCAAAAATATTTTTGCCCATTACATTAGATTTGCTCGGTTTTTGCATTAAGAGACAGATAATCCGCTTTTACCCCACAATTAGCTGTAAACCCAATATCTTCGTGTGACTTGGAACAAATGCTTCAAACTAAGCGTCAAAGAAAGCGCTAAGCAGAGAATCCCTGCTTTAACCATAATCTTCAGCTCATTTGACTGGTCGGGTCGATTCGGCATTTTGTTCTTATGACGTGCCCACAAGTTTCTTAAATAATCAGCAAGTTAAGTAGATTACTTGGGCAGCTTCCAGGTCTTTAACAGACATTCTTTATTTATCTGTTCTGATAGTATTGTAATTCACACAGAATATGCTATAGAGAATTTCGTCAATGTCTGTGTAATCTACTCTACCTGCACTAATCGATATTATGTTAACCATTCGGAAGAAAGTCCCATCAAATCCGGTTCCATTAAAGAAAATAGAACGACCCACCAAGTAGATTTTCTTTGAATACTGCTCAATCGGGCACATACTCAAAGATTCATTAACCCGACAGTATTTTTCCTCAGTATTGTGCAAAATAATATTAATGACATCTTCATCCTGGTATAGCTTGTTGTAACCCAAGTTTGATACCGTTTAAACGACCCCTTCATTGTTCACTACGGACAGCTTGCCCTTCTTGAAAGCAACTTCCATCATCAGATAATGCTGTTCTTCCTTCACACTTGACACCTAAGGGTTGCTCGGTAAATTTAACCCTTCCATTCCACTTAGCCACCCATATTGCAAAAGTTTGAAACCTCAATGGGTTTTTGAAAAACCAATAAAGCCCGAAAGTATACTCGGTATCTATCTCAAAAGGTCCGACTCATTAATGCCTTTTCAGTGCGGTGAAGCAAACATTTGAATGCGATCAATGTCGGAGGCTTAAACCGCATCTCAAGAGTGTTGTTTTAATAGCATGTGCAGGCCCTTTGAATGCTATTCGGAAGCTGTAAGAATGTGAATATGTAGAAGAAGGGTTAATGGTGGAGGTGTTTTATTTGAGACGCAAACCGAAATAAGGACAATGAAAACAACCGACGGGATGTCTTTGACCATTAATTTTGCACAGTTTGGAATACACAGTTAATGATAATCTATCTTTAAATATATTGGTTTAGTATAGACATGACTATAGCGGAGGTTTTTGGGGTTTAAGGCCGCCAAATGAAAAAATGTATTGTCGGTCTGACGACTGGTTTGCTTAGTTTTCGCGCCACTAAATAAATGGAAAAGAAACGTACAAAGGTACCCACGCCGCTGAAATTGTCTTTCCGAGCCCACGAGAGTTAATTAGTAAAGTAATGCGTATGAAAATGGCAACAACAATGCATCTAGAATGTTTTGCAAGCCAACGGATAGCAGGATAACCACAATTATTCAGCGCCCAAGGCAGCAATTATTAACAATATGTCTAAGCTATAAAATCGAGATGCGAGTGAGCAAAGAACCAATAGAAATTTCGTTTTGCATTGAAGATGCTCCACTCCCAGATCAGGTGTACGCGTATGTATGAGCTTTTTATGGCCAGCATTTTGCTTTTCTCGTCTCGTAAAACAAGGTTTATCTTGTAGGATAACTTAAGTGCTGACGCTGGAGAAATCTACCAGTGTCTGTAGGCGATTTTCCGGCTTTATGAAATAACATTTTAATTACTGTTTTATTTTGGTGAAATTAGCATTTGGGGATCAGAAAATCGATTAATCTTACTTAAGTACTGGACTTTGAGCAACTTACGAGGGCCTGTAGGTCAATATTCTGCTTTTGTAAATGGTCGACAGCTATTAGCGGTCATTTTGTCAGTAATATTCCCATACTAGAATCTAAGTGGTTTCAATATGTACATATGTTACGCAGTAACAAACATTTGCTTTTGAACTTTGCTTTATTGTGCCTTTTCAAACGAAACCGCGGTATAAATTTTCTCAAAATTGAGTTGTTTTACGCTGTTTGGGAGTCATTCTAAATATCGAAACAAATCTTGTCTATTTGATTCTAACTCCAAAAGACACAGATTCAAACCTCGTTTTTAGGAAAAGAACCAATCAACTGTCTTGAAAAATGTAAGTGTCATAGTGATCACCCTGTATATACGCTTCATTTATAGTTTAATGTCTTTCCGCTGTTGGTTACTGAGGTTTTTTATACTTTAAAGTTCTAAGGCAAGATTTTGCGGCAGTTCCAAGGGGTTTGTTGTACATGCTGCAAAACTTGAAATTTTCGCTGCCCAATTTACAAACAAAATGTTCTTAGAAATATACTAATACGAAATATACGAATTACTCTAAGTTCTACACGGTTATGTTTTTTTTGTTATATGGGAAAGTTAAATGAATGGAAGCTGCTACTTTCAAATGCTGTAGTACCTCGACATACGAGTTTAATTCGTTCAGTCATCATTCAATTCATCGCAAAAAACCACCTAAATTCTTTTACAAGAATAAACATTTATTTATAAATAACAAACACATATTCTATAAAAACATAATAAAAGAAAAAGTGAAGTGCTTACGGAAGCGCTTAATTTTCGACACTGGTCTTCGCTTTTTTCGTCACGCTTTGCTCATTTTCACCTGCAGATCGATTTAAGAAAAAAAAAAAGATTTAAAGAAACTGTCCAAAGGAGGTTTGTTTCTTCGTCCGTTTCAGGATATTGCGGAAATGAGTTAGGCAAGTTTCGTTGAACAACTCCGATACACGACCAGTTGCAACTTTTTCGGAGTGATTTTTATCCTAGAACTCTACAACTTTCTCCCACATTCCCAAGATCTCCTTTATTTCTCTTGTAGAGATATCCTCCTCCAACTCTGGCTCCTCTTCAAAACTAATTTTTCGTTGAACCACTGTATACTGCTGCGAATGTAGATCGTGTAACTCCTCGGTTGTCTGCTCCTGAGACTGTTCCTTGACGAGTTCGTTCACATCTCTCTCATCCACCTCCAGGCTCATGGATTTTTCCAGAGAAACAATCTACTCAACCACTGACACTTCGGATTCCAATCCTGCGAAGGCGCTTTCAGCTACAGCCTCAAGTCACAACTTCTTCCATGCAGAGGTTAAGGTCCTCGTTTTAACACCCAGCCAGGCCTGATCAACAATTCTTAGGCATATCACGATGTTAAAGTGGTCCTTTCAGAACTCTTCATTGGTAAGGTTTGCGTCTCCATCACCTCAAAGCAGCGCCGAAAAATGAGCTTGGTGTACAACTTCTTAAAATTAGAAATCACCTGCTGATCCATGGGCTGCAGGATAGGAGTGTTGTTGGGTGGTAGGTAGAAAACCTTTATAAACTTGAACTCTTCGAGTAAATTATCTTCAATATCTGGTAAGTGAGCAGGGGCATTGTCGAGGACGAGAAGGGCTTGCATGGGTAGGTTGTTTTACGGTAGATATTTTTTAACAGAAGGGCCAAACACCAGGTTTATCCACTCCACCAAGAATTTACTGGTAACCCACGCCTTCGGATTTGCTCTCCACATAACTTGCAGTTTTTCTTTTAAAACCTTATGAGACTTAAAGGCTCTGCGATTTTCCGAATGGTATACTAGCAGAGGCTTGATTTTGCATTTGAAAAGTGCAAGAGATGATCTATCCTTCATGGGTTTGTGACCTGGCATCGTCTTCTCTTCTGCCGTTATGTAAGTCCTATTCGGCATTCTTTTCCGGAAAAGCCCTGTCTCTTCACAGTTGAATACTTGCTGGGGGATGTATCCTTTGGCTTCTATCAGTTCGGAAAACGTTTTGTTGTAAATCTCAGCTGCCTTCACATCCGAACTTGCAGCCTCACCATGCCTGACGACGGACTGGATGCCGGTTCTTTTCCTAACGTTGTCAAACCAGCCCCGACTGGCTTCAAACGAGTCTTCCGATTCCTCGTTTGTGGAAGTGTATGGGATCTGCTTCAGCAAATCACCGTAAATCGCTCGTGCCTTCTCACATATGACGCTTTCTGTTAAGGTTCCTCCTTGAAGCTGCTTCTCTGTCACCCACACCATCAGTAGTTTCCCCATCTTTTCATGGAGAAAGGTCCGGAGGCTGGAAATTCTTGTAACGCCCTTAGCTGGCGTTAAACCGTTTATCAACTCCTTCTTTCCTTCGATCACACAACGTCTTTTTTTGTATAACTCGAGTTCTCTAAGTTCCATTTAAACAACATTGTCAAAACACGACTAAATATACAGGGTGTTTTTTAATAAGTGTCCGCGATTTTATAGAGCATTTCCTCAGGTATTTTGAAGATAAATAGTTCTCTTCAAGGGTGTTGAAAAATTAACTATAGTTCTTGATTTTTCTTAGTAATTCTTTATATAATACGGTATTCGGACAAAACAACTATACTTGAAACACATTCGTTGGTTATTTTAAATCAACATATTTCTTATTTGGATATTTTAAACATGATTTCTTTTGATTAATGGAAATCAAAATATTTGAAAAACTGCTGTTTTGGCGATTTTTGATGGAAATTCCTTTTTACATTAAAATAATAGGGGAATTCATTTTTCTGTCAAAAATATGATACAAGCGTGTTCGTAAAAGTTATGACTCTTCAAAATAGAAAAAGACATGTAGATGTAAGTAGCTAGCGCTCTTTATATGTAAGAACAAAACAAAGACCAAATTTAAGTTTCGCATGTTAGAAAATCCCCGAATTTTGTATTCGGGGATCGTTCAAATTTCAATATAATTTCAAAAATTACTTAGAACGAACGAAAATTAAACTGTAGCTCGATAAGTAAGTATATTATATTCTTATAATGAATAGTGTTTCTTTTTATTAGAACTCTAGTTTTTTATTTCTTATTTTCTACGTTTAGGCGGCGGTCCCACAGAACCACCGGTGACCATCAAGCAGATTTCCAACATATGCAATTCTTTTAGCTGTGGGCGCTTTTTCCTTTTTATCCTTCATAGGTTCTAGTTTTGTCAACATTTCAAGAACTCCTGTACAAGTATTTTGTTCACTTCACAATATCTGTTAGTGTATTTATAGGCACCTTTCTTCTTTCATTTTTCAAAATGTTTCTCAGTACTCTGGCGCCTTAATTTCTTCTTCAGATAAACTGGATATCCAACCGTGTTTTTAAAACTCTTTGTACATAGATCCTCGAAAATATTCTGAATGGAAGCTGGGAAACTCTCCACTCTCAAAGGACTTCTATCTGAAGGAATAATCGTTAATGTTTTGGGTTCCTCATACAATAGGTTTCATCAACGTCTTTCAGAATAAATTCCGAAAAAAGAATTCTTTGGTGCATTTTCTGGCCATAATAAATACATTCTATAGGGAAAGTTGCAAGATAATCAAAAGAACTTTGGATTTTCGTCCATGACACTAGGATCTCTATAATCCAGATTAAGCAGATATAATTTTGAGTGTTCCACAATGTCATTAGACTTCCAAGCAGAGGAGGATTCAATAGGAACAATCCTACTTCAAATGCTGAGATCATTCTACCTCCACTATTAGACATGTTTTGAAGAGTAAACTCAAACCTCACAAGAAAACCACCGACTGGACAAATGTACACACAAAAATAAAATTTTGAAGCAAACGAAACCAATGCCCGACATAGAGGAATCTAACATTGTTATGGGCGAGAACCAATCTTGAAAATTCCCATATGGTAGATAACGCCCAGATCGAGTGATGGTAACTTATGCGGATTTTATGGTCAGAACGCTATTGAATAGATGCTTCCTAAATATCTTGTTTAACATTGTAGGATGAATTATTGCCTTAAGGTTATAGGTGTTAAGTGGCCTGCATGGGAGACGCGCTTCTTGAAAATTATGTTGCTGCTTTTCAAATCGACGTAGCGGTATCGGTGGTTATTTCAGTAATAGGTTCTCAAAGATGCCATTCTTGTTTAATATCAAAGAAAAAATTCAATTTAATGCTCTTATTTATATTTGCTAAACTGGAAACTGAAAGGAAATCGAAAAAATGTGCATATTCCCCCGAGACTCAAAGAATCTACTTTATCCGTCTCTCCATCCAGTTTCAATCTTTGATAGGAGAAGAAAAGTATCTTCAGTCATTCAAGTTGTGGACATTGAAAACATACACTGTTGAAAGAAGCATTTGAGGATCAATTTTGGATAATTTGTAATAAAGTTGAAGAAAACGAAGAAAGAAAGGTAAGATACAACTTGATTAAGTGCAAGCAATTAAATGCTGGGCGTATGGATATTTTAAACAATCAAGTGGTAAATTGTAGACAAAAAACAATGAAGATGGTCATGGTGAAAGCAATTTCGCATCTTAAAGAGCATAATTAAATGCCTGCAGGCAAGGATTTTCAAAGTTTGAAAACTTCGAAATCATTTTGTAACGAATTTGTAATCTCAAATCTTAAGGATACCAATATTTTCAATTTCTTCCCGAACACTTTTCATCACTTTTCTGCGATTTGAAATTTTGAAAAATCCAGGAGTTTGTTTAGCATTTGCATTAAGCAATAGGAAATTGAACTGAAGATGAAAATGGGGATTGAATAAAAGATGGAGAAACTGAAAGTGAATTCTAGTGCTCATAAAGAAAATGAGATAAAGAAGTGCTTAAAGATGCTTAGTGAAAGGAAGCTCGCATAAGAAGAAAGGTTTTTGCATAGTTGGGAAACTTTGAAATTTGTAATCTTGAAAGTTAACAAAGTTTAAAATTTCATACTTTTCAACACACACATTTCAACAGTTTTCTGCAATTTACATTTTTTTAAAATTCAGAACCGTGTTTAGCATTTTTTGATCAAATGCTGCCAATGTCTGCAGTTATATGAACTGAAGGTGAAAATGGGGATTGAATGAAAGATGAAGAGACTGAAAAATGATGATGAAATTAAGTTCTCATAAAGAAAATTATATAAATAAATGCTTAAAAATGCTTAGTTCTATACAGGGTGATTCAAAAGTGACGTCATTCCTTTTAAGGGGTTGTAGGGGCTCACTTGGAGTGTACGAGAGAAATATTGAAAACACTTTTTTTGAAAATTTCTAGAAGATATTAACAGTTGAAAATCGAATTTCAACTTTGTTATTAAGTATTATTTTAAAATAGTCCCATGTTTGCTTGGTAGCCTTTTGGAATAGTTAACCATTCGAAAAGAAAAATTACGATCTTTGCTTCAAATTAAGAAAAATTTTGATATTAAAAAAGACCTCTTCTACAATTTTTTGATGAAAAGTCAAAGCGGCACTGATGTTTTTTGTCATTAACAGATAGTTAGTAGATAGCTAACAGATTGATAATAACAAGTATTTGTCAATCTGTGACTTACTTTGAAGCTCCTTTCACAAAATGTACACCAACATCGAATTTGCGGATATGTGATTAGTTATGGGAAAATGCCACACTAACATACCAGAGGGTGTAAGACCTTACACCAGCAAAGGGCTGGAGCTACTGGACGATTGGCTCCAGGAATTGACGCAGATTGTGGACGATCTAGAGGTGCTCGGGACGATCTAGAATTGCAGCAGAGCCTTCCAGGAGTGCTCGGAGCATTGCACAACGACTGACACTTTCCCAGGCACCGGATAATTGTACCTATAACTCCCCAGAGGAAGGGCCACATTCCTACCATGTACGTAAGATACAGAGGACATTAACTCTCTGATCTTCCGAACACCGGTACAACTTGACCAGGAGTTAATTAACCAAATACGAGAAGCTGATCAAAAGGTGATCCCAGACTGCGGCGAATAGTGCACAATAAAGTGATTGGGGAACAAACATGTCTGGAGTTAAACGGGCAGAACTTCGTCAACCTTTTGTGATTTAACAGCTTAATTGTATTTTATTTTATTAATATTAATCATTGATACATAACCTTACACAGGAGATGTTTGTTTACATGTGAGGCGAGTTTAGGTATATCACTCATCTGCCCCAAATAGGATGGAAGCACTGACGGCAAATTGACAGGGTTATCCTAACCTCAAAATATTTCTATTGCTTTCTCTTTCTTTGTTTTGTGTTTATCCATGGTTACTACAATTTTCAATAATTAAGAAGTAACAGGTATTTACGTAATGTTAATTAGGCAGATTACCTTGAAATACATCGTTGCCGTAAGTCTGATCTAGTTTTTGGCAAATATCTCAGTTTTTGATAAGAATTAATTTTTTTTACTATTTTTCCTGTACTCCCAAAACACCCCCAGAGGATGACGCCACTTTTGAATCACCCTGTATAGATGAAACAAAACGTGCTGAGGAAAAAAGGATTTTGCAAAGTTTGGAAACCTCGACAACATCGTAGTATTTTGTAAGAAATTTATTTGTAATTTCTAATGTTGTTTTGTTGTTGTTGAAATGAACAATTTTGAACAGTTTTCTGCGATTACAAATTTTTAAAAATTCAAAGGATTATTTAGCACTTTCCAGATTATTTAGTAAAATGTTTGTGGAAAATGAACTGAAGGTGAAAATAAGAATTGAATAAAAAATGAAGAATCTGAATATG
The DNA here is from genome assembly GCA_024550625.1 of Dendroctonus valens. NCBI lineage: Eukaryota > Metazoa > Arthropoda > Insecta > Coleoptera > Curculionidae > Dendroctonus > Dendroctonus valens. The sequence goes on from JAJTJO010000010.1 coordinate 711,127, forward strand.
AAGAGGAAATATAGTTCTCATAAAGAAAATCAGATGAATAATTTATCCAATGTGTACACACCCACTTTCGCCTCAGATAAATAAATGCTTGAATATGTTTAGTTCTAGATGGCTGAAAGAAAACTTGCGGATGAAAAACTATTGGCAAAGTTCTATCGATTTAGTATTTCATACTTATTCCTGGTTCAAGCATTTTTTTTGGTAAATACTCATATAGTGTTAGTGGCCTTAGTGGTATCCCCAATAATATGGTCTACGGATATACGAAAATAAGTGAAGCAACATTCAAGCTGCACATATCTTGCTATCAGCTACAAAGATATATCTATTCATTCAACCATCCATCCACAAAAAGACCTTTATGTAACGTCACTCCATTAGAAAAACACATGCCGTAAGCCCTTCTTCCTTCTTCATCTCCACAAAGTCCGAGCGAAAACACGTCAGTTCTGCACATTATCGGCGTTGCTTTCATCTTGCCGACGAATGATTCTTTTCATTAACACTTCGGTCCGAAGAAAGAACGCGAGCACTACCTATATGTTTGGTAAACACACAGTCGTAAAATCCCACAGAGTGTCGGTAGAGAGGCAAATAGACCGCCAGGACATCTGCATATAAAGAACCTGCTTCATTGATCCTGTTTGCTATGTGGTCAGAACTTTTTACAGTAGGCCTTTTTTCCGGTTCCATGGTGCAACCTTTATGGAATTAGGATATTGGATTATTTATTTTTCAACAAAACCTGCCTGGTTTTTATTGCTTTTTATGTAAATTTCACTTTTATATCGCTTTGTTCTTCTACTACACCAAATGGAACTTATTTGCTCCAAGAGTGAGCTTTCTTCTTCTATGAACTAGTCTCATGACCGATAACTAAACTTATTCTATGGTGCAGTACTTACACAAGATTATTCTATTCTAAGCTTTGTTTCTTGAAGGAGGTTTCAGGTTTTGGTTAGTTCTAAAGGAGACAAGTTAAAATTTGGCATTTTGGCTTTTTTACTCCTTCTGTAAACCTTGACAACTTGTTGCTTCGTGTTTCTTTGACCCTTTTGAAGAACACTCGACACCATCAAGTTGAAAACTGCAATTTTGTGGCATCTTTGCCTTTAACAAGCTGTATATTTCCAAATCCTCTTCACATTTCGGTGTTTAGTTACTTAATCATTTGAACTCCTCTGTGAGTTCGTAACCCTTTTCCTCACTTATACAGCATTTAAGAGAGTAGTTCAATGCACCATTTTTGGGGATACAAATTTTGACGAGCAGCCTCGAATTGGCAAACAAGAGACGAAACTTTTCGATTATGAAATCTGCATGAAAATCCGATAAATTTCACTGTCGAAATGAAAGGTCATCGGCAAGAAACGGTGCCCGCCCATCTCGATGGCCGGAAAAAATCTCAATTAAAATCTGAACTTATCTGGAACACCGATCGCACGCAGAAAATAGTTCAAATAATTGTTTCACTTAACAGAATGGCCCCATAAAATATTAATTTAATTTTAATATAGAGTTAATTGCTGGCCTGGTCACGACCGTGCCCCGCCCATTCTTCGCCGGTAGAACGCGAACAATGCCCGACCATCAAACTGAATGTGCCCGTGTAATATTCCATATTGTATTTGTGCACTTTTTGTCCGTTTTTTCCCATTGAAATTGTAAATGAAAATCTACCGGTGGCCGTTGAGTTACGCTTCCATTCGAAAAACGTAACATGGCATTTTCGAATTACCATCGAAGAGCATTCTTGTCATTGCACTCAATGTCTCACGCCGATCCAAATGAATAACTGCTCCTCTTGTCACTTTAAAGCGCACTTCCATCACACGTGTTATTACTCTTGAGGGCATTTTTGCATTTCGGACTCAACAATAGTCCATTTATTACGTCATAGACGGCAAAAGTCGGTAGTGCTTAAGTCTGGACGGTGCGGTGGATTAAACAATGGACTTGGTGAGCAACAATTAATTAAACGACCTGTCCACTGGCATAAAACCAGTTCTTATTTAAAGAAAAATAGAGCAATCCACTCATGGAATACTTTAGATGTAGGCTCTTTGTATATGCATGAGTTGTAGTCGTTTTCTCATTTAAAGAGGAACTTTTCCAATACTATTCTGGGTAGTGTTCACTGAAAGCAAAACTACAAGTCTGGAAGCAAGAAAACCGAAAAAAAGACAATGTGTTTTCACATTTTGCTTAATTTCGCCTTACTGTGAATTTGCAACGAATTTTGAAAATTCGTCATTAGAAACGTTTTCTTTTGGTTCGTATTTGCATTTACAACACTTACCACAAAGTTGGCAACTTCTGGCTCTATCCTAGTTCTCTTCTTGAAGCTATTTTTTATAGCTCCTAGAGTTTTGCCACATTCATCCTTTTTGTCTCCTACTTTTCCTCAAAAGTTTTTTTTTTTGCTTCAACATTTTGTATTGTATACAGAATGATTCAAAATTGGCGTCATTCCTCTGGGGATGTTTTAGGAGTACAGGAAAAATAGTTTAAAAAATTAATTGTTATTAAAAACTGAGATATTTCGAAAAAACTAGATCAGAAGGATGGCAACAATGTTTTTCAAGGTAATCTGCCTTATTAAAATTACTTAAATACCTGTTGCTTCTCAATTAATAAAAATTCCAGTAACCATGGAAAAATACAGAAAGTGATAATAAAATAGATAAGGCTAAACGGTAATTTCAACATGATTCGTTAAATGTAGGAACGTACTTTTTCGAAATGTCAATATTGTCAACGAGAAATTGATCTTTTATTGGCATCATAACCTCAAACTGATGTTGACAATCATACATTTCTGGGTTTAACTCCAAGCAAGTTTCTGTCTGTGTAATCACTTTATTGTGCATTCTTCTCGAGCAGCTTCTCGTATTCGGTTATTTAACTGGTGCGCAATTTGTACCGGTGTTCGGTAAACTGGAGATTTAATTTGTCCTTGGGTTCTGTGTGTCGTAGGTGGTAGGAATGTAACCCTTCCTCGGTAATTATCCTGTTCCTGGGAAAGTGTCAGTTGTTGTGCAATGCTCCAAGTACTCCTGGAAGGCTCTGCTACATTATCTCCAATGCCTGTTCATCTATGCCTGGAACCCGAATACCTCTTGTAGTCCCCTATCTTCCTGGAGCCAATCGTGCAGTGTCTCTAGCTCTTTGTCGGCGTAAGTTCTTATAGCTTTTGCCATGGGAATGACGCCAATTTTTAATCACCCTGTATATTCTACTAGTAGTCCAACAGTAGGCGGACAATTCATATGAAGAAAAGTTCCCGTGAGCGCAACTCACAATCAGTCATTAATAGTGAAAATCCAAAATTAGTACTTGATGCAGAATAATTCTTCAGTAGATAGAGGCAAGGTAGTCAAAGTGAGCGTCGTTTTATATCTTCAGAGGAAGAATCAAATGATGTCTGAAGTTATGTTAAGGTAAAATCAAAATGCAAAGTGAAAGAGGCGAATTTAATACTAGATAGAAAGAAGATGAAACTGAGTATGCCGGAGAAAGTTAGAAATCAAAAAAAACTAAACGCCTTGTCCTCTAAAGCTGGAAGAAAACTTCCAGAAGGAAAAGGAAATAGAAAGTTGTATCACCAGGAGATTCGTCTATAGGAAGCAGCATTGCAGCAAGACTTTGACTTTTCGATTCTTGTTCAGAAGGCCTTTCAATGTTTTTGGGTTAAACCATTAAAACTGGTAAAGTCTCAGATCGGCGTGTTATTGAGGAGGATTTCACCAAACGAATCATGTGAACAAGAACAATATATTATATTGAAGAAGATGCTTTCAATTTTTAAAAAAATCAACATTCTTCAGATTTATATTTGAAAGTGTAGTCACAATTTTCAATACAAATAAAAGTAGGAAAGAAAGCACAATCTTAAGGACCCCTTTGGAGTAATTTCAACTATACAATGAATAATGCATGTTTTCGACTGTTCTTCTCAGATTTATTCACCTTGTCGTTATTTTCAATTGCTACCAAATTTGTTATTAAGATATTTTCTTTAGGTCTTTTCAATTACAATACTTTCGGCGTTTTACTGCTTCGGATTCTTCCTTCGTTGTCTTCTAGCTCTTTCTAGGTTTCTGCCAGGTTTCTCTGCTTTACATCAGTTTCGCCCTGCAATCTTCTATTTAGTTACTTCTACAATTAGCACCACAAATGATAAATTTCCAATTATGCTTGTTGTTGGTTTGTCAAGCTTTCAAAGCTTTTCCTTGCAATTTGTTGCATCCTCACTTTAAGTATTTACTTCATTAGTTGCTGTTTCATATTTGTCCACTCTAATACGAACCTCATTTTCCTGCCTCTTGGCGTTTTCATCTTCACTAACCCGTGGCTGTCTTCGTAACCATCACTATCATCCGAAGCCTCAAGTCTGGTGAAAGTGGAGGCCATCTGGTACATATCCTGAAACATTAAAACACAATATTTTTCGTTGATCTGATATCAAAAATCCATTCTACGTTACAGTACTACAAAGTAAACTATGAGTGATTTCCTTCTAATCGAACAATGTGCAAATAAACGATTCCCGACACGTCCGCCTTCAAATACATCCTCGATTTGATTTAAGCTAGACCTTCCAGTGGAAAAGAATTTGATGGGTTCTTAGTGCCAATTAGAGCGTCTGCTCACGTCCACCATTTTCTTAATACATTTTAAATAAATGTAGCGCCACCACAATAAGCCACCACAGCGATCTCGTGAATGTCAAACAGAACCTTATGAATATTGTATAATTTGGTGCATCCTGTTTTCGGGATTCGGTTGGGTTTGTACAGTTTCCACACAAGTTACCGGAAATTAGGCAGTTTTAACGTGTTTTTTGCAATTGAATCAGTTACTAATGTACCATCGAAGCAATTTTTCATCCAGTGTTTTATTATTAAGTTTCTTTCTAAGTCGAAGTGTGTTGATTTTAAACGCACTTGTGTATCTTAGATAGATTCTTCTGCTGCCACTGCTGTGTCATCTTCGGTTGGATCTCATTTCATTTTCATCCAGTTTATTATATTTTATATTATGAGTTCTGGTTTATTTGCATTCAAGTATTAATAGGTGATCATTTTTATTTGTGTTTTCCGTTTTGCTTTTACCAGCTGTTACATTATTCGAAAGTTTTGTCTGTCTGTTGCTTTTTACCACCTTGTCCAAGTCCTGCATCCAAGGTTCCTATCTCATTTCAATTGGGTTGCAATCGTCTCATTTGAAACTGTGTTATGAATCTGTAAATTTTTTCACTTGGTTTTCTTGGATGTTTTTAAAATCGTTTCATGTTGCTGTTTTTCCACATTTGGAAGCAGTATTTGATGCGTTCTTCAAAGAAATTCAATGCTATGAAGCAACAAATAATCTGAATGTTTCAAATGAGTCAAACATCATAGAAAATTGATTAGCATTTGCTTAAAACATTGTATTTTATGCACTTTTTCATTGCCCATAACACGCGTTGTTTAAATACACCCACGGTAAACATCAACCGAAGAAAACTGTGATGGCTAAGCAATATTAATTGATCAGCATCAATTACCGGTTAATCCTTGATCAGTATCACGCCATAGAAGACATTTACGATCAATTACTGCGGGTTTTCGGAAAAAAATCCTGCAACTGTTGCATGTGATTGAAAAACGACGCCCATGTTGGAAATCGTCAATAATTACACGTTGTAGAATCTACAACATCTTAATCGAACTGAGCGAGTGCCCTAAACTATGCAGCTATAAATTTATTTCAGAAACAAATTGCGCTGTCACAAAGGTGCTGATTATCCGTCAGCACTAATACCAGTCCTCTCTAGGCAAATCGTCTCTACTTAGCACCGTTTAAGTGAGATTGCAGTCTTATTCATCTTGTCTGCTTAAGAAACTGATAGAACATCCAGGGCATAGAGGTGATTCAATATTGAAGCTAACAGTTCAAGATTTACAGCTTTTAGTAATTTTTTTCCTGCTGCGTGGATATTTGCTGCATCACTTGAATGATATGGCAGGTGTTAATGGGATATGAAGATGATGACCCATAACTTTTAATATCGTCTTGCGTCGTAAAATCAAAATGATCAGAATGGCAGTTTCTCTTTTAGTAAACTACAAGGACTGGTTTTTGTTGCTAAGGCTGAAAATTGAACAATTTATTGTCCTAGCAAACGACAGTGAAAAACTAGTTTCCTGAGAGCATTTGGTAGCGATAGAATAGAATAAAGCCCCTACGATCCTCAGTTTATTGACTTTTTTGTTCGCTTGAAGAATAAGTGATAGAAGGCAATGTAAACATTCTGTTTGGTTTATTAAAAAACCGTTTGTTGTCTCTATTTGTGTCTATTGTTGAAAGTCATAAGGGGTTAACAAGTATTTTTCTTTTCCTCTATTACGACTCGACAGCTCAAGACAAATGGACTGTCTGTATTATGGCTTCTTCACTTCTGACTACGCTCTGTTGTCAGTTGCAACAGAGGGCCCAACACATTCTGTTATTGAAAATTGATCCAGCAGTCACTGCTGCAGTTCTAATGGAGCCAAATCTGCTCTATCCACTGGCCTAAGACAGATTTTTCCGCCCCCTTTGAAATTTCGAAAGACGATTTTCAACACCAGTAGTAGGACCCAGTGGTAGCGGGCATACTCTGCTGAAGGATCGCTTGCAGGTGCCATTAGAGGTTAAAATGGTGACGACACGCACGACTCCATCAGGACCAGAATGCACTTGCTGGATTCTGCCGAGTGGCCAGTGCAACGGAGGGGTAGTATCCTCCTTGATGAGAACCATCATTCCCACTTGAAGCTCGCCTATTGATTTACGCAATTTCGCACGCGGCTAAAGTGTCGCCAAATATTAATTACTCCAACTCCCCCAAAGTGTTGCACCATTTGCTGTAGTCGCTCAAAGTGCTTTAGTCGGTTGAAATTCACGGCTTTTACAGTTCTTTGGGGCAGCGCGGTAATCTTTCGTTCGATAATGAAATAAGATGGTGTAAGAGGATCAAGGTCTTCAAGAGTTTCGGATAAGGGAGCCAAAGGTCTTGAATTCAGGATTGCTTCTACCTGAGTCAACACTGTATACAGTTCTTCAAACGTTAAGCGGGCTGATAAGTTGATAGGTCACTGACGAGTCCGAAATGCACCGCTTTAGTCGAAAAACAAACAAAAGCACATATGTACGATTTGACCAGAGTTCGGTTTCGCGCTTTACTATCCTTTAATAAGCACGGTCCAGCAAAATTTACACCTACAACATGAGAGGGTGGTGAAGGCGTGAACATCGTCGGGTTTGCTTTGAAACATTGTAGTCAATTTTGAATAACATGTCTGACTGTACTCTTTCCACGCAAGATCCAAAATCGGCATCTTAAATTGCTGAGCAAAAGTGCATCGGAAGCGACAGAGGTGACCTACACCCAGAAGAAGACGAAACAATAGGAGCATGCACCGAATACATATATCTTGGAACAAAAATTGAGACTGGAGGCCGTACAGAGAAAGAAACAGAACAACGTATCATAAAAGGGTAGAAAGTGATCGGCTGCCTAAACTCCATCTTATGGTCAACATGTATATCCCGAGAAAGGAAAGTCCTCCTATACAACTCCATATTTCAGAGTATAGTGCTGTATGGATGGGAAACTTGGCAACTTACTACCCACCTAGAGCGGTGGTTGCGTTCTCTGGAGATGGACTTCTGGTGTAGAGCAGCAAGGAAATCAAGGTTGAAGAGGATAACTAATGAGGAAATCAAAGACAAACATAATAGAAGAAATCCAACGAATACAGTTGATATGGTACGGGCATGTTGAGCGGATGGATGACACAAAAATTCCCAAACAAATCCTCAGATGGACACCAACAGAGAGAGGGCAAAGAGGAAGACCCAAGACGACATGGATGGATGGAATAAAAAGAGCCATGTTGGAGCTAAAGCTACAACCAGAGCAATGGGAAGACAGAAGAGGATGGAAGCGAGGAACCGGAAGGCGCATGGCGCTGTGACACCGGATATATATAAATTGCTGAGCACAGTTTGAGGAGATGCATGTGATAAGGGCTCATATTCTTGCTTGATCAATAACTTCGCTGAATGACAATGATCAGACAGAAGAAGAGGATGCTTTCGATCATAATTCTACATAGAATGTCTTAAACGGCCACCTACTCTTAGCAAGTCATTCGGGATAAAAGGGTCAAGCGAAAGAATATTGTTTTTACGAGGTAACACATGAAAATTATTTAATGAATTAATTTCTCTTGCAAAATGCTGAAGTTGGGCTAGGCGCATCAAAACTGTTAATGACTCTTCCAGTTCGCTTACAATATGCGGTTACTCTTAGGACTCAACATCAGATAATAAAACGACGGACTTTTTTTTGTCTGGAATATCTTGTGTCAGTTTTCACTTGCTAAGGACAGTCGGATACCTCTTGCGTTAACCACGTAGGACCCGACCACCATAACTGTGATTGCCGTAATTCCACCGGATTTAGACCGCCTGAAATAATATCAGCAGGGTTTTCACTTGAATTTACATGTCTCCAATTCTTAGTATCAGTGCAATTTTGGATGACTGATATACGATTCCCTACAAAGGTTTTAAGAGTACAGGGCTCTAAAGCTAGCCACGACAGTACAATGGAGTCGCACCAGTAGTATATGTTAGAATTTTAACATCAAGGGAATCACAGGGGACAGTCTTTTTCAAGAGTTTTGTTAACAACGTAGCTCTGCACAATTCTAGGGGTGGCAAAGTAATTGTCTGAAGTGGTGCCACTCTCGATTTTGCATATAAGAGTTGTGCACGACGTTTGCCATCGAAATCTTATCAGACTCACAAGGTGAAAATATCTTTATATGCGCCTTTTATAAAATACATTACTCATATTCTACAAACATTTAACCCTATAATTTAACAAAAATTTAATAAACATTTAACCATTTAAACATATAAGCCTATATATTTACAAGCAAATGAAAATAATCATTCACCCTCCTGCAAATGAATATAAAATTAGGCTCCTGTGTGTCCACTTTTGGGCGGTGTTATTTCTAATGTGCCGACAAAGGAGTCGGCACTTCTTTCAGTCAGCTCCTGGAATCGTTTGCAAAGTCGGCGTCGGGACGCCTTCAAAGGGAGAAAATATAAGCCCCAAAAGATTGGGTATTGTATAAACCACAAAACAACAAATTGTTTCTAGGAAAAGATATATTAACGGTGAAAGCCGTTATTAACCGAACCGTTGAGAAAATCAACCAATTTTTTTATTGAATCTATGCGCAAGGGTACTTGAAGTTTGCCAAATTTTCTAACAAATAACTATTATCTCAATAATATGAAAATGACAAAGCACCTTTTATGCCTGTGGTCTTCATATTATTTGAATAAATCACTTGAGTTTCGAATATTATGGTTTTGTTAGCTGGTCTTGTGCCATTATTTACCTATTCACAGTACAGTGCGCCTGCGCAATTAGCCTACGGATATTTACGGATTTTTGAGCAACGATATACGGAAATTTGCTATTAAAGAGTTGGCATCCCTGGGACAATGCATATACACATGCTCCATATGCTATTGTGGAAGAAGCTAAGAATAGAATTTTTGCAACGATAAATTAGCATTAGTATGTATTATGGGGGCATAGGTATCATGAAATTGCCATCATTTGCTTAAAGGGCCATTGCAACTAATAAGCTTTTTGAATTTCTTCCAAATTCATGATCAAAGGAATTGTCTTCTACCAGTGCCTCTAATGGAGCTTACTTAGCACTCCTCAAATCTGTTCAGCGTGCTTTCGAATCTTTTGAATCTGGCCTCAAATACTCATGCTGCTTTGTGCCTGAATTATAGCTATTTAGATAGCTCTTCTCTTCTCTCTTCTCAAATTTAGTCAAGCTAGATTTGATAGAACCTCTACTTTGCCGAAGGGCCCTTATTTGATTTTCGACAGCACTCATATTGATTTAGAAAAAAAAAGTGTGGAATAAGTCTCCACAAAACGAAGAAAATTTCTTCAAATAGAGAGGAATTCCTGTTTCCAACAAAGTGGAATTGGGCTAGAAAATGCGCTACTCGAGCTCTAAATAGAATTCGACGGCAAATTTCTAAATTGTTAACTGAATTTTCAGCCTAAGTACAATGGAATGTTGACCCAAATATTCAGATTACTCTAAGCCTGCGGTATAGGAAAAAGATGGAACGATTCACAATTTCCACACTGTGGTGTTCTCAATCAGCTGTTTCTGATCCGGCTCGAAGGACCAATGTCTGGTTTATTAAAAAAAACCGTTTGTTTTCTCTATTTTCGTCTATTGTTGAAAATCATTAGGGGTTACCAAGTATTTTTCTTTGCCTCTATTACAACTCGGATAAATTTTTTGAAAATCACCCTGCAGAGTTTTGCGGAAAGTCACAAGTGCGTTCGCCTGATTAAAAATTCGTTCAAAATTTAAAAAAACATGACATTGAACTATATTTTAGGAAACTGATAGACTCAGGTGCGCTCTATCCATTGGCGTAACAAGCACTTTTACAGGTCATATGGTTTGATTGGAAAAAAATATTGAAAATAACTTTAGCAAAACGTTTCGTGGCAAATCAAAAGTGCACTTTATTAGAAATTTTATAAAAAACAATTGAGAAACGCGGGACTGAATTGCGTCTCGCACTATTTATAAAATCAAGTACGCTCTATTCACAACTCTTGTTCCAGTTCATTTGGTTTTCTCGAAAAAAAATTCAAAGTCGCTTTCTAAAGTGTTCAAATTCGTTCAAAATCAGAGGCAATGAGGCAAACTGAACCACATTTTGCGGCACTTCTAGAGCCAACTAACAGGTACTTTTCTAGGTCATTTTGTTTGTTCAGAAAAAAAATATGAAAATCAATTTGCGAAGAGTTTCGCGGGGAGTCACAAGTGAGCTCACCTGATTGAAAATTCGCACAAAGTAAGAACATCGCGACACTGAATTATTCTTTGCGGCGCCAACAGAGTCAAGTACGCTCTATACCGTGTTATAATACGTACATTTCCAGATCATCTTCTCTGTTCAGAAAAAAAATTAGAAAATCAATTTGCAAGAGAGTTTTGCGGGAAGTTGCAAGTGAGCTTGCCTGGTTAACAATTTGCACAACGTGAGAAGAACGCTTTGCCGCACTAATAGAGTCAAGTGCGCTCTATCTCCAAGGACGCATCAAGCCCCTGGATAGGTTTTCCAGGTTATTTGCTCTGAAAAAATGATCGAAAATCACAGTAACAGTCACAAGTCCGGTTGTCTGACTAAAAATTCGCACAAAATAAATTAAAAGTGTCGCTGACCTGAACTTTACGACGCTAATAGAGCTACGTGCGCTCTGTTCAAGGGCGTATTAAGCACTTTTCCGGCTGATGTGGTTTGGTCGGAAAGTTTGATTAAAAGTCACTTCGTAACGAGTTTCGCCAGAAATCAAAAGTGCACAAGCCTGATTAAAAATTCGCAAAAAATCCCATAAAAGCGCCACTCATCAGCACTTTGTGGCATTAATAGAGTCAAGAACCTACGCTCTATCCAGTGCCACAAGCATTTTTCCAGGTCGTTAGGTCATTTAACAAACTTTTGGCTGACAATCCGCTTGAACGCTTACACTGTTCTGATGACATCAGAACAGTGTAAGCGTTCAAGCAAACCACTTCTGAAGATGCAAGCCACACGTGCTTGCGAAACGTCAAGAAGAAATTCTACCGAACGACGGCCTAAAAACCCGAAAAACCCACTTGTTTCAAGGAATGGCCTCGAAAGTCTATCCCTTTTGATAGTAGGGATCACATTCATGGACGTCTCACAAGCAAGAGTGGCTTCCATCTTGAGAGAGGATTGCCTCTCTTGAGCCAAAAATCCAATTTGAAATCGCATGTTTCTTAAACATCTCAGCAAAAGCATGTAATCTAGTTACAATGAATCATCGTTTGCTGTTCACTGTTGATGACTTCTTTGTTCACCAAAACACCATTTAGGCAAAAATGTTTACTGCGATTCTCCTTCATCGCCCAAAGTTAAAAACAGTGTAAGCAGATCATTAATAATGACAATAGAAAACAACATTTGCCGATAAAACTATTCGCATCGATTGGTAACATAGAAAGTGGTCCAAAAAAAGACGACACAGACATCGATAAACAACCAGCGAACAATATGTTACGTTCTGACATCAGGAGAACATTCGAAAAAAGTCATTTAAATAAAAAACCGATCGTATCTAATTTAGTTCAGTTCGGTGCGATACATCCGAGCACAATAGAGAGATAATAATTTATTAATATTTATAAATTAGAGTGAAGTGATAAATTATCTCTAACGTGTTATTAATGCGTTACATTTTTAGATGACGCCTATAAATTGATAGATTTTGTTAGGCGTGTTTCTTTTATATGGGTAAGGTCAACTTTTGTTTTGTTCAAAATGTACATGGAAGGTAACGTTTGCTGTTTGCTGGACAGTGATTAGTTGCAGATGAAAATCATATACAGGAAGACATCAATGATTTGCTATCTGTGTCTGCCTTTAAATGTTTAAATTAAACGCATTTTTAAGAATAGTATCATTATTATAATTTGTTTCACTGTGATATCACCATTGTAATTTCCTTTGCTTCTTGCATACATGCTGGCTCTTTTTGCTTCTTCATGATTGTAAATGTTTCTAATACGACCCAGTCAACAACTTCTAGTTCTGAGCCTGCTTCAATGTCAAAACCTTTTCAATTGGAGAACGAATGAAGAAATAAACGCACATCTTCAAATCAGTTCTTCAATTAAGGAAGTAGTGCGCTTCCTAATTTCCAATAATTAACTTTTGCCATGCCCGAGTAATGTCGATCGGATCGATTCCGTGAACTCTAAGAAACAACTACATTTCACCTCGTTCCTGTGTAAAATTGTGAAGGAACGGTACAATCTCATCTTCATAAAGATATACTTGGCTGGTCCTTCTGAAGAACCGATTGCTAATAAGAAGAATAACGCAGCCGGCAAAGATCAAAGCGAAACATTGGACGCAAAGTGTACACTAAACTGTGAACTGATATATTTTATTGCGCAGTGTAAACAGTACTGGTTGAGTACCCGAGAGAAGTTAAAACAATGAGACCTTTTAATGAGAATGAAGATGTGTGCGTATGTTCATTAGAACCATCCATAGGAGTTTGGGTCGTGTGAATTTCGGGCATTTTTCTGTGACAAACCATTTCGAAATGATTAATATCGAACAGGAACAGCATCGAATTTAGGAACGCCTTGTAACACATCGTGTAACATATAAATAATGGCGTGTTTTGTATCGGACAAAACCCGAAGTCATTAACGGCCGGAGGAATTTAAATGAAGAAATAAAAGCCTTTAACAATCCAATCGTCTTTAAATAAATTACATTGATGACCACTATATCTTACTGTTGTTTGATTTCCTGGTTGGACTTAGTCACCTTTTTTGCCACAGGAATCGATGAAGATATTCAGATTTCGTTTATCTTTGCAGGTGTACGTTACCCATAAAACGTTCATTGAGCAAACAGATGGTCCACATTTTAAGAGTGAATTGTCTGATTAATTACTGATTGGATTATCAGAGGCTTCAGTATATTTTCGTTTTTATTTGATCTTAATTTGGTCAGGCATAAATGATTAAATCTTAGTATGAAACTTTAATGGTTAACAATGAAAGAGCATTGGGTGACGGCCTAGTCCAAGGGTGACTGATGGATAAAATGGAAAAAAATCAACATTTTCTGACTGACGATGTTGAAGCTCACATTAATACGAGTACATACGTACATGTTGCAAGGCAGAATGCATAAAGATCCGGAGTTAATCGTTTAATTAAAAAATCCCATTCTTCCTAGCAGCTTTACTGTTTAAAATAGTGTTAAATTTCTTGATATGAAGTCAAATAAAACACACAAAATCATACAAAACAGATTTTCAAGAATTCTTTTGTAGAGTACGTTTCGGTTTTCCTATGATCCTCAGGCAAACATTACCTTTTTACACTAATCTACTTCTACGGTTTGAAGAAATACATTTACAAACCAATACACGAAATATTTTCATAAACTTGAAGGAAAATAAGCAATTAACAGAATCTAGGTCTGAGATGAAACTAATGAAACTAAAAATGATGAAACTTAAATATAAATCTAATAATATTATAGCCAAAAAGACTACAACAAACTTCTCAAAAGAATGTTAAAAAGAATGAAGAATAAAGTTTCAATTTAACAAAATGAAGAATTAACAGCATGACGGAGAAGATAAAAACGATTTTTTATCGATTCTCTATAAAACCTCCTTGTAAAGAAGAAGTCTTTTTTGAAAAATATTTTAATTTTTAAATTAATTTATTTAGGTTTCCGTTATGAGGCATTCGATGTATAGTTTGAGATTACTGACTAGGCATATATTAAAATCATACAGATTTGAAGAAAACTTACAGCCAGATTTATCAACATTTACATCTTCTATGACTAAACTTATAAAAGAAGTGAAACAAATCACACAAAAAAACAAAAATTAATAAGAATCTGATTGCAAATCATAAGGTTTTAAAACGATTGCATTGGCTAAAAAAATGAGAAAAGAATCATACAGATATTGTAATTTTCTTTTTTAATTTTTTAATATCAAGAAATGGTGTATGCTGCCAGTTACAATAATAATAAACCACTAAAGAAATTGTTAAATTGAAAATGTAATCTTGAAATGAAACTAAAGCTGGTAAAACTAATAGAGATTTTTTAAGCCTATGCATAATATTTGCAAAAATTTTTAAAACAAATTGGATAAAACGAAACGAAACTGCCTCTAGCACAAAAATGTTTTAATAACCAAATTATAAATCGAAAAAAAAGAAAAAAGTTTAAAAAATTCAATATAAATTTCCAGATATTAAAAGTTGATGAATTGATTAAAGAAATGGATGCAAGTAGCTGAGAGATGTTGCCCAACGTGAACGAAAGTGCGATGTAGAATAATTGAAACATTTTCAAAAACACATCAACCATTCCAAAGAACCACCTTTGCATTGATTACTCAAAATATTTCTTTCTCATAATCCAAAACCGGTAGAAAATTATGGATTTTTGCAGCAGATAGAGAAAATCATCCTTTAGACCTCTGGAAAATTTCGAACTACTGCCATCATCAAGGTTTTTTGAGAAAAGGAACGTCAATTTCTCAGAAATGGATGGAAGCAGGCAGCAGAGAGAATTTGATTAAAGTGAATGAAAATGCGTTTTAGACAAATTGAAAACTACGAACTTCCGTCTCATCAAGAGATTTTGGACAAATTTTCAAAATCACCTAAATATTCCGATTATCATCTGCGCGCCGGTTGTTTAAAGTATTAATTTCTCAAAATTGAAAAATGATAAGTAATTGAGGATTTTTGAGTCAGATAAAGGAAACTATGCTTTAAAAGAGCAAATAAATTCAACTCACAGCCATTTTCAGGGATTTTTCGAAAAAAAATTAAATACAAGGGCTATTTCAAGAACGTTTCGCGACTGCTCGGTTAAAACGTTATTTTCTCAACAATGGAGGCAAACAAGTAGTTGCGAAATTTTGCACAGGATAAACTAAAATGCGCCTTTAAGAAAATGGAAATATCCACCTCTGCCATCATCAGGTGATTTTAGACAATTTTTCGAAATCATCACCACCATTTCGAGAATCTCCTTCGCACCGAGTGCTTAAAATATTCATTTCTCAAAAAGGAAAAACTGTAGACAATTGGAGATTTTTGCGTCGGATAGAGGAAACCATGCTCTAGAGGCTTAGAAAATTTCCCCCTACTCTCGTCGTCACGGATTTTTGAAAATTTTTTAATATGCATGGACTGCTTCGGGACCATTTTGCCACTGCAGGTTTAAAGCGTTAATTTCCCCATCACGGATACAAGCAGGCTGTTGCGAAGTTTGGTGGAAATCAAATTAAAGTGCGCTTTAGCAAAATTGAAAATTACGCCTTCATCAATCAATTTTGGTCATTTTTTCAAACTTACCAGGATTCCGATTATCATCCACGCAGCGATTATTTAAAAGACTAATTTCCCACAATTGATAAAGCGTAGACTTTACGGTTTTTTGCGTCCGATAGAAGAAACTATACTCTAGACGACCAGAAAATTTTGAACCACTGCCATCATCAGGAATATTTTGAGAATTTTTTGAATAGCAATGGACCGTTTCAGGAAAGTTTTTTGACTGCTGGTTCAAAATGCTAATTTCTCAGAAATGGTTGGAGGCAAAACACTGACGGATCTTGTGAAAAGTGGATGAAAGTGCTCTATAGAAAAGTTGAAAATTTCGAGCTTCTATCATCATCAAGCGACTTTGGACAAATGTTTAAAATCACATGCCCAGCGATTGTTATTAATTTCTCAAAACTTGAAAACATTAGATAATTGCCGATTTTTATATCGGATCGAGGAAGCCCTGGCATAGAACGCTAGAAAATGTCGAATCACTGCCATCATCAGGGATTGATAAATTTTTAAAATGCCATGGGCCATTTCGAGAACGTTTTGCAAATGCTGGTTGGAAACTTTATTTTCTCAAAAACGGACATAAGCAGTCAGGTGTGAAATTTTGCACAGGTTAAATGAAAATGCGCCTTTAAGAAAATTGAAATATCCAACTACTGCCATCATCAGGTCATTTTTGACAAATTTTCAAAGTCACCACAACAATGTCGAGAACCTCCTTCACAGCGAGTGTGTGATATTTATTTATCAGAAACTGAAAGCAGTAAGCAACTGGAGATTTTTGCATCGGATAGAGCAAACCATGCTCTAGAAGTTCCAACTACTTTTAAAGAACTACAAAACATCAGGGATTTTTGGAAAAAAAATGAAAATACATAAACTGTTTCAGGAGCATTGTGCGACTGCTGATTTAAATTTCCGTTAATTTCCCCCATAATGGATACAAGCAGGCTGTTGCAAAGTTTTGCACAAACCAAATTAAAGTGCGCTTTAGAAAAATTTAAAATTGCGCCATCATCAAACAATCTTGGACAATTTAAAAAAATCACAAGCGTTCCGATTATCATCTACGCAGCAATTGTTTAAAAGACTAATTTCTCAAAATAACAAATCCGTAGACATTTGCGGGTTTTGCGTCCGATACCAGAAACCATGCTCTAGATGACCAGAAAATTTCGAACCACTGCCATGATCAGGAATATTTCGACTATTTTTTAAAATGCAATGGACCGTTTTAGGGAAGTTTTGCGACTGCTGTTTAGAACGTTCATTTCTGAAAAACGGATGCAAGCAGGCAAATGTGGAGTCTTGCACAAACGAAATGAAAGCGTGCTTTAGAAAAATTGAAAACTGCAATCAGTTTTTAATTTTTTAAGTTTTTGATTTTAGACAAGTTTTCAAAACCACATCAACCATTCCTTGGATCACCCTATGCACCGATTATTTCAAATATTTATTTCGCTCAAACCAAAAACAATAGACAATTGCGTATTTTTGCAAATCATCCTCGAGAAGTCTAGAAAATCTAGTTAGATGTGAAAGCACACGATCTGAAACGGAACTGCAGACAACCTGATAATCTAATAATACAGCTTCTAAATATTATTGGCTGGTGGTAACCTGAATGCTCATACCATCATCGGCTTTTAAAATTTGAAATTTTTCAAAAGATCATCAACAATGTAACTTAACGAACTAACGGCAATATTACACGTATTGCCTGCAACTAGTAAATTGGACTTTGACGTTTATAGTGCACGTTTACGGGCCGTATAGTTTTAAACGATTATTAGAAGCGAACAGAAATGGCCGTTGAACACGTCTGTTTAAAGGATATGTCGCGGTTTTGTTACTGAAGAAGCAGCCACCAAACGACAATAAATTCCTATGATAATTGCATTATTAGAAGCTGAAAAAGTCCTTCAAGTATACAGGCGAGGCTGAAATAAATGCGACTGATAATCAAAGAGGATTTAGGTAGTAAACTGCCAAGTTATCGAGTGCTTATTGAACCAGCAGAACGAATCAAAATATTGTTAAAATGTGCAGATTTCGGAGAAAAGTAGGCAGATTTGTATCTTATTGATACTTAGAAGCTTGATCATGGAACAGACGAATGAATTCCTTCGATTATGGTTCACTTTCCGTTCTTTTCACTAAAATGCCCACATATTCGTGTGGCATAGAAAAAACGATGTAAACCTAACAAACCCAGTCATGTTTCATTAAGGTAATGCGTCAGTTTGTTGCATAAATCCGCTCGTGAAAGGTATTGATTTCATATTAATTGTATACAAATTGCCAGATACCATCTTGGTGCTAATCTCTGAAGGTTAGCCAATGTAGAAATTGGTAAACTGATCTTCTGTGACATGAGAAAATAGTGTGTTTGGAAATAATAATAATGCGGCAATCTCGCCTTAATTACGAACGAAGAAGCAGATTGAGTTTGGTTGTTGTTGGCAGAACAGGCAAAAAATTGCGATAATTGATGGCAAAGAAGTAACTTTGCGTTGACAGTTCCGAGTCCATTAGGCTTAGTCGAGGACTGGTCCGTGACCATCTACTGAATGCTACACTTTAATTAGACACGAAGGTCCTATTTCAATCTTATAATGTGCTCCATCACTCTGTCACACGTATATTCCAATACCGGCTATTATATGCAAATAACTGTCCTGTTCAAATTCAGATGTACGGCCCTGCGTTTACCATACGTTGCAAGTCGCATGGCTACTTGCTCTTGCCCTGAGTTAAATGTTTAAATTAATTAAAAAAAAACATTCATCGCACATAAACTGCTCAACAGAATACATGTTACAGAGCCAAATTTGCCCGAGCTTTCGAACTGGATATTTCGGATTGCTGTGAGCGATTTGATTTTTGAAAGCTTTTTCTAGTCCAATTCTTTTTCAGTCAGTACGTATTTTGGCAAAATGTTGTGATTTAGAGAAAGTTCCTACATGGTGGAAAATGAAACAATGCAAACTTGCTGCAAGTTTGTCATGCTCCCAGTTGAAACAAATTTGTTTATGGATTTCAACACCAACGGCATAAAGATGACTTTTTGATATTTTCGCCTATCTCTTTTATTTACAGGGTGTGCAATAAACTCGACTTATTTTTCAGATTACCAGATTAAAGGCTTAAAGATAAACCTCGTATCTCGAAACAGTTTATGAATTTTTCGCATATCTCTTTTACTCAAGGTGTGAAGTCAAAAATCAATTTTTGGTTTTGCTGTGATAAAATTTGTCTTCTTGGACTGAATTTCAAATTATAGAGTTCATGTTGAAGCTAAATCTTCATAGTCGTGTTCGATATAAATTCAATATACCGGGTGTCTTAAAAGTGGCCATAATCTGAACTGCGCCCGAAGTCTCGAATCCTGGCAGACATTCAATTAAAGTGAACTTTACTTTCGAACAATCCGTTTAATGATGCAACCCTATACATAAAATTTTTGTCTTAAGTCGACTATAAAGTTTTCGTTTGAACGTGAGCTCGAGATTTTGAATCGTCCCAATAAACGAAATGTTATCACTGCAATACCAAAAAGTGGACTTTTGAGCTCACCCTGTAGGCAAATCAGAAACAATCAGAAACTGTTTCGAGATACGAGGTTTGTCTTTAAGTCTTTAGTCTTGCAATCCTAAAAAACATATTTCAACTGCGAGTATGCCGAATTTTTGTAGATGTTTTGCATTGTCCCATTTTCCACTCTTTATCTGCAGCACTAAATTTTTCCAAAAAAGCATACTGACCGAAAAAGATTTGGACTAGAAAGAGCTTCAAAGAGAGATTAAATCGCTCACTTCTTCTTCTCCTTCAGCTTTTAGACGTCCACGGCTGAACATAGGCCTCCTGCATCTTTTTCCAGTTCGATCTCTTTTGAGCGGTGTGCATCCAGTTCTTCCCGGCTAGCAGCTGTAGGTTATCACGCCATCTCGCATGGGGTCTACCAACACTCCTATTCGTCTCTCTGGGTCTCCACTGCATTATTTTCTTGGTCCATTTCACGTCATCTCGACCTGCCCATTGCCATCTCAATCTTGTAATCCGTTCTATGACATCCGACACTCCAGTGCGTCTGCGAAAATGCTGATATCGATTGCTCTCTGGCAGACTCTTAAGCGGGTTATGCTGTTGACCGTGAAAGTGGTGGTTTCTAGGCTCTAAGCTGCAATGGAGATAATGCACGCATCGTACTTACCTTTCTTAAATGTGAGTGTTACCTGGGCATTTTGCCACGATTCGGGGATCTTGCCCTCTTTGACACATTTGTTCAGCAACACAAGCGGTGCTTTTTCCAACGTTTCCGCACGAGACGCGGTCCTCTCCAGGTGGTTTACGATTTTTCATCGAGTGTAGCGCTGCTCTGAGCTCAGAGTCATCTATTTCGGGAATGTCTTCTGAGCCCGCGTCTGTAACTATTTCTCTCAGATTGTTCTTCATCTTATGGATGACCATCTTTCGTTTGGCTTTCTTTGAGCGTAGTACTCTCATGTTCAAATTTTCTTCGATGGCATCGAGAATGTTGTGTGTTGTGCGCCCGTATATCCCTTCGTATTGCTGTTTTTACTTGCTTGTTCAATGTTTTATATCGTGTTGCGTCCCTGTCTGGGTTCCGACGTTCATTTATTAGCTGGGCTGTGTTGATACTGAGTTTGTCGTTTTTCTTTGTCTTAAGAGCGCAAACCTTCCCTGTGGCTTCTCTGATCGGGTTGGTAATTTTGGTGTTTAGTTCGTTTATGTTTAGCTGTTCAAGAGCCTCAGTTGGTTCGAGTTTCCTTTCTATTTGCCTATTGTATTCGTCTTTCTTTTCTGTTAACTTTTTTATATATGGTTTTATCGTTTTTGCAATCAACTTCTTTCGTTCGAGACGAGTGTTAATTTCTATTCTTGCTCTCACCAGCCTGTGGTCACTGCCTGTGTTGAAACGGTTCAGGACAGATACGTCCGAGCATATTCTCCTGTCCGAAAAAAGTATACAGTCTATTTCGTTACATGTGATACCATTGGGACTCTTCCATGTCCCATTTCTTGTAGGTATTTTCTGGTGTTTCGTCTTCCTAAACCGAAGCCGTGTCCGATGTGGGATTCCGGATTTCTCCTACCCACCTGGGGTATATCTCTTTGTTTTAAGTCCAATATTTTCTTTGGAGGGTATTTGGCTGTAAAAACCACTAATGTACTAGGTTGGTGAGTTGTATGTTTCAGCCGCCCAATTTGGGTCAGACGCTGTTTGCAGCCGCCCACTCTGACTCAGACGCTGTTGCTAGTTTTGGTCCGCCTCGGGTATTTGATTTCCCCGGCACCACCCATCTCTGGGAGGCATCCCCTTATCCACATCCGTCACCTGGGGAGGCGGCCTATTGGGGACTAGCAACCCCGTTACAAGCTCCAAAGTTAGGGCAATTTTGGCTGTCTAACAATTTTGTTAAGCATTTTATTTGATAATAGTCAGCCAATTTTAATGTAACTTTTGAAACTAATTGCTAAAGAATTACAATCAATCACTATTCATTTTCATATTAGAAAAATATGCAAATATCAGTAGGCGAATTAAAAATAAAAATTTATAAAAGCGAACGACGAATGTTACAATTCATAAATAATAATGAATTAAAGACCGTAGATAAATTCTAAAATTGATTGAGAATCACACAATCTTGTGTAATAGATAAATTGTGTAATAGATAAATACTTTGCTTCTGAACATGGCAAGCTTTTGAACGGCTCAACAGTAAAAAACTGCTTGAAAAACAGCATTTTAGTGAAATGTTGCAAGCGTGACTACAACAGAAACATAAAAAAATATGGAAGAATAAACCAAGACAGACTCGAAATAAATTAAAATAATTACTGAAGAAAAAATGTTAAGCAATTTGGTATCTAAATTACAAGGCTTTTAGAAGCCAATTGATAATTTTAAAACGTTGAGGAGAAAACGACACATAAATTAAGATAAATTACAAATAAAAGTTCTGAAACCGAAAAAAAGTTTTTGGTTCAACTGCGAGCTTGTCGAATTTTCACAAATTTGCCTTGTTCCATTTTCCACCCTCTAGGAACTTTATTTATAGCACTAAATTTCTGCAAAAACGTTTAGTGCCGAAACGAAACGGAACCAGGTAACGCTTCAAACAAAAATCAAATTGCTAGCAGCAATGAAAAATTATGAAAGTTAAGATAAATGCGGAGGTGCAAGATTAATTTTGTTGAGCAGTTTAATTAACCATTAAGAGTGAGGTGATTTTCCACAATTTTGTGACATTTTAGTTAATAAATTACATTGATTTGCTTCAGTTTCACTTTCCAACATCAGTTCTCGTTCCTTACCATTCTTACATTCTTCATTCAAAAGATCGATTTCAAGAAAATTGTTCGCAAAACCTTTCATGGTTTTCCATTTATGGATCTAGTGCTTGTTTCTATTAAAATAAACCCGCTCCTAATAGTTGTTTATGCGTACTGCATCGGGTGCGACTTCAGCAAATTTCGAGTGTCCCCAATAAGGTAAACTTTATGCATGTTTGACATTGTTATACATTTTAAATTTTTATGAATACAAGGCTTACACCATTTAAATATCAAACCATTTGTTTTTTCCGCATATACAACATGAAGATGGTAGTTTAAAGCTATTTCAGCTTCTAATTTGTGTTTTGCACAAATTAGATTGCTCTTCATTTCAAAGTGTCTTTGCCAAAGGATAAGTTGGTTGAATAAAAAAAACTGTTTTCAGCAATAAACTCACCGAACTGACTAAATTTATGGAAAACAAGTTACAGGGTCGACTAGAGATAATAAGCCCAAATCGTTAATATAGAGAACTTCCCCGTTAAGTAATTAATGCGCTGCCAGTTTCAAGCTAATTTGCAGGAGCAAAATGAGGTAAAACAATTCTTTTTTGAGTGGAAGTAATCGAATGTGTGAAGCAGCTCCGAAACATATTTCTTCAGCTCGCTTTTCTTCAATAAACCGACAATATTTGTTGATGTTTTTTTCAATCATCTGTAGCCCACAGTTCGAGACAGTCTGAGTGAACCAGCTGAATGTTAATGGGAATTTTTGTGTAACAGATCGTTTAATTCTGTTCACGCAGTGTTTTTAGACCTTCGTGCTTCTGGACTTTACGGACTGTAATTTTAATAGTTCATCGCTGATCTGTCGTTCCTTACACGTAAACTATTGTTTAACATAAAGGCGACAGCCCAGTGAATCGATTCGCATATATTAGCAGCCGAAATTATTTTCGAGTCCAAGTTTGTGAACTCGACGAGCATCTGCAACTGCACATGTTGCATATATTCCAAATGAATCGAATTGACTTGGAACCTAACGAACGATTCCATACAATGCTTATCTGCGTCTAGAGGGTTGCCCCGTTAGAAGACGGTATTGTCCTAACGCATTTGTCAAATACCGAGATAAAAATCGTAGGTCACTGCGAGAATTTCCACACTAAATTATCGACGAATACCCTGGTAAATTTTATCCCATTGACATCGCAGAACATATGTCGTTTCCCTCGGATCAGATAAGTGCGAACCATCGCAAAATTGTGTGTGTTGCCTGCACATTCCCTGTTATCGCTCGCTCATCTCGCTGTGCTTTACAAAACTGCGAGAATAGGGAGGTCATAACAACCTCTTTGATACGTGGATGCTGGTAAAAAAACCTCTCTTCTGGATAAGCTGCAATAAACTCATTAAATGGCCCAAAATTGTGAACAAATTCGTTGGTCTCTGAATCTGATCTGAAGTAATCTGGATGCAGAGCCAGATTCAATTGGATTGATGAAAAGAAATTTACAATTAATGAAAACAATACTTCATTATTATATTCCTATTTCTGGATTGAAGTTAATAATCTTGAGGCTGATGGAGACGATAAAGATGAATTAGATTAAGCGAAGCTGAAAAAATTACAAAGCTTAATACGAGAAGCAAATTCTAAATAACTTACCAAGCAGGATCGACTTTAAAATTAGGAATTGTTGAATAAACAAACGTTGCTTTTTTCGTAGTTAAATGATCAGGATACAAAAAAACAGTTTGCATTTGCCAATGAACTTAACCTCTACTGCGAAAGCATATTTTACAAGGCCTGATATGGTAGGACAGAGGGAGCAAAGATAGGAGGCGAAATTATAAACAACATAAGGTACGCAGATGACACCGCCGTCATTGCAGAATCTATGGCTGACTTGCAGATGCTGCTGAATAGAGTGTACGAGGCTGGACGAAGATGGGGTATTAACATAAACATGAAAAAAATGAAGTGTATGGAAGAGGGTCAAATAAACATGGAACCAATTCCGATCACAATCAATGGACACAATATCGAGCAAGTAAGACACTTCAGATATTTGGGCAGCTGGCTGAACAATTAAATAACATGTGACCAAGAGGTAAGAGTAAGAATTGAAATGGTACGCAGGGCGCTTGGTAAGGAAGACCACTCTTACCAACAGAAACATTTCAGTACAAACGCGCCTAAGAACACTTTGAGGTTACATATGGAGCATTCTTCTGTACGGATGTTTAGACATGGACGCTTAAGATTGACACCATAAATAAAAAAGAAGTCTTTGAAATGTGGTGTTACCGGAGAATCCTGAAAATCTCTTGGACTACACACACCAGCAATGAGGAAGTTCTCGGACAGCTAGACAAAGATCGGGAACTCCTAAATACCATAAAAACAAGAAAGGTCAGCTACTTTGGACATATAATGCGAGGTACCAAATATCACATTCCCCGCCTGATCATCCAGGGAAAGATTGAGGGCAGAAGATGGATAGGTCGCAAAAAGCTATCATGGAGTGGAGCAGCTGTTCCGAGCAGCAGAGGATAGAGGAAGGTTCCGTCAAATTGCCATGGGGATAGCTCACGCCTGAATACTGGCACGGCAACGAGAGAGAGAGAGAGATAATTTTCTCAAAGAATCAAAAGTAGTGTGGGAAGATTTAGGTTTAGACTTTTAGACTTTGAGCTAAATCTCTGAGTTTTTACAGATTAGATTAGGTTGCTTTCAATCTGGATTGCCTTCAATGTATAACAACTCGTACGAATTAATATGGGCAAAAGACTTACCTACATTTAAAAGTTCCAGATTGTAGCATGCAGAATCTCAGAAAAAGATAGAATATTGCTTTTTCAACATCGTATACGTTTATGGACATTTTGTACAAAAAGTAAAACATTTGTACATTTAATTTATTAATCTTCTCTGCCAGAAAGGATTTATCTTGTGTGTGTTTGTTGTGTTATTTATCTTGTGTGTGTTTGTTTTGTGTTTGTGTTGCGGCGGAATGCTTCTGAATCGAATTTCTCTATTTGAGATTTGTTACAGTAAGCAGATAGTATGAAAAAAACAGCTTCTTCAGATGCTCATTTAACTATTAATTTTACTGTTACCCTCATCTGGTTTGCAATCTAGTATTTTTTTTAAATTTCATTTCTGTCCAACCTTCCACGGTTTAATATTATTTATAATTAATATTATATTATGATTATCTAGGATATAAAATATCTAAGACTGCGTTTCTCGGTTGATTTGAAATGAGTTGTTGATGAATTTTGCGTCATACTTCCGATATTGCTCTTCTACCAGCTTTCGTTGCTGTTACCTGAAGCTTTTCCTTTGCTCAGTAAATGCTGTTTCCAATAGTTTCGATAATTGTTTTGTTTTCAGATTTTTCACTTGAGCACTCACTTGCTATTTCTTAGGATTAGATAGATTCTTTCTTAGTTCTCAAATTATTCATAATTCCGATTTTCTCCCAATATTTTTTGTTTCACACTTTTGTATTTTTTCTCAGTTAATCGAAGTAACGTTTGCCAAGTTTCTTTTTCTGTCTAGAAATTAATCGTCAGGTGGAACAATTCTTCAAATATGTAAATGAAAACGATGGAAATTGCTGTTTACCTCAAATCACCAGCCAATGATTGCGTCGGTCTGCAGCTTTAGAAAATTTCCTAAAAACCTACGCCTCTTCCTTCGCTCAGTTGATGCTGTTTCCAATAGTTTGGGCTAAATGTTGTTTGTGTCTTTAAATTTTTATCTTGAGCACTCACTGTTTATTTTCAAGCTTTTTATATTTTTCATAAGTTGTTTCACACTTTTGTATTTATTCTCAGTCAAACTAAGTAACGTTTGCCACGTTTCTCGTCCGGTCTCAAAATTAATATTCAGGTTCTTGACCTTCAAACTTTCTTGAATTACTGATTTTTTTACTTTACTTAATGGACGCTTTCTTTGTGGATTTTCTTCCGGTACTTTTCTAGACAAAACATCGTTGAAAATGTCGCAAAATAGGCAAACTTTGTGCTTTTTTTTCTACTTTGGTTGTTGTAAGATCATTTTTTTCTTTTGCACATATAATTTTTAATAATTCATGTAAATGTTAAGCCTAAAATTGAAAATTTGAGGTTTTGAAATAAGAAACGATCAATTTTTGACAAAATCCAAAGGCGCAAATTGAAATTATAGAAAATTTTTATCATTAGCTACTTATGGGTTCTCCGTTTCTGAGTTTTTGTAAGACGGTTTTTAGTGCAAATAATAAAAAAATTGAATAAAACGTGCAAAAACAACAGTTGAACAAAGTTTTCAAAATGTATTCCAAACAATCTAAGATTAAGATGGAAGACGAGTTGATCAAAGAGGAAAGGAAAAATACTGAGAATTTAATAAGGGCAAATGGAAAAAGAAGGACATGTAAGAGTATAAAAAAATGGCACAAAATTTATAAAAAATATGGACGGATTCGACTTCCGATAACAACGATGCAAAAATATTTGAAGAGAATTATCTGCATATAATGAAGACAGACAAGGGAGAAATTCTACTGTGGTGAAAGTTAGATTACGTGAAAATGATCAAGACAGGATCAATTAGCATGGGAAATAAATTATCAAAATAAATTTTGGAAATTTTATAAATGAAAGTGTGTAGTAAATATCATGGATAATCAAACTAGTTTTGGAGAATGGCCACGATGGAAAAGGTGAGCGAGACTCAAGAAAATGTCCCTTAAAAGGATTTCATAGAAAGTGATGGGGGCGAGGAAATTGTACAATTGAAATACCTTGTGGATCAAATAAAGATAATTAAGATCTGGGATGAATCGAGTTTGAAATTAGATTATGGCAAGAATAACAAGAATCGCTGGCATTGCAAATTTATAATTTAACATTGTGTAATATAGAAAAAGTGTCAAGGAAAAAGCAAATAATGAACAAGAGAAAACAAGGCTCAAAAAGCTTATTTGAAAAATTTGATGCAAAGAAACTAAAAGTATAATTTTGAAATTGACAGGGACTGAGGGAAAGTGGAACACATAAAATAAATGAAAATAGACAAGTAAATTGATAATAACATCAATAGCGCGTTATTATTCAACTGACAAAACCGTCCAACTACTTCTGAGCCTGATATTGCAAACTAACAAAGAAAACTTTCTACTCCAGTCATTAAAGCTGGCAATAAAAGTATTTGTGGTGGAAACCTCATTTCATCAATCGCGAAAATGTTCGTCGTAGAATTGGAAAAAATGCCCTATCTAACATACGGGTGTCCCACTCTCACGACAAGCCTCTATCGGGCATTATCAAGCAATAATCTCACCGTGCGTTACAAAACATCAAATAATACTTCCTCTATCCTTCTCATTACGGGGCCATTGTGAAATGCGTGTTGCGGACATTGCAAACATAAAGGATCTTGATCTGCTGTCGATAATTCTGGGATCGTTGGTGTTCAGATCTGCGATATGTTCATTAGCATTTTTCTCTCTAGGCTCTAATTGAGCCTGATTGTTTTCACACGGTTTTGGGCTATTCAAA
This sequence comes from Dendroctonus valens, assembly GCA_024550625.1. Lineage (NCBI taxonomy): Eukaryota > Metazoa > Arthropoda > Insecta > Coleoptera > Curculionidae > Dendroctonus > Dendroctonus valens. Next base: position 738,998 of record JAJTJO010000010.1, read on the forward strand.
TTAAACTACAACAGTATCGCAACGTTTTTCCAACTATTTGCATTAGAAGCGAAGCTGCTTTCGTGCTGGTTGCTGACTCCCTAACGGTACTGAGCGGTGCCTTTCAACAATCATCAATTTTTGCTGTTAGAGGGTCATTTTGCATTGTTCAATTTGGTAAATACAGATGTATTCCATAAAACTCTTATTAACATATCGGCCTTAGCAAAGCTCAATATTAGTCGAGCTCAGCTGTGTATTTTTCAAATTACTGTACCCATTTAATGTTTTTAGAATTTTGTCACTATGCTTTACGTGTTGGCAAAAGATCTACTCTTCGTTCAAGCTACGACCTGCTTGCTTAAGGTTCCGGTTGTTCGGACCCGTGGAAATATGCGGCACGAAAGTCGCAGCTCGATCAGTAAACAATAATGAACTAATGTCGAAAAACTAATTTAAGTGCCTTGTTAAATGTAGTTCAAACAGTGCATTAATATGGATAGAAAGAGCGACAGACGAAGCGGGCAAGTGTTCAAATATTTGATGTTTGGTTTGGTTTTAGTTAATATTAGTAGAACCGACCTGAAAGGAATTTGCTTCTACCGAAAAATTATTTATTAATTTGCTTTGTGTCGGGCGTTGTCAAAGTGCACATGGTTCTCAGAACGATTTCGAGCTCATCCAGAAGATTAGTTAATTCGCTTGCGAACTAGACCAGCTGGTTACTAGTCCGCATCTTTTCGGACTCCGCTCCTTAACAATCAACAATGCTTAAAGCTGCTGCCTGCTAAAGTTCTCCATTCTAGTTGGAATCAATATAATTTCAAATTTTTTAATTGCCCTATATTAATAGCCGTAAGCATTAATTACTCGGTTTTCAAACCTGACATCGAAAAATGATTAATTCTCCTTTAATTAGTAGGAAGCCCGTGGAAATAATTAGGTTTGAACTTTCTATGAAACTTTTGATCTTTTACGTCCCCATTTGCTTTAGATATTGAACAGCCGCACTTTTCAAAACCAAATTTTCAAATGGGCATTTCAGTGCAATTTTTTTCTTCGACAAACAATGTGGTCTATATGCAAATAGGTAACATTAAAATGCAAAACCTCGCCACAATCTTCGGTAAAATCAGCACACTATAAATCTAAAAAATTGAATAACATTTTCTGAATTATTTCAAATGTCTGCTGTGATTTATTCGAAAGAATAATAGACAAATTATAGGATTCCAGATTGTGAATTACCTAATAGGGAATAAAAAAATTGAGAAAAATTTATTAGATTAAACAGAAATGTTGCAATTAAAATTTAAAGATCTTCAGGTGTTGAATTTTCTAAGCAAATCACTTGATTTGCCAGGAATTATTTTATTTATGTTTTATTTAAATTGTTAAAATTCATTTAAAGGGCATTTGAAGCATAAATCTAAACATTTGCAGAAAATTGTTTCAATTTATTTTTTTTATATTTCATTATTTCTATCTAGCGCATTTTTGCACAGTTTCTATTGAAACTTTTTTTAAATACTTTTATATTCCGGTGTCATAGCGTCTGGCGCCTCCGGTTCCTCGCTTCCATCCTCTTCTGTCTTCCCATTGCCCTGGCTGTAGGTTTCGCTCCGACATGGCTTTTTTTATTCCATCCATCCATGTCGTCTTGGGTCTTCCTCTTTTCCTTTTCTCTGTTGGTGTCCTCATCAGTTATCGTCTCCAACCTCGGAACGAAACCTACAACCAGGGCAATGGGAAGACAGAAGAGGATGGAAGCGAGGCACCGGAAGGCGCAAGACGCTATGACACCGGATATATACAGGGTTGTTCATTAGTGCGTCAAAGTGCGATATCTCAGTAAATATGAACTTTAGAAGAAAATACTTCCTACGACTCGACTGTTCATCCGCTCTTTATTTTGGCCAACAATATACAAACTACCCACCTAACTGACAGAAAGACAGCTTGCCTGTTTATGGACATTAACAGGGCTTTTGATAGTGTCTGGCATAGAGGCTTACTATAGAAACTATACAAACTACACACACCAACATATCTACTACACACCATAAAGAACTTACTAGAAAACAGACAACTACAAGTACGAATTGACAAAACACTGTCATTTTCTTTTTCCCCTGAACAAGGGCTCCCTCAAGGATCCCCGCTCTCACCGTTTCTCTACAATATATACTGCCATGACATATACAATTACAACTTACCAGACAAAAATCAAATCGACAGATCGGCATACATATTACAATACGCAGACGACACGGCACTTATTGTACATGACAAAACTACTGAGAGAGCACGAGAGTCAAAGACTCCAAACACTAACAATCAACACAATGACATGGTTTTATAAATGGAGACTAACACCAAACGCGTCAAAAAACCAACTTCTGCTCACAAACCACAGACTCAATGCTGACTCCCCTACAATAACTGCAGACGGCCAAACGACACAACCAAAAAACCACGTAAAATACCTTGGAATTACAATTGACCACAAACTTAAATTCACTAAACACATACGAAACATCAGGGCAGAAACAATAAAGAGAACAAAACACTTCCGATCACTAACCTACAAAGACAGAGGAATTAGCACAAACACCGCCACCAAAATATATAAAGCGATTTGTAGATCCTTGCTAGACTTTGGACATATACTCATGACCAACGGACCAGAAAGGACAAAACGTTATACACAAACAACAGAACAAATTGCACTAAGACTAATAACACGAATAAGACACCCCCAAAACCCACTGCACAACCCCCCCACCCAACTACTATACGAACGCACAAACATGACAAAGATCTCGGAAAGACTCATACATCTACATACAAAATGGAAAAACAACCCCTACAATTGGAACATACTGAATCCCCTTTGTCTTACAAGACCAACCAGACAATCCCGCTTCCGTTTCCCTACATCAACGCTACTCGAACACTTACAAACGCAACTGACTAGTGGACAATAAAATAATTTATTCTTGTCATTGGAATTTTATTTAATAATATTGTTAACCTAGAATAAGAGAATGTTCATATTTGTTTTTTATTTAGATTAAGACTAGATGCACATTTTAAAATTACTTTTCAGTATACGGGGTGCGTCATAAACGTGTGGTAGTTACCAACTATGGTTTTTTAAATGGAACACCTCCCTTTTTTTGCGCTTTTCGGATTTATCGTCAAATTTGAATGTAAGTTTATTTCAAACGTTTTACCTGAAAAATTTACGGTTTTCGAATTATTCGAAAAAATATGAAAACTTTGACAGCTGCTGGGTTCCACAGAAATTGACGCTGTACCCTAATCGCAACGAATTTCGAAATCGGTTTTGTGGACCTCCAAGAGGACTAAGCAAGCTACGTGCTGACGTATGTTAATTTACGAAAAGTTTCCAGTAAATCGCCCAATGAGCATCCAAAATTGCATGTTTGTTAATCTCAATAAATTGGTTATGTCAAATGGAACCCCCGAATTTTTTTCAATTTTTGGATTTACGGTCAAATTTTAAAGCTAGTTTATGTAAGGTGTGGTAACCTTAAAACTTACCGTTTCTAAGTTATTCGGCAAAATTTAGAAAAAAGCTTAACTGTGGCTTGAATCAAGTCAACTGGGCAAATGTCAATCATCAAAAAATGCTTTAAATAAAAAACTTAATATTATAAATGTATTATTAAATATAAATAATTAAATAACACATTATTTTTAAACAAATGCAGTGTTCATTAAAGGTTCTCAAACTGTCCTCCATTTTGATCCGAAGACAACTGCAGTCTTGCCAAAAAAGACCTATTTACTTCTCATAACATCTCTATGCTTCTACAATTTCTAAACGCATGTATATCATAGAAAAAAATCCAATTTTGTTAAGTCTGGCGATCTAGGTGGTCAAGAAACGGAACCGCCACGGCCTATCCATCTATCTTCAAATTTCAATAAAAAAACAAAAGTTTGTTTTTTGTTTCCATGTCAACATGTACCCGGTTAACTTGATCAAAAAAATAATAAAATAATTTTTAAAATTTTTCCGAATAGCTTAGAAACGGTGATTTTTAGGACTAGGACATAAACATTTTGTTTTTAAATTAAACTTCCCGTAGGACATTTACTAACATTACGATTTGATCAAAGTTGATCAATGAGTAATTCTGTTCTAACCTAACTTAACTATGGACAAATCTTCAAACTAAGGTCCTACTCACTAGTGTACCTTAGAGTCTGGTGGTCTAGTGACATAGCTACACTAATTACCGTGTAGCACAAAACCGCACAATGTTCTGCTTTTGCACTGACATAGTCACTTACATAGCTCAAAAGGCTTTACCCTCTTGAGTCTTCTTGTCAGGCTGGTATTGTCGAGGAGCTGAATCGCCTTCGTGACTTCTTGCAAATCTCGTGATAGTCTGGTCAACAGTATCCATCTGAAGGTCTCGATGAATATCACTATTCCTGATGTACCAAGACGCATTAAGAATGTTTCTCAGTACTTTATTCTGGAATCTCTGGATAATTAGGATGTTACTCTTGCTGGCACAACCCCAGAGCTGTAAGCCGTAAGTCCACACTGGTTTGAAGATTTGTTTATACAGAAGTACTTTGTTGTAGGTTGATAGTCTAGAGTGCCTACCCAGTAGCCAGTACATTTTCCTATATCTTATATCGAGCTCTTCCTTTTTTTTTCTTAACATGGGCTTTCCAGCGCAGTCTTGCATCTAATGTTATGCCCAGATACTTTGCTGAGTTTGCATAAGGGATCTGAGCATTATTTAAGTGAATTGGTACCTGCTGGTTACTTTTATTTGCGAAGTTAATGTGTACAGACTTGGTCTCGTTTAGTTTGATACGCCATCTTTTGGTTCAATCATATATTTGTGAAACTGATGTTTGCGGTTTAATTGCGGCTTCCTCATGGGATTTCCCTACCACTAATATGGCGGTATCGTCCGCAAAGGTAGCTATAGTATTAAGATCTGAGTAGTGTAAATCACTGGTGTACATCAGGTACAGGAGAGGTCCTAGGACACTTCCCTGTGGCACCCCTGCTCTCATTTTTTTTATTTCAGTGAATGCTTCTTCTTGTTTTACTCTGAAGGCTCTGTCCGAAATGTAGGATTCCAATAGTTTCGAGTATTTTTGTGGGAGTAGCATATTTAGCTTATGAGGACATAAACATTACATACATTACAACTTACATAACACATTACAACTTACATAAACTAGCTCTAAAATTAGACGTTAAATTCGAAAATTGAATAATAATTAGGGGGTTCAATTTGAAATAAGCAACTTTTTGAGGTTTAAAAACATGCAAGTTTAGAGGCTAACTGAGCGGTGTACGGACATCTCTTTATGAATTAAAACAAATCTGCACGTATATTATTAGGTCCTTTTAGAATCACAGAAGACTGTTATCCAAATTCGCAGCGGGTAGGGTACAGCATCGATTTATGTGGAACCCGGTGGCTGTCAAAATTTTCATATTTTTCCTTATAATTCAATAACCGGAATTTTTTCAGATAAAATTTTCGAAATTAATTTACATTAAGATGTGACGCTAAATCCGAAAATCGGAAAAGAAAGGGGGAGTTCCATTTAAAAAACCATAGTTGGTTACTACCACACGTTTATAACACACCCCGTATACTGGAAAATAATTTTAAAATCCGCATCTCAGAAACACGAAAAACTTTCGTGGGAGACATTTTCCTCTAAAGTTCATATTTACTGAGATATCGGAGTTTGACGCATTAGTGAGCAATCCTGTATAATATCGTTTAAGGCCAGCGACTTGAAGTTAAAAAACATTTTCGTAGCAGTAACCCCTTGAAAGGAATTACTTCAACTTTGAGCCATCCTGTACATTGGAAGCTCAGATTCCTTTGAACGAATGGCAGCAGTAGTAGGCATCCATCATCTGACTCTTCCGCAACACATGATAGCAACGTACTTTCAGAGACGTCTGAACGACGCTACCTGGTTTTTCACAGTTTTTCGCATCACCATCCGACTGGATGAAGCCTGTGGCTGAGAAATCAATTATTAATGTTTCTCATTCGGTGTATTCAATAACCATAAAAAAATGAAGAACCGAATGACCTGAAATAAAGTTGGGCAATTTAACAGATCCAATGTCAATCTCTGACCCAAGCCATCAAATCTGAAGATCTCGACGTCACGCTATTGTTAAAATTTGCGAAGGAACGTCGATTTTCACGCTTTTGGTACATCCTTTTTGGTTTTTACGATCTGTGGCCGGAGCGTTTCATAAAGCGCGCTTATACGGAACAGGCTAAACCAATTCCGATAATCGGCACCAAAGCGGTGACAGTCTGTGAACATTTTAGAGCGGGTACGTTAAAATAACGTTAATCTCCTACTCGAACTTGGAGGAAACCGCCTACTAAAGAAGCACACATAATGCGACTAGATAAGTACCGAAAACAGTGCCCATAAGCGTAGACAGACACTGTAGTACCAATAAATTTCTAAAACAAGAAACTAAACTAGTAAAATCATGAGCTGATAACATCTAACATCTCATCTTCGGTAACATATGGGTCATAAAATAAAAAAGGAACAAGACAACTCCGAGTACCATAAATATGCAAGCGATATCCCGATTGCTCATATCGCAGCGGGCGTTGTCCGGCTCGAAGGACCATATTAATTTAATTAAATTTTATATCGCATACTTTAAATATCTTTCCGTCGTACTGGAAACATGGGAAAAATAGCTCATGTACGTATGGTGAAGGCCAGCCGTATATTTGAACCGATGACGAGTGATATTTCTCGTGAAGTTTCTTTAACACTTTTTTCTGTTCCGTGTTGCTGCTTTTTTACTTCACAATATGTTCAAAAGAAATCTATAATTTTGCCTTTTAATAAGAATCCTTAGATTTTGACTTAGAAACTTTTGACTTCTACATACAGTTTTTGTGGAATATTGTTTTCTAACCATATCAGCTCTGAAATAAATGAAACCACAGATAAAATCGATAGGCCCTTGATTTACGGTGGGAAGTGTCGACAGGTGGTTTGGAGATGAAATTATGGCAAAGACAGTGGCGGCAATGTGTTAATGTAAACCGCTTTATACAAGGTGTTTCATGCGGAAGGAGTATGATGATGAAGTCGACATAAACCGAGGGCAGTGTCTTTGTAATTTTTTTTGCATTTTCTGGCCTGTGTGATAATGTAGAGTGAAGGTTTCGTTTGAAAAACAAATATATTTTTTTATATTTTAACTATGCTCTTAGTTTGCTTTTCTAGTCATCTATTTCTTAAGAATATGATGTTACCATGTCAAGAGTTCAAGGGAAAAAAGTCGATATTTTGGCCAAATTGAATGAACCTAGCCGATCGGCGGCTTTAGACCTATATTTTCATTTTCTACATTAATACAGGAATTAAACAATTGATGTCTGCAGATATTTAAGGTTTTTATAAGTGTACATAAAGAAAAATAGTGTGAAGTTAACACCATACTAGGCAAAATGTACAAAGTCGGGAATAATAATTGCCATAATGAGGCAAATTCTTTAGTTTTGTTTCTGATATTATTGTGTAAGCATGGCGCCTATCAGCAATGACGAAGAAATTGTTGAACAAACTGAAAAACTTACTAAAAAATGGAAAATTACGGGTAGTGTGTTGGAGATATCTAACAAAGTTCGTTTGCAAAGTCATCAGGAAGTTCCCGACGACTTTAAAGAGGAGCGCACTCTCAAATCATCGTAAACTAAAACAAGATATCAAAAAGTTCAGGAGCCGAAAACAAGAAAAAATCGCTAAAATCCATATCCTGATCTCTTCGATTTGGACTTTGCGTTTGCATTATAGATTATTTAAAGTTGTCTAAACTTCCTACAGTATCTTGAATCATATTTAAAGTCTCAGTAGAAGCAACCTGGTAGTCTCACTTGCAGTAAGGATCGCGAATGCAAATTTCAATTCTTCAAAGAGTATCTTAAGTATCACACTTCCGAAATGCTGTATATTGAACGAAGAAAGAAAAGTTTTAGTAATTGCACTGGTGAAGCATTTGATCGCAAAAAATGTAAAGAAAATTTGGATCTAGAAATGGACTGGGTAAAAAACACTGTTTGTGTTTGTCGAAGATGACTGGACGGAAGCCAAGGGACTGAAGCATGTTTTACAGACTAAATTCAGGGATTTGACAGAGTTAAACACGATTAACTGAAAAGGATGCTCATACTAGAACAATATTAAGTTTAAAATATATCCACAAAGCGACTACGTGAATGGAATTTCGTTCTCTCACCAAGAGTTTCTAATCAGTTTTAGGAAACTGTAAGTGTTAGAACATTGGAAACTCTAGAAGGTTTAAATTTACGAATGAATATAAACGGCAATGCAATAAACAATTTAATATCTGCTGACGACATGGTTTTCCTGACAAAAACTGTAGGGCATCTGCCACAACTAGTTTGAAAGTATCAGAAGCAACTGGAGATGTCAACAAACCACTAGATACTTAGTAGTCGACTTACATGAAATTAGCGATGCCTGAATAGCCAGAATACCTCATATTCGACTTCAAAATCAGATATCTAAGAGCCAAAACTGTGAACCGTGGACGCACGGCCGCATGTTGAGGACGTTTTTTGTTGAGTCATAAATATCACAGTATTACTATTAACTATTAACTATTGAGAAGACGAAACTAGGAAGAAAATACGCATGAGAAACGAGAGATCAGGTCGGTTAATCATAAAGAAAAAGCAAAAACAGTGCCTGGAACAGGTCATGAGAGAAGAGCGATACTACCTACTCAGGCCTATATTGGTCGAAAAAATCCTGAGGAAGATAAGCGCAGGTAGAAAAAGGCACTGCTGGTTTACGCAGTTGAGAGAATGGCATAATTGCTCCAACAATCAATTGTTCAGATCGAATAATGTAAAAAATTAGAGTTGTTTTGATGATTGCCAGCCTTTGGAAGGAAGCTAGATAGCTCTCGAAGAAGCAGAAGCATTTGAGTGCTTGGGAAAGTCGAGCCAGAATACTTCAATTTCAGTGTCATCGTTTTCCAACAAAAATCCATCTTTTGCAGTCTGCATATTTGGTCTTATTCAGTCTTGACGAGCGTTGGTTGGCCTTAGGATTATTCATTCACTTCATCGTCGAATTTTTCAATTCTTTTATCATTTGTAATGAAAAAAATAGTATTGGTTGCTAATTAATGTCGCAGCAACTCAAGAACGTTAACTCCATTCTCATCTTCATCCGTTGACTCTTCATCTGCAAGGGTATTACTTGCAAGCGTTTCCATGTATGTCGCTTTAGTATCATACTCTTTCTTAAACTCGATTTCACGTGTTTGTTCCAAAGTAAATCTCCTTTGCAAATGGTTAATTGCTAAATGAAGAACAAGTTTGTAAATTGATCTGGCGTCACCATCCAGTAACAACTAAAAATTACCTAACGAATACTAGGTTAGCGCCTGATTGCTCAGATCATAAAATATTTTATTATTTATTATAAATTATTTTTGAAATATATTTGTTCACTACATATTTATATAAATATTCACTATAATAAACAGATTCAAGTCTTGTATTGTACAGACTGATATCCACTATTTAAGGCAGCAGAAATATTTGTTCTTTTCAAACTAACCGCAAGACGATAGGAAAGACACCAGTAGAGACGACAACGAAATTTGCCTTTAGCAATTATGATTTGAATGACCTGAACAAACTACCATTTGGTATTATGGATTAAGTCTTGATGAGTGAGATTGACTCAGTGCAAGCCACACTAAGTTTCATCGACTCCAATACCAGCCGTAGTTCCAATTTAAAAGTATGCAATTTGGTCAAACTTGACTGATATAAGCTTTAGTCAGAGAAGAAACTGCTTTTTCTAGCGATATGTAACGATGGCAGCGTTGGCAACTTAATTTTGAACAAAGTAAGTTAGATAAGAAATAATTTCCTTTAAATAAAGAAACTAAAAACATTTTCTATTTTCCTTATTTAAACTGCAAATTTGTCTGATATTCCAGAGTTTTAAGCCTCAGTTTAGATTCAAAGTTTACGTCATTTTCTCTGTTACCTGTTTCGGTTTGACAGTATGATTCGATCATGATGATCTAAAAACCGAAACACTTAGTAAGAAAACCTACTTAATATTGCAGGGTCATTTCGAGTGAAAAGCCAGGAATAATGGAAAGCAATATTGCACTTGCATGGTGTTGGTCTTGGTCTTGTTCTTGCACAATGAGTATTGATCTTGCTCTTGCTAACCAAAAGACAAACTTGGTATTGCATTTTAAGTAATGTTTTTAATATTGAATTAATCATCATCATCATCAAGCCTTTTATTGCGCCCAGTATTGAGCATAGGCCTCCCTTCCTCTCCTCCAGTTCTCTCTGTTTTGTGCTGATCTCGCCTATCCAAATCCTACCACTCGTTTTATGTCGTCATACCATCGCATAATTGGTCTTCCTCTCTTTCCCTCTCATGGTCTCCAGCGTATTATTCTATGTATTCTAAATATTCTTGTTCTAAGGTAATGCGGTATCTTTCTATTCTTAAGTTTATGGCTTAATTTTGCTGTCCCAGATATATATTGTTGTCCCAGATATACATATTCTTGAACATTTTCCAATATGTGCCCGTTGACTGTTATTTGGACTTGGTACTGGCGCATTATCGTTGTTTCTGTTTTATTCATTTTTAGACCGATTTTTGAAGATTCTCTGTCTAGATGTTGTCGGCGAATAGAACAATCTCGTCTGCAAATCTTAAGTGTGATATTTTGGTTCCACTCCACTTGTGTTCAGTCCCATATTTCCCCATACAATTTTTTTGAAAATTCCTTCCAGAGCTAATATAAAGAGTTTTGGGGATACCGTATATCTGTTTCTTCATGAAGCCTGATTTTTGCTTTTGCTCTTTGATATGTATTTTTAAGAAGGTTCTTGTACTGATGGTCTATTGGCGCTTTGTCTAGTTCTTAAAATATTGCCCAATGTTCTACGGAGTCGAATGCCTCCTCGTAGTCCACGAATGCCATGTGTATTGGAAAGTTATATTTGGTCGACTTTTCTATTATGATCTTTACTATAAGTAAGTAGTCATTAGTGCTATATCCTTTGCGGAATGCGGCTTGTTCTACCGGTTGGTAGGTATCCAGCTTATTTGTAATTATGTTGGTTATGATTCGCTCAGTCGCAAGCTAATGGGTCTATAGTTTTCCAGCATTGTTCGATCTCCTTTTTTAAATAATATAACTATTATTGCCTCATTCCAATTCGAGGGTTTTGGTTGTTGTTCTATACAGAGATTGAAAAGGTGCTTTAGCTGCGGTATGACAATTTCTTGTGCCTACTTGAGCATTTCCGCGATTATATCAGCTCCTTTTGGTGCCTTTGTTTTTCTTCATTGAGTTTATAGCATGTATAATTTCTTCCTCGATTATTTCTGGTATTTCTTCAGACCCAACCTTGACTAATTTTCCTGTGTTTTGGTTTGCTGGTGGTCTTTCTGTTCTTGGTGAGTAAAGGTCTTGATAGAACTTATGGGCCATTTCTTTAATTTTGTCTCTGTTTCTTGTTTCCACATGGTTATCGTCCTTTAAAGCTATTATTTGGTGTTTTCCTTGCTTCTTCCTTAGGCATTAAAGGTTTTTGTTTTCTTCAATCACCTTCTCTGGCATTATTCTATAGTTCTCTTCCCTATCCTTTCTTATAGTTCTCCTTGCCTCTCTTCTGATATTTTGGTATTGTTCCGTTGCGTATAAACCATTTGTATACAGAGTTCTTCTTTCTTCTATCTTTAGTTTGGTTTCCTATCATATTTTTTTTGTTTTTCTTGGCTTTCTTTCCGCTACTTCATTTGCTAATTTCGTCATTTCCCCTGTTATGTCGGATGCTTCTTGGTTGATGTCGTCTGTTGTCATTATGTTGTTTATGTGGCTCTGTAGTTTTTTCTTCTATGTTTCCCTGTTTTGATGGAGCATGGGTCTACTATTTTTTGGTTATTTCTCCCGTATTCTTGAACGTGAACGTATTCTGAAGCTTGTTTATTCCAGGATCATTTTGGCTTTCACCAATCCATACTCACTCCCTGTATTGAACGAGTTGAGAACGTCTTGAATTATTATTTTATACGGAGAAAGTATGTAGTCCATTTCGTTTTTGTCGCTCCATTTGCTCCGGTGCTTGTCGCATACACTCTTTGTTCGGTTATAAAGTTTGTCCTTATAGCCCGAAGGCCCCCTTGTATTAATAGTATTGCAAATTTTGCTTTTAAATGAGGCGTAGAATTCAGTAAAATTAATTTTAAAATAACATTAAAAATAGTTAAATTAAAACATAATAAAAACCAATATAAAACAATGAAATAATATGAGGTTGTTTGCTATTTGATTTCCGTATGATCTTCTTTTCAATGGTTAATAAAAAATGTGAAGTTTCCGAAAACAGAAAGATTTTAAGCCCTACATAATTTAATGTTTTATTTGGGCTTTTAGAATTTTAACCGGCGCGCACATTAGACAAATATCAGAGTAAACTACCAGAAAAGCATGATTCTTCGCAAGGATTGAATCATCTTACTGGATGTTCAACTTATTTCAGGACTCTCGCAATGGATGTTGGAAAAATAATGATTAAAGAGTACTCATCCTGTAAATAATTAAGCGGTATTTATTTGCTAGTTGAGATGTCGCTGTTTGAAATATACCACTCCCTGTTTAATTCATGACCCATTTGCTCAAAGCTTTGGTTCCAAATTTAATATTTTCTGAAGTGGATGGTTTTCTTATGTTAAGGGCTACGAGCACATATTTAAAGCGGTTTAATATCGGATTACCGTGTTGTGTGTGAGGATTTTATACCCGGCCCGACTTCCAGCTTTATGATCAACAAGGAAGAGAAAATTTCTCTCGGCATTTTTCAGTCCGTCGCCCCGTTTTCGAGAAAAAAGTCAGTAAATTTCTTGAGTATCGGCAATGAAAATGTTACCATAGAACAAATATGAGAGTTTAATCAGGACGCTTAACTGCGTCCAAAATAAAATTAGAAATCTAAAAATTAAGTAAAAATTAAAAATTTTCATTAAGTTTAAGAATCAGAGATTTTCCTTGAGATCTTCCTTGATCAGAGACTGTTCTAAACTTTGCTAGATAGTAAAACATCAATAATAAAATGCTGCAAAGAGTTAAAATGGGTATTACGCAACTGAAATAGTCAAATAAATCAGGAGCAACAGAAAACTTTTTTACGATTTTAAATTAATAATCCGAAATTATAACTCAAACAAATAAGAATTTAAAAAATGAAAAAGCGGCAAAGTAATACAAAATATTAATGACAGGGAATGTTCTGTACAGAAATGAATTTGAAAGAGTTTGGTAAATACATTCAATAGCAAATTCAATAGCATTTTGTGGTGTTCTTTCTTGCTTCATTTGTGTGAGAAAATGCACAAAATTTGGATTCCAAGATCAAGATCAAGATCAAGAATAGTCTAGATCTTCACTAAAAGTAGGTCTCAACAAAATCTTCATTCCCATGATTTCCTAAATCGTGATAAAAAGACTATTCCACATGGCGCCTAAAAAAATCAGCGAACCTACAGGTATTTGTATAAGTCGTCAAGTTGAGTTCCCACGTTGTTTTCAAGACCACCCGAAAGTAAAGTAAACTAGAGCGAGTTCTAAATCCCGTTAGGTGGCATTTCGTGTTGGATCTTCAACATTTTTTCACTTAAAAAATTTTCATACTTGAATCTCCACCACTGTAAATTTTAAGGCACCTCAACCCACTTGGTTTCGCTTCATGTAGGCGACCAGACCTGAACCTATTTCACTGGCAGATCTGATCTAATTGCTCTCGAACACGCTCCGAACAGTTCACATGGCCCTGTCGCTTGCAGGATGTACGAAAATCAGTTAGCAGCAATAAAAGGGTTTTTGTCTAAAATGCGAAAGTCACAAATCGCACCCCGGGTGGTCGGAACGGAATAATCTGCCCGATCACCCCAATAAAATGTCACCTAATAAGAGCCGGGCCACGTTTTCTTCCCATACCCGTACGGGTGTCCCAAGAATGTCGAGTGGCTCTTTTTTACCAGTTTTATTTGCCAGTCACCGCTTTAAATTTGTCTTATGTAGATTCTATCTGGAACATACAAGATGCCCGGGTTTTATGTTTACTTCTTTGAATGGGCACTTTATTGGGTTAACACTCTGCACCAGATACTTGACGTCGGAATCGATTTGAGGGCGGTCTGGGCTTGTTTAGGATCCATAGAATTTTTTTACCAGAGATTATGTATCAGTTTCATGATTGATTTTAAAGCTTCGCTGCTAGGGCCAGGAATAGTCATTAAAAAATTCCTTTGTCAAGCTCTTTTGCCACTTTTCTTCGATATTAAAGACAACGGGATTTTGAAATGATTTTTCTCTCAATGCTAGTTGGGTTTGTAAGCTATTGAAGGCAAATATGTACGTATTTTGAGTAATCCGAATCGTAATCTCAAAAAGCTTGGCAATAAAAATTCCAAGTTCCCGTAAATCTTCTATAGAGGTTCGCTTGAATTAATTCAGTTGAAACTCCTCATTGTCATCAACCACTAATCCACAAGATACACACACCAACTTTTACTATACCATTAATTACTGTTTCCTTGGTATTAATTGTGTTAATTGGTTTGAAAAATAGTGGCCGCTTTTTGAGCTTAATTATTCGACTACCGAAGAATCGTTAATTTATATGTATGTGGGATGTTATTGCTCAAAGCAATATTGAGATGTACGTGAGATGTTTCGGTAGTAGCAGAAGATTCGATTTTTTCGGTAATTGTGATAATTGAATTGGTAACCGATTGATTTTTCTCACATTTCTTCAATGATAATGAACCGAACAAACTGAATTTCTTCATCAGCTTTGTTCTTGATGTTAAATGGCTGTTGCAGTTTCCACTCAAGATTCACTCGTAAATTTACTTCATAGAAACGAGTAGAGCAGTTCAGACAATGTTGCAGGACACTATGAAGATTCCCACTTTGATTCTGAAAATACTTTTGGCAAGGTTTTGCCAACAATGAGATCAAATTGAATACTTGAATTTGAGGCCGCAGCCTCGTCAGTATTGAAAGGTATATCAAAGCTGAGTGAGGGCAAAAGCCATGAATGCTGTTATTAATTTCGACGATTGATCGGACCTGAAGAATGCCCATCTACGCCTAGACAATAAAACCACAATACATTTCATCAAGTTTCCCCATTACGGAATCCTGAAAATCCTTTTGCAATTAACGATTGATCATTAGTTTTTGTCACTGGTAGATATGACCTTTGCATGTGACCTGTTGCGCCCACAAATTGGTGGGCGTTTTATCATAAATCAGTCTTTTTCGAATAATGAGCACTGCTCTTGAATGCGTTTTTTGGCTCTTGAAGCCAATTGTAAATATAGTTTCTCCGGGCTCGATAATTAATGAGCAAATCGAATTCACACGGTACCTGCGTATCGCTAACAACAAAGATTACGTGCATGTTCGATTAGTTATAATACGTTGGTACCAATCAATTATTTTTCTAAGTGGGACACCATATCACATCTATGCAGCTTATTACGTTGTACCTGGTGTAGAAAATTGGCTCCAGGCGATGTCTTCTTCAGCTCTTTATCGGGCGTCTATGCGCGTGTGTGCAACTGAGGTCGTTGAAAAAATTTCACACAAAATTCGATTGCGTTCCTCAAAAATGCCCTTTACTTGAGCTGATGTAGAGGGAGTGAGAATTACGAGGAAAAGATCTAGTTGCTTACTCATTTCATGAGGTTTTGTCATTCATTTTCAAGTAAACCGGTTGATCACCTTTGTTAGATCATCATTTGAACCACTGGAAGCCAATTTTAACAAATATATGAAACTTGCATTTGAGTGCGTAATTTTATTGCATTCTATCAAGAACTGCTCAACTTTACTTCAAAACCTCACTTCACAACATCAGTTTCCATTGCTCATAAAGAAGCTTGGGTCTCGTACCACGGCTTAAGAAATGTGGCCCATTTCTAACTAGAACTGACCTACGAAGTTTCTTTAGAAGTTTCTGGTCAACGAAAAAAGATGCAAAACAGGTTCTAATGCTTTTTTTCTCTTCAACTCATCAATTTTAGCATTCAGCTGTTCAGTTGCAATCACTTTCCCTTTCTTCGAAAGACCACTTTTTTCACTGTCTCTGAATAATAAGAATATAATAAATATTTCTTGAGAATATAAGAAATGATCAGCTTCTAATAGCACACGCAATATTACAATACGCAGACGACACGGCACTTATTGTACTTGACAAAACTACTGAGAGAGCAGCTCAAAGACTCCAAACACTAACAAACAACACAATGACATGGTTTTATAAATGGAGACTAACACCAAACGCGTTAAAAAACCAACTTCTGCTCACAAACCACAGACTCAACGCTGACTCCCCTACAATAACTGCAGACGGCCAAACGACACAACCAAAAAACGACGTAAAATACCTTGGAATCACAATTGACCACAAACTTAAATTCACTAAACACATACGAAACATCAGGGCAGAAACAATAAAGAGAACAAAACACTTCCGATCACTAACCTACAAGGACAGAGGAATTAGCACAAACACCGCCACCAAAATATATAAAGCGATTTGTAGACCCTTCCTAGACTTTGGACATATACTCATGACCAACGGAATAGAAAGGACAAAACGTTATACACAAACAACAGAACAAATTGCACTAAGACTAATAACACGAATAAGACACCCCCAAAACCCACTGCACAACCCCCCCACCCAACTACTATACGAACGCACAAACATGACAAAGATCTCGGAAAGACTCATACATCTACAGACAAAATGGACAAACAACCCCTACAACTGGACCATACTGAATCCCCTTTGTCTTACAAGACCAACCAGACAAGAATTTTCATATTTGTTTTTATTTAGATTAAGACTATATGTATTAAACAAGGGCAGAAAGACCGATAGGTCGATAGCCTTTTTAGAAATAAAGATGTTTACTACTAGCACACGCATGCCTTTCTTATGTAGAATATTGGACGTATTTAGTACAAGGAGGGTAAACTTTATGCATGTTTAACATTGTTATACATTTCAAGTTTTGAAGAGCATACTCATAAAACTAACCTTCAATACTCTGTAACGACACGTTTGGCAACAACTATCTACATCAATGCTTGTGGCCGTAATAATTTAACCTCCTTATAATATATTCCCATAACCGAAATGTTGGAGTTCGAAGCAGGTGAATAACGTTTTTCTCTTAATTTCTCATTTCGTGTCTTTGCTCCATTTTCTACCGCCACTGAAAGCAATTAAGCAGATACGATGCTGGACCAATACAGCCCCAATAAAAGGTTTTCGACATTAAAACCCAAATTTGAATTCGCTTCTAATCTAAATTGTACGTCTCCTAATTCCAGCAAACGGCGTTTTGGGCGTCGATAAACATATAAAATACATAAAATTTACATAGTTCAAATTAATTTTCAGGTAAAAGGCATCGATTGCCCCGATATACTGGGTATTTTTATTAAAAATATAAATTTGGACTAATGTCAACGTAATGAGGCGCTATTGCGTGCTCGTAAACACTTAGAGCGATCATTAGTTATTTAAATAAAGTCGGCTTGAAGAATTAGAGGTTCGTGTAGAAGAGATCTGTTCACAAGGGAAACTTGTGAAAATGTGTGAAAAATAGCAAATGATGCGTGCATTTGATGACTTCCCAAAGGCGGTTTGACGAAATAATACAAATCTTTTAGGCCTTCGTCTCAGATTTGGGAACCTTCTGTTGTTTTTTGATGAAACCTTAACGAATTATTCAATCGAAGTTCCTTTGCAGCAACATCTGAAACGGATCATTGGGTTGGTCAAAGCTTGATGTTGGGTGATCTTTTATTAATCGTAATGTTTTCAATTGATCTTTAAGTATTTCCTTAAGTACATCCCAAATTATATTCAATAACCAAAAGGCTTTTAGAAATCCTTTAGATAAGGATTTGCTGGTTCTTTGTTTCTATCTATTCGAACTCGAAACTCGTTTGCATCTTTCGACAGTCTGGCTATCTAAAATTTAGTGTTTGTGATAATTGCTTCTCGAGTGTTATGGTACAGTTAGAGATTGTTTGGGAAAAAAGCGGTTTTTCATAATGAATTAATGATGTTTTCGTGATTTTCGGTGATATTTTACGTGAAAAAGCCGATTAATTCGAAAAGATAACCATGAGACAACAGATCGGCGTGGGTCGGTACTGGATAACGTCTTAGTCAAAACCATTAGTTTTAATGTCCATGTTCACAACTTGTTTGAATAGATTGCTGTTATATTTCAACTTCAATTCCGATATTTTCATTAACCTACAATGTTTATGGGGAAAAATGCTTGCGATCTAGCCATTGACGGACGGGCAATCATTCATTCTGCTCATCTCCTAGCACAGAGGCAGTAAACTGGTGCCCCTAAGCCACTTACCACTTTCAATACGTGAATATAAATTGGAATTTATGTTTTATTATGGCTTTGTTCGTATTTTCCGAGCCCGGTAATTGTTTGATGAAGTTCCTCGAGATACCTAGACGTTTTTCTGCCAGTTCTAATTAGTTAAACAAATTTAGCTATTAAGCGCTCATAGCGTACAGCCAATGCAACATTCATCTGAAGTTTCATATTTTTCATTTACTTCTTCAGCTACTTTTTAATATGGGATTTTACTGTTTTTTTTTCGTAAACGAGTTCTGTATAATAGTCAATTAAACTACTTTCGGCAAACGTATAAACCCAGCCATTAAAAACAAACATCAATTATCGTGAGATCTTCAAATATTTGCGAACATAACGCTGCATACTTAAGTAGAACAACCACACCTAAAACACCACAGTAAACATGGTTAAATGTTAGATAAAATTCGTAAATAACTGGACAGCGAGTTTTATGTTAGATTGCTCCGATATGAGGCATTATTAGTTGCTCATTTTTTCGAATTAGGACACCAAGCGGATCTAGATCTGGATAATTTGCCGGCCCATCTAGCAAACGGCAAACGATTCCTTAGAATATGGAAGCTTTGCAACGAATGAAGGAAAACTTCACAGTTTTTCTTTGTGTCTTTTATGCTGGTTATCATATTCTCAATTTGTAGAAAAAAATTGTGTCTTCTCATATCTGATATACTGCAAAGTAGTCACAATAAACACGTTATAGTGCAAGCAGCACTACAACCCTGGGTGGGTCTTGGCTGACTGTACAACTTTTCTCCAGGTGTTTCGATCCTCCATCCTTCCATGTTCAAAGGGATGTTCATTTTTTGTAGATCTGACACAATGTTGTCTCTCCAACGCATTCAGGGTCGTCCAGGTGCCTTCTCCCGTAGGAACCTCCTTCCATACCAACTTCACCAGTCTCTCATCCTGCAGTCTATGCACAAGTCCTGCCCATCTCAGTCTCTGGCCCTTGATTTCCTGCACCACATCCCTATACAATCTCCTAATATCGGCATTTGTTCTCATTCTATATTCATTCGTGGTAGGGTCGTGGTATGGTCTGAAAATGTTTCTCAAAATCTTACACTGAAACCAGCTGAGTTTTTCTTCGTTCCCTTTTGTCATGGTC
This sequence comes from Dendroctonus valens, assembly GCA_024550625.1. Classification (NCBI taxonomy): domain Eukaryota; kingdom Metazoa; phylum Arthropoda; class Insecta; order Coleoptera; family Curculionidae; genus Dendroctonus; species Dendroctonus valens. Next base: position 758,661 of record JAJTJO010000010.1, read on the forward strand.
CACGTCTCATATCCATACGTTAGTATGGGTCGGACGTTGGTTTTGTAAGTGATGGTTGCTCCCAAATATTTCATGTGTTTCACTCTTTCGAAAATGAGGATGTTTTGGCCTAATCTATCCCGCCTTTGTGTTCCGTTTACGCACATGTATTTCGTTTTTTCTTCGTTCACTTTTAACCCTACTCTACTGGTGGCTCTTTCAACTTTGTTGAACGTTTCCTTTAATCAGATTGTGGATCTTCCCACAATGTCAATATCGTCTGCGTATGCCAGCAACAGTTTAGGTCCTTGTGCTGTAAGTAACATTGCTTTAACTCCGGCTTCTCTCACTGCTTTCTCTAGGACAAGATTGAAAAGTACAGGTGATGGGCGTCACCTTGCTTGACCCCGTTTTTTATTTCAAAACTGCCAGAAGGTTTATTGTGTACACGTACTTTTAATACCCCGTCCTCCATGCACATTTTGGTAATTCGAATCAATTTTCTTGGTATCGAGAGCTCTGCCATCGTATTCCATACTTGGCTCCTTTCTATGCTGTCATAAGCTTGATGGAACTTTATGAAAAGGTTCTGTATGGGTCTGTTATATTCCCATCCTTTTTCCAGGAGCTGCTTCACTGTGAATAGCTGGTCTCGTGTAGATCTGTGTGATCTAAATCCGGCTTGATAATCTCTTAGGACGTTTTCAACATAGGGGGTTAGTATGCTAAGTAGTATGTTTGACAGGATTTTGTATGCGGCGTTTGTTATGGAGATTCCTCTATATTTGGACCTTTTCATTTTATCCCCTTTCTTATGAATAGGCACAGTAATATTTTCCTTCCATCCTGTTGGTATCTCCTCATTTTGCCATAGACTCGTTATTAGTTTTTGCAGCTGGCGTTGCAGAGTCTCTCCTCCATATTTTATGAATTCCGCTGGTATTTCATCCGTCCCTGCTGCTGTATGATTCTTCATCTTATTTATAGCTTTTTGAGTTTCTTCGAAGGAAGGTTCGTCGACCGGGAAATCTGCTATCATATATGTTTCTTCCTGGTATGTATCTTAATGAGTTATGTTTAGAAGATCCCTAAAATATTTTCTCCACTCTTCGATTAGTTCCTCGTCGCCGACTATCAACTGGCCCTGGTTATTTCTTAACATTTGTGTGTATTTGGCCCTATATCCTTTTTTCTCCAAGGAGATGGCTTTGTAATATTCCCTTGGTCCTGGCTTAGGTGGATCTCTTTCCACAGCTTCATATTTTTCCTGCTCGTACATTTTTTCTTTGTTCTTAATACTCTTCTTGTTTCTTTTCGGTACTCTTCGTATTCTCTTCTACTTTCATTCCTTTGTAATTGGATCCATCTATTTCTCACAATTCTCTTTTTTCCTGTTGTTGTCGGCACTCCTCGTCATACCTGGTTTTTGTCCTCTTTCTCTTACTTCTTCCGACAAGTGACAAACAATGAAGGAAATAATACATTGAACACAAATAATTGAGCACGATTCAAAAGTCAGACACATTTCAACAGAAGGGAAATTGCAATGAGTGAATGTGCAAAGGAAAGTAGAAATTAAAAAAAATAAGAAAACATTAGAAAGAGGACCCAGAAGAGGACAATCTTGAACTTAAGATAATAAATATTCAAAAATTATAAAAAGCGAATGTAAAAAATTGGCTGAGACACTATTATAGATCAAGGGAGTTTCAACATAAAGGCGATTGAAAATGGTTTTTAAACCCGGAGCAGACATGATGACAACGATTGGATGTCGATATGGAACAGTTTTAGTGCATTTTGATCATGAATCTTCAAATTACGCTACAGACTGTTCTTTCAAAAGTGTTGGTATCAAAAACCTACATACTGTTTGCGTGGCGAAAGTTATTACTTTCCATACGGGATGAAGAAAATTTAGTTCGGCGCGTTGATTTCGATGCTCGTACGGTTTTGAAAATGTTTGCAAAACGTCCGAAACGATTTATTAACGAAATTCGCCGTTGCTAGTTACCGAGTCAGAAAGGTGCGTGGCGAAAGCTATTGTAATGGGTAAAAGTGATGTTTTCGCCGTCGAACAGTGGCGAAAGTACGTACTTTCCACCAGGGGATCAAGAAAAGAGGTTTTTTTATACGACTGTTTTCGAAATGGATTTATTTGCGTCTTTTAAGGATGTGTTCTCGCTTTCATTACAGCTTGGTATACGTTTGAAATTCTATAGTATACTAATGCAATTAAACATTTTATTAGTAAAATAACCAATTTGAATCCGGAATCGCCGAAAACCAGATATTTTGGATATTCTGGCAATGGAGAAGAATAATTGCAAGTAGATCCGATCATTTCATAGCCGTTTACATACAGATACAAATGAAATAACCGATAAATTCTGTTATCCGTTAAATCGAACAACTTTAATATGTATCTCATTGATGCTCTCCATTTGAATCTCAATAGCTTCTTAAAAGGAAAACATGCAGTTCTGTCAAAAGGGATTAAAACTGTGTAGTGTAAACAATAGAGCACTGTGTGGCGAGTAGAGGACTCCGCAGAATTAAGATCTTCGTCTGAAGATGCTGTTAGAATTGAAGTATTTCGGTGCAAACAATTACAATTCTCAGAACTGATAGCGATTGGGATTAGCCATACTTGTCGGTAAATAAAGTAATTTTCGAAAATCAGAGCCGTTTCCCCGAAATCTTATTATCCCATTCCATTTGAAGCTTTTATATTGTTGAGCACTAGAGCATCTGAGCGGAAGTGGTCTTTGAACAAACACCTTTGGGAGTACAAAAGTTTGGTTGATAAATGAACATCTGGTCAAGATTAATGAGTGGTTCTGGGATCCGAAGAAAATTACATTTCAACTACAATTTTGCAATGGTGCCTGATGAATTCAGTATGGCAAATATTTTTCTCTAATAAGTTGAGATTCCCACACGCTTTTATCAATTGAAAGTTTTAAATTATCAAAGGCAGTTTTAGCTCCAGCAATTTAAGTTCTTATGGCTGATTATAAAGTCTAATTTTATAAAAATCTGTAGATATTGAGCAAAGTTTAGCGGGTCGTATGATACACTACTTTCAAATAACCAATTAAATAAAGTTCACTACAGAACGCCATTTTAATACCAACACACTTTTTATACTTACTAAATACTAAATAAGTTTCGCGACTGCGATATTTCAATTAGACATCTGTGTTTCGAAACTACAAAATCTCCACGGAAAGGAATAAGACAAATTAATGTTGGGCGAAATAACTGGTCAAACTGAAAAAAAGTTTTATTTTTTAGATTAAATTCAGTTGCATAGTAAAAGTTCAACCACACCAAGAATGTCTCTTTAAGAAGTTGTTATAAAGGAAAAATGTATCGCAAAACTTTTTGAAAGTTACGTTTTCTTTCAAATACAAAATCGAGTTTTTTTAGTTAAAATTGATCAAAAATACAATAATCAAATGGAGATGTTCCGTTTACACGGAAATATAAAATTGAAAAAAGTCGAACTTTGTTAACAGCGGCGCGGAATAGCTGAGTGGTTGAACCACGTTCTTAAATTTTTCAACCACGATATTCTCCTTCTGCCCACTCCTCTATCTCCATACACCTTGCATTGTAGGATCTTCTGCAAAAGGACATATCTGCTCTCATCGCGCATTATATGTCCCAGAAATTGTAACGTTGTAGTCTTAACTGTATTCAGGACTCCTTTTTCCTTTCCCATCTTTTTCAGCACCTCCGTATTGGTCATTCTCTCTGTCCAAGTTATTCGTTGAATTCTTCGGTACAGCCACATTTCAAATGCTTCGAGTTTTTTGGAGGAGGCCTCCGTAAGCGTCCACGATTCGACCCCGTAAAAAAGGGTCGAAAACACGTAGCATCGCAATAGGCGAATTTTCGTTGCCAGCTGTAACTCGTGGCTGGGAAAGACTTTTTTCATCCTGATAATTGCGGTTCTGGCTTTGTCAATACGCGTTCTGATTTCCACAGAATGGTCCCAGTTATCATTTACGTTCGTGCTTAAGTATGTGTCTTTGTTGACTTTTTCTAAAGGAGCTCCGTCTACCAATAAAGTACCGCGGGTGTTTTGGTTTCTACTGATTATCATGAACTTTCTTTTATTGGTGTTTATTTCAAAACCATATTGTCGACTGTATGATGTAACACTGTCCATTTGGAGTTGCAAGGCAGCTAGGTTGTCCGCAAAAATAACGGTATCGTCCGCATACCTTATGTTATTCAATCGTTCTCCATTCAGCAGGATTCCGGCCTCAATATCCTGCAGGGCTTCTTTGAAGATGCCTTCCGAGTACAGATTTAAAATTACAGGAGACAGTGTGCATCCCTGTCTCACACCACGCAATATTTGTATCTCCTCCGTTGTCTCTCTGTATACCCTCACGCAAGCCCTCTAGTTCCAGCAGAGATTTCTGATGATTTTCAGGTCCTTCCCATCCAGGTCAGCTTTTTGCAGAACTTCCATCATTTTCGTGTGTTGTACTTAGTCAAACGCCTTTCTATAACCCAGGAAACATGCGTATACATCGCCGTTTACATCCCTGCAGCGCTGAAACAGCACCTGGATCGAAAATAGAGCCTCTCTAGTCCCTACAGCCATTCTAAAGCCGAATTGGTTCTCAGACATCTGTTCCTCACACAGTTTAAATATTCTACTGTGACTTATCTTGAGAAATGTCTTCAGTAGATGGCTCATCAAGCTTATTGTACGAAACTCGCTATATTTCCTAGCATTAGGCTTTTTGGGGAGGGTAACAAATTCAGATTTCAGCCATTCCGTGAGTATGAAGCCCGTATCATAGATCACATTGAACACTCTTGTAAGCCACCCCAGATTCTTCCCCTCGATCGACTTTAATATCTCAGCCGGAACTCCATCGGGACCCAAAGCCTTTCGATCTTTAGCATTTTTCAAAGCAGCCTGTACTTCTCCTTCTAAGGTTGGGGGACCATCTGTTTTATCAATATTGGGTGGCGCCGTTCTCACGTCATCAAACAGTTGTTTAATGTACTCTTCCTAGGTTTGCGTAATTTCCGAGTTCTTTACTATAACTCGGCCTTGGTTATCCTTAAGTACATTAACTGTTCTTCGTTTAACTGTTCCCGTCATTTCCCTTACCTTCTTGTGCAGATTAAAGCTATTAAATTTAGCTTGGCATTCTTTGATTTCTTCACATTTTTCCAGTTCCTCTTTTTCCTTAGCTGTTCTTATTTTCGCCCTTATTTTTCTCTGTATGTTCATGTATTCTCTCGTTTTATTTTTAAACAATCTCCTTTTTTCATCAGTTCCAGGATTTCTTCTGTCATCCACGATTTTTTCCTCGGTTTGAGAGACTTTAAGTACTTTTCTTTGATTTTATGGATACTTCGCTGAAGTATTTTAAGGTCTTTTACTACATCTCCATGGTTTTCCTGCTCTTCAGTCTCTATAAAAAGTTCATTCCTTACCAACTTGTTTGTAGCTGTCTTCTGAAATCATATCTCCCTATATGTTTTTTCTCTACTCTCTTCAGCCTGGTTCCCATTCTTCCTATCAGCGGGTTATGATCCGATTGAACATCTGCTCCTGAATAAGTTTTTATGTTTCTGATGCTGTTTCTAAATCTCTTATGAATGAGTACGAAGTCTATTTGATTCCTAGTTTTCCATCATTCGATTTCCACGTGTACAATCTTCTAGGATGATGTTGAAAGAATGTAATGGTTACAATCAGATCGTGTCTCACTTCGAATGTACTCAGTGTATCGCCACGCTCATTTTTCTCGCCCAGTCCAAAATCTCCAATGTGTTCTCCTGTTAATAATATTGATATCATGCTGTGGCAAGGCTTTGATGATATCTGATATTTGCTTCTAGAACTGGACTACATCCTCGTTGCTCTAGTCTGTAGTAGGGGCATAAATTTGGATGAGATTGACATTTACGGACCTTGCATTGATTTGTAGAGGAGCTATCCTTTCCGATATTGGTACAAAGTTGGTAACACGTGCTACAATTTCTTTGTGCACTATAAAGCCAACACCATGCTGTAATATGTGAACGGGTCTATTCTATCATCTTCTACGTTCTGTAAGAAGGATATAACTACTACAAAAGGGGACAGCCGGATGTTGGTAAAAAACCTTTCGATGTTGGTAAAGGAAAAATGATGCAAATAGCAGGTAGTTATCCAAAGACTCCAAATATTTTCCACCTATAAATAAGACCAGAGAAAATGTGTTGCTTAGACTTATAAAGAAAGTTTTCTTTGGTATGAATCAAACTTTCTTTTTTAAATTCTTCATAAATGATTTCTTATTGCACAGCCAATATTGAATTGAATATGGCTGTTCCTGAACCTCATCCCTTATCCATTTGGTGATTGAATTCACTCACTTCTTGAGTAAATGGACATTCCTCTGGGCATATAAATCCCACAAGTTGGCAAAAATTTACCGTAAAGAACCGAAAACCACATCTGGCAAAGTTACTCGATGTTTTTAGGCGCCTATCAAAGAATAGCGAAAAAAACTGATGTTAATTAAGTAATAGTTTGCTCTAATGAACTCTTTTGAATCTAATGAGACTCACAGATGTCTTTCGTTGAAAGTTACATGAAAAACACGAGAACATCAGATACACATCCGCACACGTATTTAATAAGGTAATGTTTAAATGGTTAAAGTATAGTTTCCATATTCATTCTACCCTGGAAGTTAAACCAGATCAATTTACAAAAAAGAATCAAAACTTTTGGTCAATGTCTCATTTTTTGCTTCAGCCTCTTTAGCTACTTGGTTCATTATCTAAATAATTGTCGATATTAATTGTTCCATATCAAAAGTGCCAACTTTCAAACGAAATTTACGTAGATCGTTTGGTTGGACGTTTCTCCGTTGAAGAACAATAAAAAATGCACAGCGCAAAATGGCATGTGCCCAACACAGTGATTTGATATTCAAGAGGCAGCACGTCCGGCGGTAGGGCAAATTCGACATCACATAAATCAGCAGCTCGTTGTTACACACGTTATGGGGCACTATCCTGCATTTGCAAAAGGCCTTATTTGAATACAGGATACGTGTACCGGTACGACTTGACTCAGGTTAGATTTCAGATGATGTCGTTTTGACGACCGTGACTGTAAAGCTTGCGAATGAATGGGCAAGACAATACTCGGCTTATTGATGGCAGAAATCAGTCAACGATATGATAATTCTCCAGTTCATTCAATGAAGACAAATGATGAGCTTACTTGGCTTGGAATGATGTCTCAAAAATTTTTTAAAGGAAATCTGCAACTCGGCTGATTTCTATCAGCACTTTGAAACAACCTGCATGACTATCGTATGTAATTGAGAATAGAATAGAAAATATTAAGCAAGAAAACGTTCTAGAGCTAAAGGGGCAAGAGGAACTCTTGCATTGAACTCCATGCTTAAATCGTTTGACGATGATAAAAGGACCGCACCTGAGTTTGAGGCACTTTGAACAAATTCTGCACTAACTCCAATATCTTTAATTATAAAACTGTAATGCTCTTTCATTTGCCATTATAGTACTTAAATGCAGCTTGAACACAAAGATATGGGTAATTTTTAAACATTTTTGAAAGTCCCACCTTCAAAAGTGAAACTGAAACAGTCAGTTAGGCTTCCTTCAGCTGATCAAAAACCGTTTTATCTTTTCCTTCTGAATTTTCACCATTCTTCAGCTTTTAGCTCAATACATGCTGAACGAAATACTTCACAATATTAATGCCGTTTTCTTTTCGTTTTTTTTTATGTATGAGGAAGTATTTTGTCGAGCTTCAGCCAAAGTTTATCTTCGCGATTTTTCCGAAAAACCCTTTCTTTTATTGTGAATTTACTAAAACATACGCTGGTGTTTGTTTTCTGCATTTGCCTTTTATATTGTGAAAAAGTTGTTGCACTCTTAACATATTTTATATGATTTTTTTTGGGTTTATAACAACCACATCATAAGTTTTTCTTGCTCGAACTGAATTGTGTGTTTCAAGTGTAGTCATCGATTCAATAATTCGTTTGTTTATTAGTGTATGTGTTGAATCTTTTTGGTTCCAGCTAATCTTGTTGTTATATTTTGTGTGCAAATGAAATTAATGGTTCCTTGTTGTTCAGTTGCAAAAAGAAGTTTGTATTTACATTTTATTTTTTTTTTGTTAGCCGCTTATGTATGTTTATATTTTCTTAGAATGTTTTATGTTTTCGGTTACTGTGAATGTTTTTTAAAGTTTTGCTTTGTTCAATATCAAACTAATTTTTGCGTCGTTTTGGAGACATTTGATTTTTTCTTTCATTCCTCAATGAAAGTAGAGCATGAGCACCACTTCAGGTTGAAAAAATACGTTTAAACCTTTTTAAGACACACTTTTTTCAACATCAATAAATAATTTTTTAGAAAATCTTCTTATTGTTGTGGTTTGTACAACAACTATAAATTCTTCTCTTCTTATTCTTCTTATTCTCTTCTATAATTATTCTGTCTTCGTTAATTCGAAACTCAAATTTGTTTGCTTCTCGATATGTATATATGAAATTTGATGAACTGAGCTGAAAACTGTAAAGAAAAGGAAGTGTTTATATTTTTTCAGATTTTATTGTGTTTTTTATAAGTATGTTAATGTATTTCTTTTGAACTTTCTCCAATTTACTCTTATCGAATTTTCTTTCTTGTGCTTGATTGGTAATTTTGAAATAAACGTGTTTTATATTCAGTTTTATATTCAATATATCAGTGTAAATTAGTTAAATATAATACGTTATGACTCTTTTGCATATTTAAAATTTATTTTGTTGTTTTTTATTTTCGTTTGCTATTCTTCCTTTTGCTAATGCGTCTTAGATTATCAAATAAATATTATTATAACTAATTTGCTTCAAAATGCCGTTTTGGGTTGGAAATATTTCTTAAATTGTTACTAACGTTGACTTTATCTCTAACTGAACCTTTACTTACTCTTTCTGTGCTTGTTGTTTCTGTTGTCTCATAAATTTGCATTTATCTTGTTATCTATGTAAATGCTTTAGCTTACATGTGAGTATCTTCAAATCATACAGGGTGTTTCATTAAGGGTGGCTGCTGGTGATATTTCGGAAACTACTGAGCACATAAACGCAATGATATAATTTTGATTAAAAAATAGCCATAAGAAAGTCCTGGAAAATATTTTTAAGATTCGCATCGAAAAGTAAAGATGAAAAAACTAAATATTTACGGAAATTTCCCAATTATCGATTACCATTGATTGAACTTCAAAATGAAAATTTAGCAGAAACTTTAAACCATTTTCTTATGTTCAATGAATGTGCTTAACCACTTCCATTTTTCAAATGGTAAACATGAAAAACTGTTGATTTTCGTTATTAAGTCGTGGTCTGTAACGATTGAGTCCCAACGTTTCGCTAGCACGCAGGACCATCATTTTCACAGCAGTTTTCACTTCAATTGCTGACAGTGTACTGATGACGGCTAAAAACTCGAAAACCAGCAGTTTTTCAAGTGATTTTTCGGAGCTGGTAGTTAAATAAAAGAACGAAATAATTTGGAAGTCGCCAAGATATCTAAATTTTCAATATTACCTTGCGTCCCTTTAAAAGAAAATCCCGCAAACAGAACACGATTTGCAGAATTTCTCGGATTTTCTGGGCTCAGGGTTTTTCGAATTATGGCGAAAAATATGATAAATTTTATTACAGCAACTTATAATAAGCATGAACAGGTTTAAGCTATTAGCAGACCGTAGAATGAATGTCCACATCACCTAGCTCACTCCACGTGGAGGTAACATATTAAAAGCCCTAATTTTTTTACCTGGTGAGTTTCAAGAAACTGGTAAATTCCTAGAGCCATATTTGCTATTGCACTTATAACAAGCTCCAGCTGTGTTCTCTTTCTGTCCACCTAACCCGAAATCATTAAATTTTTGACGGGACGTCGCGTAATGGCCAAAACGCCCCAGGAGCCACATGGACCATAAATAAGTACGATCAAACTCGTATTTTATTAAATACAATAAATCGCCGCCACTGTAATCTCTAGTTGACACTGCTCTTTCAGTATTTTATGAACGGCGATCTTAATAACTTACACAGTTGTATCGTATTCGGGGACAAGAATGCCAGAAAGACAAATAAATGTGGAATTCTTTTAAAATATCGGCAGCGCGACATTGTACCGGGTTCTATCAGAAAATGTGGCTCGATTTTGTTTGAGAGCATTGAGAAATTTAGTAGTAAATTGCGGGAAAATATCGAAACTTGAAAATGTTCTTTATTGGTTCTCAAAGCATCAGAAAACATATTAGTGAACACCCAGCACATGGAGCGGCTACGCTAAAAGACGGTTATACTGAGGGTTCGTGGTAGAGTCCCAAACGTGCTTTTCACATTTATTTCTGTGGTTTACAACCTCCTTTGACGCCTTTTTATGATCTTTACACAGTCGTTTGCACTGTTTTATTGCTATACTTCATGTAGATCCACAGCAAGGCAAGGAACCAAGAACTGGGGCTAAAGGCATTTTAGAAAATAACTGAAAAAGGAAAGAGAAGTAGTAATCAGGCTTTATGTAAATGTTCCCGTTGTGTCTAAAATGAGCCAACTGGATAAACCAGTATCAAAGTTGAAACAAATGAACATTCCTCTCAAACAACATTCCGCTCAAGTCGTGTGCTCCGTATCAGGTTACCAGCTAATAAACACTTGAAAGAAGTGAGTAAAAACGATACATCCTAGCCGAAGACAGCACAATAATCTAAAGATAATTCAATAACGCTTTAGAGAAAATCGTCGCCGTAAAGAGTGAGATTTTAAGTGACAGCGTCGACGGCATACTATGATCCCATCACAACCAATTAAGAACCGTTTAGTTAGGTGGACATTTTATGTACCTCGATATCTTTAATCGGCGGAATGAAAGCTAGTTTTAAAGAGCCAGGCACTAAAGACAAGGCAGGTGAGAATCCTGGGTGGCCTAACAAGGCGACATGAACCATACAGCACGAGAAAGATACATGGCCATGTTGCGCACAGACTGTATCACTAAACAAAGTGTATAGTTCGTCGGGTTGGCTGATAAGAAAAGCGCATTTTTGCCCGGTAATTATTTTGCAATATTGTTTATTGGCTCTCCCGTCGTCTAGAGGGGGAAATTTCCGAAAAATAGGAGCTACAATGTCTTCTAATTTACCTGAAATAGTTTTATTATTTGGGTTAGTCGGTTTGGTGCTTTTATTCTTGAACCAAGTTGTTTTTCAAAAACCGAATTATTGCATCAGACACAATAGAGAGAGAAACCGGCGTTCATGTGTTTCATAGATCTTACCCAAGCATTTGATAAAGTAAGACTGACAGACGTCATAAAACTCCTAGAAGAAAGGAAAATTCATCAGAATATTGTGTCCATCATCAGAGAGCTAAACACCGGCAATCACACACTCGTAAAAGCAGAAAATAGAACAACAAGGAAAACACCCGTCAACACAGGAATTAGACAAGGAGACAGCCTTAGCCCTATATTGTTTAGCATCATCATGGATGAAATCATTACAAAAACAAAACAGATTGGAAGGGGATATCGAATGGGAAATGCAGAAATAAAAATAATGTGCTACGCTGATGATGCAGTGATAGTCTCCGAGGATGAAGACAACCTACAAAGACTCTTATATAAGTTCGAACAAACTACAAATAAATATAAAATGGAAATATCTACCCGGAAAACACAATCACTCACTATATCCAAAGAGCCCCGAAGATGCAAACTCGCCGTTTACAATCAAAGTGTAGAACAGGTGATGACCTTTAAATATCTTGGAGCAAACATCACGAGTAACAGGAATCTAAAGGAGGAAGTAAGGAATCAAACATCAAAAGCCGCTCTAATATCGGGGTACTTACGAGACATCATCTGGAGAAACAAGCACATGAGTGTAGGGAGTAAAGTCAGAATCTACAAAACGTGCGTGAGACCAGTGATGACATACGCCGCAGAAACAAGAGCGGAAAACACAACAACCAAACGCTTGCTAAGAACAACAGAAATGCGAGTCCTAAGATCCATAACAGGACACACACTATACGATATGAAAAGGAGTGAGGAAATTAGAGATACCTGTAAGGTTTCGGATGTTGTAAGATGGACCAGAGCAAGGAGAAGAGCGTGGAGAGACCAGGTAGAGAGAATGGCCGACGACCGAATGGCAAAAATCGCCAAAGACCAAAAACCTAACAGCTCAAGACTCCCAGGAAGACCACCGAAGCGATGGTACGAAAGCTGGACATCAGCATACCAGGACTAGGAAGTTGAAGAAAAACACAGGACTCTGAGTCCTAACGTACGAGGAAGAAGAAGAAGAAGAAGAAGAATTATTGCGCAAATTACTGACAATTTATTAATGCAAACAGATAAAGAAAACTCTAGCAAAGAATTGGAAGAATCACCTACAAATTTCGTAATTTTCAAATGTATTTATGATATTTTTGTTCAGGTTGATGATAATGCAAAATGTGGAGGATTTTAAGATAAGAAACTCTCGTTGAAAAATAACAAATATTTCCAGAGAAAAAATGAAGTAGGAAGCTTTCATTTTGGAAGCTCTAGACTTCATGCTCCAATATCTTACCATCAGGCTTTTAACTCAAAATCATTCTAATTTGTTCTTGTTTTGAAGAATAAATATTAAAGTACTTCTTGGGAAACCCATCGAAGTCAGCTTGAACTTAAAAATGGTTTGATTTCGAAACACTTTTGTTGTCTGCTTGGAGGTGGCTTACATAAATATGTGCAGGTTTATTATTATGGTCTCAACAGGCGCTTCACGTTATAGTAGCTAATTATACAGGGTGTTTCATCATATGCAAAGTGACACAGTCATCGGTGCTTTTTCTGCTTAAGGTTTTTTTTGTTTTTCAGATTTCTCGGATATTTTTGTTGTGTTCTTATGGCAGAACATACATCTATTCTGTTTCAAAGCAGGCACAATCCAGTGATTTATCCTGTGATGCCCAATATTGTTATGAATTCTCCCTTGCAATGGTTTTGAGGACTTGGGACGTCCCCCAGTAAACAAAGCACAATCTCTCTTCGGAACTTCTTGACATCTGTAATATTGCCACGCATTGTGCATACACGCCTCCAAACAGAAAGCAAGTAGCTCCACTACCATTTCTTGGAGCGTACACTAATCCTGTAATTTTGAATATTTTGGTCCACCCTATCGACCCCTCCCATATATTTGTTGTATTGGTTAATGGTCTACGGTTGAGGTACGGGTAGCTTCCTTTTTTATTTTGAGTTCCATCTATGTACTTCACCTATTGGGTTAACCGGATCACAGCTGCTTATGGTTAAACGGGCCTATTCTCATTCCAATATGGTACAGGTATTTGAGACTTTGTATCAGTTGAGTAATCATAAGTATAGGGCGTTAGTTTATAATTGTTATAAATAAACATAAAGTACTTTGACGACCAGATAATTACACCAGAGATTAGTTGATTCGGGATTCGGTTCGGGGATAAAACCGCATGGTGGCGGTAGCTTACGGCTAATATCGCTGGAACGCTTTCGCCTATGCTCGTCGGCGATCTCTCTACTAATCTCTGATTACACTTACAACACACTTACATTACGTAAACCAATACTTTTCTAATGGCAATTCGTCAGGTGGTCGATCGAGATAATACATCTGAAACAACTTTGAAAAAGTAATTGAATAACCAGTTCAACAAGAAAAAGGAAATAACTGATAATTATAGAAACTTGTAAATATATCATGTTCAGCTACAAGCCTCACACGTGCCTCAACAAGATATGACTCAATCCAGAGTCCCCACTTGGAGCCAACAGTTATCAACCCATAATGCTTATGGAAACTTTAATTGATGATCTCTTTCACTATCTCTGAACCCCGCAGAACTACAACCGAAGTTGCATCCTGCCACCGCTAATCCTCAGTTGTTAAGAGGTATTAAAGGAACAGCGCACAAAATACCTCCTCAGGAAAAGCCTCTAACCACCGCTACTCCTGGGTTGTTAAGAGGTATTAAGGGAACAGCGCACGAAATACCTCCTCAGGAGAGTCTTACTAGTCATCGGCGTTTATCATGATAAATCGTCTCAACATTTGCCAGACTAAGTACTGCTGGAATCAGCACACAGCCAGCACCCGCCTACTAGCGTTCTCTCTCTCCACGGGTTCAGAGCCCAGGTGCTGCGGGAACAACGCGCAAACAGTACCCGCCCTACCAATATTACTCAAACTGACTAAATAGATTATAACTTAACGAGCTGCACTCGTTTCCTTTTTATAGTTTTATACGAAGCGTTAACAGTATCTAACTTTAAATGTTAAGAAAAGTAAATAAATATAAAAGAAGGACAGAATGAATATTGAACTATAGTTGAAGAGGTTACTATCTTTAATGTTTAACCAAATAGAAATATGCTGAAGCGGCTACTCTGTGAGAAACACCTGATGAATAATTTTCACACTAGCACGAAGTGGCACCAACTGATGCTGATAAATATGACGCTGGATCAAGACAAGCACTAATAGTACCGCCATCCATTTGAACATATTTATTTTCAACTAAGATTTTCCATCTTTTAATTGCTTTTATTCTACGGGTCCTTAATGCTAACATCATTTAGTAATTATATCTAACATCTGGTGTACTATTCTACCTTAACCTAACCTAATCTTACATCATCTCTTGCTTCCTAACTAACTTAATGCTAGTCCATGGTCCTCGTTGTGGTGCTGGAACTGGTCATCGCGTGTGGTCCTCGTCTTCTTCTTAAACTGTGTCCGCAGGAAGCAGTTGGCGCACTTTGCAGCTTTTTCCCGAGGGAGTTGACATTCCCTGGTTTCATGCTTTTAATAGTACCGCGAGTGATTTCCCTTATTTATTCAAATATCTCCATCCCCAGTTGGGGTGGAGTTTGAGTCAAGTTTGCTCTCCGATCCTTCCCGTTGGGGAGGAGTTGAGTTTAAGTTCGCCCCCCACGTTTCAGGTAGTCTACTAATCTCTCTGGGAGGTAAAACAAAATACCTGACTGTGGTGTCTTCCCCGTAAATCACTGGTTACTGCTTTGAGCCGCTCTTTTATAGCTTTCACAACGTCATGCTAGCGAGGTTTATGGTGTTAACGTATAAATCGAACTTTCCAAATGCGAGTTCCTTTGTCCATTTGGGCGCCTCTTGGAATTTATTAGTTTCCCTTAATCATTTTTTTTCCAATGTCTTACATAAGTTCCTCGAGAAGCTTTTTTTATGGCACTATTATACCTTTGAGGACAGTTTTCGGTCCTGTTCAAACTTATGGTTCCCGAAGAACATATTCCTCTTTTCTTCAAAGATTCCACTAAACGAAAAGAGGTGTCTATTGGGAGATTATCTGACAATGTCATTACCACCGAACCCCCCAAACCGAAATCGATAGAATTTCCATCCATAAGTTTTCCTTGGTAAGGAATGTAGTTTATGAGATATCCTGTTGGTTCACACAAAGACCAGATTTTGTAGCCATACCGGATAGGTGTCCCTTTTATGAATTGTTTTGCCCCATGTCTCCCGAAATATGGAACCATGGTCTCATCAATGCATAATTTTTCGCTAAAGGGAGCGTGTAATAAGAATCGTTTATTCAGCATATCAAAAAGTGGCTGCATTTTAGCAAATTTATCAGAGCAATGAAGTAACTTCTTGATAGTGTGAAACCTATTTCGTCCCATTGAATTTGCTAGGAGCGGATTGTATGTGTCTGAATCTACTTCCCATAACATGCGCCACCTTGGCACTTGGAGATGTCCTGACAAATATAATGTGCTAATAAAACATTTCATTTCCTTCCTCTTCCGTAATGTTAAAGCTGTGATCACCTTTCTGCCTCGCGTATAAGATAAAAATTTTCACTAAGAAAGTACAAATTTCCTGGTCAAAAAATGACTCAAGACATACCACAGGATTTGGAAATGAATTTTCTGTTTCTTTTTTTGGTGGACCGAAAATATATATATATATATTTCGCATTGTAACTCTAAAAAATAAACTCTAATAAAACATTCTATAGACCTGAAAGTTGAACATGTTCAGATATTTCCAGCAGAATGTTTTTTGTCATTCTGAGACATGACGAATAATAGACTTAAGTCGGCTGGAGGCTCTCGTGCTGCATACAGTGAAACCCTTTAAGCTTTAACTGTAACTTCTGAAACCATAAAATTTAATTTCTGCATATATAAAAATGTTTTTGCATTGCTACTACAATTAGACTCTAGTCTCTCAAATTTCTTTAAAAATTAGGAATTTTCGATCAAGCTAAAAAGGCAATTAAGAGAGTCCCAGTTCTCGAATGGCTCGAATGGCAAAAGTTCAGCACGAATTATTAGTTTTTTCGAATCGTTTCCGAGAAATCACTTTTTAAATTTGGGCAAGCTCGCCTTTCACTTTGAAATGTTAAGAACATTCTTTCCTTAGAATTTTGTCGTTTTTGTGAAACAAGGGAACATGTTTAGGGTTTTCGTATCACGTCCCCGGAGAAAAGAGTTCGAAAGCTCCTTTGAAATCGCTAATGAGACTCAACAGATGTTTCTATCCTTTCTCTGAGAAAGGCGGCATTTCAAACTTTAACCGTTTTATTTCCACTTTAGATGTTAGAAATTCCTAATAAAACATAACTAGACAATACGATTTTTCCTCTTCTGTTCAGTTTCTACATGCAAAAGTCAAAAAGGGCGAAAGCCTCCTGCGATTTTCAGTTTTTTTTATATCATGAAAAAGTTTTACAAATGTCCTTTCAAAAAGGTCTTTACAATGAGCACCAATATCCAGCCGATTTCAGTATGAAACCAAAATATTGGGACAAAAGAAAGATTTTTGGAGTGCGGCTATAAGAAGAAACAATTTTTTTCTGAGCTCGATTTTACTAATAATTGAATTTCCAGGCATGAAATAGTCTTTAACTTTATTTTTTATAAAATTATTGTCTTATATATTTATTTACACACTTAAAACCATGTATGTTCAATGAAAACGCATTTACTAGATTTTATGGTGTTTGAGAGATGTTCAGTTTGATGAATATTAAGATTCTAACTGAAAAAAATAAAGTATACAATTACATATTATTTGATTGGCAGATATATTGAAAGTTTTGGAACTTTTTTGGGAAAATTTAATCTATTTTTTTTCTACCGGAAATTCCAACTAGATCCAGCACGAATTCGTTGCTTATTACTAGAGTCCGGATCAAAACGCACTAAAATTGTCAAAAAAGGCGCTTAAAAAACAAATGGATTTCTCGCAAAAAAGCATAATTGGGGTAAAAAATATACTTTTAAACAAAAAATTTAAGCATGTTTTGCGTAAAACTTAAGTTTATTTTAAATACAACCGAGGAACAAACAAGTGAAATTTTTTTTATTTCAAATACGAAATCACTAAATGTTTATTTAAATGTTCCATTGTAAAATTTTGCGGTCTATCCCTAAGAATATTTTTGTAAGTAGGAAAACTTATATCCACGATTACACTTGTTATAAGGGCATATCTACATTTTCACACCATTCCCGGATCCATAATTGGGTTTTGGACAATTTGTCCATTTAAAACCGAAGACATTTCTTTCAACTTCTGAAATCCTTCGCTTTTTGTGCGAGATGGCATTTGACTCCGTAAAACATTGGGCAATATTTGAAGAAATAGACAAAGTGCGAATAGACCATCGGTACAAGAACTTTCTTAAAAATATACAGGGTGATTCAAAAGTGGCGTCATTCCTTTTAAGGGATTATAAGGGCTCACTTGGAGAGTACCAGAAAAATATTGGAAAAATTTTTTTCCAAAATTTCTGGAAGATATTAACAGTTGAAAATCGAATTTCAACTTTGTTATTAAGTATTATTTTAAAATAGTCCCATGTTTGCTTGGTAGCCTTTTGGAATACTTAACCATTCGAAAAGAAAAATTACGATCTTTGCTTCAAATTACGAAAATTTTTAATATTCAAAAAGACCTCTCCTACAATTTTTTGATGAAAAGTCAAAGCGGCAATGATGTTTTTTGTCATTAACAGATAGTTACAGGTAGATAGCCTTTGTCAATAATAACAATTATTTGTCAATCTGTGACTTACTTTGAAACTCCTTTTACAAAATGTACACCAACATCTAATTTGCGGATTTGTGATTAGTTATGGGAAAATGCCACACTAACAAAGCAGAAGGTGTAAGATCTTACACCAGCAAAGGGCTAGAGACACTGGACGATTGGCTCCAGGAATTGACGCAGATTGTGGACGATCTAGTGGTGCTCAGGTTCCAGACACAGAGGCCCAAGTATTGGAGATAATTGCAGCAGAGCCTTCCAGGAGTACTCGGAGCATTGCACAACCACTGACACTTTCCCAGGCACCGGATAATTGTCCCTATAACTCCCCAGAGGAAGGGCCACATTCCTACCATGTATGTAAGATACACAGGACACAAGGACACATTAAATCTCTGATCTGCCGAACACCGGTACAAATTGAACAGGAGTTAATTAACCGAATACGAGAAGCTGATCAAAAGGTGATCCCAGACTGCGGCGAAGAGTGCACAATAAAGTCATTGGGGAACAGACACGTCTGGAGTTAAACGGGCAGAACTTCGTCAACCTCTTGTGATTTAACAACTTAATTGTATTTTATTTGATTAATATTAATCAGTGATACATAACCTTACACAGGAGATGTTTGTTGACAGATGTGGGGGATTTAGGTATATCACTCATCTGCCCCAAAAAGGGATGACAGCACTGACGGCAAATTGACACAGTTATCCTAACCGCAAAATATTTCTATTGCTTTCTCTTTCTTTGTTTTGTGTTTATCCATGGTTACTACACTTTTCAATAATTAAAAAGTAACAGGTATTTACGTAATGTTAATTAGGCAGATTACCTTGAAAAGCATCGTTGCCGTAATTCTGATCTAGTTTTTGGCAAATATCTCAGTTTTTGGTAAGAATTTATTTTTTTTACTATTTTTCCTGTAGTCCCAAAACACCCCCAGACAACTCCTCCAGAGGAATGACACCACTTTTGAATCACCCTGTATATCAAAAAGCAAATGCAGAAATCAGGCTACACGAAGAAACAGACAACATTGAAATCAAAATAGGTATCAGACAAGGAGATACAATATGCCCAAAACTTTTTGCCTTAGCTCCGGAAGGAATTTTCAAAAAACTTGAATGGAGAAATATGGGACTGAACATAAGTGGAACCAAAATATCACAATGCAGACGATATTGTTCTATTCGCCGACAACACAGAGGACCTTGAAAACATGCTTTCCGAACTAGACAGAGAATCTTCGAGAATCGGTCTGAAAATGAATAAAACGAAATCAAAGGTAATGAGCCAAGACCAAGTACAAATAACCGGGCCCATATTGGAAAATGTTCAAGACCATATATATCTGGGACAGGTAACAAGGAGATAGAGATTGAAAGGAGAAGGAGACCAGGATGGGCGGCATTTGGCAAATTAAGCTATAAACTTAAGGATAGAAAGATACCTAATACCTTAGAACACACATATTTAAACAGTGTGTAGTACCGGTGAAAATACATGGAGCAAAGATGTGGACTGTGGACTCTCGCAAAGGCAATGGTGAATAAATTGAGGACAACACAAAGAGCCATCGAAAGAGTTATGATAGGCGTAACACTGAGAGACAGAAAGAGAAACGAATGGATGAAACAAAGAACAAAGGTCGCAGATATAGTGGAGAGAGTCACAAGTCTGAAGTGGAATTTTTGCAGAACATGTAGCCCGCCTTACAGACGACACATGGAATAGCCGAATAATAATCTGGAGATCATGGGAAGGAAAGAGAGGAAGAGGAATATCAATTATGCGATGGTATGACGACATAAAACGAGTGGCAGGATTTGGATGGACGAGAACAGCACAAAACAGAGAGAACTGGAGGAGAGGAAGGGAGGCCTATGCTCAATATTGGGTGCAATAAAAGGCTTGATGATGATGATGATGATGATGATGATGAAAAGCCATATTATTGGTAAGCTCTCTGTTTTTTGCAATTGAATAACAAACTTGTCGGATATATAAGTTTTATTTTGAAAAATTGACATCGTTTTATCACCTAGTTATATACTACTATAAATACTACCTGTATGAGACGGAAATCATCAGCAACATTACTTCACATGGCACAGGTTCAGTGTTTTTGCACATTTCGTTCACATTAGTTAAAAAGGCATTTTGATTTTATTATTTACAAAAAGTATAATCCGGACCCTACTTATTACTATCATTGAAGCACTTGAGAATTGGGCTCCAAACCTTATCTTCAATGTCCAATTAATCTCAAAGAACTACGCAAAAAACATTTCTTTTGAGGTGCATTGCTGCATGTGGTATTTGAACAGGAGGCTTTTAGAAAAATGAGTATGAATAACAGAGAAAAATTGATTTCAAACCCAGTTTCTTATGGCTTCTGTGTCTTTCTTATGTACCTATTCAAAACGTTTCTGCGACTTAAACTTGTGTGCACCTTCAAAGGTTTCAAAACTTCACTGCGCTATATATATTTATGTGAAATGTTCCTTAATCATGTTTGAAGATTTACCAATTGAAAATTGATGCAAGATGGTTGATTCTGGTCACATACTTATAGTAGGTCCATTGCAAACAACATGTTCAAGACCATCCGAACACCCGCAAACGTACCGTAACATTCAATAATGTACATGCCTTTCAGGCGTTCTGATATGCAACTTGACGTCTACAGTTAGACCTGTTACAGACGTTACAACATGCTCGGTGATGATTGCTTGCAAATTCTCTGTAGATCTTTTCGATATCAAAATTCTTGCACTAATTATGAGGATCGTGGGAAATATGTAGAGTGGAATTATTGTTGCGGGCGGAATTCATCTGGAGTTTACATTGCTTAATATAAGATTTATTTAATGGATGAATAGAATAATATTGGGTATTATTTTTCTGAAAAACAATCGAGTTTGTCTATATTTAAAAATTTGGTAGTTGATTTGTCTGATCTACTAATCTGCTGAAATTGACATTTTCGATTGCAGGAAAACACCAGAACCAAAGTCCATTGAAATAACATGCACAATATCATCCTGTTTGCTCGCATTTCAATTTAACTTGCATAATAGAATTCGTGTCATTTTGAGCAACTTTTCACATTTTCTATTAGTCCATTTATATTCGGAGCAGATTCAAGGTTCTATTATTATTTCCTAAATAAACAGTATTCGACCAGTGTGGGCACCCACGATGCACCAAAAACAAACAATTTGACAGAGTGACCGAACCTTATACAGAGTGTTAATCTCAATTCAGGGCGATGATTCCTTTGTGGTTCACTTAGCCCATGCCCACGCATATATTAACGTCTGGTTTGCTTATGGTAAAGGATATTAAGAATGTTTACAAATGTTAGTAAAAGTCAATATTTTTGTAATAATAGGTGTACCCGGCCAAATACCCGCGCTTGCTGGGGAGGTTTGTTAACATTTCAAAAACATTGTATGCTAAACATCTACATACGTTGTAGTATTCCCGATACTTTTGTGATTTACTGATGTCCCAACTATTGGGTTTACCAAAACAAAACGTTCGATGAACACAAATTTCATCTAAAACAGATCGTTAGAAATTCAAACGGACCTGGCAATTATGAGGATTTGGGGACGTTTTGATCGTTGAAAATGACACGGTCAAAGGGGAAAAAGCGCGTAGTCACATCGAAAATCGATCTTATCAAACAAGAACAGTAAAAGTATCAAAAACCGATTAGACTGAAATGGTTCAAAATATTTACAACGGCCCCATTGTCCGTTCACAATGACTAATATAAATCGGAAAAATGGTACCACACTGGGCTCTGCTCACGGTCGTCTACGAAATGTGAAATATTCACAATGTGGATCCGTAAAAAGGCGGGCTCGATCGTGAACATCTGTCAGGTCTTAACATAATAACTAAGATGAAATGTGTTCCTGGTGACTTGCTAATTAAATCTCGCATCAAACCGGCTAAACGTTCCATGGAGGTGGTTCGTGAAGGTACCAGCGGCCGTTGTACAACGTGAAAAGTACCCAGCGATTCGCTAAATTGTCGTTTTCCATTAAAATTTTAATAAATTCATTTAGTCAATACTAGAGCCAAGTATGGCCTGTGGATGAATCGACTGGTTTTTTTTCATTGTCCCGAAATTTCTGCTACAAAAATTTTAATTTGTTTATTATCAGATGAAACTTAATTAGGTGATTGAGATCTATGTAATTCTATTTTCAATCTATGAAATGGGCTGGCCAGTGGTCCAAGTTCAGACTGACTTTAATACAGAAAGACTCAAAATGAATTTTTAAATGCCTGTAGGACCGATCGACCTGCAGCTAACTTTAAAATGGAAACTGAAGAACCGAGTGTGAGTTTTAGGCACCATCATCCACATAAGTCGTCAAAGCATCAAAATCTTGTTAGCTTAGAAATTATTAATCCGTAAATGAGGAAGCCGAGCAAGTAAATGAGGAAAAACACAATTATTATTAACACACGATTATTATAGAAACAGACCAGAAAATCGAAGACAGAATGAAAAGTTTTCTAAAATGTATTTTACAGAACTTTCAATTTGTTTATGATCAGAAGAAACGAAATTAGGTGATTAAAATGTCTGCAATTCATAACAAAAGCCAGGCCAACAATGCATTTAATCTATGAAATCGGCTAGCCAATGGCCCAGGTCCAGATTTGCTGAAATCTTGTACTTTTGAAACCGACCGACCGGCAGCTAACTTTCAAATTAAAGCTGAAGAACTAACTGAGAGTTTTCCACACCATCATTCACATAAGTTATCAAGGCATCGAAACCTTGTCAACTTAGAAATGATAAAGTCACATCCATAGGCTGCACAGAAAGAAAGAAAGAAGAGAATAACTAAAATCAACAATATTAACGAAAACTTTTCAAACGAATGAGTTGGAAGAACGATTGTAAAAGAGACAGACAGAAAAGATGAAATAGGTGATACTTTTGTTAAATAAGGAAGTATGAAAATAGAGCAGAAAGGGGATATTGAATTTTGCAGCGCTAGTATTGAGGACGAAGAATTTTAAACCAAAAAAGGTCCCTGGGCACAAAAGTTTGCTGTACATTTTACTAGTTTTTTCGATAATTCCATTAGAGCAACAAAAAAATCGATCAGGTTGCTTGATGATTGTCCAGATAATGTTAAAAATATGAAACCAGACAGAATATAGTCTGAGCGCGTTTTCTTATACGTAAATTCTACAATAAAATTCTTCTGCAGACACCATCTGAATACCTCAAAAAAGGCAAATCGAAAAAGTGTAGGCACCAGCAAATTAAACACTGTTGTATGTGTGACTTCTTGTTTGCTTTTCCATAGTCAACAATAACATAGCCCAAAGTGTACAACTTTCTACAAAAACGTCCATATGTTGATCGTGAAGTGGTGCCGAACCCTTTGGGTACGACACTGGTTGTTGTACAACAAAATATTGTTCAGTTTTCGTTTTATGGCTGGCTCGCCACTACATAAACCCTCAATTTAATACCGAAAACTGAGGTGTAGTTAACCTCAATATTTCGTGCCTATGAATTTCCTGAAGCAAAAATTGGTCTAGATTTTTTCATTATCAACATAATAGAGTAAAGAGAATGGATCAAGTTGTAAACTGGCCACATTTTCCTCAAACCTATACACTGGCGGTTTTCTGAAGTCCCGCGAAACTAAAACTTCCACAACTCAGTGCAGACGTGATTTAAATAATTGCTCCCTTCTAAGCCGACGCAAGTTAAAGATATTCACATTTGAAGATGCTTTAAGCTACCACATGGCCAAATTTCATACAAATCTATGCATCTCCTGATTTTTTCTGCACCTGCAATTTAAAGCTTTAGAAAACCTCTCAAGGGCGACTGCTGGCACCAATTTTTAAAAAAAAATCCATATCCTTATGGGTTATAAGCTGAGACTAGAAGTCTTCAAGTCTTCTTCTAAAAAAATATTCATTTAGTGCATCCAAACTTCACTCTTGAATCTGCTTGGTATTACTCCCAAAGGGGAGAAAGTGGCAGGATTATTCAAGACGCTTTACTATTCTTAGTATGGTTCTATTTAATTTACTTCAGTTGAACAAAGCGGGAAGGTTTAATTTCGCAACCAAAGTTTAAGACCTCAAGTCCACCCAACTATACGCAGGTTAGTTTAGCAAGCTTCCAACTCTCAGCTTTGAACGATTTTTAAATCCGCTTACGTGTTAATTTTCAAAGACCCACTTGGTTGAGGATCTTTGAGAAAAATTAAACCAACCTTCATTAATAGTAATATCATTGTGTTCGATATTCCTCCAATATGTACAAATGTCATTACACTCTTTCATAATCCACACAGTTTCTGTTTTGTGACTTACGACTATTGATATATTTATATCGTATCTTTGTCAATTTGCTTCATCTTCAAGTTAACCATATTCCAATTAAGTCCATGCAGGTTTTAAAAATCGGTAAATCTTTTAGCTCCCATACGGTTCCACTTCTCCTACCTTAGTAGACCCGTAGACCCCCTAATATGCTCTTTATAGACCGGAACTTTCCAGAAGAACAGAGAAACAGATTACTTTCGGTAAATTTTCAAAGCCATACATGTGTCAAAAGACCGCCCTGATGAGCATTCTTAATAACGTTTCTATGTGGAAAATTCCTCAGGAATAAGCTGAAATGTCTGGGGAAATAGGCGGATTTCTTCCGTCGAAAAATCCATTATAATTTTTCGCCCATCAACCCATATTTTCGGCCTGAACAATCAAAGCAACCATTCGTAAAGCAAATGGTGATCACACAGTGCTGTTCATTAATCACCATTATCCGCCCAATATGGGTAAATACGATCTGTCGTTTCTTAGTAACTCGACCCTTTCTTTATCGCTCCAGAATTGACATCAGTTCGATCGTGTACCATTGAGGGCTCAAAGTCTAAAAGAAAACCTGTCAATCTCATTTGGTCCTCATTCGTCCATGATACCCAAAGGGCCAGGCCATTCGGTTCCAAGAAACAAAACCGGGTGACACGCCCAGAAGCCGATCTTCATAATCACCCAGACCACGATGGACAACGGCCTTTCACTGCGGATTACCGCAAAATTAAAATAACAAACCGTCATAAATACTGGTCATTTCAGGTCGATTTGATGGGTTCATTTTAAGGCCTCTCCGGGAGTCCCTAGTTTACAACTCTTTCTATTTGTTGACGGATGGAAGGATGCCAGTTCACAAAAGGTACGGCGTACCATTTCTCTTTCAGGTATATGGTTCTTGTGTACTTCTATTATTTAGCTTCTGCACCATTATCAATCAGTTCGCGGAAATGCCATTGAAGAATCAGACTTTTATTCTTGCTAGACTTTGAAAATATCACGTTTTTTTGTAAAACATTTGGAGTTTTTTCAGTGATCATGTATGTGTCATATAAATCCTATAATTTTTTTTTGAGAAAGAACAGGAAAATTACTGTACTGCGGCGTACTTTTGGTTAGTTTTAAAATTGTACTCTTCAAAAGTTATAAATTTATAACAATGTCGGAAATGCATTAGGTACACGTAACAAGTAGCTGTGCGAACAACTTTCCACATTCTAGTTGAAACCTTAGCTTTGACTAAAAAGTTGACTGAAAAGAGTGACTTATTTTTCAGCATCATGAATAGATAAGAATGTGATTTGAGAGTACGCATTGACATACAGATTTGTGCATTGAGAACTCAAGCGATGAAAGTGTAGAATTTATAGTTTCATCATGAAAATTGTTTCGTAATTCTTATTTCTTTGCTCCTATTTGTGTTTTTAGCAAATATCTCAGTTTTAAGTGTGAATGGAATCGCAAAAGCCCCATGTAAGAATGGAAATTTAAATTCATTATTCAGATGCTGCTTCTTCTAGAATCCTTTTCAAACCGTCGCAATTATGTGGGAAACGCTGATAGTTTTCCTTCTTCAAATCTTTCCAACGCAATCTTTCCATTGCAACGTTTCTCTCTGAAACGCAATCAAACGCTCCAAGTTTGGACCATCCCAACATTGAAAAATATCCGCCTAAGAATTCTTTACTACAAATAGTTTAGCTCCCATTTAGGCAAGATTAGGAAACAATCCTAGGAAAGAAATGCCAGCTTGTCACCCTTGCCATCCCTCTTCTAACACTTTTTAGGTGTGATCGATTGATGGTGAGCATTCAATAACGAAAAAGCAAAATTTGTCATTAACAAATAGGCAGTTTTTTAAATCGCTGTCTATTGAAATTAAGCTCACAATAAAATAGAGATGGATTAGGTGAAAAAAAAAGTGAACAAAGCCGCAGTAATTGGAAGGGCGGCGAACTTCCCAGGCGATCAATCTTTGCAATAATACCCATGCTGAAATGTGCAGGGTTTTTTTCGCATTTGACAATACTAATTGGGGTATGGAAAAAGCCCAAAAAGTCATCGATTTGAATCGAAAATATGTAAATAATTCAACAACCAAGGATTAACGTTAGCTCTTTATGTGGTAAAAAATGGCTCTTCTATGATGGGTTCAAAAGTAGGTACTATAAGTTGTCAGCCTGGAAAAGAAGTGTTACTGTAAATTCTTTCTTCTTTCAATCGTGTCTATTTTGCAAGGTGAAAATACAACTCTGCCATTCCTTTTTGGTTTTTTGCTTTGCTCCGGAAAATTTCCTCATTTCCTCATAAACACAAGTCATTTCCAATCGAGGAAAACAGATAATTTTCGATAAACTCTTTATGCTTGTGGCATGACATTCTCCTAAGTATGCATTATCAGAAATGAAAATCTAGCGGTCGTTAAATTTGTTGCCCGGTACTAAGAAGCCATCCTAGGGACGTTATTTTGAAATATTCGACGATGAAGTTCTGTAAAGGAAATATTCGGGACATATATTAAACCGCGGGGCGTTCGAAAACCATCGTTGATCTAATATATTTCGTTTTATTTGTTCTTTCAATCTGGTGACGATGGAATTCCTAGGCTGGCCCAAAGAACGGTCGAGATTTTTTAATTTTTTTTCCTGAAGATTTATCGAATGCCTTTGCTGAAATAGAAACGGTACGGCGAGTCGCAAGAGGGACATTTCTACCAAAAGAAGCGCATAAAACATGGGATGAAACAAAATTGCATAATCACACATAAAAAAAGAATGCTTAAAGTCAACTGCAGTTTATATGCAGTGAAATATTCAGCGAACCGAGACAGAATGGCAACGAAAATGGACAAAAGAATTATTGTAGAGTAAATTGGATACATAAATTATTCATGGTAAACCGAATATTAAGCCGGAAAATGTACACAGGGTGTATGTTCAACTGCTGAGGGCAATCTTTAGGCCTTCAAAACATCCACATCTGACGCTTCTAGACTTTATTCTAGCTTGATTATTATTATTAATTAAAAAATTCAAATATTCGTTTCTATTGTAGTTTTCAAATTCTCGTTTTTCTCGTAATTTCAAATCTATCAAATGTACTCAACATTTATTCAAATGTTGGAACGACACATGAAACAAACAATTTCTGTAAGCATTTTTAAGCATTACTAGTATATTTCTTACGTTATATACATAAACGACAGAGAAACCAAGATTCAACGAACTTGTTGGTAGAATCATGTTGGGATCTTAGAGAATTAGAAATGTTTCGCTTGAAATTTAGAAAATTCTGGTTCCAAAAACCTTCTCTGAATTCCTGTAATCACGGCATCCAAAAATGGGAGAAATATACAAATACGATAACACGATTCGGGGTGTATGATATCTCCATTGAACTGATTGATTTGTCTTTTATGATGACCAATAATTGATCTAGAAGCATCTCCTCATATTTTACTGCCACAGTCAAATCTAAATCATCGTTCTGTAGATATCTATTTAATAAATTACTGTTGCTAAAGATGAATTCGTTTACAAACAGTGAAACCATAAATTTCACATTGCGGATAGTTTATCAATCCAGTGGCACTAGTCGATGCCATCAGGGTCTGTCCAGTTACTACTTTCATCCAAAGCTTCGCTTGCAGCATCGAGAAGCTGAGCGAAAATAATTATAGAATCATGCCTCTCCACCCTTCTCGTAGGGCATAGTTTCTTCAAATGCAGTTTTTTGATTTGGGACAAAATTTATCGATATTCTTTGATTGTTGATTTCTTGTCTCTTTGGGGTATGAAGAAATGAACGTTATGAATGTTTTTTCTACTATACCAAAACAATTTCTAATTGTCTCCAGAAGTCTCCAGACTGAACAGCGAATCTTAAGAGAGCCCTGAAATTTCCTTCATTTTTGGATGGTAAGTTCTCCAAAGCAATTAGCCCATGGTCCCTATGTCCGCGTAATGCCAAACCTTGTTTTCCACACAATATTATGGTTTTTATTATGGGCTTCAACCGCTCTTGATTATCTTTAGCCTCTTTGATTTTATTTTGGTATAGCAAAACATCCACAGATTTTTGTTTCTTGTCGTATATTTCGTTTACGTTACATTTCCATTTCCTTCACGTCCTCCATTTCCTAAATCCTTCTTCGACCAAATAGCCTTCAGGCTGTGAGGACGTGCGTCCAACAAAAAGTGAACCAAAAGCACACAATATTTGCAATATGATGCGTCGTCTATTTTGGAGTACGCCCTCTAGGGATACTTTCTGAACCATGGCTACTGAAATTTTGTGGAAAACTTGAAGCCTTACTTGAAGGAAACTCGTAATTTTCTGATGGCTTCCATGTAAGGGCCAATAACTCCAAATAACTTTTTCCAAGTTTGCTTTTCAGTAGTACCTACGATGTCGTTGCTTTCCATGCTGAAAAGTTGAGGACACAAGACACTATCTTTAATATGTTCATTATTAGTACTATAACTGCTGAAGGAAGACGAACTAGGTACTGTCATGCTATTATCCAACCCCAAAACGCAACTTTCGACCACCAGGGAACTACTTGACCCGATTTCACCACCTCTATTATCGACCACTTCGGTTAAACTATTTTTACTTTTTTTATTTTCGCCATGTAAAAAAATTTAACAGAGAACTTTGCTTTCGTTTCGCCATTTTTCTTGAATTCTCAATTTGAAACAGATCAAAACTAACTTTCAAATAATCTCTTTCCATCAAAAAAAATTGCAGGGTTTCCTTCGGAAATAAAAAAAATAACGTAGGAGGTAAGATGAAAATTACTATATAAATAAAACATGGAAAAATAAGACCTTTCATATTTAAGGTTTTTCATGCGTAATGGGCTACAAATACAAAAATATCACAAGTAGGGTAGGCTCGTAGGGTAGGCTCGTAGGTATACGAGGTGTAGTGATGAGCAAAGCAAGACCAAAACCAAGGCTGGCATGGTATTGGTCTTGCAGCAAGAATCTTGCAAGTCTTGTTTTTAGATAAGCCGTAAAATTAGACAAATTTAATTTAAAAACAACAATAATAATAATTAAAGTAAAAGATAAAGGGATTTGCCACTGTTATGCAATAATATATTGGGCCCAATCGCTATCCCAACCTGAGAAAAGTCGCTCAAATCAGCATGATTCTGAACCAATAAAAAAACTGAAGGAGATTGTTCCTATAAGCCCATAAGTTTGATGCAGATGCTGCAAGTCTCCGCATGGCAAAATAGTTAATAAGCAACCTTAAGTGCTTAAGGAAATCTGCAAATGAGCACAAATAAATTCACAAAATTAGCACAAAAGTGCTGCCTTAATTCCCGAGTTGAATCTTTAGGCCGTACCAGTTTCTAGATCTGATGCCTCTGGACTTTTTTCTTTAAGACTGTCTAAAATCCACTGTCCAAAAAACATGTCATAAGTTAAGAATTAATGTTAATGTTTATTAATTTTTATATGTCTCGTTGTATATCAAGTCCACTAACCAAAAATAGCATCATCTATCCAAGGTTAAATTTGAGACTAAAGTTGAACCATTCACACCGCTCATGGTCTCTAAAAATATACTGAATTGAAAAGTTAAGTGCTAGTTTTATATAAATACAAACCAGCTAGGAAAAAAGAAAATCCTGGGTGAAAACGTTACAAATCAAATGGGAATGTGATTAAATAAGTTCAAAGACAAGAAAAGTTAAATATCAGGTCAATGCTGCAGGTCACAAGTGAGAAAAATCTTAAAACAATAAGCGTTTTTAATAATCCTGCGGAACTTGACGTGCAATGTAATTTATTCGAGTTTGTTACATCATTTTAGTATAATATTCCAAGACGAATCGTATATTATTATTAATAAATGCAGATCTAATCTGCCAAGATGCACCAAGGTTATCAGATGGCAAAGTTTTATTTTGCAAACATGACACAATAAAATAATGGTCAGTGTCATGTTTTTTCGTTCATAAAGAGCTCATTCAGATGCTAAAAACGTAATTAATTAATTAGTGGCTTTGGTGTTATTTTATTTTATTGGGGAGTTGCGACTGCTATCAGAACCGCCCAAAGTGGAGCTTGTTTTCCTTGATCATTCCAACAAAAAACGTGATGTTGGAAACTTATATGATGCTGTAGCATCAGCAAAAGAATCAACCAGTGAGCTAACTAATCAATTCATATGAATAAATTCAGCAGAAGAAATTTGGACACCGAAAACGGTTATTTCAACATGCGGTTTTTGCGAGTTGGCGTGTTATTGAATGTGCATTTGGTTAAGTACTGAAAAGTTCCGCATTCTTTTGGAAATCCACAAAAACAAATCCAGATTTAGTAGACAAGATGTTTCTCGGATATGTTTTTGTGGATTTCCAAAAGAATGCGGAACTTTTCAGTACTTAACCAAATGCACATTCAATAACACGCCAACTCGCAAAAACCGCATGTTGAAATATCCGTTTTCGGTGCCCAAATTTCTTCTGCTGAATGATTTCATTAAATTTTTCATTCGTTGTTAGGTGGATTTTCAAACTGGTAATTGCTTCTTTATTTATTCCTTTCGATAATTCATCTCATAAATTGCTTTTCGATGCGTTATAACATGTTTCGTTTAGAAATATTTATAGCAGGAAAAAAATGAAACGGATATTCGTACACGAGCACTTTAAGTCTTAACGCACGTTGGGCCTGGTTTTATGTAACGTGTGATAATTAAATTGGAATTATGTATATTTACGTGTGTTGAGTTATCCATCGTGAAATGGTTTAAAACCCGATCAGTTAATTGGATCCGGCTAAAGTTCTGAGATTATGAAGCAAATGTTGTTCACGGAAAAAGATGTCTTATTTAATTATTGATTTCATAAATGAACGATGAATCATTGTCTGGTCAGTGGAGTAAAGCGAGGTTGAATTAGATTTTTCCCAGAATTTTCTTGTTGATTTACTATAATTACTGATTGAAGTCGTCCAAAAAAAACCCAGTTCTACATACTCTCCTTTCAGAGAATCACACAGCTTTTCTTTGCATGTTAACAAGAACATGTTAATTTGGTTTAGCTGCTTTGGTTTGCGACTTAATGTGTTATGGAGATTTTTTTAATTGATGATAAAGTGGGAAAAACCTAGTCAGATTTAGAATTTAATAGGTTTCAAAACGATCGTTATTCCTTCAGAGAAATGATTTAGTAAACAGGAGTGTGGCATTTAAAGTGTAATAAAAGTGGCTTTCCGCGTGAAAATGGAATGGAATCTGTAATTTTTTTGGGGATTTGAACGCAACTAATATCTAGGTGACGAAAAATGACTGCTAACATATAAAAATCACAGAAAATCTTTACAGAGTATGTTAATTTCCAAAAAGAAATTAACGACAATTAGATAACCATATAGAGTGATAATGTGATGTTAAACCGAAGCGATGTTAGAGATCAGGTAAATTATCTTGTTAACCCACACCTGGACCATTAGGTGAGATTGTAGCTCAACGAACTGAATCAGTTTAAACAAATTAGGTGCAGATAAATTCAACTTGTCAACGTCGAACTGAACGCGTTCTTGACTTGTTCTTAGGCGTCGTAAATAATTGCTTAGATAATGGGACATCGTTTGGGGTTTTGTAGCGATTTGAAGGAATTTCATTTGAATTTGGCCGTTGTTTATCCGATTGTATCAAGGTAGGGAAGTTTTTGTAAATTTGTCTGGAAAAAATTAAAAGATTACGGTTTTTATTTAGTTTGAATGTGGGCAAAGTATGTTCATCACAAGCGTTTGAGATTCATTCATCTTCAAGTTTCTAGTACAATTCTCACTCAGAAAATGTGTTTTTTTCTAAACTCAGATTCAACTTTAGAAATCAAGACGCATAAAAAGTTGTCTCAATTATTCGAAAATCAATGGCAGTAAAATCCATAACAAATGCTCCATCAAGTGTTTTTTTAAACGAATGAAACATTTTTTCAACGCAAAATATGAACAACTTTTAAGTTCAGAGTGGTTATTCTCTAAATAAAGCCCAGTATCTTCTATTCAATTTTTGATCTGTTAACTTTTTTTTCACTTTTGATTCATTAATTTCTTTGGTTTGCCACTTTTTATCTCTTGAAAGTTTCACTGTACAATTACTTCTTTGCATGTTACTTTATTGGCCAAATTTACAAAAATTAGTACTCTTTTAGCTTAATAAAATTAATACTCATTCCAATATTGATGAATGACAAAAATGAAAGTTAAATGATGGAACATTTCAAACTTTTACTCGGCATTAAAATTGCCTTGAAGAAAATGAAGATCGCTTGACTGCATCGCCGTTTCTCATGGTTCTTAGCCATTTATTTTTGATTTTTCTAAATTCACCGAGGATTTAAAAGACGGAAAAGTACTTGCGAGCTTGTAAAATATTTGTAGGTATTTAAATGTGTCTCTACTTAATTGTTAGTTTCATTTTTGGAATACATGTTTTGGTTTCTTCCTTTTGTTTATTAGGCACCTATTTTGTCTTCGACGGTCTTTCCTGTGTTCGATTCTTACGAGTTTTCGAATATTTCTTTGCTCTAACGTTTCTTGCTCGTGCTTAATATACGTGTTTTTATACATCCATAAAGTTTTATCCAAACAAGAGATACTGAGAGGTTTTTTTGAGGAAAAACGAAAGTTTTCCTAAACCTAAGTTGCTTGGGAGCTTATAAAGTGTGTTAGCGAATGTTTTTCTTCGGAATGGCATTTTTCGGTTATTTTTCTTTGACATTTTTTGGAATATTTCTAATTGATTTTGTGTTATAACTTATATTTAAAATTCAAGCATTAAAGCTATTTTTTGCAAACTGGTGTATTTTTTGGTTGGCATCAGTTATTTTTTTAAATGTTAATTGTATTTTTCACTTTTTAGAGCAGAGCTTGAACTGCAGCTTTGTCTTTTCTTAGTCGATTTTTTAAATGTTGATGACTTTCATTTGCTTCTCTTCCACACTGAGACATTTTTCAAATATGGCGTATTGAGTATTTTGGTTATTTATTTTCTCCAGTTCGACACCTTTTTCATTCGAGTTTTCAATGTTTCTTCCTAGGGTTGTTCATTCCGTTTTTACAGGGAAAATAATGTGTAAAATTTTTATGGTTTAAGTGCGTTTGCTTGCTCTGTTTCGTTTTTCTGTTCGTGTTTCCTTGATCAACTGCTTTTGTTCGTTAAATTATTTAAAAGTTACTTCCAATTTTAAGTCGTTCAAATATTTCTGATTTTATTCACCAATTTTCCTTTATATTCATATAAAAATAGTGTTTTACTTTCTCTAGTTCGGCACTTACACGTGTTTTAATGTTCCACTGCACCGCACATATAATTTTTTAATGTTTTAATGTTTTACTCTAAGATTTGCATGAGTGAATTTTAGCTCCTGCTTTAAACGCTTTTCATATTTTGTCGCTGTAGTTGCTTCAGCGTGTATTATACGTTTTCAATGTGTCTCCGCACAGTCGTTTGATTAATATTTTTGATACGGTTTTAATTTATTGCTTTGCTCCTGAACCTTTTGCTTTACCTTATTTCTCGCTTCGTCGGTTTTTCTACTTCTTTCACTTTCCTGAGATGTGTGTTTTTCAAAACTTGCACCTTAATTATCAACTTTTTTTTTTTGGGTTTTTACTTGTTTTCATTTGGGACTTTACGGGCAAATTTCAAATGTAAACCAAATGATGGAGTTTTTTTCAAATTTTCTTGAGAAAACGGCCAACTTTACGATTATTAGACGGAAACCAAACACTTAATAATTGATGATCGAATGCATTTTAAACTGGTAGATGAAGAAAATGTACCAAAATAAATATTTTGAAGCAACTTCGTGATTCGCTGGTAGTTATAAGTTGCGAATGGTTGGAAAAAGTCTGGTGGATATTGAGGCAGCATTGGGACGATTAATTAAACATCGTCCTTTGCTAACCAGTCCAAGACCTTCTTCTAAACACACACAAAGAGTGGAATTAGGTTCGAATTGCAGTAATGTGCAACGAGCGTGACAAAGTGAACCGTCGAAACAATGGAACTGCTTCCCGCGGACTGTAAAATACATCCGAACTGTCCAGCCTTGATCTGTTTCCTTTAAGATCAGCATCTCGACTGTTATGCAATTCCGGATTTTTGCGTTTTTTATAGCGTGAAGATTCATCCTGTGTTACAGTTGCGATTTTCCTATCCGAGGATTCGGTTGGCAATTTCCGTTTACACGATTCTGGTATTGAAGCGAATAAATAACATTTTCAAAAGCCTTAACAATGGAAATAGAACTTGCTGGAATTGGGCAAATAAAGACCGAAAGGAAATCAGACACAAGGAAATAAATTAGCCTACAAATCTAAACGACGTTACAACAGCGATGGCCGTTTAAATATGATACATTATACGTGTTTGATCATCTTCAAAACGACATCGAGCAGTTACCATAACAGGCAAGACCCGATTTATCACAACACTAATACCATATTCTAAAACCTTTAAATCCTAATGATCCAAAAAGTTGGGCAAGACCGCATTGAAGCCTAACCTTGCCACAAATACCAACCAAAAAGGAGAAAAACCATTTGAAAGCGAGCTAACTGCTGAACCAAAATAAAAAAAATTGAATAAAAATGGATCCGAGAACCAAGCTGGTCCACAAAAGAAATATCTAACAAGTCATTTGAATAATCCCAAAAATAAATTCTTTGTTAAAAATACCTTAATAAAGATACAATTACTACACTTTATCATTTCAAAATCGGCGGTGATAGTCATTAATTTCTTGGCTAAGCTTTCAGACCGAGGGCTTTGAATAAATAACCAGTAGATAAGATCTATGCGACGAATGTGCTTTATATATGGGTATGGATGGTGGTCTACCATTTCTACCTATAATAATAATAAGCGTTATTATCTAACGGAAATATAATCTTAACGCAAAGGTTAATTAAAATTAATAAACGTACACTTATGGCTAATAAGTGAACGAGCTGAGTTTGTCTGCAATAATTCGCAATTTGGGTTAGTTTGGGTTGGTTTTCTAACACTAATTAGTGGCTTTCTGCTGTGTTGTAGGGCCTTTAAGGAATTTTAAAATCCTGATGAATATTAATCGCCTAATAAAAAAAATAGGGGAGAACAGAGAATAGAAGTTTATTACTAAAGTAGCGATGGAAAAGGCACAAGTCACTCATTCTTTGCAATACTGTTGTAAGTTTTCAATTGTGTCTTCTCAACTTCTTCTCCATTATAATATTTGGTTTACTTTCTTTGCATGTTTGCGAATTTTACTTTAAATGTTATTATGCTGCTTCGTCACTGATAAACGCTTAAATGGTTGATTTATATAAAAAGCTTTAAACGTTTTTAAAACAGTATTTAAACGATCTATGTACTTTGCAAAGGGAAAAATACTCTAAACACCTGCAAGGATTTCAATTGTGTCTTTTCAACTTCTTCTTAGCAATTTTTTCTTTGCTCTCTTTTCGTGTTTCCAAATTTTACATAAAATTGTTATTATGAAGCCTGGTCATATATAAACGATTACATTGTTCTCATATACATCATTTCGAAATATTTATAATACGGTACTTAAGCTTTCAATTGTGTTTTTTCCCTTTTATTCTTTTTCGTTTGTTCTCTTTAAATGTATTCGAGTTTTGATGTAAAATTATTGGTGTGGCGCTTTGGCATTTATGAACGCTTATATTGTTGTTTTATACATATTATTGATATAAAACCCTATTTAGCGGTTCCACTTTGCAAAGAAAAAGATAGTCCAAGCATCTGTAAGGTTTTCAATTGTGTCTATTCAACTTCTTCAAGGTAATTATTTTTTGTTCACTTTACATGTTTTAAAATTTTCCATAAAAATGTCTTTCTGCTGCTTTGTCATTTATAAAACGTTTACATTGTTGTCTTCTCCTCTCCTCTTCAGCTCGTAGACGTGCACTGCTGAACATAGGCCTCCTCCATCCTTTTCCAGGTCGATCTGCTTTGAGCGGTGTGCATCCAGTTCTTCCCGGCTAACAGCTAGGTCATCCCGCCATCTCGTCTGAGGTCTACCAACACTCCTTTTCGTCTCTCTGGGTCTCCACTGCATTATTTTCTTGGTCCATTTCACGTCATCTCGGGCAACATGACCAGCCCATTGCCATCTTAATCTTGCGATCCGTTCGATGACATCCGACACTCCAGTGCGGCTACGAACTTCCGTGCTGCGTACTCTATCTTTCAGGCTGATACCCAGCATCGCTCGCTCCATTGCTCTCTGGTGGACTCTTAAGCGGGTTATGCTGTTGACCGTGAGAGTGGTGGTTTCTAGCCCATAAGTTGCAACGGGGATAACGCACGCATCGTACACTCTCCTCTTGAGGCAGATTGGGACTTTACGGTCTCTGAGACTATGGTTTAGCTTTCCAAAGGCAGTACAAGTCAAGCCGATTCTCTTTGTGACTTCTGCTGTTTGGTTGTCCCAGCCCAATTTAATATTATGCCCCAGATAGATGTACTGCTCTACGGTTTCCAATCGGTGGTTATCTAATGTTATTAGGGCATTTTCGTAAGAGAGGATTTTGGTCTTCTGGAAGTTTTTTTGCAAGCCAACATCTGTTGAGGCTTGCCCAAGTTCGTTCACCATTTCCGCCAGTTCGTTTATATCTTGGCTCATAATTGCAATGTCGTCTGCGAAACGTAAATGATTCAGGTCCTTTCCGTCTATACACACATTCTTTTGTTCCCACCTCAGGTTTTTGAATATGTCTTCCAGTGCCAGAGTGAAAAGCTTTGGGGAAATTGTGTCTCCCTGCCGCACACCTCTTTGGACGATAATTTTTTCGATTCGTAGATCTTCCTTCCTCGGTTCTAGATGTTGACCGAGGAAGGAAGATGCTGTTCTGAGCTCAGGGCAATCTATTTCGGGAATTTCTTCTAAGCCCACGTTCAGGATAATCTGTTTTTGTTTCATTTGGTTTGGTTGCTGGATTGACTGGCTGTTCAAGGTTTGGTTGAAGTCCTGTATCACAGTCACTATATCTGTTTTGTCTGTAATTATTTCTCCCAGATTGTTCTTCATCTTATGGATGACCATCTTTCTTTTGGCTCTCTTTGAGCATAGTACTCTCAGTTTCAAATTTTCGTCGATGGCAACGAGAATCTGTTGTGTGTGGTGAGTCCGTATATTCCTTCGTATTGCTGTGTTTACTTGCTTGTTCAATATTTTATATCTTGGTGCGTCCCTGTCTGTGTTCCGACGTTCATTTATTAGCTGGGCTGTGTTGACACCGAGTTTGTCGTTTTCTTTGATTTAAGAGCGCAAACCTTCCTTATGGCTTCTCTGATCGTGTTGGTAATTTTGGTGTTTAGTTCGTTTATGTTTAGCTGTTCAAGAGCTTCAGTTGTTTGGAGTTTCCTTTCCACTTGCCTATTGTATTTTTCTTTCTTTTCGGTTAACTTTTTTATAGATGGTTTTATCGTTTTTGTAATCAACTTCTTTCCTTCGAGACGAGTGTTTATTTCAATTCTTGCTCTCATCAGCCTGTGGTCACTGCCCGTGTTGAAACGGTTCAGGACAAATACGTCCGAGCATATTCTGCTGTCCGAAGCAAGTATATAGTGTATATCGTTACATGTGATATCATTCGGACTCTTCCATGTCCATTTTCTTGTAGGTGTTTTTTTGCAAAACGTATTCAAGCAGCAGACATTTCCTTTGCATAGAAAATCAACCATATTTTGACCTCTGCTGTTTCGTCTTCCTGAACCGAAGGTGCCTATATTTGGCGGATCAGTAGCCTCTCTGGGCCCGATCTTTGCGTTGAAATCTGCAGTTATGATGGTGTATTTGGATTTTTCTGCGCCTTTAGCTGTTGCTAGGTCTTCGTTCAGTCTCGTTTCACTGTGTCCCACAACATCCCAATTAATGTTAGCAAGTTTCCTTTCTAAAGCTTCCACGTGTTCTTCCTGTCTCATTGTACGGATGTTAAATGCAGCTATATTTAGAGTTTTAAATCGTTTCCTTTTTTGTATTCCATTGTATTTCCTCTCTTTTTGTTGTCGTTGTTTCTGATTTGTCTTTGTCGAGCTTTGGCCTCCCCCAGAATCCGTGAAGCTGATCAGGCACCCGATGTGGGATTCCGGATGTCGCCTACCCTCCTGGGGGTTATCTCTTTATTTTAAGTCCAACATTTTCTTTGTATTGGATTGTTGTCTTATTATTATCTTATTGTTTTATTTGGTTGTTCACTTTACATGTTTGAGAATTTTACATTAAATTGTCGTTATGGTGTTTTGTCACACATGAATGCTTAAATATTTGCCTTATAAATCATTTTCGTTACAATTTCTGCTTTGTTCTCTGTTAAATGTTTTTGTCAAATTTAGGCAAAATGGTTGTTACGACGCGTTAGGATATATGGAGGCTTAATTTGTTGTTTTTCACATAATCTTGATTGAAATTCAAACACTGCATTTAACAGTTATGCAACACTTTGCAAAAGGAAACATTTTTTCACACTTTTTTACAATTTTCAAATGTATTTCGAAAACTTTTCTTCATTTAATGGCGCATTTAATCTAATTTCCTATGAAGAGGTTCAGATGTGGAAGCTAATTTAGTTACACGCCTTAATCTAAAATAATCCTCACACCAAAAAGATGGAGCTTTCTAAGCCTCAATAGCGCTTCAAGTGTGTTTTTTTCCAAAATAAAGACAAGACATGAATTGTATTATAGAAACTTTGCAAATAAAGTTTTTCAAATCGACTAAATAACTATAGTCATTGGCATATTTTTTCTCATAAATGACGGCTTTCTCTCAGCAATCTCATCTAAACATTAAAAGCTTCAAGTTCAAATGAACTATAAGAACAGTGATCCATCGTTGGTTCTATAAAATGACATTTTCGAATTGCTTCGGCGAATCTTCACAACTTGTTTCATTTGCTTGTTTATGTCTTGCAAACGAAAGGTCCTACCAAGAGCTTCTAAATGTTCCATAGCATTTTATGATGCATTATACGAACCTTTGAAAGTTTTGTAGGTACCTAAATGTTCATTACTCATTTCATTCAGGACCTTCTCGCAAACCATTACATTTGTTCGCAAATGACAATTCCTTTTGCTTCCAAAGCAATAAATAACACTTTTAAGAGACCGAACAGGCGAAATTACAAAGGATGTCTGATTGCATGTTTGAGCGAGCTTAACCTTGGACTAATTTCATGTATTAACTGGAATAATGAATAATTTTTATTATTTCGCTTACAAGATTTCCCATAGATGATGACGGGCGATTTTTTGAGGATAATTCTAATTTAGTGTCTTGAATCGGTAATTGGACTATTTGAACGCCGGTAATTGGCTGTTACATCACCAGCGCAATCCGCAGACCAACAATCCAATTTCTGATGAGTATTTTGATTGTTCGATTATGCAATATATTTAATTTCAATGAAAATTAACAATTGATTGTTGATCGTATAATTGCATTGACTGTGACGCCTCAGCGTAGATTGTTACTTTGTTTCTATCTGTGTTTGTTTATACGCAATGTGTATCTATTTTCACAGCTTTGCAACATACTTTCCCTTTTTTTTCGCCGCTTTTTGTTGCAACATATTTTCATTTCTTATTTACAACATGCATTTTTATTATATTTACTTTTAAGTGTTCAGAAGGCATTGAAGCATTATTTTGCTTCTGCAATTTTCTTTTCAACGTCTCTCCACCCCCTGGTCCTTGTATTTGTATGAGTGCATAAAGTGCCAATCCATCTGTTAAAGTTTTAGGTGATTAAATAAAATATTCTTTCAGTGGAGCTTTATTGTATACATGCTCAATGTTCTATGTAAATTCGGAATTAACATTTTGGAAGCAATTTAGAAGATAAAATCCCAACAGCGAGATACTTTAATTTTCATGGTTTATGTAACAAAACCGAATATATATTATAACAAATTTATCATACATTAGAAACCAGTTTTCGAAATCCTATCAAGCTCACTTGGATAGTCATTTAATTAAATTCGACGACAAAAGCATCATCTCTTCACATTATTGGCATTCGTGCGGTTATCACTTTTCGTTTCATTTTTTCACATAAATATTTTAATTTAATAAATTTTTGTGGAATGATTTATGATTATGTTTCCAGATTTATCAAAATATAATTATCTTTTGTATGTTTCTTTATATTTATTTTTATTTGCTCAAAGTACTCCATAAAACTCGAATACATTAATGGATCAAGCTTTGCAACAATTAATTGATTAAATTGATAACCAGATTTTGTTTATACTAAACGCAATTCATTTTCTCTCCATGTTTTTCAAATTATTTTTGTCAAATTCAATTCTTCTCTTCATTTATTTTATCAATCAACTTATTATCAATAATTATTAAATTATTAATGATAATATTAACCAGTTTTTTTATCTGATACTCCGTAGTCTGAAAATTTTAATCGAAAAATTTTAGCTGATGCATTTGTGCTTGGTTTTTGGTGTTTTTCCATTATTTTCAATATTTTTATGTTTATCATTTATTTTCTTATATTTTTTGTTTGAAATGTTAACTGCACTATTTTCAAACTTCTGGAATTTTTCGATTTTGATATGCTCTCTTTAATCTACTCGTTAGAAGCTGTTATTATATCAACTCATCAGAAACGGTTTATTGCATTTAGGTAAACTGCATTTCTCTCTTGAATTTATTATTGTTTAGTTTTGGCCGTTTTGTGTTAATGTGTTCTACATATTTCTTCAAAGATTTGCACTGGACAATATCCCACAACTTCAGGTATATTTGTTTCTTCAGACTTCTAATTCTGTCTATTAATCAGTTCTTCTAACTGGTAATTGTTTCGTATAAAACAAGTTTTCGTGCAAAAGATACAAACTCATTGATGAGATCATAATCCACTTTTTATTGTACCAGCTAAATATTTCCAATAATAAATCAGTTTTTTTTTGTTATTTTAGTCATGATTTTGTGAGTCATTACTTTTATAATTGGTGTGTATAATATAGAATTGTCAGTTTGCTGTCGTAATCGAGTACTTCCTGAATAACTTTACTAACATCTTACCATTACGATTTTTGGTTTATGTAAAAGCTTCTCTTTTTCCTTCTTCTTCCTATTATACCAAATCCTTGCTATCTTTTTGCGTATCATCAATAGCATCTGCCACCAATTTCTTCTTTTTCTTCTTCAAGTGCCTATCCGTTCCGGATGTTGGCCATTCTCAATATTTCCGATATTTTACGGTATCTAACAGTTCTGGTTGTTTTTTCATCCGTCGCATTACTTCTGTATTGGTAGTTTTTTGTGTCCAACGTATTTTCGGTATTCTCCTGTAAAGCCACAGTTCGAACGCTTCAATACTTCTGGCAGTCTCTTTGGTGAGTGTCCATGTTTCCACATTATACAGAAGGACCGAGAAAGCGTAACAATGCAAGAGTCTAAGCTGCATGTCTAAGGACAGATTATGGCTTTTAAATAGCGAGCTCATCGAGTGAGACATCGTATTCCGTATTAACTGCTTTCCGTGGCTCCATTTCCGAAATTGCGGCTCTCACCTCGTCTATTTCCGGTCCCTCTCCTACAGTTGGTTTTTGTTCTTTGCGTTCATCATGGAATAGATTCTCTAGATCTTTTTCTCAGCGTTAATGATGATTTCTCCAGCTTCGTTGACCACGGCTTTACAGTTGTTTTTGTGGCCTTTTCCTGTTACTTCTCGGACTTTCCTGTGAACATTGAAGTTAGCGTGCATGTTTTGATGGTGTTTCATCTCGCGACATTTTTCTAGTATTTCTTTGTCTTTCGCTTTCCGCTCCTGTTTTACAATGCCTTGTATTCGTTTATATGCCGTTGGATTTCCTTTATTTTGCCTTCTTGCTTCCATCAAGTTTAGTATTTTTGTCGTCATCCAAGAGTTTTTCTTTATTTTGTCCTGTTTCAACAATTCTTTCTTTACTGCTTCTACCGCTTGTTTTAATTTGTTGAGTTCCATATCGACATTGTCTGAGGGTCATAGTTTGGTGTCATCTTAGATCTTCTTCATTTTCACCTTAATTACACCAACCAGGGGACAGTGATCTGATCCAATGTCAGCTCCTGGATATGTTTTGAGGGATAGGCAGCTATTTCTAAACCTCCTATTGAGTAACATAAAATCGATCTGGTTCATCCCTAGGTGATCTCCACGTATACAATCTTCTTGGCCGCAGCTTAAACCAAGTGTTCATTACTACGAGTTCATTCGTGAGTGCACAAACCTCAAGTGTGTCCCTTTTTTTGTTTCTTTCACCTAGTACATGTGATCTTATAACGTCTGATGTACGACCTTCTCCCACTTTTGAGTTAAAATCGCCCATTACAATTGTGATATCATGCTTCTTTAGTTCTTTTAGTATATTATTGAGTGTTGTGTACATTTTTTCCATTTCTTCATCTTCGTTATCCAGCGTCGGGGCGTGCATTTGTATGATGTTAATGCCAACCGGAATCGTTTTCATTTGAATGAGTGCTATTCTTTCTGATACAGGTATACAGGCTGTCGTACACTGCGCTA
The DNA here is from genome assembly GCA_024550625.1 of Dendroctonus valens. Taxonomy (NCBI): domain Eukaryota; kingdom Metazoa; phylum Arthropoda; class Insecta; order Coleoptera; family Curculionidae; genus Dendroctonus; species Dendroctonus valens. The sequence continues at coordinate 801,710 of JAJTJO010000010.1, forward strand.
TTTTCTTGTTCAAAACCAACACCGTGTTAATTTCTTCCATTCTTTGCATTTCCTTGATTGTATTTCCTGAATTTTCCTTGCTGGCTCATTGTTTTTACATTCCAGGTTGCTATTCTTCTTTCCTCTTTGCCATTGATTGCCTTAACGTCTCTGTTTGTAATTGTCCCTCCCGCAGATCAGACTGAGAGACTTACTCCCGATGCTGATTTAGCTGCAATCATAGCCAATTTGATTCTACTAGGACATATCCATTTTGGATCTTTAATGAGGTGGGTGTTCTTTGAGGTTCTTCCTCATCCTTATGCCATTGCCAGTTCTACTGTTCATCCGCCTTTGGAGCTGGTTTCCCAACTCCAACACAAAAGAGTGTCCTTCCCTTCTCGACTCGTCCACCCGAAGCTGTTATGTTATTTATATACATATGGGTTTTGAGGTTGTACCGCCTCGACTCGGTCGCCAGAGCCTCGTTTGTTGTCTAGCAGGACGTGCCACGTGCAGGTGAGGTTGGCATTTGGGTCGGTGTTTCTCAAACATCCAAACCCCTTACATCCCAAAAAAAAAACAATTTAGTCTTCGAAGTTTTCGAACGCTTTAAACATTTAAATACCGAATTAAGTCTGTAAAAATCGGTTTTTGTTGAAAAATTTGAAGGAAAACGTGTGGGCTGTAAACAAATAGCCCGATTTCAGTCTAAGTATGTTAACAAATTAGGAAAGCTGCAGACGATGACTGTGACAAGATTATGAAAACGACCAAAGTATCAATTTCCCGCATAATTACATCAAAACATAACGACTCCAATATGATAATGATATTATGATATACGATAAGTGTTATTGCTTTTATTGATTATTATCAATTGGAACTTGAATGTGTGTGTCTCTAAATATCGCCCAAATTCGATGGAGAAAAACAAGGACAAAAAGCAATGAATATTTGAAACTGTTTCGATTAACATTTATGGATATCGAGTTGAACTGAAAAAGGATCAAACATCTTAAACAGAAAACAGGGTCATAGAAAATCTATTTGGGCAACTAATACATGTAAAGTGTATGCAAAGTAAACAAACAAACAATTAAATCAATTCGCCTTAAGTGCATCGACAATTAAAATGTTTTGCAACTGGTGGAATTAATTGAAGCTTTTATCAATATTTGATCGGAGTGTGTAATTTGAATTTCTGGTACCTAACCTGGTTTCTGAAGGTTTCGATATATTCATTTACATTTTGTTGTTTGAAAATAGTTGAAATACTTCCATACATTTTTTTAACCCCTAGGTTGTCTACAGTGTTTTCTTTTGTCGCTTTCTTCTTTCTTCATCTGTTGAGCTGTATATATTATTAAATACATTTTGTTAAGTAAACATGAGGGTGAAAAAAATCAGTTGAAAGATCAAACAGAAGAGACACGCTGATGGCAATAAAACCGAATAGGTTTACGAAATTCGAGACCTATTTGCCGAGATTTCGGACGTGTGGAACCTTGACTCGTTTTCTTAGCGGTTTTATTGTGTTGAATGAGAAAAATCAGTCGTGCATGCGACCATTTTAAATGCTCGTTAGGTGCCATTATAATGCTAGTTTCGTACACATAGTTTCCATTTTTATTGTATTTTGTCCAACAATGTATTAACACCGCTTTAAGGATTTTGCTTTCATTTGCATCCCGACGAGGACACGTCCGTAATTTATTTATTTATTTATTTCTTTTAACGACTGAATACCGAAACAGGTTAAGACTGAATTGTTATAAATTGTTTCGCTAATTAGTTTGAATCTTCTTGTGCAGGCGATGTTCGGATGACAAGCCCATTGGCTTGATGAAATGCAGCGCAAAGTGTTAAACGAAGTTCTAATACGGCACTGATAGCAATCGGTTGGCTACGCCTTGAGCCAGTATTTAGCAAAATATCAGTAATCCTACACCTATTACTTAGGAGCGATATAATCAAGGCGTATTCCATCGTAATAACATGTGCAAGAAAATGGGGATAAGCCTCAGTGTGAGGAATTGCGAGAAAAGTGCCTTCTTTCATGCGAGTGTGTGAAAAAAAAACGCCCATTGTTCGCAGAAAATGTCTTCAAAATTAATGTTTTCAAAAAAAAAACGGAAAGCACAGTAAATTGCGGTTTTAGCCATTTGGAAATATGTTCATCGATTGGTTTGATGATTTAATTAAAGTCATCCTAAATCTTCTTTCAATTATCCAATGAAACACGCAAATTACCGTCTTGGATAATTTCAAATTCCTTCAATTTAGCTGCATAATCAACAGGGTCGCAGTCTTCGTAATTGTGCCAATGATTTAATGAAAACCGTCATCATATTTTTCATTTCGTCCAGTGCAAGAGATTAATTGATTTTCCAAGAAAAGATGTACGCATCCCGGCACGGTACCGTAAATGCCGTAAAATTGTTTACAGCAAAGATAATCATTATCATTATAGATGTATATTTATTGCAGAATTTCCTACTTATTTTAAGGCGATGACATATAATGTGATGATTTCAACACGGTGAAGTACTTTGCCTAATCACGCAATAAACTCGGTGCTTAACTGAATTGAAATTGTCGCTGATTGCCTCGTATGTAGCGCTAATTGCTTTTATTATTGGGGAAGTTTTTTCGGTTTGATTATCTTCAAACCTTGGTCTAATTACCCATACTCATCCTGTGCAGTTCGACTCAACTGACGTGAATTTACCAATAACAGCCGGTAAAGGTGCACAGTTATTGCAGTAAAATAATCTGGCTCCTTTAAATTGTTGTACTTTATGCGACTTCCGTGTATACTAATGAGGTGACGAACAATAAATAGTATATTTACAGGCATTTACCCGGCATCTGAATAATAATAGATGTTGGCTGTATCAAGAAAACTATAAAACGTAAATTGTAGAAAAATATTGCAAAATTATCAAACCTGACCCATAGTTGGTTTGATGACACGTTTAATTTTAACTGAAAGCAAAGGAACAAATGGAATAAAATGTTTGTTATCGGTTTATTTTGCTGTTGTTTTAATTGTGAACTTTCTTCTTTTTCAATTTTATTAAAACAATTGTCAATAAAGGAACTCGGATAGTTGTTGGCACGAATAAGACAAAGAGCATCCTCAGAACAGCGGAGATGAAAGCCTTAAGAAGCATAGCAGGGAAGACACTTAGAGACAGGGTGAGAAACAGTGGCATAAGAGAGGTATGCAAGGTGGAAGACATAGTGAGATGGGAAAGGAAAACAAGAAGATATTGGCGTGACCACCTAGACAGAATGGTCCAGGAGAGACTAGCACAAATCGCTAAAGACGGGAAACCACCAGGCCAACGACCTAAGAGATGGAAAGATAGCTGCAACTCTATCTCACAGGATAACCAACCGAATTGAGCCTTTGCAATTAACAGATCTTAAGGTCGTCTCGAAGTAGAAGAAGAAGAAGAATAGTTGTTGATATTTAAACCTCCTTTCACGAATTATTTTTCTTTGGTGAAATTAGGCTGATTAAAATAGATTTTTGCTTTATCAGATACACTTTTTACAATGCCCAATTCGGGTGACTGGAGTGAAAATCTACATATATACAGGGTGATTCAAAAGTGGCGTCATTCCTCTGGGGAGTTGTCTGGTGGTGTTTTGGGAGTCCAGGAAAAATAGTAAAAAAATAATTCTTATCAAAAACTGAGATATTTTCCAAAAACTAGATCAGAATTACGGCAACGATGCTTTTCAAGGTAATCTGCCTAATTAACATTACGTAAATACCTGTTACTTCTTAATTATTGAAAATTGTAGTAACCATGGATAAACCCAAAACAAAGAAAGAGAAAGCAATAGAAATATTTTGAGGTTAGGATAACTCTGTCAATTTGCCGTCAGTGCTGCCATTCTTTTTGGGGCAGATGAGTGATATACCTAAACTCGCCTCACATGTAAACAAATATCTCCTGCGTAAGGTTATGTGCAATGATTAATATTAATCAAATAAAATACAATTAAGTTGTTAAATCACAAGAGTTTGACGAAGTTCTGCCCGTTTAACTCCAGACATGTTTGTTCCCCAATCACTTTATTGGGCACTCTTCGCCGCAGTCTGGGATCACCTTTTGATCAACTTCTCGTATTCGGTTAATTAACTCCTGCTCAATTTGTACCGGTGTTCGGAAGATCAGAGAGTTAATGCGTCATTGTGTCCTGTGTATCTTACATACATGGTAGGCATGTGGCCCTTCCTCTGGGGAGTTATAGGGACAATTATCCGGTGCCTGGGAAAGTGTCAGTGGTTGTGCAATGCTCCGAGCACTCCTGGAAGGCTCTGCTGCAATTATCTCCAATACCTGTGCCTCTGTCTCTGGAACCCGAGCACCTCTAGATGGTCCACAATCTGCGTCAATTCCTGGAGCCAATCGTCCAGTGTCTCTAGCCCTTTGCTAGTGTAAGGTCTTACACCTTCTGCTATGTTAGTGTGGCATTTTCCCATAACTAATCACATATCCGCAAATTCGTTGGTGTACATTTTGTGAAAGGAGCTTCAAAGTAACACACAGTTTGACAAATGCTTGTTATTATTGACAAAGGCTATCTACCTGTAACTATCTGTTAATGACAAAAACATCATTGCCGCTTTGACTTTTCATCAAAAAATAGTAGAAGAGGTCTTTTTTAATATAAAAAAATTTCGTAATTTGAAGCAAAGATCGTAATTTTTCTTTTCGAATGGTTAAGTATTCCAAAAGGCTACCAAGCAAACATGGGAGTATTTTAAAATAATACTTAATAACAAAGTTGAAATTCGATTTTCAACTTTTAATATCTTCTAGGAATTTTCGAAAAAAAAAATTTCTATATTTTTCTCGTACTCTCCAAGTGAGCCCCTATAACCCCTTAAAAGGAATGACGCCACTTTTGAATCACCCTGTATTTGCATGAGCAACAATTGTTTTGCTGTTCCGTTTTTTCAATAAATTTTTGCTAACTGGCCTTTGTTGTTATATTGTGAATTGCAAATAACATGGGTATCTTTTCTCACATACTCACTTTTTGTAAGGCTGTTGATGTGCTCATTCCACCTAGATCATTTGTTGTACAGAAATTCCACCTAGATCATTTGTTGTACAGAAATTCAAGCTTCAAAACGTGTTCAAAGCATCGTTTACTAAAATATCAATTTTTCTAGCAAACTTCTTTTCAGAGTGAAATGTTTCAAAATACCAAAATTTAGAAATTGTCTAGATTTTTCGTAATTGGTCTATGGAGAAAAAAAATAAAAAAATAATTTGCTCCCCAATATGCTTAGTAATATAGTAAGAAAAACAAAAACGTACATTCGAACCAAAAATAGTGAAGAAAAGCAATATTGGATAGCATTGAAATGGAAAATTCAAGCACATTATTGAAAAATAAATCAAGAGCCGTGAAAAAGCTCATTGTCACATGCTTAATTAATTTGCTGCAATTTATATTGAAATATTTTGTTGTTCCGCTTTATTAAGAGTGATTTACTCTGTTCATTTTTCCGTCGATTTTTTGCTTCATCCAGCTAATTATCGAAGGAATCACTCAAGTCTTGGTTAAATGAGAGCTTTCCACATTTTGAAGACGACGCCAATTTCCAACAACAGTTCAAGCCCAACAACAAGCTTCGATCTAACAAGAAGTTTGCTTAAAAAAATTGATATTTTAGGAATCGAAGCTTAAGTTAGAAAAAGTGAGTTAGAGGCGAAAGATACACATATTATTTATTAATTAACCATATAACAACAAAGGCTAGCAAATAGGGGAGACCGGGGCTGGTTGTCGCAAATTTACTTAAACATTTTTTTGGGTTCTTTTAAAATTTATAAGGATACCAGTAAATTGATATTGTAATTTCATATGTTACTAATACTATTTACAAGGCAATTGTAACAAAAATGTCTTGGATATAGAATTTTAGTGATTTTTGTACTGAATAAAAGACAATTCTGAACATAAGGTCTATGAGATTAGTAGTCATCATCAGAATCACAATTCAGACATACGTACAATGAGTTCCCACCTTTTTTCATGAGCCCAGAATTTCCACGTGACGCACTGCAACCAGTCCACCATTGAGGAACTGTTAGGTCCATGGCACACGATGCAGAATGTTTCTACTTCCTCATCACGTACCATTTCTTCGTCGATGGGTTTTAATTTTTATCTGCTTTTCTTTGTGTGGTTACTTATTTCTCGGTTTCACTTCCAAAAACTTTTTTCTTAACTTGTTTTACCTTTGGCAATTTTGAAACTGCTTTTCCATCTTTTATAGGGGTATCTGTCAAAATCTCAGACCTTCCCTTTTTTCTCCCGCCGTTCGTTCTTTTTCGCTCACCAGATTTTGGAAATGGACGAATATCTTCCGGTGATAATGTTGTTATGGCAGACGTTGAAGCAGGAGTTTTGGGTAAAATGGCTTTCAGAGCAGCGACTTCCGGAATAGTGGCTTTGAGAACAGTGACTCCTATGGCTTCTTGGTTTGACGATGAAGCTGAATTTTGTTCGGTGTTATGCATTTCTACTTGAATATTATTGTTTTCTGGTGGTATTGGGCGACCTGTGACGTAGCTTGGTAAGAAATCTGCTTCAGTGAAAATGTGTCTGTCCAACTGATAAATTCCAGCCACCCGAAATCCTGACAATGGTAACAGGCGTGATCTCTTTCTTAATCTAACATCGTGATCGATGTGTAGTGATTATGAGAGACTTTTCTCTTCATCCATGTCATGGATGACTCTGTGTAATATACGTCGCCATCCTTGCCGGTTGAACGTTTCGCGTGATGCAGTTTCCAGCCTCATGTTTGTGAGTTTGGAAGTCAAATCGGTCTACCTGGTCGGCGAACGTCCGCGTCTACGCTGTCCCGTTGATCTTCCTTGAACAACTAGCTAGCGAAGACAGTCGCTGTTGTGGACGGATTTCATTTAGGATTGAGACATTGGCCCTTCTAGCCGTCCAAGGTATTCGAAACATCCTACGCCAACACCACATTTGGAAGGCGTTCATGCGTCTTCTGTGCGCGGCACGTATCACCCATGTCTCTGATTCGTACGAAAAAACAGGAAACATCTATATTGTATGGATTTTCGTGCTTTTTGTACGGTTTCTATCCCTCCACAGCTTTGTTAGTTGAGTCATTGTGATTTTTGCCATCTGAATACGCCTTCGAATCTCAAGTTCACAGCTGCCCGAGCTGTGCAAAGTGGAGCCAAGGTATGTGAACTGCTGCACAACTTCGCATTTGCCCATCCTTTCAGGCTGCCTCCCATTCTCACTCTCGCGATAAATTATCATGACTTTGGTCTTGCTATAGTTTACTTTAAGACCGTAATCTGCACTTACATTTTCAAATATATTCAACACTTCTAGACGTTGTTCTTCGTTTTCCGCTATGAGAACAGTGTCGTCAGCGAACCGAAGATTGGAGATCTTTTTCCCTCCTATCTTGATTCCTCCATTCCAGTTGTCCAAAACTAAGCGCATTATGAGTTCGCTATATATATTGTACAGAAGGGGAGAGAGTACGCATCCCTGTCTAACACCTTTGCGAATCTTGCATTCCTCGGAGACAGTATTTTCGATCTGGATAACGGCAGTACTGTCCTCATATAGCTGCTTAATGAGAGTAATCAGATGTCTTGGTACGCCCATCCCTTGAAGCATTTTCCACAGTTGTGACCACTTTATATTATCAAAGGCCTTCTCGTAGTCAACGAAACATAGGTACATAGGAGTTAGTATTCTCGAGCTTTCTCTATGAGCTGTCTGATGTTTAGAATTTGTTCTCGAGTTCCTCGACCTTTCAAAAAGCCCGCCTGCTTAGGAGCAATTTGCCTAGAGATGAATGATTCCAGCCTTGCTTGTATTATATACAGCATTATTTTGCTTACATGTGTTATTAGGGAGATTAGGCGGTAGTTGTTGCAGAAGGTTGTTGAGCCTTTTCTGTGTATGGGTATTATCACGGATGTAGACCAATCCTCGGCCATGTGCAGGTTTCCCATATTATCTGGCAAAGTTGGTGTATGGTATTCTGACCTTTTTCATCTAATGATTTTAATACTTCCGCCGAGATCCTATCTATTCCCACTGCTTTATCATCCTTAACCTTCTTAATAGCGGCATGAACTTCCTCTTTTAGGATGTCTGATTCTTCCTCATACTCACGAACTTCCATGTCGACAGCCTTATCGTCAAAGTAGAGGTCTAGACAATAATTCCGCCATATCTTGATTATCTGGTCAAATTCGTTGATCATGTTATTATCTTTATCTTTAATTGCCCAATTTCGTGGTTTAAATTGTCTACTAATATGGCGGATCTGCGTAAACAGGTCCTTAGTATTGTTGCGGTCAGCATATTTGTGAATTCTGCACATATTTTCATAAAGTGTGTATCTTTATCTCTGCAGGAGCTATTTTGGATTTCTCTGTTTAGGATTCTGTAACGTTCCCAATCGTGACAACAGGCGTGATAGCATGTGGCAAAGAACTGGCGACAATTCCAGGAATATCATATATAGATATAGTTGACCCGGGATGATATTTCATCCATTAAGCACAAGCAGAATTCACAATTTTTATGAGAGGACCAAACACAGTTCGGTCTAGAGGTTGGAGCTTGTGGGAGCAATGAGGAGGAAATGATAGCATTACAACCCCATTTTCTTTGGCAAAATCTAATGCTGGAATCGAAAAATGTGATTCGTGGTTATCCAACAAGAGTAGAACAGGCCTATCTTTACTGCTCTTGAGATTGTTGACAAAATGCCTCTTAAAAAGGATGAAGTGTTTCTTCCTTCATTAAACTAGAAGGATTTGCGGTTCCCATCCAGCCTTGAGGACCGTCGCGGATAAAATGTTCTTTATAATGGACCCGAGGGAATACAAAAAAGGATGTACGCTATTACCACCAGCAGAGACTGCAATACCCATCGTTACTAGGGTACCTCTCTCTGCTGGAACTAATAATCCAATTTGTTTGAAACCTCTTCTTGTAACAACTCTATCTGGATGCCAGTTGATGACGATCCAAAACGGCACAGAGATTGTTAAAGAACAGCTCAACATTAGTCTTGTTAGAACTTGTCGCTCTAGATAAACTAGTCGCCTGTGGCGTTCGTATAGAGAGTCGTGGATACCTTTTAAGGAAACCCGAAAACCAATCTGGACCAGCCGTGAAATTATCAAATTCAGGTATTTGGAATAAATTTTCCTAAGGCTTTTCCGTAATCATATGCTAGACGTCGGACTTCCTTTGGAGGAAGATCGAAGTAAATATCCGACGCCTTCTTAAGACTCTTCCAAGCGAGTTTCCTCTTCGCCAGTGATGACCATCCGTGTGTTTTTATAGCCACACTGGACTTGTGATTGTCCGGCTGCAACCTCTGCGTCAGTGACTTTTTTGCGAAACCGAAACCGTTCTGAGGCTTTGCAATGAACATCAAACAGTCCAAGTTTTTCAACAAAGCGACAAAAGACACTATTGGAGATGAAACATTAAACACAAGCGAGGCAAGAAAATATACAATTTATAGACTTGGAAGTCGTCGAATTAGAATACGTTCTGGAAAAGACCAGATGAAGACAGAACGTTCTACTAAGGTTGAAGCAAATATTGGACTGGTTGTGTGGAATTCATTACTATATTTTTTTTATAGTTTTTACTGCATCGCGTAATCTCTCTGCAGTTCTGTCTGTTTCTACTGGTCTGTTTCTACTGGTGGTCTACAGAGCAAACACGTCTTCATATTCGTGCAAATCCTTTCATTAATTTTTTTTGCAAATTAGGTGTCTATTAGGTGCACTTGAAAGTGTTCGCTGGTTTGAGCTTAAAACGACAAAGCAAAGAACAATAACAAAAGCAATTAGGATCATTAAATATCGGCAAAAAACTGGGGCTGATTCATTCAGTAAACTAATTAGCACCATATCAAGGCCAGAAACGGACATCAAGAGGACAAAAATCTGCTTTTTACTCGTCCACAATGCCACACACAACATTTATAATAATCACGGCTCCCATTCTTCAGCCATAATGCATCTAGACTGCTTTGTTTATTAACGGTAGCTTATCTTCTTTGAAGATATTTATCACTACTTATATTGACTCGTTAGTAGTGCATTGTACAATTAGGGACGATATTAATGCCATTGCTTCTGAAGAAATATCATCATTCATTGTGATGGCTTCGCCGGTTGACATAAAAGAAAAACGAAGACTTTTTAGAGCATCGTCGTCCGAAGGATGTGCAGTGATTTGTGCAGTGCGATTTTTAACAGTGGAACAAACAACTGCATTTCAGCTTTACGTAACGCAATCGGTTTCAATGACAATTTGATTCATCTGTTTCCTCGCAAATTTTTTTCCGGAACGTTTCGCGCAGTTATTCAATAATGCATTATCCACTAAACTTAATCACACCTGACCCATTGTCCGCAAAATCGATGATCATCAATTTCCGGACAAAAACCGCAATTCTTCAAATCCGCCTGTTCCCAGTTTGAAATGAATGCATCGAAACAATTAAAATGAGATTCACGCTTAAAAGTCAGTCCCGATGATGAGGTAACTGCTGTTTTGCATCGACGAACAAGATGATATCACAATTTAAAATGTTTGAACAAAGTAAAAAAGTCTGAACATCTTTCTAAATATTTGTTTAGCTATAATTAAATCATGGTGATTCCTAGGCGAAAGACGACCATGAAATTCACATTAAACCGTGTTAAATCGATAACTGGCTATGGTGCTGTAGAGGCAAGCATCGAAACCTTTTTTCCGAAACCGAATTTCTCAAATTGTTGCTTGTGCTTTTCCTGTTTGTTTTTCCCTGATGTTTTCATGTACATTAATTCCGACTACCACAAACTAACACTTTCACTGTATCATTTTACGATTCCAAACCAGAAATGGCCCCCAACATCAACACCATTCTTCCCAGACAAAATGGAGCAATTACCGATACAAAACCACTCGGAACAAAGGAAAGCAAAGGCTTGGGGCTTTTGTTGCGTGTAAAATGACCTGGATGAGTTCTTGTTTCTGTTAACAGCAATTTCGTATCCGACAATCGGTTCAGGACATAATTAACTCATTTTTGACACTCCGCACAATGTGAGTTAACATAAACATGTACCCCAGTTTTAGATGTATGGGGATTAGACATGAATTCGTTAGCGATTGCACAGTAAAGGACTTGAGGAATTTCTCAGGAAATTCAGCTGTGAAACTGAATTGTTTTGTACGGTAGAATTAGGCTATAAGTTTATTGGAAGCATGTTCAAATTTGCATGAAAATTCTGGCTAGGAGTACTGATTTTGGTTCGTAAACAGCCAAGGGACATAATTTTGAAGATTGGGTATTTCCGGAATAAAAATTGGGAACGTTATTTACGATGTTAAAAACGCCACTCGAGAGAAAAACTGAAGTTTGTTGCTTGAAAGCTTGAAGGAAAATTGCTGGAAGATTTGGCAAACTGTTCTTCGGTGTGCATCTTGCCTTATTTTGAATATTATTTTAAACATTATATTTTGAAATTTCTCTACACAACTCTGCATATTCAAAGAGTTTCCTCGAGAAATTCAGTTCAGGTTATTAATTTCTTATAATTTGATTAAAATTTTTCTTTGTAAAGGGAATTTTTGAACCTGTAAGTGTCTGATATTTTACCGGTAATTGTAAGATAAAAATTCCATATAGGCATAAGTCCGCAAGGCCTCACTTATCGAGCTAGAGGATGATAAAAGCTTAATTAAATTTTTTTTTCAAATGATATTAATTTTTGGGTGAAACTTACAACAATCGACATGAGTGTTTTTCAAAATGTGAAACTATTTTATAAACTAACCCCATTTACTAAAAGCACATGCGTTGACTACTCTAATTCAAAATATCTCGAAAACAGTTGTTCGTAACGACTTTTGATAACACCATTTTTTACGTAAAAGTTGTTAAGGACTTACCTTTGTTTTGAAAAAATGTGATACGAACATGCACGAAAAAGCTATGTACTTTTCAAAGTAGAAAAATACGTGTGTACAAAGGCCTCTCTTCTCGAGCCAAAAGATGATAAAACCAAGGACCCGGACCGAAACGAAATTACTGCTCCGTTCCGGTTTCGGTCCAAGGCAAAATTTAAAACTTCGGTTCCGTTACGGTTCCGGTTTAGAAAATTATTTCCAATTCGGTTCCGTTCCGGTTCCGGTTTTGTTTTCGGTTCCAAAATCGATAAATAACAACAAACGAGGACAAAGATAAAGGCTACTCTAATTAGGAATCTCACGACCTTTTTCCTTGCTTGTTGTATTATACAAGATAAAAGATGAGCAAACCATCCACTGCTTCATACGGTACTTCGGCTGGTTGTATGGTAGGGGGTAGGAGGACTGGCAACCCCAGACAATATTAGATACAAAAATTACTTTAATCGTTGTATTTTTGAAAAGTAATTTAATGAATTTTCTGGCTTTAGCACGTACTTCTTTCACTCTTATTTCCGTTTAAAGATTGTTCTTCCTGGTTCATGTCTTCACACTCTTCACCATCTTCTGAGGAGTTGCTTTTGTCCAAAATTCCAATTTCAAATGTTTCGTTGTTGGTGATCGAAGAACTAAAATATTTCAACTTAAAAAAGAATTTTAAAAATAGTGTATAAACGTACGGTGTTTGATCTTTACGATTGAAAAGTCGGTTGGTCCTCACAAATAATTGTTTCTCTAAAATGTTTTCTTTAATATTTGACCTCGAAAGCGGCAACAAAAATTTGAGTCCTGCGAATAACCTGTCAACAGTAACTTGAGTTGCCGGTACGCTTAACAATACTTGAGCAAGCATGTATAACTCGGGATTAAGCTCATACTTTTTCTTCCAGAAATCAAAAATCGTTTTATTTTTCCGTCAGCGTATGCGGCTTTGTTCCACTTGACAGGAATTTAAAATATTTTCAATTTTGTTAAGGGCTACAAATGAACCTTGTGAAGAAAATTCGTGCTGATTAATTCCTTTTAAAAATTTTTGCTCTGAATCTTTATGTCTCAAAAAGGCTTCCATTTCATCGGTTGATGAAGACCTAGATGATTCCGTTTCCATATCGTGTTGGTCAGGGTCAGATTTAGAATTAGAAGAATTGCACTCTTTTAAGAACATCAGTCTAATCCATAACGACTTTAACTGTGCTTTTGCTTTTTCTACTTGATTGTGGTCTAAAACTACTTTATACCAAAAAATTGTTATTTTATTATTTATACAAGAGCTTGTCATTTGGGACAACTAGCCGCAAAGAATAGGGCTTATATTTTCTCCCTTTGACGGCGTCGCGGCGCCGACTATTAAAACGATTGTAAGAACTAACTAAAAGAAGTGCCGACCCTTTGTCGGCACATTAACAGTGACACTGCGGCTCGCCAGAACATAGAAAGGTATTTTCATATTCATTTGCAGGAGGATAAATGATTATTTTCTTTTGCTTCTAAAATTTACAGCAATTTCTTTGAAACCTTACAAGCAGAACCGAAATAAAATATTGCGGTTCCGGTTCAGCACCTAATAATGTCTTAATATAAAGTTTGGGTTCTGTTTTGGTTCCGGTCCAAAGAAAAGGAACGGTTCCGTTCCGGTTTTGGGTCCATATCGGTTCCGGTCCGGGTCCCTGGATAAAACCTTGATTACATTTTTTTTCTTCTGTGTAATTTTTGAAATAAAATCGATTTTTGGGTGAAACTTACGAGAGTCGACGTATGTGTTTTTCAAAAAATGAAACTATTTTGTCTTTTTGACTACTTTAATTCAAAATATCCGGGATTTTGATAAGAATTCCTTTTTTACGTAAAAATAATAAAGGCTTTTTTTTAATTTGAAACATGCACGCACGAAAAAGTTTTGTACTTTTCAAAATGGAAAAATACTTGTGTACAAATTTAAGTTTTTCATGTAATAAAATTCCCAAAAACCAAGTTTCCTCAAAATATCGATATTATGTTAAAAGTTATTTAGAAAGAAGAAGAATTAAAGTGCATTATTGATAGCCTGTAGCTCGATAAGTAACGCCTAGCGGGCCCATGTCTATATAGACTTTTTATCGTAAAAATGCATGAGGAATCGCGGTGATAAATATCGGACAGTCACTAAAAATCACCCGGTATAATTCGTTCTCATAAAGGCTTAAGTTTCAACTCTTTAACAAAAATCCCAGGAAAATGAGCAAATCTTGAAAAGAAATAAGTTGGCAATGAAACATTTAGTTTTCCAATTCTTCGAACTAGTGCGCTACCCAAGACTCATTTTTGTAGCACAGGTTTTTCATCAGCTTGTGAAAATAGGAAACGTAGTTTTATAAGGTAAAACAAGACTGGATACATCAGTCCTGTCTAACTTTCAGCTAACGCAAATGCTCGAAAATTGTCAAAAACGTTTCTTAATTAAAAAGTTAAAAAAATACGCTTATACAAACCCTTAGTGAATTTTATTTATTTTGCCTTCAATTAACGAGTAAACTCAATTTAGAAATTCAAAACCCAAGAAATAAATTTCAGCGAAATTAAAGCAATTTCCGATTATGCTTTTGATTTTGAAATCAGGTTTGTTAGGAAATAAACAACTAACAGTTCTTAAGAGTTTTTTTTGAAGAAGACGAAGAATTGCTTCTAAATTTTGAAATTTACAAATACAGTTAAAAAATGAGACACAAAGCTTTTCCGACTATTATTTCTCAACTTTATTTTTCTATATTTTCTTTTTCCTACTTCGGCTTTGGCATCAAATAAACGTTAGGTACATCCTCATATTGAAATATCAATAGAGGAAAACGTACTTAACAAGATTCCTTTAATCGCCGAGTAAGAGTATGAGAGGGATTAGCAAGTTAATTAAAATGTATAGATGAAAATTTGATTTCGGGTCTTTGTAATCGGCAAAGATTTTCAGATACCACTAAAAGCTTAAATTCACAAAAACATTTTCAGGCTTACAGATGAAGAATTGCATATAAGCGTTTATTAAAGAAACGAACGCCATGTGGATGTTTTGTTTACGTTTACGAGCTGAAAGACTCAAATAGTTGCTGGAAAATCAAACATTTTGCGTTGAAATTAACATAATTTGAAATAGTTTGAAAGCCAAAGATCAACATGATCTTAGAAAGGGAAATGATGGTTACATTGCAATAATGAGGAATAAACCCTTGGGCCTAAAACTTGCGATTCTGACTAAAGCTCATAGCAAGTGAAATCAATAAGAAGTCGTAGTATAGCGTTTCCTTTTTATAACAGGTTTTGTTTCCTTGTTTATAAAAGTGACTAAGTAAACTTTGAACTTGAACCTTTAAACAATATAAAACACGATAAATTCATGAAAAAGTGATCAAAGAGCAGTGAAAAGAAATATTTGAAACAAGAGATTAAAGAGAAAGTAGAAAAGCTGCCACTCTCCGCTTTACAAATGAATTATTTCTTTAAAAAAATTTCTTACAAAATATTTATTTTGAAATTAAACAACAAAAAAATTTAAAAACATTTTAAAGAACGACTTGGCGGTTTAATTCAATAATACAAAATTTGTTATTTACGATATGACTCTTATCTTTAGTGATTTGGGCTTCAAACCGAACAAACATATTTGACTTTTTTGTGTTTAGTTCAAATTCCTTCGATGCAATACGTAAACTGGCGTAGACGAATCGCACGTTTCTGAGAAATATTTATAAGAATTGCATACTTGATATATTTATCAGCAAATTGCTGAGAATTAAACAATATGCGTCTGTAGCAAGTGATGAGCGAGACTGGTCTTGGTCTTGCAGTCTTGATCTTGGTCTTGCAAAAAAAGCAAGACCAAGTCCAAGACTGGTTTGCAAGAACAAGACCAAGACCATGTCCAGCAAAACCAAGACTTTTGTGTCTTGCGAGAGTCTCGCAAGACCATGGGGCTTGTATTAATATTTGGTTTTTAAGCATGGGTTACCCCGGCAGAACATGATAAAACAAATCGGAATGTGGCCAATACGGTAATCCGTATTGTGAAAGTGAAAATATTAAAGATAAACTTGCGAAAATAAAGTCGGAATTTCGTGAATCTTAAGCCACAAATACAAAATGTGGACACTTTGACGGTGAAATGTCCACTTTCATCATGAAAAGTAGCTTTTGAATGGGAAATTTAAGAGTGAAGTACAAATTTTCAACTATGAATAAATCAAATCGATGGAAGTTGTTCACCAAAAATGTCTACTGCAAGTACGAAAAACAACGCATTTAAGCTTGAAAAGCTCATTTATTTCCTGAAATGTCTGCTTTACGCTCGAAAATCGGATTTAAACCTCAAAAATTTTAAATAAAACATTCAGTGCAACGTAAATTTAACGAAAAATCAAAGCTTAAATTTCAATTTTCGATTTTGACTTCGAAGTTGCCACTATAATCTGGAAATTTCGACTGCTAGCACCCAGATTTTACATCAACTTCCAAATTTATCCATCGATAGTCTTTGGCAACTTAAGAACTATAGTTTTAATTAAAAATCTCAAAAGTCTTCGTATCGCATCGAAAGCATATCTTTCTGTTGTTCCTTTCAAGGTTTGGCAATAAAGAAGCAAAACAACCATTGTACTTTTTCCTTACGTACTTTGCTTTCCGTACTCTAAAAAATACTTTTTTGAATAGTAACACTCTTCTACTTAGTTCCCAACAATATTCTTCATCTAAAGCATTCAATCTAAGACGGTCCTGTTTAAGTGCATGCAAAGTAACCCTTCACAAACCCACTTGGCTGCATGTATGGCGTGTATGAAGTGTGAAATATGACGTCTTTATATATTTAGGTTGGGGTCACTTTAAAGTCACAAAGGTGAGAAGGATTAGACGCAAAAAACTGGCCAAGGTAAATATGGGAAAGAACTCGACATTAGTTGCAGACCCTTGCGGTTAATATTATTATACTGCGTTTTTTTCTCTCGTTTGCTTGAAAAGAACAAATCCATTAAATCCTCCGCGAGTGCATCCTTGACACTGCACATCATCATGCCGACATAATATGGACAAACAACCAACTTATTACCATCGATAATCCATAACTAATTTTCAATAAAAACGACGCGCCTTTGGAATGGAAACGATGATATCTGCCAAGTAGTAGATTACACTTGTACTTCTTGCACGAACCAATTAAGAACCGCACAATATGGAATCATGGAAAAAAATCGCTAATTGAAAGGTTACAGATATTTATCAGGTTTAATGGTGCTCACAATAAACAATACCGTATAGCATCACGAGATTTCGCAAATAAACAACGCTGTTTTATTATATACGGTGTCCTCAACACAATCAGCTCAATCATTGCATCAGGACATTGCATTCCATTATTTTGCTTCACAACGTTTTTTTTTGGGAAATTTGACACTTTCTTTCTCAGTTTCTTCTGGTGCTTTAAAATTATCATTTTCCTCAACATATTTTCTGTGGAAATTGCGCTTGGAAAAACAGATTCTTCAAGCACTTCTTGAGGTTGGAACATTTTATTTACTTTACAGTTTCCAGAAGAATGGGAAAGAAACGGAAAGAGGATTGCGGATTATTTTTGGAACACTCTGTAAGCACAGCCTTGACTTTCAATAAAATAAGCCGACAATATGGAATCATCCGTTTTCTTTAAATAAACTGCTGTGAGGGATATCTCCCAGTCCCATCTAACCTTGTACCATATTCGTACCGTCCATTTACATATAAGACTTTGTAGGCCAATTATTATTCTTTTAAATTTTCAGGAAAATCGCTCTTCAAAACTTGCACCTGAAATGATTGTTACGCTGGCCTTGCCAGCCACAAAACTACATTCCTGAGTTAAATTCTTATTTATTTAATAACCAAATACACTATTCAATTCAAGTGCTTTGTTGACAAGCGCTGTTCGACTTTTTAAATTGTTCCACTAGCAAAAAGCGGCGTCAATCTAGGAGAGTGTTGATTTTGCAATTGATATAATGATGCTAGGAATCTTGATTGTGTTGGTTGGGAAAAATGCAGCAAATGGCCATGAATTAGTCGGCTTTTCAAGAGCTGCAAGCAAAATATGTACAAGGAAACTCGTTGATTTTTGAATTTTGGCATGAACCACTAAATTCTTTTTTTTTTGGGTTTGCTGCAGAAGCACGTTGTTAAATTAGGAGAAAAATCGGTAAAAAATGCGCTTCACTTTTAAGTTGTAAACAGTCTTCAGAAGAAGAACAACGAAACCTCCTCGGGCGATCCCTCCCCGTTCCCAAAACTCCTAACCGACAATCCTCAAGAAATACACTTCAGCTTTCATTGTTCCCAGTTAATAGCGCATCCCGAATGAAATACGATCCCATGAATACCATTCTCCCTTTTGCATAATGGGTTTAACATACGGGGTCGGCCGAGAAACATACCCTCGAACAATCAAAATATACCTTTCAGTGTTTGGACCGATGCGGTGCGCTCGGCTAATCATCCTGAATGAGATTTATCATGTGTTAGCGATTTAATTTCGGCAAAAGTCAGTAAGTCGAGGGGTGGTTTTATGTGATGACACTGGATACTGTTTTCGTTTTTTTCGTCTCTTTAGACGCACAACAGCGGGATTTTTTAACCGGTTTTTGATGAGATTTGAGGAGAGTTTTAAAATTGAGAAATACTCAAACCGGAATTTAATCTTTGGATTGATAGTTTTTTATTTGTTTTTACATTAATTTAGTATTAAAATGCTTTAGAGGTTTCTTGGAAGCATTAATGTGTTCAACCCAGGATCTACCAACCATCCTGAATATGAATATCGACTTATAACACTTATATGCTAGCAAATTGTTTTTATGTTTACATGCCGACTTTCTTCTCCACACGAACAATCTCGCCTTTGTGTTTTATAACTTTAAATATTTTATTTATTCAATCAGTATTTATCAGTTGTATCGTAGTATTTTCATATAAAATGCTATGATTTTTTGGCTTAATTTCGGATAAATTGTTTTATTTCTGTTTGTCTACTTTTTGATCGGTGCATTATTGAAATTACATTTCCTTTGCGTATTTTCCATCTAACCTATTTCGGTCTACTGTTTGTCGTATATTTTCTACATATGAAGTACATTCAGCGCCCATCATGCGAATTAAATTTAAAATTTTGACACACTTTGTTTAATCTTGTTCAAATTTTGTTCCAATTCATCTTTTCTTAACTCCCTCTGAAACTTTATTTTACAAAATTTTGACAAAATTGCTGGTTTTCCTCTGACAATTCTGGATTAGGTATTTTTATTCCTGTGTGTGTATTTTATGAGATGATATCAGTTTAGCAATTTACAGATTCTCTGGCTTTGCTTGAAAAGTTCTAGTGTTCTTTTGTGACTTTCTCATGTGTTTTTTTCAGCATTGTTTCATTATAGTTTGTGTACCAAACATCCTGAACTGAGTCATTTCGAAATTGGGTTTCATTCTATACACTGACAATTTTGTTCTTGAAAATATACATTTTTTGTATTTAATTACTAGATTCGGTTGTCCCTTCAGGAATATTGTTCTGTACAATATTTTATGTAGAAATTGCATTTAGAACACCAAATTAGAAAAGAAAATCTCCTAATTATTAGATTTCCTGGGTTTCAGTCAATTTTATTGTTTATTATTTAAAATGTTACAAGTGACCAGTCAAATGTGAAGTTGGTAGCAACTATATACACAAACTGATGATGGTGGAGAAAGACACCGAAACGTATTTGTAACATTTTAAATAATAAACAATAAAATTGACTGAAACCCAGGAAATTTTGAAATAAATTGAAGTACAGTCAGGAAAATATACACACTAATTACTAGATTCAGGTCAAATATGCGTAGACGCCGCGCTGCCGTAGACGGTCCCAAGCCCTTCTGAGAAAAGAGGAGGGTTGAGCGTGGGGCTGACCATCCCACCTCGCAAAAAAAGTATGGGTTATGAAGAAGCAACAGAAGCCTCGGATCAGGACGAATACACGACGGCAAATAACGCAAGGAACAAGGAAAGAACAAATTAATATTGGAACATGCAACGTGCACAGTTTATATCGACCGGGTGCAGCAATAAAAGCGATCAAAGAAATGGAAAGAATTAATATGGATATCACCGCTCTGCAAGAAATACGGTGGCCTGGAGTGGACCATACTGACAATGCTAATTCAGTACTTTTCTGTAGTGGCAATGAACAAAACGCCCACGCTTTCGGAACAGGTTTTGCACTCAAGAAATCTCTGCTGAACACAGTTTTAAGGTTCGAGCCACTTGACGACAGCATGTGCTATATGAGGATAAAAGGCACTTTCTAGAACTACTTTTTTATATCGGTGCATACACCAACGGAAGACAAAGATGAGGGTATAAAAGATCTGTTTTACGACACTTCGGACAGAAAACTAGCCCTACTTGCCAAATAAGACATGAGACTTATCCTGGGAGATTTCAATGTGAAAATTGGACAAGAAGAGGCGCTAAGACCTCATGTGGGCATGCACAGCCTGCACAATGCTTCCAACGACAACGGTCTAAGAGTGGCAGATCTTGTACCATCGAGTAATATGTTAATAAAGTCCACTATGTTTGAACACAAAATGACATGGGTGTAATTATGGTGTAACCAGGAACCAAATAGATCACGTTATAGTTGATGCAAGACACGGACGTAACTTACTAGACATAAGAAGCTGGAGGGGGGCAGATGCCGATTCAGATCATTTTCTGATCAAACCTAAGATCAAAGTCAGAATATCTACAGCAAAGAACAAACATTGGTTCAATCGTCTCTCTCCTCAGTGGGATACAGAAAAGTTTCAGCAGACAGAGATAAGAACACAGTATCAGAAAAACTAGAGCGACTTATCAGAGAAAATACTAACACCACATAAAATACTGATATGGATACGCATTGGAAGTTTATATCTGGAACAATTACAGAATCAGCTAGAAAGTTGGTAGGGGAGAAACTCAGGAGACAACGCAAAAACCATTGGTATGATCAAGATCGTGAAGATGTTATGGAGAAGAGAAGTACTGCTAGACTCGAAAGTCTAAAAAGTCCCATAGACGAGAACAGAGAAAGATACAAACGACTAAGAACCCTAGGAAAGAAACTGTTAAGAAGAAAAAGAGAGAATGGCAAGACAGATAATTAATTGCACTAGAAGAAGAAGGTAAAATTAACACAAGAACAATCTACCAAAAACTACGCTTCACAAAAGCAGGATTCAGACACAAGACCGACAATATCTTAAAGAAGGAAAATGGAGATCTAATAACTGACAAAGTAGAAATATTGCAAACGTGGAAAAACTACTTCCATCATCTGCTTAATAGAGGAACTGGTGAATAGGAGGAAGCACTGGATCTGCTGGCTGCGGAACAACCCAATGATATCCCTTCTAAAGAAGAAATTAAAAAATCAATAAAGAAATTAAAAAATCAATAAAGAAATTAAAAAATCATAAAGCCCCTGGCGGAGATCTAATCACAGCAGAACTTCTTAAATTCGGCGGAGATACTATCATAACACAGCTCCAAAACCTCACTAAAACCATCAGGGAAAGAGTAGCTATTCCTGATGACTGGAAGGAGAGTATTATGATACCGATCCACAAAAATGGCGATAGGACGGTCCGCAAAAATTACAGAGGGATAGCACTAATCAATGTAGCCTATAAAGTCCTATCTAACGTAATTCTTCTAAGACTAACCTCCATCACCGGAAAAATATTGAAGACTACCAGTGCGGTTTCAGAGCAAATAGGTCAACAACGGACCAGCTGTTTACCATTAGGCAATTGCTAGAGAAGAGTTGGGAATTCAATCAAGACCTCAACCAGTTATTTATAGATTTCCAGCAGGCATACCACAGCGTAAAAAAGGTCACAATATGGCATACAATGGCTGAGTTTGGCATCCCACCTAAGCTGATCAGAGTAACCAGAGTTTCTGTTGAGCGTACTAGATGCAGAGCAAATATTGGTGCGGACCTCTCAGATGTGTTTCAGGTGAACACAGGTCTTAAACAGGGAGACGCACTATCACCCACCTTTTTAATATCGCATTGGAGAAAGTAGTAAGAGAAGTCAAAATCGAAACCCAGCTATTCGGGGCCAGTGGATCAAACTTGCTGCTAGCATTTGCCGACGATCTAGACGCGGTGAGCATAAAAAATCCAAACGTACCAGACCATGATAAGACCCGTGGTAATGTACGGCTGCGAAACTCGGACTCTTACGGTGCGAAATGAGGAACTCATTCGAAGATTCGAGGGAAAAGTGCTGAGGAAAAGTTTTGGACCCACCAAAAACCAGGGAACGTAAAGCTACCGAATGAAAACAAATGCAGAACTAAAACAAATATACAATCAACCAGAACTGCTCAACCTCATAAAGGTACAAAGGTTGAGATGGGCAGGGCACGTACCACGGCAGCCCGAAGATAGAATGGTCCATTTAATTTGGGACAGAGCACCAGAAGGAAGGCGACCACTTGGAAGACCGAGATTAAGGTGGCGTGATCATATAAAATCGGACATCTGGAAAATGGGCATCGGGAATGGCCTAGAAGTTTTAGAGGGCAAAGTTTTTAGGAGGCAAATTGGCGCCTCAGCCAAGGCCCATCAGGGGCTGCAGCGCTACGGAGTAGAAGTAGTAGTAGATCAAATATATAAACTTTTAATTTGGAAAAAAGTTTGGAGGATTTGTCTTAACGTTTCCATCCTATACTCATTCTGCTTTTTTATTTTATTAAATTTAACTCAACACATTTATCCTTGAAGGTTTGTTTTTTTTGTTTAATATTTTTGTTTAATTTTGTACATCCATTTAATTAGTTGCTAGTTTTACTCAGTGATCATTCAGATTGGTTTTTATCAAGTTGTCTTTAAGGATATTAATATTTTTGGTCTTTAGGCCTTTTGGTCATCTGAAGTAAGATCTCGTTTTTCCGTATTATCTTTGCCAAATTCCCTTTCTTTTCCTTCACCCTTTTTCGACCAGGTGCATGCACCACTCTTGCTTCTTTTTATATCTTTTGTATTCTTGTCGATTTTGCCTTTCAGATTCATTATTAATAATAAGTTGCTTGTCGTGTGTCTTTTGGACTGTTTGACTAAAAGTTCTTCAAGTTTTAATGTATTTTAGTACTTCCATGTCTTTTCTAACACCCCTGTTTACTTGTTTATTTAATATTTATTACAGTTTTTACTACTGTCCATGTATCGAAGTTAAAACATACTTGGCAAATTAACAAATAAAGCTCATAAAATGCAAGTTCAACTGAAGAAGAATTGTTTTGGGAGAAGCAATAATCCTATAAGGAGATGCCTTCGATGTTCAATTGAGCCGCCAATCTGGTGATTTTGTCTAATAAATAACACATATTTTTTTAAATAATGACTAATTTGACTATCAATTTCTTACTGAACTAAATTTGGGTTTTGAGTTAATTTTTAGTATAAAATACCCATAATGCACAATTGAGTTTACACACAAGAAATCAAACCAATTTCATGGATATAAACATGTCTATTTAACCTGAAACCAGAAAAAACACAACTTCTCCTTTCAAACAGCCTCATGAGAGCAGATTTTTCAACCGTAACAGAAGACGGTTATATAACAGAATCGAAGAAAGGTATCAAAAACCCAGGACTTATCGTGAACAAAATCTGAAACTCTCTTAAAACGTACGAAATATCTGCACATAAATCACTGAAAGCATAAAACACTTTCGATTGCGAACGTACGAAGACAAAGTAATCAGCACAAAATCTATGACCAAAATAAATAAGCCAATATGTAGACCGTTGCTGAACACATACTGACGGCAAATGCATCCAACAAAACTAAGCAACAAATTCAAACATTACACTAAATTATTTCGCGCAACTTTTCGCCATAATTTTGGCATGAAAGACTTTCTAATGAGTCTGTTGCGCCGAGGCCTTCGGGCACGACACTGACTGAAAAATAAAAAGTCAAAAATTGCCAAGTTTAGAATGTTTTTGGTTCCAAACCAGTGTTGTTCCCGAAGGTTGGGCACAACTTTAGCACCAAATAATCTGTAATGCGTGTGTTGTGCAGAGTTCTTTGGGCACGACTCTCACTGAAAGACAAAAAGTCAAAAATTTACAAATTTAGAATGTTTTTGCGTCCATACCAGTGTCCTACGCAAAGAGCTCGGCACAACAAACCACTTAGAGCAGGTTTGGTGACACAGGGATTTTCAAGTTTCAGCTTGAATCAACTTCGTTGATTTTAATCGGCTGATTAAAATGACTTCAAATTTAAATGGCTTCAAGAACGACCTTTGAACCTTAAATAATTCAAAAATTCTTGGCTTTAGATCAGGACCTTAAACTACGAGTTTTGCAGGTGCAATTTTGGCAAAATAGGATAAATAGCTTCAAGACTTTTTAAATGCTTCAAGGCAAAACGCAGTAGTTTTTAACTTGAGATGAACCAATGAGCTGCAAGACTCTGATAAAGCGGCTTCAAAGTTCTACAATCTTGATACATTCATTCTACATCTAAATGATGTCAAAAAATTATCTAAATTATACTAATAACAGTATTGAGCAACTGTGAGTGCTTGGGTAAAGGGGCTTTAAGACATTTGAAGTACCTTAGCAAACAACAGAGGATTATCCTAAAACTTAAGTCAAAAATAAGACTCACGGCTCAATCGATCAGACCAGTTATTGTACCTTGGAACAAACATGACAAGGTTAGCCGAAAAACTGCTCCTAATGCAAACAACATCGAATAATAACTGTCTTAACTGGCCTTGGAAGACTTCCTTCACTCAACAACAACTTTAATAAGTAAAATAAGACTAGTGAAAGAAAAGAAAATAAGACAATGAAATTAGAACAATATATTTTTTATGAAACTTCTACATATTATATACAACTATATGTAACAGCACAAAGGCCAGTATAGTCGCTGGCCTTTTCCTAAGAAGTAAAGACTGTTATACACGGTGATTGATTAACAAAAAGAAACTCAGAAAAGGGAGTTACTACACGTTAAACGGTGGCCATTTGCGCAAGCATGCTTTATCCGAAAGTTGATATTATCCGGAAACATAGTGTGTTAAAAGTGGTAATTTTAAATAGTTTTTTTTCGCAATTATTCTGAAAATATCTGGGTTAGCGACTGAGAATTTTGTAATGTTAGGTTTTTTAGATGACAAATCATACACGTGTTGCAATTTTCGCGTTGTTCATAGGGGCAATTTTGTCGACATCTAGATTGAATAACTTTTCATGACTTTCATGAATTATTATTATTATTATCATTATTTTTTTCTTTCTCATTTCGTTGGCAGCCACTTGTATTTTAAATCACAATTCTTTACCCAACCAATGGGTTCTTTGAAAACTTTACATTTCCGTTGGTATTAAATAGGTAAATTCAGTTTGTGTATGTCTCATTGTTCAACTTATATGTTAAATAGATACTTAGCAGGCAGAAATCCTGCAAATAAATATCTAAAAAGCAAAAATTTATAGCACATTTTTTACTCTAGAAATCCAATTGAAAAAGGTCTCATGTGTTCTTTACACCTTTAAAATAACAAAAGCTCAACGTCAATACAGTCCTCCAGCTTCTCCGGACGGTTGCTTAGATTTACGGCGTGCTGATCCCATTTATCCCCATTGAAAACCCATTGTGTTTGTATTGGTTAGTGACAATATTAACTACAACCCCGAAATTTATGTCCGAACGGTTGTGATGCGACTTTTCAACAGTGCCGAAATTACTGGCGTGGAAATGACTGAATGGCACGGCGCTGCATCTGTTATCTGTTCGAAAACGAGCTAGTATTGTCCGCTATTTTGCCATGGTTCATCATCTGGTATTTGACGCGACTTTTCGCCCAAACAGCTGAAGTATCATGTGAGACCCAGTTATATTAACGCTAACTAAGATTGAATGTCCATGTTTAGATTGCACCTGAAGGTACGGGAAATATTAGCAACTATTTCAAGGTGTTGGAGTGCAGTTGACTATGATTAAGTCAAATTGTTATACTTCCTACTATTTCCTCAAATATTTGCACCCCGTTTTCGAACTAGAAACTACTTCTTTTTGGTTGAGAACATTTTCGATTCAGTGAGAGAAATTGTCACTTGCTATAAGTTGGCGAAACATTCATTTTTAACATGAATTCTAATTGGAAGTGGAATCGTTCTTATCACCATCAATGAGTGAGAGTGAGAATATTTGCCCATTTATCAAATGAAACTGCTCTATTACGAATATTTTTCTCCAATGTGATTTTTTGATGTGCATTATTGATGAGTTTCCCGAAGACATGAAGACGCTTTCTTTTAAATTCTACTTTGACATTATTTTTACAAATTTTATTTTATATTTTAACCTAAAACAAAATGACGATGAGAGAAAACAGAGTACCAAAAACTTGCAAATTACCACAGAGCAGTCAGAATTTACGAGTTTCTATTTAAGAATTATATCCTCATAACGCTCTTTTTTTAATTGATTCTTACTTCTTACCACTAAATCGACGCAAATAGAATTGTTATAGAAAATTTCTTGATTACCTCGGTGAGCACTCTATATACTATATTCGTTTGCATCGCATTTTGGTTAGTTTAGGTTTTATATTATCTACTATTATCTTCTCTAATATTTGTTTTATACGCTTAGAATCTCCTTTTACTTTACGATCTATCTATCCTATGTGTTATCCATTGTTTGATAGCAACTTTGTATTCTACAAGGTGAACATGTTTCTGTCTTCTATGTAATTATTGCTCTCTTTATTTTGCTCAAAATCGTCGAAAAATCTGTTCTACACAGAGTGTCCTAAAATATGAGGCCCAGTCACAAGCTCGAATAAAAGTAATTAGGCTTTCCTCTTCCTTGCAACAGTGCTGTTACAAAAAAAAAATCAGCAATCTTTTAAAATATCTTGTGTAATTAACCGCTTTATTAGTAGCTACAAACCTATTCTTGTTCATAACAAGAAAAAAATGGAATTTATAAAGACAATCGCAAATATTAGTAATAGAACAGCAGATAATTGTAACAACTCCGCCTGGGGTATCCTGATGGGTGGATTGCGTAGCTAATCAGGTGCCACTGCCGGTCCCAAGCTCGGATAAAGGAGGAGGGTTGGGTGTAAGGCTAACAACCTAACCCCGTAAAACCCATATGTTATGAAACCGCAATATATGCCTCGGAACCGGACGGATATACGACGACGAATCGTTCAAAGGACACGAATATCGGAACATGGAACATGTTAAGTTGGTGCAGGTGCAGGGAAAGAGCCCACAGCGCAACCTGTCAGAGGGCAACACAGCCTACATGACCTCTCAAACGATAACGGAAGCAGGGTAATAGACATGGCTACGGCAAATTCTCTACGTGTAAAATCTACTATGTTCCCACACAAAAAAAAATCATAAGCAAACGTGGATTTCCAATGATGGGCGTACTAGAAATCAAATAGACCACATTCTAGTAGAATCTAGACACAGCAGCAGTGTGATAGCGTCAGAAGCAAGAGAGGAGCAGAAGCAGTCTCGGATCATATACTAGTTAGCGCTAAAGTCAGATTTCGAATATCATCGTCAATGCAAAAAGTGAACATCGATAAACTAAAACGCCCAGATGTGGAAAAGAGATAAGAGGAGAGGATCGACGAGAAGATCGCAGGTAACCCTACAATAAAAGCCGATACAGAGAATGTGGAAACGCTGTGGAGACTACTTAAGGGAAGCATCGTAGAAACTAATGAGGAAATACTTGGGCCTAAACCTAAACAAAACCGCAAACCCTGGTTTGATGACGAATGAGTCTACAATGCCTCAAAGCCGCAGCGAGACTAGAAATGCTTCAAAACACCACAGAACAGGTGACTCGCAGATACAGAGCACTGAGGGACCGACTTCGAAAAACAATAAAGAGAAAGAATAAACAGCACCACAGGGAAAAAATCCTAGAACTACAAGCGAACCACCAACAGGAGGACATGAGAACTTTCTATAGGGGAATTGCAGCACAGAAGAAAGGATATCAGCCACGATCCATCATGATGTTGAATAGGGAGGACGGCACAGTAACTACATCCAAAATTGAAGTCCTTGGTACATGGAAGAACTACTTCGCCGGAACTACTGAACCGATCAAGCCAACAAGAACAGCGAGAGAATAATATCCATACAGCCGAAGCTAACCTGTGTCATCCAGTACTTGAAGAGACTAGACAAGCTATGAAAAAGCTCAGGAACAACAGAGCCCCCGGTCGTGATAACGTACCGGCAGAGTGTTTCAAAAAAGGCGGAACCCAGCTGTTAGAACACGTGCATCGACTCATGGAGCTAATATCGACTAATGAATCCATCTCAGAAGATTGGAAAAAAGGCCTGATAGTCCCAATACACAAAAAAGGTGACAAATTGACATGCAATATCTATCGTGGCGTTACTCTCTTTAACAATGCCTATAAAATACTGTCAAACATCCTGTTAGATCGTATTACCCCCTACGCTGAAGAGATTGTGAGGGTTTCCAAAGTGGGTTCCGAGGCGGCAGGTCGACAACGGATCAGATATTCACTATTAGGCAAATACTAGAGAAATGTTGGGAATTTAACAAAGATCTGCACAACCTGTTTATAGATTTCGAACAGGCCTACGATCGTATAATCATGGTACGCCTCTGGAATGCTATGGAAGAACTAGGAATACCAAAGAAACTAGTATGTTTGGTCAGAGTTTATCTGGAAGGGTCGAAAAGTTGCGTCAGAATAGATGTTGACTATAGTGAAGTTTTTGCAATCAACAGGGGCCTAAAGCAAGGAGATGTTTTGTCCCCACCTGCTGTTTAACATCGCGCTGGAGAAAGCCGCTACTTTTGGCATATGCAGATGACTTGGACATGATAGGTGGAAGCATGGTAAAGGTGAAAGAGAACTTTGTCCAATTAGAAAAGGAGGCTAACAAGATGGGCCTGTCTATAAATGAAAACAAAACAAAATATATGTACGTCACAAGAAATGCCGGTCGCGATCGCATAAGGCAAAACGTCACCATGGACGAGTACAACTTTGAACACGCGCAAGCCTTCAAGTACTTGGGGTCATCGTAATATCAGATAATAATTTGCTAGAGGAAATCAAGCAACGCATCACCCAAAGCAATAGATGTTTATATGCACTAAAATCGATGATGATGTCCAATCTGCTATCAAGACATACCAAGATTCTAATGTATAAGACCATAATACGGCCAGTAGCGACGTATGCATGCGAAGCCTGGACACTAACAGTACAAGACACGCACGTACTTCGAAGATGTGAGAGGAAGTGTCTGCGAAAGATATATGGCCCTCACCGTGAACCTCACACAGGAGTCTACAGGATAAGAACAAAGGCAGAACTTGCGCAACTGTACCAAAGCCCGGAAATCATCCAAGAGATTAAAGCGAGTAGGCTATGATGGGCAGGGCACGTACAAAGAGGCCGGAATACAAGGCTGATAAAATCGGTATGGGAAGAAGCCTCCCGAGGAAGAAGGCCACTAGGTAGACCAAAACTAAGATGGCGAGATAACATCTGAAAGGACCTCTCCGTTCTGGGAGTGGACCTTGACACATGGCAAGAGACAGCGGAAAACCGGACGACATGGAGGCAACTAGTGGAGGCAGCCAAAACCCACCCCGGGTTGTAGTGCTACAGAGAGAGGGAGAGAGAGATAATTGTAACGGAAGTGGGAAAATGACTGACAGTTTCCATAACACCTTTAACTTTACACTTTTTCAAGAAAAAAAAAACAATTTTTACCACCAAATTCGAAAACATGATTTGTTTGTCTGGAAAAATTATGATTCCAGTTGAAAAATTCGAAGTTGCCAGTTGGTAGTTTGGGTTTAAGTGGATCATTGGACTAATGAAGTTCTAAAAAAACTGTAAGCACACCAAAAAAAAATTGCTCACCGTGTTTTACACTATTTTACCCAGTTTTACACAGTTACACTACCAGCAGCGATTATTTTCAATCATTTTCGACAATTGTTTCCTCTAAATCGACACTTCGGCCCACAAAACTTGGAAATTGCTCAACAATTACAAGTCTTGATTAATTTAGCTTTACAAACAGCAACTCAATTATTTGAATCATTAACTTTTCGTTTTAGCTGAAGATTTTAGAACGTTTTAAAAATATGGATTTCTAACATCCAGCCGAGAGAAACTTATTCTTCAATCGCCTTTAAAATACTTTGCTAAAGAAAATAAAGAAATAATCAAAATGCAAACATTTGTAAAGAAGCTGTAGTTTAACAGAGCCCAAATGTAATGAGAATTTTCCAAATGTAATGGAAAAATCCTTCAATTTGCATTGAAAATTGAAACGAAGAATATTCCAGTTAACGAAAACACTTGAGAAGTAAACAACTTGCTTCTGTTTTAAGTCGATTATGATCATAATTAGAGCTGTTGTAGGTATGGAATGTCCTCAAAAAATATATTTTTGTGAGATCATTCCTTCTTTGAGCATTTGGCACTCGAGTCTCCCGTTCTCCATTAACGTAACTGGCACACCTTGTATACCATCTCAGGTATACATACCGTTAGCGTTCCGTCTATTTGCATTTTGTTTGTTTTGTTTCTAAAGTATCGGGTAACCTTACAGACCATTTATTCAATATAGCGACGACACTGACATATTGTACCACTTTAGCCTTCAATGGATATGAACTTATATTTTTGTCAATTATTTTCCCACATTTTACTTCCCTTTTGACCCCTCATGTGTCTCTGTAGGGCCGCCAGCAGTCTCGCCGTCTTATTTATGGGTTTGCCTCGTTGCCTATCGGTTAGAATGTGCCGAAATCGAACCCAAAGAACGGGTTTGATAGGTTATTAATTATCTTTAAGAAGCTCCTTTGTGCTGGGAGATCCGAAAAAAACTAGATCGGCAAATATAATATTAATAGGTAACTGGAGTAGCGTCTAAATAGGGTGACATGAAGAATGCCCGGTACTTAACCATTGACACTAATAAATGCGTCTGAAAAGCTGCACGGAAAGCTTGTGCTTTGAAGACACTAGACAATGGTTTTCCCAATTCAATCAAACGCAATTCCCATTTGAAAACCGCTATTCTCGTCAGTAATATTATAACGAGGTCTTCGGCGGTTAATAAAGTTGTCAGCCATCTGTTTAGGTTTGAGTTAAGTTTTTGAACTAGTTAACAACCGATCAATACGGGATGATTAATAGTGGATAGCCCGAAAAGAAAAAGTTGTGTGCTTAACAAGCTATCGGTGAAATATTTGGAGCAACTAAACCGTTGTGCTTACTACAACTGTTTGATTGATTGCGCTCTGAAAAAAAATTTCCACCCAGGGAATCAGTGTGAGTCAATTTGAATTAACACATTTGTCTGCACGTTTGAGAATTTCATTTCCCAATCGTATTTTTCAGTTAGTTAACGAACGGGCTTGAGCTGTTCGTGGCCAAATTTCTTGCAAGATAACGATTCAGAAGTAAAACTTTTCAATTTGCTCAAATTCATTTCTGAGTGAGTTAGCAGTAATAATAGCTGCGTAGCTATAATTTTTTGATAAATTTGAAGAGCAGGAAAGATGTTTGAAGACGAATCTAAGTATTATGACAAAGGGAAATTTTCATATGAGGAAATATATTAAGGCTTTGATTGCTTTTCTCAATTCCAGTACAAGTTTTTTGGTAAAAATACCAGGTTCACGAGTATCTAATGTCAGCGAACTATCCAGAGACACAATGTATTTCTCTCTGTCTTCTTAGACAAACAGGACATTTTTAATACAAAATATATTAATTTTTCCTGCAAGTGTGGTGATTCTATAGCTTCTTCCCAGATATCAAATATATCCTCAAATTAATTTATATTATTTAAAGGAAATCAACTAGCTCCTGAAGAAAATATAAACTGCTATATTTAAGGACCCAAGAATCTATAGCTGATTTTGCCACTTTAAAACATTACTTATTGAAGCTTCCGCGTCGAAATTTACCTTTTACCTCTTTGAAATTCGAATCTATTGTTGAGCTTTAATTATTTTAACTTATTTTCAATAAAACACTTTTCCATTTTCGTTCTTCTCTATTAGTATTCGTTATTATCATCCCTACATTCTATCGAGAATACACTGAAATAATTACTCTGAGCAATAAAGTCACTAGACTTATTTTTGCTGTACTACTGAATATTACTTTTAACTAGTGAGCTCCACGTGTTCTTCATTTACTATTTCTTCACTTTTTCAGAATTTCAATGGGGTATTTCAAAGGGTAGAGCAAGAGACTCGCAATCCCGCACGAAACATCAGTTTGCCTCATTGATTCCGGGGGAGGCAAAATTTCGATACGAAATGAAATGAAAAAGAGGATCGCACTGGTTGCCGCATCCAACATCCGAACTATGCGACTAGAAGAACATCTGGAGGCCCTAGAAACAGAGCTTGAAAACATCAGATGGGACATCAAAGGACTATGTGAGACAAGAATGCCGGAGGAGACATCTACCGTGCTTAGGTCGGGACATCAACTTTTCCAAAGGAACTCCACCGACCATCATCATTTGGGGGGAGTAGCTCTTCTCATCCACCATAGACTCAACACCAAATCACCAACAGCAGAGCGTTATCAGAGCGAGTTATCTACATCGAGCTAAAGCTAAATGCATGACACAGCATAAAGATCATCCAAGTATATGCACCGACATCAGCCACCGCAGAAGAGGAAGTGGAAGAGTTCAACGAAGATATCTCGACTGCTAAGAGCTTGGGGCGGGCGAAACACACGGTTATCCTAGGCGATTTCCACGCTAACATTGAAGAGTAACAAGTGGGAGACCCGTACAATATTGGCTCATACGACCTGGGCACGAGAAAGACAGGGGACAGTTACTATTACAATTCATAAACATGGAGAAGACGTTCTGCATGAACACATTCTTTAAAAGTCCAAGCCACGAAACTGGACGTGAAGATGCTAGAATGGACAGGTAAAGAACCAGATTGATTATATCCTAACCACAGCGCGGATGTATCTGTTCTAAATCGTTTCAATACGGGAAGTGTCCACCGGCTTGTGAGAGCACAACTATGCATAAATACTCGGCTCGAAAGAAAAAAGATGATCCAGTAAAAATCGTCAGCGACCCTACTTGAACTCCAACACAAGGGAGATAAATATCACTCCTACATAGAACGAAAACTCCAACCTGTAGAGACGCTGAAAGATCTAGACCTTAACATCCTATCGGAAAAAATAACCAAGAGCATCAAAACCTCAGTGAAACAGGTATGCTCACTACAAAAAGGCAGGCCATTAAAGCTTGCAATCACAATAAATCTGCAAAAAACTCGAAGGGAGATGGAACAGATTCGCCAGACTACCGAGTCATTGACAAACAAGTAAAGAGAGAGAGAGATAAGGAGTGATCTAAGAAACCAAAACACGCATCTCGTACAGCAAGCAATTGAAGACAACCTGAACAGGAAGGAATTGCGATCGAGTATGACAAGAGGAAAACAGACCATACGCAAAATGAGAAATCAACAAGGAACTGTAGTGTATGAAAAGCAGGAGATCGTCACCATCATTCAAAGCTACCATACTTTCTAGCGAAAGCTCTACAGACAGGAAATGCCAGACACAGGTTACCAGAGAGATAACAGAGCACAAATTCTAAATGTGGTATCGAAGCAAATACCGGACGTCGTTGCATCCGAACTAGAAGAGGCACTGAGATCTATGAAAAAGCGCAAGTCTCCAGGAGAAGACTGCATTACGGCAGAAATGCTGAAAGGAGGAGGAGCAACACTGAAAAAAGCAATCATCATCCTACTCAAAAAGTGTCCGGAGGGGGGCCGCATCCCAGAAGCATGGAGAAACGCCGAGGTCAAAATCCTATTTAAGAAAGGAGACTGTAGCAACATCGAAAATTAGAGGCCCATCAGCCTCCTATCTAGCCTGTACAAATTACTTACTAGCAAGATCCTGATCAGAGGCCTGAGTAAAGGACAAGAGTTCTACCAACCCGTAGAACAAGCGGGATTCAGAAAAGGGTATAGCACCACCGACCATACCCAGACTGTGCGGACACTGATGGATAAATATAGGGAATACAAGGTCCCTCTTCACCATGGGTTCGTCGACCATCAAAAGGCATTTGACTCGGTAGACAAATGGGCAGTACTAAATGAATTGGATAAGGCTAGGGTCCACTCACGATATTCCACTCTGATAAAGAACTGCCACGAGAATGCCACTTTTCACGTGAAGATAACAGAAGATCTCAACACAAAAAAATTTCCATAAATAGAGGAGTTAGACAAGGAGACTCAATATCCTCAAAACTTTTCACCTTGGCTTTGGAGGGAGTTTTCAAGACCTTGGATTGGGAGTTAGAAGGCATTTACATTGACGAGGACAACTTGAGTCACCTACGTTTTGCAGACGACATTGTTCTGTTTAGCAGTGATCATGAGGAGCTCACCAACATGTTAAAGGAGCTAAAAAAATATCACAATCAGTGGGACTTCAGATGAACTTAGGTAGGACAAAAATCATGAGTTCTTATAATATTTAGGTCATCCTAGACAACATTAATATTGAAACAGTGGATGAATACTTGTACCTAGGCAATAAAATAAAGTTAGGGAGTGAAAACCAAACGATGGAGATGGGTGCGCCTCACCTGGGCAAAGTATGGTAACCTCTCTCTCAGCGTAAGAAATCCTAAAACTCCAATTAATCTAAAGCGGAAGGTGTTCAAGAGTTGCATTCGACCGGTGATGACAAATGACCTTCTTTGTCATGTTTAATGCTGGGTATTAGCCTTGGGGAGAGCATAAGGAACGATGTCATTAGGAGAAAGACGGTATTCTCAGACGTCATGGAAACGGTGGCATCCTCCAATGGCGAGTTAGGGAAACAAAAAGAAGTGTTGGGCAACCTCAGACGAGGTGGAGGGACGACATCAAGAGACACGCCGGAAAAACTGTATCCAAACCGCCCAAGATCGACTACACTGGAGAAAATTGGAAGAGGCCTACGTTCAGGAGTGGACGAAGATGGGCTAATAAGAAGAAAAAACTTTTTTTTTCAGGCCAAGCAAATAAATTTTCTCGCTAACGAGGAAGAGGGTCGAAAGTTTTTCAACGAAACATTTAATAACGTTGGGTCATAAATAAGGAGCGTTCGTCCAAAAGCAGAAAGATTTTTCTTTTTGGTTAATTTAAAAGTGAACCTCAACATTGATAGTTCAGCCAGCCATACATATCCACATCGATAACAAAGACTTTGTCGTTGTTTTATTCGTTTTTTATCGTTCATCTTTTCTCAATTTTTCTGTCTCTACTCTTACTACAGCTTCTTCAATTTCTTCTGCTATAAATTTATCTGTTTGCTAAATGCAAACATGCAAACGTTGCAATAATATGCTTATTCAACTACATCTAAATATACAGGGCGTCGGAGTTAAAATCAAGTTTTTTTCAAAGTTGTTATAAAAATATGTGAAGATTTTAATTTTTGCATTCCAATTTTTGGAAAATACTTTGATGCAATTCCGTCTGCACCAAAGTATCTTCCAGAAATGGAAATAAGAATCAGAATGGGATCAAGAACTATTCGGAGAAGGCATTTTTTTGACTCTACAAGTCCTGTGCGGGACTTAAACTCCAATACGCCCTTATGGTCTTTGGAATCCTCCCAAAGACATAGAAATAATTGAAAAAGTGCACAAAAGAATCAGAAGAACTTCAAATCTACCCACGGCTTAAAAGGTCAGCCCTACGAGATTATCTTCCCTAATTATCAGTACACTTAAAATCTGCTGAATGAGGGATAACCTGATGCAAACATTCAAGATACTGAACGATTATTATCGCTCTCACCTCAATATATTTCACATAAATCAACTTAAGAGGTGAAAAGATAATTAAAAAATTAATATAAAGCTTACCGGAAGGAATTACTTCTAATCTTAAGCGCTCTCTAGGAAAAATGTGGGTTCTTCACTCTTTTTCACAAAGAAATTGATGACTGCTTTTATCTTCAACAATGTTCAAGGTTGTTCTTGCTTCTCGAAGAAACCTGAGGAGCTTAAGCTGCCGTAGCAACATTTTAAATGGGCAAAAGTGAAACCCCACAGAAAATAACTATAGGACGAAACAAGCATTTTAAGTGGAACTATGCAATCTAAAATATGCTGAACTGTATTATTACCATCTATATTATTGTCCTGCTCACATTAGTTAAGAAAATGTTAAAAACTTCCTCACTTTCTTTAGGAACCATTCACTTCTTTTGCCCCAATTGAGTCACAACTAGAACGTCTTTAAAAATCCAGTTTCTTAGGCACATTATATGAAATTTTATTCAGTTCAGTTTTGCATTTTCACTTCTCACTCAGGCGCGACTTAATAAATCCTTGGCGATTACAATCTTCATTAGTTTCAAAAAAATCGTTACAGAAATCATTCTTCATGATTTCTGGCCTACCCTTTCCCCTAGGTACCGTATAAGCAGGCCAGCTTAAACAGAAAATAACTTCGAAAAAATCCAAAGTCATTTAAATAAACTAAAGCACCTTTTAATGCTGTTGGATTCCAAACAAGGAAAAAAACGTCTCCCCTAAAAATCCTAAATAGGTTTTTGGAACATCCGATGTCACTGCGAGCGCTCCAGATCATTAATAATCTTTAGCGATCCCATTCAGGATT
The DNA here is from genome assembly GCA_024550625.1 of Dendroctonus valens. Classification (NCBI taxonomy): domain Eukaryota; kingdom Metazoa; phylum Arthropoda; class Insecta; order Coleoptera; family Curculionidae; genus Dendroctonus; species Dendroctonus valens. Next base: position 838,487 of record JAJTJO010000010.1, read on the forward strand.
TTTTCGGAGTGTCGTTGATTCATTTTGGCAGTCAAAGAAGTCGAAACTTCCACCCGGGGATAAAAAGATGAACCATTAAGGACTATCTGTAAGTTCGACCGCAGCTCGATTAATCACCTGGTGGTTGCATATCATCCTATTTAACAAGCAGACTTCTTTGGGTCGAAGATTCACACGTCGAAGAATGGAGTGGATTCATAAGTGAAACCGCCTTTTTATCGGTCGGAGTTTTCGATTTGATTTGTTGGATTTAGAGTGGCATTTTGTGACCTAGTCTAGTCGCAGACACAGACAATTACAATATCAGAAGCTCAAAATGATCAGTGATTTGAAATACACCACTGCTCTAATGCGGGATGTCAATGCAAAGCCGGGTGATTGCATAAAAATTCAAGAAGCATCCCGGAATGTTGTCCCTAGAAGTTTGGAGCTTGTTTAGTTTTTTAAAAATCAGTTCGGCTTAAATTATTGGAAGTGTTAAAGGATGCCACGGATGGCTGCCTCTAAAGCTGCTACTTTTAACAACTCCAAACGACAAAAAATCCCGGCCAGTATATCGATCGCCACCTTCGATAAGAGAAGACACCGACCGAGTTAAATAGTTCTTCTTCATCGGTCTGCCTTGTTTTTATGTCAAATGGAAGACGTGGAAATTATAAACGGTGCTTATTTGGTTTGAATGAACATTCGACTGGGGAGAGGGTAAACTGTCCAAACAGCCCATATATCCTCAATGGAGCCACACAAACGGCCACCAATAAATGCAGAAAATTAATAAGGATCCTTGACTGTTGAGGCAGCGCGTAGCGAAACCATTAATAAAACCACCTCTAATTGAAGATATAATTCAGGCATAATTCCAGCCATTTGTATCCCCAAGTACCATATTCAGCAAAGAAAACACGCATGGCGTACGATAAATAGGCGGCAGGTTCTCGCTAATCTCAGGCATAAATATTCCGGCATTATTTGCGACAAATTGTGCCACTTGTCAAACGGCGACTGGTATATTAGTTTGTTTAAGGACTTTATTTTCGTGCAATGCGGTTATTGTTAAATGAAGATATCCATCTTGGAAATTGTCTTGTTCGGGCGTATTTCTCAAGCTGCTTTGCAGACCTTCTATGGGAACCTGACAAAGAACATTTCTTCTAGTTTCTTTCAATGAAAGTCATGAAAATTTGAAATTGAAGCAAGTTTATCACATTGAATAGTTTTTATTCATTTAACACCTGTTTAAAAATCTAGCGATTATAAGAGAAGATCAGCAGAAAAAATTTGCAGAAGGAGGTGCAATAAAAATTAATGAAATATTATGCAATGCAACGAACCAATAAAAGCTAGAACTCATTCAGAAAAGAACAAAAGAAGTAAAGTGGAAGGAATGCCAGACAGTGGAACCTGAACGATATCATGGATCTAAGAGTCAACAAGACATTTGATCACGTTCTGACAATGTTAAATTCGTCTAAAATCAATTAATTTCAAATTTCCAAAAACTGTTTTCGGTGATCTTTCGCTGAGCAAAATAGGGCAGCTCAGAGAGCAAAAGTAAAAGCATACGTTGTTATAGCCCCATGTTTTTTGGGTAATTTGGATGTTCATAGTTTTTTTGGGTATTTATCCGCCCATCTGTTTATCCTGAGCAATTCGACACATATTCAGTTTTTTATGACCGGTCCTATTTTTCGCGCAAAATTTCCTTAAACTTTTTTTATACTTGCAAAAAAAATTTCTGATTAAAGCTGTGTGAACAGCATTTCATTGCAAACGGATGCCCCTGTTAATTTTGTCACTCTCTGTGCTGTGACAATTAAGTTGTTTTCTTAAGAATAATGTTTTGTTGTCTCAAGATCTGGTTTTCTGTGTTGTTCATTTATAGAGTTGCACACGTAATTGCATACAGAATTCAAAAAAGTTTAAATATATTTGGTGAGGAAAATGTAACCGGTCATAAAACACTGAATACCTCTCGAACGGCTTAAGATAAACAGACGATTAAAGATCCGGATTATTCAGAACACATGATGCTATAACATCGTATACTTTTTTTCGATCTGAGCTACCCGATATTGCTCGCAGATGGATTTAAAATATGACCAAGCAAACATGTCACTATTTAAACACCCTGTCCAATATTTTTACTAATATGTTTTGCTTATGCAACCTAAATTTTGTCTAAGAATAGAACCATGATTCTGTTAAAAATATTCAAATCGGATTACTTATTGAGAAAGTATTCAGCGTCCAAAGTGAGGAAATATTTAAGCCAATCGGTAAAATTTGCGACGTATTTTAGACCATCTTTTACCCAGCATTAAAAAATCAGCAGTGCCTGCGATTTCTATTAGATTTTCAATAGTTTTGGACTAAAGCATGTACTTTATTTTCTGAATCTTTCAAGTTTCCGATTGCTCCCAATTAGCACCTACGAATTTTTTAAGCAGAGCGCACATTTATCAGGAAGCGTTTATGCTTAGCCCAGTGTTTACCCCGCACGAAAAATCAAAAGTTTTTCCGATTTTCATGAACCAGTTTGGAAGGCATTTTCAAACTTTAAAGTTTCTACTTGTTTCAGTTTAGCACTGACACTTGATTTAAACACGGCTCGTATTTCTTATGAGACCATCGTTTAACCAGCAGTAAAAAATTAGGATTTCCGGCGATTTCCTGAAAATTTTTAAGGGTTTTAGATTGAAGTATCTGCTAAATCCGTTAAAGCTTTGAAGTGTCTACTTGTTCCAGATTAGCACTTACAATTTTTTTTAACGCAGCATGCCTTAATGAGATAACGTATATGTTTAGCCCAACTTCTACCCCCAAGTTTTCTCGCGATTTCCATGAAAATTGCATAGTTTTGACACGCAAAAATTTACAATGTTTGCTTTATATACAATACCTTGTTTAACTCATAATTTGCTATTTGCTCTAGATTAGCATTGACGGTTTTTTAAAGTAGAGTGTGTATTTATTTCTAGACCATAATTTAACCCAGCGTTAATTTGCATTTAGGAATTTGGTACTTCTTATGGGGAGCAGGGAAGGAGCCTCGACGCAAGCGATGTACTAAAGATTAATCTCTCCAAGGGAGAAATAGTCAAAAAAATACTGCCTGTTGAAGTTGGGACGTGCACAGTGACCTCAGCCTATAAACCGCCTGGGACAGATTTTGTATGCACTCCCCTTCAAAACTTTACATCGCAACAAACAAGGTTCGTAATTGGTGATTTTAATAGCCATAGCATAACATGGGGCTACGATTCTAGCGACAAAAATGGAGACCTATTGGAAGAATGGGCTGAACAAAGTGGTCTGACTCTCTTGCAAGAGATTAAAAGGACTTGCAGACTAAAAGAGATTAAAAGGACTCTGGATTGCAAGACATTAAAATGCGCTAACTGCGGTGGGCCTCATCGTAGCTTTGACGAGGCTTGCCCAGTCTACATTTACAAACAGGCGCAAGTCCCGGCGGAGAAGCAGCGTTTCGTCCCTGCTGCTCTTCCAACGAGGCCAGCCTGGGGTCAAACCAGTCGAGCCCCTGGCCCGATCCACCCTTCACCTAAGTCCTGCGAAGCAGCAGGACCATGGCGCCAAGTCACGCCAACAGGACCATGCTGCCCCCGCCACCGCCTTCATTAGCGGAGTTTCCTCCGCTGAGGCAGCACGAAGCTGTCCCGACGAGCTCCGCCCACCCAGCCCATGGTATAAATGGGAACGCGGTGGCCATGCTGGGCAGTGTCCAGCAGGAATTCGCCGAGCTGTCGTCGCAAATCAACTTGGAGGAGGTGATCAAGGCGGTAAGATTTTACACCGCTGCATTGAGGGGTTGCGTCTCGAAGACAGACAAATTCCTAGTCTCAGCGCAGTTCTTCAATGAAGATATTAACAGCTTCGATTTTTAAGTATTGATATTGTCAACTGTGTCCTATGAGGATTGGGGAATGGAACTCATGTGGACTCCGGAGTCGTCTCGGTGAGTTCGAGCAGTTTCTCGGGTCTGAGGACGTCCGGGGGTACAGGCTCGAGGGCGCAATCCGGGGGTACAATCCGGGGGTACAGGCTCGAGCGTGCCGATAGGCCCGGTCTAAGGGGTGGAGTGGCCATAGCGATCAAAGCAACGATCCCATACAGGAGACTGCCATGCAGGCAGTCAGTAATAGAGAACGTTGGCGTTGAGCTTCATGATGGTGTTTTGATCTACTGTGGGTACTCTACTTCTACTCGCTTACAGGCCACTGACGTTGATCCATTTTTTTCAAACACCAATAGGGTGTTGCTTATGGGAGATTTCAACGCCCGCCATCCACTATTTAATAACCCTGGACGGAAAAACGCAGCTGGCAATTTCCTAGCCAGCTACGTTCGCGACAATGGCTTACTAGTTATGCCCACTTCATCTCCAACGCATTATCCAAACAGTGGAATGAACCCATCTTTCCTTGATTTCGGAATAGCCAAAGGACTCGCCAATCTCACGGAGATGGTGGTTATAGACGCCCTCAGCAGTGACCATTTGCCCATTTACGTCGACATTAGGGATTCAAAGCGCACACAAACTAACGACATTCGATATTCATACGAAAATTTCGATTTTCGCGAATATCGAAAACGACTACAAGACCTGACGTGTATTCCGGGCCAGATTGATACTGTCGAAGCTCTAGAGCATGCGGTAAAAGGTCTGACCAGGAATATACAACGGACACAGCAAGCTTTGGCCAAAAAAGTTCCGAACAGACCGCGGCGCGACAATCTTCCTGAGGAAATTTTGAACCTTATCGCGAAAAATCGAATCAGGAAGCGCTGGCAGCGATTCAGGCGATCTGCCGATCGCATAATGGCAGCAGAGCTTGAACGAGACATACAGCGCGAAATCTCCGCATACAGGAATTATACCTGGGCGGAGAAACTGCGAAATCTGACTCCCCATGACAATTCCCTGTGGAAACTGTCGAGAAGTCTGCGAAAAGGCTATGAGCAAGTCCCCGCTCTTGAAAAAGAGGGGCGTAGTTATATTACCCACCAGTGACAAGTGCGAGCTGCTCGCCTACTTTTTGGCAGAAGTACACAAGGTCCAACCAGCCCTTCAGGATAACGAAACAGAAAGACAGACCGCTGTTTTTGTAGAACGGAAGTATCCTATACCACCCTCGATTTTGCATTCCTATATAACAACCCCGTCGGAGATACAATCGTGTCTTCGGCGCCTCCCTAGCCGAAAAGCCCCCGTGCCAGACGTCATCCCTTATTTACTCCTCAAAAACTTACCGCGGAAAACTATTGTGCTAATAGTACAAATAGTCAACGCAGTCCTTAAATTGCAGCACTTCCCACAGGACTGGAAAAACGCTGTAATAATCCCTATCTTAAAGCCGGGCAAAAACCCGACCGAACCCGCCTCTTATAGGCCAATTTCCCTCTTGAACACCCTCGGCAAATTAACCGAGAAGGTCATCCATTCGAGATTACAGGCAGCAGCCGAGCTTCGAAGTTTAATCCCGGATGAGCAGTTTGGCTTTCGACCAAGACACAACACAACGCTGCAGACTGCTAGGATCGCAACGGATGCCTATGCAGCATTTAATAAGCTTCAAAGTACGGTTATGCTGCTTCTCGACATGCAAAGGGCCTTTGACACAGTCTGGCACACAGGCCTGCTGTACAAGTTGTTTGCCGTGCATTCACTGCCACTCTACCTAGTTTCCCTGATAGCGTCTTACCTAAAAAACCGTTCCATCCAGGTGAAAGTGGAGAATTCCACTTCTGCCAAAAGACGCATCGCGGCAGGAGTACCACAAGGAACAGTGATTTCGCCGCTGCTGTATACATTGTACACAGCAGATATTCCAAAACTTCCCACTACAAAAATAGCACTATACGCTAATGATACGGCTATCTACGCATCGTCTTTTTATGCTCAGGCTGCGAAATCTCGCATTGCACATCACCTGAGTTTATTGACGCCGTATTTTGACAAATGGAAACTTAAAGTGAATCCCAGGAAGACGGAACTTATTATCTTTTCGCGCAAATTCACTAACAACAAAATCTTATCACCACTCGTGGTCCAAAATACTCCTATCAAACCAACAAAAGAGGTGAAATACCTGGGATTCAAACTAGACGCCCGACTCCATTTCAATAAGCATGTTGACTATGCTGTACAAAAGACTGCCATGGCCCGAAGAAAGTTGTACTCTCTTCTGGCGCCAAATTCTTTCCTATCGCCTCGAAATAAACTTCTGCTCTACACCTCCACTAAAGGCCCATACTGACCTACAGCTCCCCTGTCTGGCACTCTGTCTGTGATTCCACGAGACGACGTGTTCAAAGGACCCAAAATAGGTCCCTAAGAGGCGTCCTATCGGCTGACAGATACACCAGAATAACCGAAATGCACGAAGCTACAGGGATGGCCTATATAGCCGACTATATAGATACCATCGCTGAAATTATAAATATCACCCAAGTAAGAGCAAACGATCGCCCAACCCATGGTCCCCTGTATAAGCGACTTCCCATATTTTATGAGGATTTTGTCCCTGACAGTACGTGACGACAAACAAACATTGCCTGCCAGTTGCAGACAGTCGTTTCTAGCAGGCTGGAAACGCACAAATCCAACATAACGTGACTTGACGGGTTCGTCCTGCCTCGTTCTGGCTGGTGTTGGCTGGTTCTTGCACCGATCGGGGCTGGGGCGGATGAATTTGGTCATCTAGTTGAAACTGCCGGCGGTTAACGCCACGGCTGACAGTATCAAACTTAAAGGTCGAAGCAAATGGGGTTTTTGGCTTCCCTTCAGGAAGACCTTTTTTCCTTAATGAATGCCCCTCGAATAAAACCCAAACCGCCACTTCAAGACTATCTCCTGACGTTGTCGTGCGTATGGCTAGCTCGGGAATGTCCATGTTAGGGCACTGCCCAGGTAATGGACGACTTGGCGCGCCTATTAAAGCATGGGCAAAGAGCAACCGGCCGAACATCTGGCTAGACATAGGAGTTATGTTTGTTAACTTTGTTTGTGAATTTTATTAATGGGAATGTTCAATAAATTTTTATCTATCTATCTATCTATCTCTTGCAAGACCTGAAGCTCCCTCACTCAAACGCTCACGCAAAATCTGGAAGGAAGGGTACAACCCGGACCTTAATTTCGTCAGCACAGCACTAGAAGATCGATGTGTCAAAAAAACATCTAACTCTGTACCAAAAACCTAACACAGGCCTATAGGGATAAGCGTAAACAGTGTCCTAAAACCTCCCAGGAACTTTTCAACCGTTCAGGAGGAGATTTAATTTCAAAAAAGCCAAATGGTAGACTATGCAAACGACCTGAACACAAAAATAGAACACATTTCGCCCACCCCGGAACACTATGACCCGTTCGTTGAAATCATAAAAAATCTCGCGAAAACACATACCCAGAGGATGCCAACGGTACTTTTTGTCTGGGATGAACAATGAAGCTAAATGCAAAATGAGCCAATATGCACAGCATTATAATGAAGACCGGTTCAGTGAAACATCGATGGAGCTGGGTGAACAACTGCAAGTAATCCTTAGCGAGTCAAGGAAAAAACGGTGGATGGAGACTTTGGAGAGGATGGATATGACTCATAGCAGCAAGCAGGCATGGAATATGATTAGGAAACTGAACGGAGACCCAACAGAGAGATAAAACAGCCAGGCGCAGTCACACCAAACCAAGTAGCACATCAACTTCTTTCCAACGGGAAAACCAACCACCGCAGCAAAACCTCGAAAATCGAAAGACAACGGCAAGGCGAAATAAACCTCATGAGAGACCCATTCACACCCATATAACTCCAAAAAGGCATAGATGCAATGAAAACCGGAAAATCGCCAGGGGTAGATGACATTCTTAGAGAACACATAGAACATTTTGAGCAACACACGAAACAGTGGCTATTAGCCCTATTTAACCATTGTAAGACTACCTATCAGATTCCGAAAACATGGCGAAAGTCAAAAGTAATAAATAGCCTTACTGAAACCCGGAAAAGACTCGGAAGTCCCAAGTAGCTTTCGCTCTATATCTCTGTTGTCCCACATGTTCAAACTATATGAGCGCTTCATACTCAACCGAATCCAGGGTGACCTGGACTTAAATCTCATTCTCCAACAAGCTGGCTTTAGGCCAGGGAAATCATGCACGGGACAAGTGCTAAACCTTACAGAACTCATAGAGGAGGGTTTCAAACAGAGGGAAATGACGGGGAAAGCTCTGGTTGATCTCACAGCTGCATATGATACCATAAACCATAGTACACTGCTATCTAAGTCTTACAAAACTCTGATGGACAAACATTTTTGTGTCGCTATTATCTAATAGGAGGTTCTATGTGATGCTGGATGGAAAAAAGAGTAAGTGGCGAACGCAGAAAAACGGCTTACCCCAAGGAAGTGTCCTACCTCTATTGCTTTTCAATTCACTCCAATATATTCCTGGGTTTCAGTCAATTTTATTGTTTATTATTTAACAAAAGATGCATGATTTTGATTTCGATAACATCTTCTAACATCTTAACATCTAACAGACAATCTTAGCTCTGTGTATCATACACTAATTAAATGATCGCATGCATGAACTGACTGGACCAAATAAATGAAATAAATACACCTGATATTGAGGAATTGCCAAGCAATTCCTAGAATGCAAAGAAAAGACGAAAGATAAACAGTTTTTTTGTTTCGCTCGCTTGATATCGAGTAAAATATGGAAAATTTAGTGACCAGTTGAATGTTAAGGTATATGAACTCTAACTATACACGTAAGTTAAAATTAAATTTAAATCTCTAAACAATAGATTCTAGCCTTTTCCCAAAAATGTTTGTCCTGACTCATCACCTGAAAACCAATTTTCTTGATGTACTTTTTAATATATGTGTGATTTGTGTTTTAATGTGTGAATTTTGATGGAAAATTTTATATAAATTAATAATAACTGTAAATGTATATTTTAGACAAACTGATGATGGTGGAGAAAGACACCGAAACGTATTTGTAACATTTTAAATAATAAACAATAAAATTGACTGAAACCCAGGAATATATTGGAGCGAATTAAAGTACAGTCAGGAAAATATACGAAACGAATTGCTTTTCAATGTCTACACAGATGATCAACCTATTCACCCTCAAACTAAACATTTTGTTTACGCTGATTTCCTTGGTATCGTGGTGAAAGGTAAAACCTACGAAGAGATCGAGAGAAAACGTGAGGAGGCCTTGGGCATAATGGCCAAATAGTACAAAGAAAACTCCTTAAAACCGAATCCCGCTAAAACCCAGGTATGTGCTTTCCACCTGAACACGCACGTAGAGAAATATTTATGCGCAACACAGGCATACCTCCACCAGCGAATGTTCCTCTCCGACAAGAACCGCCCCGAGGGATGAACTGGATTGGAACACATGGTGAACCCTGAATCGCATGCGGACCGGTGGTGCTCCCATTAAGACTAATCTGGAAAAGTGGAACATTGAAAATGCTGACGAGGTGTTTTGTGAATGCGGAGATCTACAGACCACCGACCACCTAAGAGCATGTATGCACCGTCCATCAAACTGCACCCTTGATGAATTATGGCTTGCTAACACTAAAACCCTGGAAGTAGTCCGATACTAGGCAGAGAGATTGTAAAATGTTTGGACTTGGACTCGAAAAAGTAAGGTAAGGTATTTCTTGTGCAATTTTCAAGTTTCTACTTACTTTAGATTAGTACCTACAAATTTTTTAAGCAGAGTATGAGGAAACGTTCATGTTTAACCTAGTGTTTACTCCGCACAAAAAATCTAGATTTTTTCGACTTTCATGAAAATTTCAGAGTTTTGAGGATCAACAGAGTGCAAGGTATTGCCCAGCTTAAAAAGTTTTACCTGTTTCAGTTTAGCATGGAAAAAGTTTTTAAACAGAGTTTGAATTTCTTTGAAGATTATTGTTTACCCAGCAGTAGAAAATCAGGATTTTCGGTGATTGCCAGGAAACTTCTAAGAATTTAAAAAAAAAATCTGCTAAAACAGGTTTAAGCTTAAACTTAAGTGTCTACTTGCTCCAGATTAGCACCTGGAAATTTTTTAAACCCAGCGCGGATTAGTGAGAAAACGTAGAAGTTAAGCCCAATTGTTACCCCGAAGGAAAAAATTAAGTTCCCTTGCGATTTCCATGAAAATTTGAGAGTTTTGAGATCCAAGGGTAGTACTTTGTGAGTCTCTTACAGAGCGCATATTTATTTTTAGACTATTGTTTTCTCCTCAGTGGTACAAAGTCAGGATATCAGTAGATTTTCATGAAAATTCCAGGAGTTTTGGATCAAGACATTTTCTATATCTTGAAAATCCTATCTTCATTTTTTTTCAGCACCTACAATTTTTTTAACCAAAGCGCTCACTTAAGAGGAATCATTTTCATTTAACCCAGCTTTTACGCTGCAGAAAAAAAATGACCTTTTCTTGCGATTTCCATGCAAATTTCGAAAATTGAGGTGCAAAAGTTTACAATGCTTTGTGAAACCCCGAAGTTTCTATTTGCCTTAGATAAGCACTGACGAATGTTTTAAGCAGAGTGCGTATTTCTTTTTAGACCATCCGTTACCTAGCAGTAAATTGGATCCAGGAAGCGAGAAGTGTCTGCTCTATTTTGTAAAACATTCAAGTTTCTGCTTGCTCAAACAGCCGCCACTGAACCTTATCAAAACTTGTTTATATCTGGAAAGCTACAGTGGAGCCACATTTTGTTTCATTCCCAAAGGTGTGGTCTTCTAGCAAAGAACCTTCAAGGAGGTCTTATTATTAGCTGTCTCTTATCTACTTGGGACCTTCATACACCCATACATTTTCCAGGTTCGGCAGCAGGAATATAAAAGCGAAAATTGGATGCAAATAATGAAGAAAAAATGTTGAGAAGGGAATTGAAAGAAAGGAAATTGTACAGTGAGTTAAAGACAGCAAACAGACACAATGTAATTAAAAGATAAACTTAATAGTCAATTGAGAAAAACTTTCATGAATTGAGGAAAATGGGCAAAATTGAACTTTGGTTTGAACGCAACCACCTCAATTAAATCATCTACACACTTAAATGCAACTGATACCCTTGTGAAAACCGCTAATTCCAATACATATCGAGTCCAACCGTTCGTATCTAGTACAGTACTACAGTATGTTTTCCGTGCCCCAAAGCATTACAGATCAATTTTGAGATGACACGGTTGTTAATGTTAACTTCAAGTCGTCCTTATTCTTGTGTTCATCACTGTCTTTTTCTGGTTGTGTATGCCTCGGCAAAGGTTAAAATAATGTAGCACCGATTCGATGATGGCTAAGGTCGTGATACGCTGCAATCGATGGATTTTTCTCTTTGTACGTACATATATGGGAATAGTTGTTACATGGAAAAAACTCTGTTTTATTGCTGACTGCTCCCATTAGAACCCAGCTGAACAAAAGGCGAAATTATACGTTCTCATGAAATATCAGACAATAACAGACAATTCTTGCAACGTGTGACACGTCAAAAAACCATCATTTACGCCCAATACACCGTCCACAATACCAATCACCTTGATCCTTATAAATGACATTCACCGGTAAACAAACAGTAAATCCTATTATTTTCATTCCTCGGGTTTCTTTTCTTGAAACGGTTTTGGCGGGGTCACATATCGCACTTAACCCTCTGTTAAAGTACAAACGATTCGCCCTGCTGACTTTGTTACATAATCCAACCCGAAGGACCAATGTTAATTAATCATGTACGGTAGGGCATCGTTGTGCATTTTTTTTCACCGTGACAAATAGTTTATTCGGGCTTTGTGTCATATTTAGCCGTTTTTTAGCTTTTTGCCTACTGGCTGGATTGTAAGCTACAGTTCACTTAAATCTGTATATTCTGTTTTAATTGGCTAATAAGTTTCTCGTAGCTGATAGCTTTGGGAACATTAATGTACGCGGGTTTTTTATTGCGTTTAAAACACCAGTCTTGGTGTAGAAGTGTGCATATCAGCATACTGAAACCCCAGCAGTCCACACGTTTTTCTCTCACTTTAACTCAACCTCTGTACATTGTGAGACAAATTATTAAAGTTCGATCTATTTCTCTTGCTTTTATTGTGAAACCTGTGCGCCAAAAAAGTCAAATAATGTTTCATAGCTTCATGCTCAGCCGAATCATATTTAAGCGTAAAAAATCATCAGTGACACTCTTGGAGTTCAAGTCCATTAACCCTCTGGTTGTTTTCGGACTTTCTTCCTTCCAAGCGTTAAGCTCTTGTACTTGTTACTTAAGTTCATATTTTTATCGATAATGTGTCTTTTTATCTTTTATAATTATTCCTACGGTGCTTCTAATGTATTTTCTTAGAAGTATCTCTAACTTCAGCTGCTGCGCAGTTATTTCAAATCCATGGTTTTCCAAATTTCGTAATATTCCTCAAAATCTCTAGATCTTTACGATTTCAATTGCTTCAATCCTCAACTTGCTAGCCAAGTGTCTTCTACAACCATTTATACTTTCTAAGTTCTGACTAATTTAGGCTTTAGTTGTACGGGTCTGATACTCTGTTGCGATTTGAAGAAAGTGTTGGAAATTTCACGAATGAAGAGAAACGTTTACGTAAAATGTTGTCATTCAAGTTTAAAATAGTGGAGGTAAACAGAGGAATTAACTGACGAAGAAAGTAAACAAAATAATGTACAGATTTGTTTATCAAGATGTTTATTATTAACATTTCAAGAGCGAAATTTCTCGTACCTCAGATGCAGATGAATATAAATCAAGAGAACACACAAAACTTCAAAAACATCAGCAGCAACAAGTGAGAAGAAAGCAACTAATCGTGATACCAGCCAACATCCAGTTGATGACGATTTTTTCAACAACAATCACTATTGGTAAAAGAACGAAACGTCCGATAAATGCAGAATGGATTGAAGCAACTAAGTTTTGGCTGTATTTTTGTTGAAGAAACCGGAAATTGAAGATTTAATCCACGAGAACGTTTAAGAAAAACAAATTCAAGAAGAATTACTAAATATTATGCAGAAGCAGTAGAATAACGTGATTGATAATACAGTGAACCAATAAAACAGATTAATATCGGAATATACAAGTCAAATAATATAATATCAATTGAAGAAATTTAGAAGATATCAATTGATTTCGACTCAAAATTCTTATAGGAAAGCTTCTGAAATTAAGATATTCAAATTTTTTCAAATGGCGAACAAAAGTTTATAATCTTGCGGCAATAAATAAAACCAGACTATCAGGAATTTGTCTTGAAATGGACGAGCAAAAGTCAACTGATGAATCTTCGATAAGTGAACGAACTTAAAAAAAATATTTTTAAGAGTACAGTACATAAAGACGCCGCAATTGAAGCCAAAAATATTATTAACTAAATAAAAATATCCCCTGAAAGACGTGAAGAGAAGAGATTGTGTGAAAGTCCAACTTGCGAATGAAATGGACCATAGAAAATGAAAGTACTGAAGTTTTGAAAACTAGTTAAGATCAGTACAAGGGTTAGATAATGAGCACAATAAAAGATAATATTGAAACAATGCTGTGAAGAAAGCTAGTGAGATTATCCAATGAAAACTGTGAAGATTAAAGACGACAAAAACCAACAAAAGCAATGATGAAAACCATGTTCATGAACGGACATCTAAAGAACACTGGACTCTTGCCTCAAGCATTGTAATCCAGTCCAAAGTTAAATGGGCCATAAGTTATTTCAGACCATTTAAATCACCGGGAACAGATGACTTATTGCCAGTTCTGCTACAGCAGGGAACAGATTTACTGGTGCCCCTCTTGTGCAAGATGCTCCGGCCCAGCCAGGCAATGGCATAGATACCACTGGAATTGAGAATGGCGAAGGTAGTATTTATTCCAAAGCCAGGGCGTGCGACGTACGCCCAGTCCAAATCCTTTAGCTCGATCAGCCTTAACATCGTTCTTACTTAAATACTAGAGAAGCTGATCGACAGGCATATCAGGGAAGAGGTTCTTACTAGAAATCTTCTACACCGCAACGAATATACCTACCAAACGGGAAAATCCTGCGAATCTGCTGTCCATGAACTGGTGCAGACAGCAGAAACTTCACTAGGGCGCAAAGAAATTGCTCTGGCGGCTTTTCTGGACATAGAGCCTTTGACAATACCTCTTTTCAGTCAATAATCAGAGCGGTGAAAAATCGTGGAGTGGCCTTCAATATGTGAATGGATCCAAAACATGCTGAGCTGCAGTTACCGTCGCACTGAATGAAGTCAGCGAGGAAGCTCGGGTTCCCGGTGTCCGCAGGTAGGAGTTTTGTCGCCTCTGGTGTGGAGCCTGGTGGTACACCGGTTCCTTTTGGCGGAGTCTGGGAATAACTGCAGCAATGTCAACAACGCCGACGGCAGCTATGGAGACACTCCTGGGGCTGGAGCCTTACCTTTCAGAACTTATGTTCTGGATGAGGGGCGAGATGGTGGAGCGACTCCATCAGCTATCACAGGGGACTCCGTATGGTATACGGAAGGCACAAAACAGCATCGGGCACACGCGCTGGTATAGTCGAAAGAGGAATAACCGGGGAAAGGAATACCTTAAACACACACAATCACGACCGATTTTCAAGCAAGTATACTAGCGATAACAAATTGCTCCCGGAAAATGAGGTAAAGAGCCCACAAACGTAAACTTAGAAAACAAACGTAAAATTAGCAAAATATGCTAATATTACCATCGTAACCGGAGATGAAGCCACATTAAAGGCACTTGAACCGTACACAATCAGGTCACAATGTGTGCTAGATTGTGTAAAAGAACTTACGACCCCGGCTGGGAACTCAAACAGAGTAAAACTCACTTGGGCATCTGGGACAAACAGGAGCAAAGGAAACGAGATTGCTGCGGAACTTTTTAAGGCAGGGGCCGTACAACCACTGACCAACCAAGAACCTGCTTGTGGTATATCTCATGCCCAAGTTAGGGCGGGAGTTTGGAAGAACATAGAAAGTACTGGGAGGAGACACCGCGACTCCTTACCGCAAGGCAGTTGGTGGGACCTCCACAACCAATGCGTAAAAACGAACTGCTCCATCTCAGCAGGCTAAAAATAAGGAGGATAGTGTCTTTTTAACTGGGCACGCCCCCTGCGAAAAACACCTATTCAGGATGAGACTGAGCGATCAACTGGCCTGCAGGGGGAGCGAATTTGAGGACAAAACTACTCTACCTATTATGTGTCACTGCACGTCATGTGCAATAGGTAGACGAAGACTCCTGAGAGGAGATGAAGTTCTACCAGACCAGGTCATGCGTACCCCCCTCAAGATTCTTCTGGAATTCATTGAATACACAGGGATAATGCGGGAGTAAAATACGAAGGCACAATAGGACAGAAATGACCGCGGTGCTAGGAAGGGTTTTAGTCCCACACAGCCCAGAGCGCCAGAACATCAGCTCTGGGTGTGCGTAAGAGAGCATTTCCCAAACCTTACCGGAAAAAATAATGAGTCAAGCAATAATATTAATTGAGTGTCTTTAGCAGCAGGTCTATTATTTGCTCTTAAAGTGAAGGTCCTGAAACCAAACGATAAAAAATGTCCAAATGGCGAACAAAAGAACAGGAAATTGAAGCATTAAAACAATCTAAACAGTTAAGACTATTTTCTGAAGTGGCCGAGGAAAAGTCAACTGCTGAATGTTCAATAAGCAAACGAACTGAGGTAAAATAAGAAAATAAATCAATTTTAAATAAACTGAAGCCAAGACGTTTACAAACTAAGAGAAAAAATCAACTATAGAACATAAGGAGAAGAAGAAAAATGATAGTACAACCAACACAAACACTACAAAAATCACAGAACTGAAAAACCTTTGCAAAAGCTTGGAAATCATTACAAGTATGAAATCATTAATATAGTAAAATTCAAATTAAATCAATGTCGATAATAAATCAAAAAAGATTATGTACTGAAATCTGTGAAGAAAAGTGGCAAAAAGCTTTCCAACTAAAACAATAAGAAAAATGAATACGATGGTCAAAATGCACAGTGAACTGAAACAATGCAACAAGCGAAACAAGGAAGAATGTCTGCAAAATATGGTGCAGACACCAAATAGAAGAAGGTTGAATGAGCAAAAGTCTACCGAAATCAATGAAGTTGGTATAAAATTTAATAGTCCATCAAAAGTCCTTCCAAAGTTTACGATTGTGTGATATTTTAATCAATTGAAAATAAAGACTATATTTAGCGCGTACCAGAAATCATGTGAACTGAAGAGATCAAACTATGCAAATGAGGTATTAAAGAAAAGTGTACTTATTTAGTTAAACACCGCCGTTTCTGGATTTGTAGGGAAATCAAAAATGTATGCCAAATATACAAAAAAGTGTTACCGATAATAAAATCAAATTTTGATAATGATTTCAGAACTACTGGTTTGTGTGAAGCAGACTTCCAATTCTAAACGCGCTTGCTATTACTTGTTTATCTGTTACTCTATTTCTTAAATAGATATCAATGTTTTTTGCATATTTATTTGTTCATTCAACGGCTGGAAGCAAATTTGGACCAGGAACAATTCTTAAGAAAAACACTTCTTACCCATATTTAACAAAGCTTTACCGTTAAGAATCTGCCAGTGCTCTTAAAGAAGAACTGTAAAAATTGGATCTGCTCCTATTTGCAGGTCAACGCAACACAAACCAAACTGTGCTTTTTATCACCCAGCATCTGTTGGCCCGCACAAAAGAACCCACATAACATTATCATCCACTATAGAAAAGTCAAAAAAGTCAAGACATTATTGATGAAAAGATCAGTTCGGGTTTCAACCAGTTCTCACACCCCCCCGCATGGGAAACAATGGTCTGCACCCAAAACCTCCGAATAAGTGGAACCATAATTCAAACGGTTTTTATGCTACAGATTCGGAACATATATCTGAAAAATCATAAAGAATGGTGGATTTAGGTGGCACTTTTCAAACGATTGCTCAGCGAGATAGCGGATAATTTGTAGAAATCAGTGAGCCAGACTTGTATAAGCCATCTAATTTATATGCGGGTGTGTAGCGATAGCATCAAGCAGGTGTTTGCTGTTGGGGTGAACTACTCTTTATAGTTTGCAATGGTTTTGATGATGAAGTCAACTTCACAAAATTACTTGTTCTCTTGCCCAAGCCAGGCTGAACTGAAGCACCCCAGAATCAACGTCAAATCACTTTATCTTAACATCTTGGTTTGTACTGTTTGTATGTCGTTACATTGAAAGTAAACAGTAAATTCTTGCGTTAGAATTAACTAACCCGAACTTAGCTGTTGAAAAGCAACCGAAAAAAGCCTAAATGCATGTTACTCTTCCCGTACATATTTCACTGTCCCATTCCAAATGGCTTCAACTAAACTTTCCGACACAGCATTCTGATAGAAAATAATCAAAAATCCCGTTAAAGCCCACTCTTTACGACAGCATTATTTCCAAACACATGCCATAATGAGCTCAATACAGAAAAGGAATTAGTTCGGTATCACTTCCAAAGCCCAAAAGCCTGTTGACCAATATGGAGCATCGTAACTTACGATTAGAATGCACAAGGAAAAATTTCGGTTCTTTGTCGGTGTGTGTTGGGCCTAATTTAGGTGGATGGAACCGTCGAATCTCGACATTAGAGCGAACATCCATTTGGTTTCAGAATGGGATTTTTTCTGTATGGACTTGATTCGGAAGCAAAAATTGGCTCGAATTAATTTGAATTGCTTTAATTAAAGAAAATGATGTTTTTTATAGCCTTACACCTGCATTGGGCAGCAGAATGATGCAAAGTTTTCTTGCTTTTTTATCAGATTTACAATTTTTATTATGTCAATTTGGAATCGTATTCGCTTTGAAAAAACTTGGGATGAAAATAAATCGACGTTTCCTCCAAAACTGGTCGATTTCTGCTTTTTGTTTTATTATTTTGTCTGAAATAAAGGATAGTTTTTGATTAGTACTGATTATAACCAGTAAAGAACAGATTTGGAGAAAACTTTACTGACTAAGGTACTGAACAAGAGCAAATTGTTAAACTTGATGAAATTTGTTTTCAATCGAAACAGCCATTTCAATAAAAAAAGGATAAAATCGACGCAATTGAGCAAAACAAGCATTTAATATTAGCAACTGAAAAACCTGAGGAGAAAACGAAATTGGCTGAAAGTCTTCCGTTTGTCTTCAAAATTAAACGCCCTTCTCACGATGGTACTAAAGGCAATCAAGTTGATCAACAGCGTTTAAATAAGCTGAGCTGAATGAAAAATTGTATAAAATATCAAATGGAAACAATGGAACAAGCCAACTAAACAAAAATGTCTGAGGAAAATGAACAAGACTGTTGAAGACACTGAAAAAGAGAACTGAGACACATGATGGATAACTTTTAAATATGGACCAATTTCAATAAAATAGACAGATAGACAATAGAGTCAATGAAGATTGAATTGAAATAAAAGAAGGTATTTGCACAAAAAAGGAGGCAAAAAGAATGACAAACATTTAAAACATTTAATGAATAAGGACAACAAAGAATGAGAAAATAAGTATTCGGCCGTATAATTCGTAAAAAATACAAGATGGAATAAGTACTAACTTAAATAAAGCTGATATTGAAATAACGGTTCAACCGAAACATGAGATAATTTCCACACATTGACCAAAATTGATGTAAATGAGTTGACACGACATCAACAAACGCAATCATTAAAACTACAGGAAATAAATTAATTGAAAGTAAAAGACTGAATAAGTGAAGGTATGAAGTAGATATAATAAGTGTAGAACAATTAGGGAAATTACCATCTTATAGATGATGTCAAAGTGCTGACTGACAATTTCTTGTAATTACTCTGTTACTCTCGAGATTTCATAGAAATCAGTTTCACGGCTTTTTTCTAATTCCAGTTTTAATTTACCAGGATTGGACAACGCCCAGTGGATGATCGCAAAGCTGGATGGATTCTAACAAAATGATGCCTTCCAAGCCCCAACCTGAAGACTAATGCGCTTAGGATCGGTTAATGTTAAGTTAGCAAACATTGTAAAGAGCAGAAAGCATGTGAATCAATTGTTGAAAATAAAAAATTATAAATGGCACTCGTTTTTTATGTGTTCCGTTATTTCCTTTGTCGATTAGTGAGACACTATTCTCGAAATTTTGCTCATAAAACCGCACACTTTCAAGAAAGTAGCGAAAGAACCTATTTTGCGAAAAATCCGGTTTGCATCAGGAGAGCAGAATATTCAAGGAACTAGCGAGCAGATATCAAGAGCAGGAGTTTAGCGTTACGTTATATTTTACGTGGGTCTAGTAGCTCTCTATTAGCAAAATTTGAATGGCAAGACGAAATTTTCATTTGTATTAGGGCAGCAGCATGTTTAAGGAGGTAGCGAGCAGATATCAGGAGCACTAGTTTAGCGTTCCGTTATTTTTTGTGTGGTTCTAGTGGCTCTCTAATAGCAAAATTTGAATGGCAAAACGAAATTTTCATTTGTATTAGCATGTTGAAGGGGGTAGCGAGCAGATATCAGGAGCAGGAGTTTAGCGTTCCGTTATTTTTTGTGAGGATCTGGTAGCTCTCTATTAGCAAAATTTTAATTGTAGAACGAAATTTTTCTTTGTATCAGGGCAGCAGCATGTTTAAGGAGGTAGCGAGCAGGTTTCAGGAGCAGGACTTTACCGTTACGTTATTTTTGTGAGGATCTGGTAGCTCTCTATTAGCAAAAATTTAATGGCAAAACGAAATTTTTCTTTGTATTAGGGCAGCAGCATGTTTAAGGAGGTAGCGAGCAGATATCAGGAGCAGGAGTTTAGCGTTCCGTTATTTATTGTGAGGATCTGGTAGCTCTCTATCAGCAAAATTTGAATAGCCAAACGAAATTTTCATTTGTATTAGGGCAGCAGCATGTTGAAGGGGGTAGCGAGCAGATATCAGGAGCAGGAGTTTAGCGTTCCGTTATTTTTTGTGTGGATTTAGTAGCTCTCTATTAGCAAAATTTGAATGGCAAAACGAAATTTTCATTTGTATTAGGGCAGCAGCATGTTTAAGGAGGTGGCGAGAATATCAGGAGCAATGGAGAGTTTTCGCACAGCTTCATTGTAAATTTCAGTCATTCGACGATAATTCGATTTGTATCAGAGCAGCAGAATGTTCAAGGAGGTCGCGAGAAAATCAGGAGCAAGGAGAGTTTTCGCACAGTTTTATTGGAAATTTCAGTCGTTCGACGATAATTCGATTTGTATCAGAGCAGCAGAATGTTCAAGGAGGTAGCGAGAATATCAGGAGCAATGCAGAGTTTTCGTTTCATGTTTAATTGTAAATTTCAGTCGTTCGACGATAATTCGATTAGTATCAGAGCAGCAGAATGTTCAAGGAGGTAGCGAGAATATCAGGTGCAAAAGAGAGTTCGCACAGTTTCATTGGAAATTTAAGTGGTTTGACGAAAACTCGATTTGTATCAGAGCAGCAGAATGTTCAAGGAGGTAGCGAGAATATCAGGAGCAATGGAGAGTTTTCGAACAGTTTCATTGTAAATTTCAGTCGCTCGACGATAATTCAATTTGTATCAGAGCAGCAGAATGTTCAAGGAGGTAGCGAGAATATCAGGAGCAATGGAGAGTTTTCGAACAGTTTCATTGTAAATTTCAGTCGTTCGACGATAATTCAATTTGTATCAGAGCAGCAGAATGTTCAAGGAGGTAGCGAGAATATCAGGAGCAATGGAGAGTTCGCACAGTTTCATTGGAAATTTCAGTCGTTCGACGATAATTCGATTCGTATCAGAGCAGCCGCATGTTTAAGGAGGTAGCGAGCACATATCAGGACCAGGAGTTTAACGTTATGTTATTTTTCGTGTGTCTAATAGCTCTCTAGTAGCAAAATTTGAATGGCAAAACGATTTTTTTTAATATCAGGGCAGCAGCATGTGCTGGCGACAAGCAAACATCAGGAGCAGAAATGGACATTCATCGCAAATGACGTAACGCTAAAACAAATTAGACTGTCTTGATTGAAATCCAGTTTGTGTCAGGATAACAGAAATTAGAAATAGACGTTAATCGCAAATAACGTCACGTTAAATAGCGTTACGTTAACGAGCTGGTAATGATTGAAACCAGCAGAATATTTCCTAAAACATTTTGGACCTTCTATCCCCTAGGATAGAGGTTGGACACCTCTATCCCCTAGGATAGAGGTGTATATAAAAAAATCAAACAATAAAAATGGAATTAAATCAATTTTATTAGGCAAATAAATACAAATAATTATTACTGTTAATATTAACTTTTTTCGTATATTTCTTTTTCCTGACTGTAATTTTAATTCATTCCAATATATTCTTGGGTTTTTCAGTCAATTTTATTGTCACTAATTATGGTGTTATGTTATGAGCCCTGCGTTTCGTCCCGGGTCTACCTATTGGACTCGTCAGTAAGGCTTAGGTAGACCCTGCCTTATACGCCAGACATCGGTTCTACGTGTTCGGACGTAAATGAACCGAGCCGGTATAGATCTTCTGCGGTGGCTTACTTAAGCCTTACTGACGAGTCCAATAGGTAGCATCACATAACACCATAATTAGTGACAATAAAATTGACTGAAAAACCCAAGAATATATTGGAATGAATTAATATTAACTAAAGCTCTTTCTCTGCACTTTCGATGATCCTTCGCAGCGCGATTGATTCCTCTTTTATCGCTGTGGTGACGCATGATCGTCAGGAACTCGGCAACTGAAAAAAAAAATTGACGAAACTGAAATTAAGTGATGAAACTGTAAATATTATCAAAATCCATTCTCAAAGAAAACTGCATTTTGAAACGTCTTTGTGCATTATAAGGGGTGTTTCTTTAGAGAGGATTTCACGATGTATAATAAGAAAAATGATCTAATAACAGTGACTCACCAAAAAATTTTTTTGATGAGATTTGAATGAAATGAGATTTGAATGAATGAGAAAAAATGATTTCAAATCCATCTCAGCAATTGTCGGCGACACTGACGGGGAATCTGCAAAAAATACAAACTCTTACAAATGTTACAATGGCTTTATCCACCTATTAATGTCTGACGTATCTGATAGAGGTGGCATTCTGGCAACGACGTAGCTGACTGTCAAAGTGACAAGGGGGTAAACCTCAAATGCGATGTTGTTAAGTGGTCCGAGTCCGGCACTGTGCCTTAGCCCTCAATAGGGTGCTAATATACAGCTAATAACGCGAGTTCACAGTTCCAGTTCGGTGCGTCCAATTCTGTCTGTCTTCGTTTGGTCTGGACGCAAAATAAGAAATGCGCGTTAGGAAGAATGGACTTTTTTCATGAAAAAAATTGGATGTTAAGAAGTTAAGTACCTAAATGATATAATACAATACAAATAGTTCAAAGTCACAAGAAAACGTTTTAATTAGTAAATAGAGAAACTTTGAATTACCTTCCTCTATATTTTTTTTATTTTTTTTGGTTTGCCCGGCGGCTGGAGGATAAAAATCTTCTCGAAGACACCTGGTATCCCGCGATACCAGGTGGTGTTGGATTTCTACCAACTAAAAAACCCCCAACTTTAGACTGCAAGTTTTTAAACGCTATTCCTTAAAACCTTGCAGTCCTCTCTAAGAATGTATCAGCTCCGGCACCCGTATGCCATTACATCACATTCTCTCCGTACCAACTGCTTGCTAGCATGGGCATCTTAACTAACTGACGCAAACTATACGAAAAATGATAAAAGTGTACATCTGAGCAATCCCTACTGAGAGTTCAAAAAGCGTTTAATTTAGAGTGTAATTCACAGCAGAAAAACACTTATAAGTGATATCTTTGCGCTGAAGATAATTGAAAGTGTGTCCGCA
Source organism: Dendroctonus valens (assembly GCA_024550625.1). NCBI lineage: Eukaryota > Metazoa > Arthropoda > Insecta > Coleoptera > Curculionidae > Dendroctonus > Dendroctonus valens. Next base: position 861,398 of record JAJTJO010000010.1, read on the forward strand.
GCAGAACATTTTTATTTTACATATTAAAACAGTCTACTGTGGAAAACCTGACCATTTAATGTTAAAAAGTTTAAAGGAAAAAATTATAATTTCTAAATCTGAGCAATTCCTAATGAGAATTCAAGAAACTTTTAATTTAGAGTGCAATTAACAGCAGGAATACACTATTAATTAAACAAATCGTTTAGCAAAAAAAAAATTGTTTAAATTTTTAAATTTGGAAAACAATCCGAAATCTAAATGGTTTGTCCAGGATCGCCCGCAGTCTCTTAAGGCGCTATCCTCCAATAATGCCATAAATAATAAATAGCAATAAACAATAAAAATGCAATTATTCGGACAGCTCCCAGCCCCTGAAAATCCCTAACACGAATCGTTTAGCAAAACAATAAATTAATCATCTATAAATTTGGCCATTTATTGTTGAAAAAATAAGAGAAAAAATTGTAATTTGTAAATTTGAGCAATCAAGCAGAAAACTACAACCCTGGTTGCCATCTACTTCTGCAAAATACAACGCTGTCCGGATCCAGATCGCTGAAATTCCCTAAACACCGTTTTTTTCTCAAAAAACTCAACTCCATTCAGTGGCTTAAATTTAAAATAACAACCGCAAATCTGGTTATCGTCTTATCGATCTGGACCACTTACAGCCTGAAGGGCGCTGGACAGCAAAAAAAACTGAATAATCGGACGGATTCTGGCCGCTGAAATTTCCTAACACGAATCGTTTAGCAAAAATAATTTGTTTAGTGTGTGAAATTTGGAAAAACAGCGCTAAATCTAAATTATTAGGCCAGAACCACTTGTAGCCTCGTAAGGCGCTATCCGCTAGACCGTCACAAAGTAATAAATAAGATTCACCTACCTTTAGGCACTTTAGTCTGGATTCTGGGGTATGGGTGCATTTCGAAACAGAAAAGCATGAAATTTGCTGCAGAAAAACACCAATAATTGCCATCTTTGCTCTGCAGAAAATGAATTGAAGTTGTGTTCGCAGCCGAAAGCCCCTATTTTACCACATAATAAAGCAGTCTACTGTGGAAAACCTGACGATTTAAAGTGGAAAAACTGAGCCAAAAAACTTAAAAATTGTAAATCAAAGACATCACTATTAAGAGTGCAACAAGCCTTTAATTTAGAGTATAATTAACAGCAGAAAAACACTAATTGATATCTTTGCTCAGCAGAAAATTAATTGGTGGTGTGTCCGCAGCAGAGCACCTCCATTTTACAAAATAAAGCAGTCTACTGTGGAAAATTTGACGATTTAAAGTTAAAAAACTGTCCGAAAAAAGTTAAAAATCGTAAATCCGAGAAATAACTATTAAGAGTGCAACAAGCCTTTAATTTAGAGTATAATTAACAGCAGAAAAACACTAATTGATATCTTTGCTCAGCAGAAAATTAATGTCCATAAAATTTGTAAATTTTCCTGTGACAATAAAGCATATTTTGATTTGATTTGATTTGAATTGGTGGTGTGTCCGCAGCAGAACACCCCTATTTTCCATAATGAAACAGTCTCCTGTGGAAAATTTGCGGATTTAAAGTTGAAAAACTGAGCGAAAAAAGTTAAAAACTGTAAATCCGAAAAATCACTATTGAGAGTTCAACATGCGTTCAATTTAGAGTGTAATTAACAGCAGAAAATCACTAATAATTGACATCTTTGCTCTGCAGAAAATGAATTGAAGTTGTGTTCGCAGACGAAAGCCCCTATTTTGATAAACGCAGTCTACTGTGGATAATTTGACGATTTAAAGTTGAAAAACTGAGCGAAAAATGTTAAAAACTGTAAATCCGAGAAATCACCATTAAAAGAGTTCAACAAGCGTTTAATTTAGTGTGTGATTAACAGTCGAAAAACAGTAATAATTGATATCTTTGCTCCGAAGATAATCAAAGATGTGTTCGCAGTAGAACACGCCGATTTTGCATATTAAAGCAGTCTACTGTGGAAAATTTGACTATTGAGCAAAAAAGAGTTAAAGCTCGAACTGTTCTTATTGAGAATATGTACAAGAACCATTTAATTTCGGTTTTTAAATCACGGAAAGAATAAGTTATTACCTGGTTTTGGGCTATCTGGATTTCGATAATAAAAAGTGATTTCCGTTGTACATTTTCCCTTTACTAACACTCTCTTAGTGACATTTCTTACGAAAATGCCTTTTTGAACGACCGTTCGCAGTTGCAAAGTTCACTATTTTCCCCTGCTTCGGTGGAAACAGTTTCAAACTCAAATATTACGATTTAAATTATTGAAAATATATCAACAGGAAACCAACAATAACTCAAACTAACTAAAACTAACCTAAAACGAATCTAAAATAACCCAAATATCTACATCTAGATAATGTCTACTAAATACTGGAATATACATATGGCCACATGCATTAAAATGTTGATTTCCTGTTGGTAGCGCATTGTGTCGCGGATTGAGCAAGCAAGTGATTTTCTACAGTGAAGAAGTGGAGAATAGTGAACTTCCGAATGTCGAAAATTTCTTGAAAAAAGCATTTTTGGAAGAAGCACCACTAAGAAAAAAGTGATAGTAAAGGAAAAAATGTAGTAAAAATAATTTTGCTTTCATTAAAGTCCAAAAGGGTTCAAACTAGCTCATTTGCAAGAAAAACACCATTAAATGAAACAATTTGTCTAACACGACAATAAACAGTGTAGTACACAGCGGAACACACCCACTTTTATTTATATTTTAAAGTTTCAAATAAAAAACTTCCACAGTACAAAACCTGGCTAGTTCAAGTTGAAAAAATGAGAGAAAAAAATTATAATTTAAAAAATCCAACGATCCCTACTGAAAATACAAAAACCGTTTAATTAGGGTGTAAATCACAGAAAAGAACGTCAACAATGTCGCAAACTTTCTTACACGACAGTAAAAAATCTAATTTCCAGCAGAACCACTCGCTTTATAAATATATTTCAAAGATTCAAATCAAAAAACTTGCACAGTAGAAAACCTGGTTAGTTAAAGTTGAAAAAATGAGAGAAACAATTTCTAATGTGAAAAATCCAACGATCCCTACTGAAAATACAAAAACCGTTTAATTAGGGTGTAAATCACCGAAAAAAAGTCAATAATATCGCAAATTTTCTTTTACGACAATATAAAATGTAGTTCACAGCAGAACACGCTTCCTTTATCCCTATATTTTAAAGTTTCAAATAAAAAACTTCTACAGTAGAAAAACTGACTAGTTAAAGTTGAAAAAATTAGAGAAAAATATTTTAGATTTAAAAAATCAAACGATCCTGAGTGAAAATAGAAAAACCGTTTAATTAGGGTGTAAATTACAGAAAAAAAAACGTCAGTAACAACGCAAACTTTCTTACACGACAATAAAAAATGTAGTTCACAGCAGAACTAATTGATTTTACATTTAGACTGAAAAAGTTTGCATGAAAATCGATTGACATAGAAAACTTCTAGTTTGTGACTAAAATATGACTTTAAATTAGTTTCAGAGAAATCAAATAAAAACTTTGAAAAACGCAACCCAGAATCCAGAAACACCCTCGTCGTTCTACGTCGAATAAATATGACAAACAATTATATATTTATTCAAACACAAGTCAACAGTATGGGACTAAACATCTACCTCTACATGGCAACCAGGGGCAAAGTGTGCATAAATAAAATTAATTATTCGGACGGATTCTAGCCCCTGAAAATTCCTATCACGAATTGTGAAAAAAAAAAGAATTTGTTTAAATGTGAAAAAACAGTCCTAGATCTAAATGGTTTGACCAGGATCGCACGCAGCCTCTTAAGGCGCTATCCTCCAATAATGTAATACACAATAAATAGCAATAAACAATAAAAATCCTTCGAAAATTCGTAGAAAGCTGTAAAATCAAAGAATCATCAAGTATCAAAGGAAACCTACAACCCTGGTTGCCATCTACTTCTAAAAAATAAAACGATGTCCGGATCCAGATCGCTGAAATTCCCTAATACTCAGATTTTTTCTCAAAAGGCTCAATGCCATTTAATGGCTTAAATTTGGAATAACAAGCGCAACTGTGGTTATAATCTTGATCTGGACCGCTTACAGCCTAGGAAGCTGCTGGACAGTAGAAAACGGTAATAATCGGACGGATCCTGGCCGCTGAAAATCCCTAACACGAATGTTTGTAAAAATTACTTGTTCAGTTGTGAAATTTGGAAAAATAGCGCGAAATCCACATTAGGTCAGGACCACTCGCAGCCGCGTTTAAGGCGCTATCCGCTAGTCCAGCACAAAGTTTTAAAATTTTTCACTTACCCTTAGGCCCTTTAGTCTGGATTCTGGGGTATTATTAAATTTCAAAACATCAAAGATTGAAATTTACCGTAAGAAAACACTAATAATTGATATCTTTGCTTTGAATCTAATTGAAGATGTGTTCGCAGCAGAACACCCCTATCCTACTATTGGAAAATCTGACCATTTAAAGTTGAAAAACTAAACTAAAAAGTTGAAATTTGGAACTCTGAGCAATCGGCTCTAAGAGTTCAAGAACCGTTTAATTTAAAGTATAATTCACATCAGAAAAAGTACAATAATTGATAAACTAAGCAGAACTAATTGATTTTACATTTAGACTGAAAAAGTTCGTATAAAAATCGATTACCATTGAAAAATTCTGGTTTGTGTATAAAATGTCACCAAATTAGTTTCAGAGAAATCAAATAAAAGCTTTGAAAAACAGAACCCAGAATCCAGAAACTCCCTCGTCGTTCTACGTCGAATAAATATGACAAACAATTATATATTTATTAAAACACAAGTCAACAAAATGGGACTAAAAACTACATCTACATCGCAACCAGAGGCAAAGTATGCTTAAATAAAATTAATAAAATGCTGTTCTGATCCAGATCGCTGAAATTCTCTAAAACTCAGATTTTTTCGCAAAAAACTCGATGCCATTTATTGGCTTCGAGGCCAAGTGTGGTTATAATCTTGTTTGGGACCGCTTACAGCCTAGGAAGACGCTGAAAAGTAAAGAACCTGAATAGTCGGACGGATCCTGGCCGCTAAAAATCCATAACACGAATCTTTGTAAAAAATTACTTGTTTAGTTGCGAAATTTGAAAAAATAGTGCGAAATCTACATTAGGAGGCCAGGACCACTCGCAGCATCTTAAGGCGCTATCCGCTAGTCCATCACAAATTTTTTAAAATATTCACTTACCCTTAGGCACTTTAGTCTGGATTCTGGGGTATTAATAAATTTCGAAACATCAAAAATGGAAATTGCCTACTGAGAGTTCAAGAACCGTTTAATTTAGAGTATAATTCACAACAGAAAAACTACAATAATTGAAACAAACTACTTTACACGACGATAGAAAATGTAGTTCACACCAGTTCACAACTAATTGATTTTACATTTAAACTGAAAAAGTTGATATAAAAAAAATCGATTACCATTGAAAACTTCTAGTTTGTGTATAAAATGTGACTTTAAATTAGTTTCAAAGAAATCAAATAAAAACTTTGAAAAACCCAACACAGAATCCAGTTTCTGGACTCGTCGTTCTACGTCGAATCAATATGACAAACAATTATATATTTATTAACACAAGTCAACAAAATGGGACTTAAAATCTATATCTACATGGCAACCAGGGGAAAAGTATGCATAAATAAAATTAATTGTTCGGACGGAATCCAACCCCTGAAAATCCCTATCACAAATTGTAAGAAAAAAGAATTTGTTTAAATTTTTAAATAGCCCGAAATCTAAATGGTTTGGCCAGGATCGCACGTAGCCTCTTAAGGTGCTATCCTCCAATAAAGCAATAAGCAGTAAACATCAATAAACAATAAAAATGCAATTATTCGGACGGATTCCAGCCCCTGAAAATCCCTACCACGAATTGTAAAAAAAAAATTGTTTAAATTTTTCAATTTGAAAAAACAGTCCGAAATCCAAATGGTTTGGCCAGGATCGCACGCGACGTTTTAACGTGCCATCCGCCAATGGCAAGGTAATGCTAAACTAACCGAAAGCTGCATTGAGCTACCTGAAAAGAATGAAAAAATCTATAGTATTACATATAAACTTAGTCTCAAACCCAGTTATTCGATTGGAAAGAAAAGGAAATAGATAACTGGATAAAACTTCAATTGTTTCTCGAAAAACTAAACCCAGTTCAAGCTAAGGGTTGATAGATTTATAATCCTTTTTACCTGCGTTTCTGCAAACTGGCGTTCCACTCTATTGTCTATAAATTAATACCACAATAAGTATCAACAGGGAGTTCAAAATAAATGTGAATCAAATTCAGTAGTAAACAGGCAAGATGATCGACTGGATTTGCCTAAATGGCACTAAATTGGTACATTTATCCCGTTTATGAACAAAGAACCGACGACCGACTTCGGCCGTTGTCCACAATAAACTGGACTAAATGTACAGCTTTTCAAAAAAACTTCGTACAGAACTTACGTAATGATACAATCGTTTGTTTGCTGGCCCTTCGGATGACTCATTTCTTCCCTTTGTTGCTTCGATTTCAGTTTGTTTATTCTTGACATTTTTGTGGAAAGTGCCTGTTCGCATGGCAATATTTCCAAAGACAAATTTTGCCTTCCAACGTAAGGAAAGGCAACAACAAATAAAAGAAAAACGCTACAAATGCCAATTTAATTTTACATTTTTGTTCGCAATTCATTCAGCTGCAGTGATGAATGCACAACGCCAAAACTAGTTTTTTTCGTATTGACGATTTTCTAGAAATTTCCAGTTCGCGATCGAACTGGTTTGGATATTTGCCGTAAACAAAGCAGCTTTTTCAGCCAAAGATAAACAAACATAGCCGTTCATGCGGCCACTTTTGTATGCTAAATTAAATACTCGCTCTCCGATCAATCTTTTGCTCAATTTTCGTGAAACTGACTTATCTACTAGAGCTCATCGTAAAATGAACCATAAACTGGCACCAATTAGAGAAATATTTGATGTTTTTGTTCATTCATATAGATGAGCAACTTGTTTCATTCAGGGGGAGATGCTCTTTTCGTGTTTACATGAAAAGTAAGCCCGATAAATACGGCCTTAAGATTTGGGCAATGGCTGATAGTGAAAATGCGTACAGTATAAATTTACAGGTTTATCTTGGAAGAATAAACAACCGACCAGAAAAAAATCAGGGTGAAAGAGTAGTCCTTGGTCTTATTGAACCCCTTGGCACTGGATTTGGAGTAACCACAGATAATGTTTTTACATTTACAATTTTAAGCCATGCATCCCAAATGAGTTGCTACCCAAATTATTTAAGCCAATACCTTCTAGCACGTTTGCTTTTTCAAAAGACCATACTACTGTATTCTATACCCCTGGTAAAGGCAAAGCAGTTATTTTACTATCTACCGAACACCATGATGATCTTGTTGCAGATGAATCATATAATAAAAAACGGCACATTATACTTGATTATAACCGTACAAAGGGTGCTGTAGACACCACAGATAAAATGGTCAAGCAATACTCTGCTCGCAGAATTTGCAATCGTTGGCCAATGGCAATTTTTGGCCAATTATTAGATATTGCATCCCTAACCGCATATATTTTATGGGGCATTAAATATCCGAAAAAGTCTAAAACTAAGGACGACCGACGGTATTTTTACTTCAGTTAGGAGAAGCTCTAGTTAAGGATAATATTATTCGGAGCTATAATCGGCGAGGACCATTGAACAACACGCTAAAGCAGTATATGCGGGATGTTGTTCCAGACTTGGCATCGGCTCCAGTTGAAAGGCCAAGAGAAAGAGTTGCAAGTGAACGTTGTTATTGAAAGAAGTAAAGTGTCTTAATTGCAACGACGATTAGTAAAAAAAATATCAACTTTTGGTATTGTTATTGAATTTTTTTACTAATTTTACTATGTTCAAAGTTTATTTTATGTATCAATACTCTTTAGTTAATTAAAAACATGTTTATGTATCAGAAGTATCATTTTCGTCATGGGGAACAAATGTACCCCACGTGGGACTCTACGTAATTTTTCTGACGTGGGAAGACGAAGGTTAAGCAAATAGAAATTAATTAATTTTCAGTAAAAAGCAGGATAAGTGAAAGGATGAATTACATCTATTAATAAGGGAAGAATCATTAAGGCAATCACATAAAGAAAGAGTTCAGTACAATAGATAGATAGGCAATAGAGTCGATTAAAATTAAATTGAAATACTGGAATGAAGTTACGCACGAAAGGAAGGCAAACAGAATGGCAAACATTTAATGAATAACGACACTGAAGAATGAGAAAATAAATATGTTGGGGTAAAATTCGTAGACAGTACAAGAATGGAATAAGCAATAACTTAAATGAAGATGATACTGAAACAACCGATCAACCGAAACAGGATATAAACTTCTCCAAATTGCACAAAAGTGATGTAAATGAGCTGAATTTAAGCAACTAGAAATAAATAAGTTTTATGTGAAAATCAGAATAAGTGCAAAGGTGAAGTAAGTATAGTAATAAGTGAAGGACAATTAAGACAATCAAGTAAAGAAAAATGTATTACAATGGACAGGTAGAATTAACTGAATAACGTGAAAAGAACAGAATGGCAAACATGTAAAACATTTAATGAATAAGGACGCTGAAGAATGAGAAAATTGGTATTTTGGCGCAAAATTCGTAGGCAGACAATAATGAAATGAGTAATAAATTAAACGAAGATCATATTGAAACAACGGTTCAACCGAAACAGGGAATAATCTCTTGCATATCGAGCAAAAGTGACTGAGAAGACGAGACACGAATTGAAAAAACAAAATCATGAAAGAAACTAGAAATAAACACATTTTATGCAAAATGCAGATCAATTGAAAGGATGAAGTAGACATAGTTATTCATGAAGAATTATTCGGCCAATGGAATAAAGACAAGTACGTTTCAATGGAGAACTCGATAATTGTAAATCCACCTCAAAACAGAATCTTTAAGAAAATTATTGAATTTCAATTTTAATTAACAAACATGTTTCTACGGACAAATTACTTTGGAATAGGCCTAACCAAAGCAGATAATCAAATAACGAAGTTGTATAAAGTTAAATAAAAAATAATAGTATATATAATAAAAAAAAATAAAACCGAAAAGAGATTAAATAGGACCCAGATTGAAGCAGCCAATGAAACTGCTTAAAATTTCCACTGGAAATTGAGAAGAGAATTGAAGCATTAAACTGCCCTTCTTCCAAAATTAGCTGCCGAATTTCACCTATATCGATGGTTTTTAAAGTCCAACCTCCCGAATTTCTTTCCTTTTCTTCTTGAAGACTTTCAAAATGGAAGAATTTAGCAGGGCAGACCTGATTTTTTCCTCAAGAATGAGAAAACGAGTTGCAGAATGAACTTTGCAGAATAGTGAATGACGATGAAATTTAAACAGCAGAAAAAAAATTTAAACTCAAAAATATTCACTGCATAAAATAAATGGAAAACCGACTTCTCTTGAATATGCTGGCCATTTTTTCCAAACCTGCGAACAAACTTTGTAAAATTGTTTAAAATCGATCGGTTAACAGAAGGAAATAGATGGTTAGACCACCGTGACGGTCCGTTATCAAGTAGGGAAAAATGTCAATTATTCGAATCACAACCTTTAAACACACATTAACAATGTTCGGCCCAACAAAGTCACCATTCCTCCATTTCCATAAATTCCCAAGAGCCTCCTAGGTCGCAGGTCAGCCGCTTACAACCCAAATACTACAGTGTGTCTATAAAGATAGGAAAAGTAATTTTGGTGACACAGAAACTGGAGAAAAACGCTTAATTTATTGTTATTAGGAAGTAGTTAAATTACAAGCCTATGAGAGATGACACTTGAGCATATTATTGTGCGTGCCTTACCAGATAGGCTGAAGATTCACCACACGGAAAGGAGTTTTTCAACTGCAATGGTTTCAGTGAAGATTTCGTCAAGCTTTTCGATACGGGAAACGAACATTTCGACATTCTATAGTTCACGGGGTTTTAAGCTAATTGCAGAAAAGTTTCGGCCTCAACTAGTTGGCCTTTGATATTCTGAGCGTTTTTTGACAGTTACGCGATCTAAACCAGTAGATGCGCTTCTAGTATTGGGACTTATGGTTTCTAGATGGTACATTTCGAAAACTGTCCATTGCATCCCAACAGAGTACACTGGGCCTAGGTCTCTGACCCCATGTGAAGCACCTGACACCCACTGCAAGAACATATTCCTAGGTATTTATATACGATAAAACAATATTTTATTGCGAATCCTCGCAATTATAAGGCGGTCTTTACGTGTAAACATTGCGTATACCTTAATGTATTTTGTGTGACCTGTCGCGCTGGTAATTTATTTCATTTTTTTCCGCTCAGCAAATCTGAAAGACGTGACATGTCGACCATGGTTCGCTCGAATTTGCGGATTCAAGTAGTGGCTGCTTGGTTAATTGGAATGGTTAATGTTATGGTCAAATTATGCAAAATATTCCGGTTAGTTGGAAGTTTTGATGTGACGCAATTTGTTAGTTCAATTTAATTTAGCCACGTGCCAATTTCACGTATTTGATAATTTAGAAAATTTAGACTGTGTATCTTGGTTCGAGCGGACCATTCCTCAAACCAATTGGCTTCGGCCATTTGTCTCTTGCTTCGGAAGCAAACTTCTATTCCCACTCGGGATTAGACATTAATAATCTATTTAAGTACACAAGACTCGTACGTTTTGAAACGACAAATGCTAGTTGAAAATTACCGCTGTAAGCAAACTTCAGTGTCTTAGAACTTGAACTCAAGTCCAGTAAAAGACTAAAATTAATTAACATTGCCAATGACCAAGGCAACGCTGAGAAAACTCGAGTTCTTGACCATCATTTTTCGACAAAACTTCATTTACAATTGAAGTAAAGGTACTAAGTACTAAAGGTACTCGTTCTTTGCAGCATGTAAAAGCTCCATTTTCCATTCTCTTTTCCGTCTAAAATTTCACAAAAAATCAGATTTTCTTTCAGTGGTTCAAGAAAACATGCAGCTTTCCCTACCTCAACTTTATTTCATATTTTCAAATCGCTTTCATAGTATTTCCAAGTAGTTAATGGAAAAGTGGAGGTGATTGTGAGGAATTTTGACTTGGGAGGAAGAAATTACAGAGGAGATCGGTTACCACAAAATTTCCAAGAAAAAAGTAGCCGTCACACGCACCTACTTGTTATATTCCAGAAGACATAAACTGCACCTTCAGAGACCGAAAATACATTAATAAAAAGTTTCCATATACATATACATATACATTAATAAAAAGTAAAAATGTATATTTTAGACAGGCTGATGATGGTGGAGAAAGACACCGAAACGTGTTTGTAACATTTTAAATAATAAACAATAACATTGACTGAAACCCAGGAATATATTGGAGTGAATTAATAAAAAGCTAAATTGAAAAACGAAAATACAGATTTACCAACAAAGAAAAATACACGCTAATGGAGAATTATGTAAGCCATATATTTAAGGATCCCTAATAAAGACAAAACGACGCTGAAAAGGAGAAAATTTCATGGAAATGTAAAAGTTGGACATGAAACACGACACAGAACATACACAAGAATCTAAAAGAAATTACTGAAAATATTCGGAAGAGCATACACTGATAATAAGAAATTGAAATGGAGGACTTAAAATATCAATAGGAGATGAGAGAAATATATAAGATTTGCAGATAGCAAATAAGAAAAACAAACCAAACAGCACTAACTGATGAGAATAGTTTACAAATCCATGAATCAGAATTCCAAAAACCCTAAAAGTGCGCCAGTTCCTGGCTCTGAGCTCGCACAGCAAATAACATTAGGCTTATAAACCATATTGTAGAAATCCCTCTGAAAGTCAGTAAACAGCGTTTGTAGAAGCAGAAGCTGAATGAGAAAAGTGCAGAAATTTCAATAAAAGTGAAAGAAGAAAACCATTTTGAAGGAGAGCGTCAGATAATCGTAGGCAAAACGGCTTCTTCATCTTCTTCACTGTCATCATCTTCTACAACAGTTAGAATGAAAATAGTCCTGAAAGCATTTAGAAAACATAGGCCAATGCACACAAATAAGAAGTTGATGTTGGGCGTGTATGTTATAAGCTACTTTTTGGGATGGAAACTTGTAGAAATGTAAACGCATGCTTAAACTGCTTGTACATCACAAATGAAGAAGTTTTAAGACGCATTGGACACTAAGAAACTGATAACGATTACTCAAGTAAGACAAACAGCAAATCTAGACCTTCTTATTTTTCTTGAGACTCTCTCGGTCCAATGCTGGACGAAGGCCTCTCCCAAGACTCTCCACGAATCTCTGTCCTGTGCTACTCAGAACCATTGTCTTCCTGTGCATCTTTTGACATCGTCCAATCATCTTTTCTGCGGTCTTCCCACACTCCTCTTTGTTTCTCTAGGTCTCCAATTTATCAGTCTTATTGCCCACTTGTCTGCATTCTGCTTTGTAAGGTGTATTATCCATTGCCATTTGAGAGTCATTATCATGATAATCTCTGTTAGGTCTGTTCTGCCTGTTTTTGCATTTGACGTGTCTGAGATACACGACTTCTATAATTTTTGATAAAACTCCTTTATTCTGTTTGTGGTAGTTCATCGGTCTGTTGAAACAATTCCTTCCTTACATTTGATCTTTGTTATTTTCCGTTTCCCCCTCGATTTGTTTTTCGTAGTACTTTCATGTTATTATTATCTTATATGGCTTTCTGGATTATTTTAGTGTTGTAGGTTCTTAGGTGTCTACGTATTTTTCTTCTTACCATATAGTTGAGTTCTTGGTAGTGGTTTGACTCTTGTCAGGTTTCGCGCCTTCTTTCCATCAGCATCTTAGTTTCTTGACTTAGTTTGCATTGTCTTGTGTTTCTATTGCGTGTGCATACTTTCGTCGTCACTACTTGGATGTCTGAACGTATTTTGGTCGATAGATCATCGAGGTCTAAATTTGTGTGATCTTCAACAGTTTCCAATTTCTTTTTTAGTGCTTGCTGATATTCCTCTTTTTTGTATGTGAGAGTTTCATTTGTGGAGAACCTGGTTTTGTATATGAGTTTTCCTCTTTGAATTTTATGTTGGAAAACAAGTCCATCCCGCACCAGTATGTGATCGCTCCTTGTATCAGATTGGTTCAGAATGGAGATATCAACGCCTATTCTTCGGTTGCTCGAGAGAATGGAGTCAATCTCGTTTTTATATCTCTTACATGGGCTAATCCATGTCCATTTGCGTTGCGGTGTCTTTTTGGAAAAGGTCTTTCGACAGTACAATTTCTCTTCTGAGAGAAAATTCATTAGCATTTTTCCTCTGATGTTTCTTTCCCTTAAACCACGTTTATCAATATATTCGCAGTTTTCGTCTACCCCTTTCTTTCCAATTTTAGCATTTAAATCCCAACTGACTATTACATAGTGGGATTTTTCTTGTTGCTTCGCTTTTACTATGTCTTCATACAGTTGTTCTATTTCTTTGTCTGTTGCAGGGCTGGTCGATGCGTATACATGGATAATTTGAATGTCGTATCGCTTGTTTAATTTTAAACTTATATAGATGACTCTTTCAGACACTGAGAAATATTTTAGTATTTGATGTTTGCTATTTTTGTTTATTATAAAGGCTTCTTCTCCAAGTTTAAAGTTCACCTCTGCATTCCTCTGGTACATGACATGTCCTGATCTTAGGGTGGTTGCTTTTTCGCCGGGCACCCATTATATTCCATTTTATATGACTAAGTTCTTCTTCTAGTTCTAGAAGGTGTTCGGGTTTTGACAATGTCCGGTTGTTATATGTTCCGACAAATATTTCTCTTAATCCTTTGATCGGATTGCTAGAATTTTTGTCCCCCCAGAATCCATGGGACTGACAGTTCTTCCGACTGTGTGAGCTTCTGGGCTTTACCTACTCACCTGAGGTATATCAGTTTTGAAATTCGAGAGCATTTCATGGGAGGTATTAGCATATTTTGATGCCACGTTTGCCAAAGACGGGTTGGTATCATATGAGATCAGTCGCCCACTATGGGTCAGACGATGTTTGCAGCTGCCCACTCTGGGTGAGACCCTGTGTGGGAGACCTTATTGGCATAAGTGGCCCTACGATAGCTACGCTACCACCGGTCTCGCTCCCTGGATACAGGTTACTGAGCCCACTCACCTACTACATGGTGTTGATTCCCTTGAGAGGGTCACAACTGTAGATCACAACGTCGTAATGGCAGATGTTCATCCTTACAAACAATCATGCCCGAAAAAACAGAGAGAAGAAAATTGTTAGGAGACAACAGAAATCTTAGGTAAGGAATATCAAATATTGAACTAATATCAAAGTGGACATTCATTTGACTTTGTAAAAGGTATGAAAGCATTTCAGGAGCTGATCATAAATGAAGATGCCATGATAAGAAGAATAGACAAAATAAGCTTCGGAGGATGGTAATTGTTCTATAAGCGCGCGCATCAATGAACAAGAACAGGAGCAAAATCTGAATATACAGTCACAGTAAAGAAGACCTGAACCTGACTTTTAGTTCCGTTCAATATCAAGCTGCTCAGAATCCCCATTAAGGGCATTCCTTCCAGAATAGACACTCTTTCAAGCCATAGATGATTCAAAACACACGCCTTACCTACATTAAAGGTCAGCCGTAAAAATATACCACACGATCAATCTATCATCTGCATCAACTGCATCACCTCAGAATCTATTACCACCTACAACAAATCGATTACTCATTGTTATGATATTCTTCTTTTGCAAGTTGACCATGAAAGCAGCGCAACATATTCAGGTCGTGGTTGCAGACCGCCTCTAATCTACCTGCATCTTCCTTTTGCAAGTTAATTAAACGAAAAAAATTGAAACAATATGGCTTAAGAAATGATTCGGTTTCGTTATTATTCCAGCGCGGCGATGACTCATGACCGGCTATTACTGCAGATTTAATTACCGGTGATTGATGCTAGTTGGCTTTGGTTCATTGTTGGCATTTTTTCCCAATAGAACAGCTTTTTCAGATTCTCGTCTATTTCCGAAAACAAATTCCTCTAAAGCACTGTTTTATCCAGATGTCTGATGTTGTTTAAAGGTGCGACGACATGGCCGGAGGATTACGATACAAATTCAGTAGTCGATCTGATAATCCTAAACGCCTTTTTGTCGACTGTTCAGTCTAATCTATTCTAATTCAGGTAATGATAATACCTCAGGTTTTTTGACAATGAGACTGTCTATCTAAGATCGTTTTTTTAAGCTACTCCCACGGGGTTTTTGTGGTTTGGTTTGGTGTTAACGTGACGAATAGAGGAAGTTGGAGTAAAATATTCTCATAAGACACTTTCCTAGCGTATGAGTTTAGATTCTTACTTCTTGCTAAAAGTTGCCTTGCAAATCTGTGATTTGATCATACCTGATATTTTTCATTTAAGCTTGTTTCTTAATTTTTTGTGTGTATTTGAAACTCGTTGGTTTACAAGCAGCAAAGCAATGTACTCCCTAACTAAAGTTATTCGTATGGATTATAAAGAACGTGAGTATTTCGAATGATAGATATAAAGAGGTGAATCAAATGGTAAAGTAGATAAAAAATCTGCAAGTTTAACCGATGGTTTATTATTAACACTCCCAAGCTAAGAGGTGAGTTTTACTATGAAACCGTCAATCGGAGCTCACTCAATCTTATGGATTCTCTCCATTTTATGGATATGTTGAATGTATGTATTTCAAACTGCCTCAAACTTTGCAAAGGATCTACATTAAAAAAATGTCGTTTATACTTCTTTTTTGCCATGTATTATTCTGGATTCGAGAGACAGAAAATTTGAGGAGTTCTGAAACCTACCTAACATTGAAAACAAGGCGAGAAAAATGCAGGTGGCTTTGTAAAATTTGCTATGGACCCTACAAACACAAGCTTTACTTCTGGAGAAGACAGGAGAAGATTTATATTTGAAAGCAGCGGATGAATTATAGATATTCCACATACTGTAACGTTACAATCACATGAGTAAATATCGATATTCTACCGAATCAAACAGCTAAGATTCTCATGCAAAAAAAACTTGTTTAAAAACTTCTGGAAAACTATTATTTCCTAAAAATACAGTCTGATTGAAAATCTCGAAAAGCAAAGAAACCAGTTCAATAGTGGCATTGTCATTGGCTTTTTAGTAAATTTTAAGCAACAAAATTGCTATTTTGCAAAATTACGGTTTTTTTTAATCAAGTGAAGGTACCATTAGTTAGTTTATTTATTTAACACTAGAGGCATTTCAGGCACTACAGGACGTTTGTCTGCTCAACTGTAATTTTCAAGTTTTCTTCGGGCACGTGCTGTAGAGAGTTGATAAGAGATTTTTTTAAAAAGTGAATGTTTTTGCCCAAAAATACACGGGCCTGCTTATTTGTGGCAACATCAAAAGACACAATCACATTAAAAATTACGGCTGGAAATCAATGCGAAAATTTTTTTGTGTGCATCCACAAATCTGGAAAACAAAGGTTTCTGTTGAATTAACGTGTCAAACTTTCCCTTCTACTTGAACCAACTGTTTGAATAATATGCTCTGGTAATAGTCGAACTTTTCTTTTTAACTCTAATATTGGAAAAATTACTTGATAGTTCTTAAATTGAAGACCACCTCGATGGTACACAGTTAACAATAGCCAACAAATCAAAAATACAGAAAAACAGAATCTCTTACACACACGTTAGTACAATAATTTATAACTTGGACTCATCGCGCAGTGAACCAGAAATTTGCGTAAAATGCAATGACGACAATCAACCGATACTATTCTTCTACTCAATAGGGGTTATGCACTAATCGCGACCGGAGACAATAGAATTTGAGCACCAAAAATGTTTGTGAACTGAAAAAACAAAACAAAATAGAAGGAATTTTCACAAAACTTCCTATGTGCTTAATCCACGAACAACTTCCTACTCCAGTCCACTTCTACTCAAAGCTCCACTACCATTGTATTTTTATTAGTGTTAACATTACAGTAGATATTGTCTGCATTTAGATTTGAATAATCAGATCAGTTTCGTATCTTAACGGATTAAGGCTAGAATTATAATAACCAAACGACTGCCGCACCATAAACATTCCGAATTACCCTAATCAACTTCCAATACCAAAACTCATAGTTCATTACTGCTCAAAATTCCTAGCTCAACTCTCGGCTAAATTAATCGGTTAATTACTCAAGGTACATCCTTTTACTTTTCAAGAAAATTTATACGAAGATTTACTTTTGCCTCGTGGCCTTGTCGGTTTTATCATTGTCATAGATTAAGATTATCTGTTATTTATAGTATTGATTTAATAAGCTTAAAGCGACGTGCGGTGTTAATTTGCTAAATGGTTTTATAATTTTACTGATTTATTCTCCAACTTTTAGAACATGCACAGAACCTTGAGCTGGCTGGAATAATGGAACAAATCAAAAATCAAACAATAGCATTTTAGGAAGTTTCTTCGATGGGCTTTTTTCATTGTTATCTTTTTAGTGTAGGCAATAAAAGAATCAACAGAGTTTAGAGGTCACTGCTTAAAGCTGATGAGGCTTTCTGGCCTCTAGGACTAACAGTTGTTGGGAAGATTTTTCTTCAATGAGCCTTTTTTGCTGTTATTCAGTGAAGGCAATGAGGAGTCGAAAAAGTTTGGTATTTTTTTATTGTTATAGCGATCTAGTAGTACAGTATACTAATAAGCCATTTGTCTTTAACTTAATCTACTACATTAAAAAAAACACAAAGCACACACCTCCTCTTATAGTCACTTTGTCTGTAATACTACAGTACATCGGTTTGACATGTACTCTGTCACAAATTCTTGCCTTCTAAACCAGTTCGAATGGATTAGTTCTTTTGAGTCTTCTCTGTATTTCCGCATTATCCAGGAGCTTGAGTGCCTCAGGATTCACATGCTGATGGAGTCGCTGTTCATGATTCTGTGCATACTTTTTGATGACGTTATCTACTGTTTCTACACCCAAGTCTTTATGTAGATTTTCATTTCTGATATACCATGGTGCATCAACGATACTACGAAGTACTTTATTCTGGAAGCGCTAAATGATGTTTCTATTGCTCTGTTTGGTGCAGCCCCAAAGCTGCACACCATAAGTCCATACTGGCTTGAGGACTTGATTATATAACAATAGATTGTTATACACTGTGAGAGCTGAGTTTCTACCCAATAGCCAGTACATCTTTCTGTACTTTAGATTCAGTTCTTCCTGTTTCTTCTTGACGTGTGGTTTCCATCTGAGTTTTGTATCGAGGGTTATGCCTAGATATTTAGCTGTGTTCCCATATGGTACAATCTTGTCATTAATGTATACTGGTGTGTAGTCTATTCGTTTGTTGGTGAAGTCGATATGGACCGATTTCTTTTCATTTAATTTGATGCGCCATTTCAGGGTCCAACATTTAACCTGATCTATAGCTGCTTGGAGTTTTTCAGTAAATTACATATTGCTGTCGCCTATCGCTAGGATTGCAGTGTCATCGGCGAATGTAGCAACAACATTTTGATCAGCAACAGTATCTTGACGTAATTCTTCTTCAACCCCACTCTCACTGACATCATCAGAGCTTACTGGCAGATCCGATGTGTATAGCAGATAAAGTATTGGTCCCAATACACTGCCCTGTGGAACCCCTGCTTGAATTTCTTTTAGATCAGAGTAAGCATTGTCTTGTCTGACTCTGAAGTACCTCTCAGTTACGTAAGATTGCAATATTTGTGAGTATTGAACTGGAAGCAACTTTTCAAGTTTATGGATCAAACCTTCGTGCTAGACTTTATCGAAAGCCTGTGCAACATCCAGAAATATAGCTGAGCAAACTTTCTTCTCTTCTCTTATGTAATTGTCAAAACAATTCTATGGACTTGATCAATTGTAGAGTGTTGATTCCTGACACCGAACTGATGATCCGGGATAATCTGTTGAGCTTCAATTATTGGTTTTAGTCTTTTCAATAGAAGTTGGTCAAATAGCTTGGACATAACTGGCAGTAGTGATATTGGACGATATGACATTGCTTCATGGGGTGGTTTTCCAGGTTTTGGAATCATGATCACTTCTGCCACCTTCCATAACTGTGGGACGCACTGAAGTCGAAATGAGGCATTGATCAGGTTGGTGAGCTTAATCAATGCTTTTTTCGGTAATTATTTGAGGATCTGTCCTGTGATTAAGTCGAATCCAGGAGCTTTTTTCGGATTTATATTAGTTTTTCTTTCTTTAATTACTTCAGTCAGAGTGACAAACGAGATTTCTCCTTCTTCCTGCTGTGTAATACAAGGCAAGGTTTCTGCGTTATCCACTGCATTAGGTTGAAATATTTCCTCAAGGTGTTCTGCAAATCTTCTGTCTTTTTGCTCATTGTTTTTAGCCCTGCTCCCGTCTGCATTTCTGATTGGGAGTGCATGCATGATTGGTCTTTTCAGGTTTTTTGGTAGTTTTTCATAGCGAATATTCTGCACTAGAATCATTAGTAAGTTTCCGTAGGAACTCGCCAATGGTATCGTTCTTTATCTGTTTAACTCTCGTCTCAGCTGAGATGTAAGATTATTTAGTTTAGTTTTATCCTGCGGGGATCTGGACTGTTGCCATTTTTTCCTTGCTTTTCTTTTTTCCGATAATAATTCCAGAATTTCTTTAGGATAGTTATTTCCTTTTAATTTCTGGTGTTTTTCCATGCTGTATGTTGGATATCAGCTATTAGTTTTTCCACCTCAAAGTCTAAATGTTCTGGAGTACGCACCGGGACTGCCAAATTAACTCGTTCTTCCAATGTTAGTCTAAAACTCTTCCAGTCAGTCCTTTTATTAGCTAGGCAGGGATTGTTTGGCTTTGAAATGATATGTTCGCTCAGAGTCAAAACAATCGGTGAATGATCCGAATTAAGCTCCATTGCTTGATACATTTTTAATTATATAAAAGCCTATCAGGTCAGGAATTTTTTCTGGATCGGTGGGCCAGTATGTGGGTTTGCCTGTTGAAACGACTTGACACCCACAGCTTTGGACCGCTCTTAGCAATTCCCTTCCTTTAGTTGTAATTAATCTGGATCCCCAGTGCGTATGTTTCTCGTTGTAGTCTCCGCCTATTATAAATCGATTTTCTACATTTTTGAAGAGTTCTTCATATCTTCCACATGTGATGTTGTGTTTTGGAGGAGTATACACACTAGCCAACGTAATGTTACCATTCTTAATTATAATTTTCCCTATCATTGCTTGCATGTCTTCTGCTTCAAATTTATTTTCCTCATAATGGCAAATATTTTCTTTGATTATTACCGCGAAAAAGTTTGGTATGCGCAAATATTTATTGAAACTGATGATTTTTTCAGGCTTTTAGTTCTAAAATACTGAAAACATCACCGGTTTCAATAATAGAGATGTTAAATACAGTTGAAAAATATAAGGACTAGGCACAAACAAGTGAAAACACCATCAATTAGGAAGATAAAAACGTAAAATTTCAATGAAACAAACCATTGTAAGCAATGCAAAAAAAATGTAGCAACAATTCGATAGAATGCTGCAAAGTGAAATAACCAGGAAACTTCTCTAAACCTCCAATTCCGCCACTTCTAGGTCGCAAACACACAGGCCCATTAGCAAATCTAAGGCTTCCTTTGAAAGGAAACAAAACCTCCTAATTATCTTGCACCTCGCAGCCAATATTAAAGTTAAATGGCATCTTTCGAATTAATTTACGGTTTTTATATCCAAATTGCATCATTAGAGCGTCTCTGTTCTCCCAATAATGCTCTCGATGGGTTTGCTTTGTCCGCATGTTATTCATCGGGTAATTGCTAATGAGAGGTTGATCGTTAGAATCGAATTTATGAACAAGACCGGGTTGCTTAAGCTAAAGCAAAAAATTCAGTTTCTTTAAAGGATTTTGGCGATGGTTGTAGTGCATATTTTCATTGATCCGATGCAAATTTGGCTGCAAAAATGTCCTCAAGGCGGCAATTAGCGATTTTCACTGCTTCAGTTCGATTACATAAAAACCGTACTTTTGGGCCACCGATTCGACTAAAATTATCGGTAAGTGATGATACGCGTATTTAAAACAACCCAATTAAAATTTATAGACCCTTATTAGGCTCCGTAAAATCTGCCAAAATTAAGCCATAAAAATGCACCAAAACTGGAAATGCAAAAATTATCCCTCAAATTCGCTCTTTTAAATTTCTTTGCTAAAGTTCTGTACATTGATCCGAAGAAAAATCGTATTCTACATTTATGCACCGAGCTACGCCACTGTCCCGTATCGAAACTCGATTACCGCTAAATGTTTTTAAAAGCTTCTGGAATTTGGGTTGTTATTAATTTTTTGTTCTTTACCATTCTAACGAGATGGTCGGTTAATTTAAATAGAGAAACTTGTCTAATAACTGTTCAACTGATTTCGGTACTGGCATGGGCCGTACTGTTTAATAAGGCATTATTAATAATTTTTAAGCCTTTGAATAATAATTATGTTAATAAAAAGAAAGCCCGTGGAATTAGAATATTTTACGGCACAGGGCGATTTATCATACAGCTGTTGTGCGGAATGGGAATTGGAGGTTTTATTTAAACGTTGGCGCTTGCTAATTAATTTTTATTAATAGTGGATATGTTTCTATTAATTGTGCCATTCGATTGAAATAGTTATTTCATTATATGTTTATATTATACATTTTATTAATAAATGCCCAGGTTGAAGATCCAAAAAGTTGGGTTGCCAGTTGAAGGAAGAGTACGGAGTACGTACACTAAATTGGACAATTTAACTTTTCAAAATAGTATTTGATTTAACCCAAAAAAAATAGCTTTTGGGAAAATTCGAGATTAGGATTTGGGACATCGGATTCCTAGGCATACAAATATTGACCATAAAACTTTAAAACATTATAAAAGAATGAAAATAAGTGGCATTCAATTCATAGTTCGTATGTAAAATGTAGTAACTTTTGTGATTTTTCCATCAAGATAAAATGTTAATGACTTTAAACTAACGTTAGAGTAGTAGTAGTAGTAGTAAACATCTTTATTTCTAAAAAAGGCTATCGACCTATCGGTCTTTCTGCCCTTGTTTAATACATGTAGTCTTAATCTAAATAAAAAACAAAGATGAAAATTTTCTTATTCTAGGTTAACAATATTATTAAATAAAATTTCAATGGCAAGAAAAAATTATTTTATTGTCCACTAGTCAGTTGCGTTTGTAAGTGTTCGAGTAGCGTTGATGTAGGGAAACGGAAGCGGGATTGTCTGGTTGGTCTTGTAAGACAAAGGGGATTCAGTATGGTCCAATTGTAGGGGTTGTTTGTCCATTTTGTCTGTAGATGTATGAGTCTTTCCGAAATCTTTGTCATGTTTGTGCGTTCGTATAGTAGTTGGGTGGAGGGGTTGTGTAGTGGGTTTTGGGGGTGTCTTATTCGTGTTATTAGTCTTAGTGCAATTTGTTCTGTTGTTTGTATATCACGTTTTGTCTTTCTGTTCCGTTGGTCATGAGTACATGTACTAACGTTAGATTTACCTCGTTATTAGCATAAGGTTTGATGGACAAAAAATGTTCGTCTATAGACGTTACTTGCCTAATATCGTTATTTAAATGCTATTAAAAACTCCAAACGGACTCCATTGAAAAGCAGTAAAATCTTTGTATTATCTCTCTATTAAAGTGGTGACGGATCAAAAAATCATTTAAAGTGGGCACCGGCCCATGCCTGAGCAACAAATTAAACCAATCGTGAATTAGTGTTTTATAAATTAATAAAGCTGACTGATTAACAAAGTTTTGACTGGTATTTTACAACGGAAACTCATAAATCTATTGGTAGTGATGTTGTGCAGAAATCTTCGGGCACGGCACTGCTAGGAACGCAAGAAACATTGTGTCGTACCCGAAGGGCTCGGCACAACTTCGACATTAAGCAACGTTTAGGGTGATTTCTCGTAACACAAACTCATAAATTCATTGGTACTGATGTTGTGCCGAGCCCTTCGGACACGACACTGATAAAAACGCTAGAAAGCACTGTTGCCTGTTTGATTCGCAGCTTGTTGTTCCTCTCTAGTGTCGTGCTCGAATGGCTCGGGACAACTTTGCCGTTTTGCTATCAAACAGCGTTTAGGGTGATTTCTGGTAACACAAACTCATAAATTTATTGGTACTGCTGTTGTGCCCAGCCTTTCGGGCACGATACTGGAGAGGAACAGCAAGCTGCGAATCAAACAGGCAACAATGTTTTCTTATGTTTCTATCAGTGTCAATGTCGTACCCGAAGGGCTGGGCACAACAGAAGTACCAATAAATTTATGAGTTTGTGTCACGAAAAATCACCCTAAACGCTGTTTGATGTCGAAGTTGTGCCGCTCATTTTGGGCATGAAACTGGAGAGGAACAACAAGCTGCGAATCAAACAGACAACAGAGCTTTCTATCGTTTTTATCAGCATCGTACCCGAAGGGCTCGGCACAACTTCGACATTAAACAACGTTTAGGGTGATTTCTCGTAACACAAACTCATAAATTCATTGGTACTGATATAAACGCTAGAAAGCACTGTTGTCTGTTTGATTCGCAGGTTGTTGTTCCTCTCCAGTTTCGTGCCCGAGACGATCGGCACAACTTTGCCGTTTTGCCATCAAACAACGTTTAGGGTGATTGCTGGTTACACAAAATCATAAATTTATTGGTTCTGATGTTGTTCCAAGCCCTCCGGGCACGACACTGACACTGATGGAAACATAAGACCACATTGTTACCTGTTTGATTTGCAGCTCGCTGTTCCTCTCTAGTCGCAATTGTAAAGGCAAATTTTCAGGAAGCTCTGGAAGAGTGTTTTGTAGGAAAAGCACAAAACTTGCACCGTTCAAACGATTAGGTAAAATAACTGGCCCAACCAAATATCGCCCAACAATTTCGGCCCACACCTAAATAAAGTAAATAACTTTAAATTCTGTTTGGTAATGATGAAATATGTGGATTTTGATCGGAATATTCATGCCTGTTTTGTAGATTTGGGATTCCTCGCCGCGTAAAGCAGGCTTTATCAGTGAAAAGGATACTTCTGTAAAAACAAACGTTCTGACTTAAAATGAAATTACAAAAATCATCCTTGGCTCTAAGTCTTGCGGTAACAGTTCTTGAACTTTTTGAAAATGATATGGATGCAACAAACTACGTCGTATAACTCGATTGACCGTGGACTGTGCAGGTATGTTAAATTGCCTGTATATTCTTCGGATACTGGTTTAGGGGTTCATTTCCAATGTGGAGTAAAATTTGTTCCTCATTTCTTGCGTTCACTGCGTAAATGCAACCTTCGTTATTGTATTGGCAAAGAGAGCCCGTCTTCCGAGCTTTCCGTTCAACATTAGCAAACGTTTGTCGATTTGGAATCACACGACTTGGAAATCTTCTTCGGTACTCTACCACACTTCTTCAGCAGTTACTCTCACAAAACAAAAACACTGTAGATTTTTCGCAACCAGTTGGCTTACCTACGGGTAAAGCGTCTAAACAGTAGCCTACATTAAAAATTTGAGCAAAATATCTCATAAACTGTAGGAGTTAAAGAGAAAATACTAATATTTTTTGAAAACTTTAACACCCTGTATCTCGTTAACCATGGGCCTGAGAAAAATAAAACTTAAGTGAAAACTTTAATTGTCTTGAGGTCCTCTACACGCCCCTGCTCTGTGTCCATAAGATTGTAAATCACCCTGTATAAAAATACTAAATTATATTTGAAAAAACTGAGTATTCAATAAGAAATTCTACTTAAATAGTAGAGTTCAAGAGAACTCGTTACATATTTACATCAGCTCTACAACGTTTTTGAGCTAAAAGTGAAAATGTTCTTATTGCATCAGAAAATGCATTCAGTGCATTTAAAGTCTTAAAATATATAATATAAAAAAACAATGCAATGATAACATTGCTTGATAAATCGCAAAAAATCGCAATGATCATCAAAAAAACGTATTTTCTGAATTAATTTGGCTGTGCAATAACAAAACGTGCCCTTAATCATCAAAGGAACGTATATTACACGTTAGTTTGACTTATAACGGAATTGATTATTCGCACAACTACTACTTTTCTAGCAAAACTATCTGAAAATTATATATGATTCCTGAATTAATTGAGACGTTGTGTGGACGTTCCTTGACGAATATCTGCTTTAAGAATCTAAGTCGTTCTATAATAAACAACGTCAGGATAACTCCACACTTGTATGTCATTTAATGACCGTTACAAAAACGTTTGACTTGCGCCAAAGTTTGAACATCCAGGAAACGTACATTTTAAGTCAGACAGAGAATGGGGAATTTAGAGGCGCAATAAGTTTCTATGTAAATAAATACTAGTAAGTTTGACTTCTCGAGCAGAGAAATGTAATTAACAACAATAATTAAAATATTAATAAAACTTAAAAAATAGTTATTAATTATATTAACTACTAAATAAATTAACCAAAAAAATTAGAACGAATTAAACTTAATCCGTTCCAATTCCACAAACATTCAACGCCCATGCGAACAACAAAATTAGAAAGTTGAGAACTTTTGAATCTTAAAGTTTCGGGTACTGAAAGTTTGAGGCGGTTTTGAAATTTGTTCCCATTTAGTTTTAATTTAATATCCAAATAAGTAAAGATCAGCAACGAAGAAACTCTCTCTAAGGCTCTCAAATAAGTATTTTATTTTATGAAATTTAGGGAATTTATGATGAATTTTAGACCCAAATGCAAACGAAACAATCCAACAATGTTATAAATTCGATTATTCGTGTTTTCTCTCCGATTTTTTTCCTGATACCGATCGCCGTTTTAAAAGCAAGAATACAAAATGAGCGTTTTGTAACAACGATTCCAGATCTATGTTACACGATGGTCAACTTTATGGGCCGTGATTGTGCCACACTGAATATGTACATATTTAGTACAAAGTTCTCGTATGGGTGCCACGTTTTACTTCACGTGCCAATAAATAGAACTAAATCAATAGTACTGGCCTCTGTTTCCTTGTTCGAAAACTCAAAAAGAAACTTAAAACGTATTTTGATGTTGTTTAGCGTTGCTTCATAGGCATCAGGTATTATCCACTTAGGCTATTCTAGAATGAGTTAAAAAAAATCAAATGTATTTCACTTTAGCTTTGCAGTTAGAACGTGCATTTGCGTATTTAATTTGGTTCGAACGTACTAAATAACAATCCCATTTAAGTTTTTCCTAGATTATTAAGCCTAGTAAAAGCCAGGCACCATTTGAGGATGCAAGAAAGCATTTTACTGCGCACATTCCTACTTCGCGCCACCTCATTTCCAACTCATGCGCCCCTGAAGACAAAGGGGATCATATCAGTGTTGGCCTCCTTTAAGTGAAAAATACTGGTCCTCTACAAGCAAAGTTGTTCGCAAATCTTACCTTAATTCATAAACTGACAAATAATGAAGACTGGCATTTGAAATGGACAAAGGATTGCTCCAATTTCGGTCTCTTCGGCCAGCTGAGCACACGTTGGAAATGCTGAAACCCACTAATAATTTTGTCAAAAAGCACGCGCCCATACAATCGACCCGAGTGGATTAGAAGGATCATCGACCATTACCAAATCTCAGGTAATGAGATACCTGTCAATCAAAGGAATTCAGATCACATTCCATAGGCGAAGAAATTAACATTTGATTGACAGGCGAGCGAGCCGCACTCAGTTTACATGGTTGGTGGTTTAAAGGCGAAAAAACGGGCATTTTACTTTTGTACGCAAACTGATTCGTCATCCTTCAGATTTCGATGCAAATGATTGTCGACTGTGTCCACAAAGGTGTTATGTAAAGTTACTAAATGCTACCGCGTATTCACGTACAAACCCACAGGAATTTTTCAGAAGGCGTATATTATACCATTGTTCGGGTCTTTGCATGTAAATGCAGCCGTGGTTTTAATTGTAACAGTTTTTAATTTGTGTTAAGCTACCAGCTACCCATGCTACACTCAGCCGATTGAATCCTGGAGAGAAAATTTAAAAAATCAGTTTAGTGCCTTGTTAAAAGCGTTTGACCGCATCCAACATCCACAAGCCGATTTGAACAGGGAAACATCAAAAACAGATTTGCTTCCAAGCAGACAATGATTTAGAAGAATGACCAGAAAGGGGCGTTGATTTTTTCCTTCAAGTGTATAACTGGCTCCAAGTGCGAGTAATTCTGTTGCATACATATTTATGATTTCCCAGCTGCTCCAAATGTTTATTAATAGGGCATTGTGTTTGAATCGTGTTAAATACTTGCTCGAAAATAAAGTGCTTGGGCTTGTTCACTTCCGAGAACGCCATTTTAAGTCGCCACAAGGCGTTTTTCTGCTATGATATCAAGCAATTTTTTATACCCGGACTTTAAACGCTAAATTATTTAGATTTTTTCATTTCATGAATCATTTCAGAACTGCTACTGTAACAATCATTGGTAAGCTTACCGCAGTTTGTTGGGGTGTAGTGGAGTTCAGCCATTCGAATCCCTGAAAGGAAATTATATGAATTTTAATTTGTGTGCAATTTTTTTATTTTTCAGTTGTGAGTGCCAATAGGAGCCTCTCTTTTTTTATGAAAGTAAAGAAAATTCAGGAATTGATCATCATCAGTTGGTCAAATGTGCCAAATTTGGGTTTTGGACTCGCCAAACTTGAATTATGCCAATAAATAAGTGAAATCTCCAACATTCAGTTAGAGAAAGCAAATATCAAGCGAAAATGCAGATTCTTCCGAATTCAGCTTCAACTGGATCTGTTAATTTGGACTTACCATTAAAAATTTTAACTTCAACACTGTACCGCTTAAAACTTGAATTCAAGCTCTTAAAATGTTGCTCTTCATTAAAAAAACTATGCCTCAACTTGAAAAAGCTAGATATTTCGAAATTGACCCATTCTATTCAAAAATTTGAACAGATTTGCTTCTACTCTTCAAGTGAACCCCAATCATGACTCAAGATACAGGCAAATTAAGGTCACCCTGTGTAGTATTTCCGTAATTGATTTGTGGTAAAAACTGAAAATATACAGGGTTCTTTAGTAGCAGAATCCTCACCAGATGGTAAAACCTGTTGATTGGACGTGTATTTCAATGAAGTTGCTATTTGGAGCTGGAGACTTTTTTTGTATCAGTTGTGACTTTTTTCCACGCAAAATTGTTCATATGTAGTTATTTAAACTTTTTGTATATTTTCCTGACTGTACACTAATTCATTCCAATGTATTCCTGGGTTTCAGTCAATGTTATTGTTTATTATTTAAAATGTTACAAATACGTTTCGGTGTCTTTATCCACCATCATCAGTTTGTATGTTTAGATGTTCCTTCCTTTACATTTGGTTGGATATTGAATTGAAATATCAATATTCAGGAAAAACTGAAACCCAGGAATACATTGGAAAGTTATTTAAACTAAAAATTTATTTAAAATATTGTGTTTTTGTCAGGAGATTGCAATCTCTTTTCATTTTAAAATGAGTCTTTGATGAAGTGCCAGTCGTTTGAAAAAGTCCCAAATTTGCATTTTTCCCGTGGGAAACTATCGTACTTTGATAGACGGAGCTCTTAGCGAAACATACTGTATGTCTTCCAGTGTTCTTCAGGTGTTGGCTAGAAGTATTCAGCTCCCTTAACTTTTAGAAGAGGGAGACACAGAAGTGTCTCATTTGAAGTAATTTCTTGACTTCATCCTATTCGATTGTTAGTGTCTTTAAATTGGCTCTAAGGGCAAGAAAACACAGAATGGACATTCTTGCTCGGAATGACAGAAAATGTACTTTATGAGCATAATTATAAGTTTCTTTTAAAGATTTCCTAATGGGCTGATAAAAACCACATTGATAAAACGTGGTGTAAGTAGAATGGATTTTGATCGGTTTTGGTCATCTTGGATCCAGTTTGAAGGTTTTCTCTTCAAATCGTCAGTTCATTGGGCCAACGTTCACTTGCTGGTTCGTTGCGATGCTTCGTCCCTAGGGTGCTATTCTAGTATTCTCTTCGTCCATCTATTATCTAACATTCTTCTTTTCAACTGCATACATCTTTCTATTTTCACTTCTATATAGTCATGTTGTTCTTCTACATAGTTCTCCGTTTGCTTTTTTATTTCGCAATCTCCGTTATTTTACTTTTGCTGGCAGTTTTTTGTGTAAATATTTCAGTTTCCAAGACAATATGTCAATACCTAAAGGAATCATTAATTAAATTAAGCCTTTCGTTTGAGGATTTATATCGGAAAATATCCGATTTAAATAAATTTCTGCCCCCTAAATGCAGCCCAAGTCAATCCCATTGTTCTTCGTTCGTAGGTCTGATTTTCTCCACTCATTTCTCATCGCATGTCCTAAGAAGTTGAAATTTCGTCTTTCGGCGATTAGGCTACAGCTCATGACTAGATTTTTCATAGGTTGTGTCTTCGCCAAGTTAATTTTGACCCCTAATTTTTAGAAAACTGCTAATAGTTCTGAGGCCATTTCAATTGCTTCATCTAGTCGGTCTGAAATTAGCAACATGTCGTCGGTTAAGCTTTTTCCCATACACGCTTATGCCTTTATTATCTAATTTAATCTTTCTCAACATATTCTATCAGAGTTGTCTTTGTCTGGAGCTCTACTATGATGACCAAAAGAACTTGTATTACTATAAATGCTAAAAAGGATGAAAAAATTCAAACCTTCGATCGCTTTTGAGACGATTGTAGTCTGTTTTGTCGGGAACGCTTTCCACATATTACTAAATTTCTTTATTTGACGGCAAAAGAAAATAATCAACTTTATCCATTTTAGAGTTCACTCGAGAACCAGAAAACTGAACATGCCAAGGAGTACCAGCTTCCATTGCATTACAGCTCAAATTTGAATAATTTATCCAGTCTTTTTCTTTGTCAGCTATGATCTGCCCACACCTGAACAAAGGCCTCTTTCATTTGTTTCCCTGCTGTTCTGTCTTTCGCTGTACGGTACCATCTTCCTCCTGCTATCCTTTTAACATCATCCAACCTTCTCGTATGTGGCCTGCCGACACTCCTCCTTGTTCTGTCCACACTTGGTCTGGCAACATGCCCATCGATTGCCACTTAAGCTCAGCGATGTCCATTATATTCACTTCTTATTTCTTAGTTATGGATTTTATCTCGTAAGCAGCGCCAAGCATTGCCCGCTCCATGGCCCTTAGCATTGCCTTAAGGTTATTCGTCTACTTCTTGGTTAACGCCTTTGTCTCAAGACTATATGTTGCGACAGGCAGGATGCATGTGGGAAAGACCTTTCACTTAAGGTTTACAGGGATGTCAGGGTTTTTAACTATATGACTCAGTTTTGCAAATGCCATCCATGTCTGCCGTTTGGTTTTCCTTTCCCATTTTAATGACATGACCAAGATATATATATTCGTCAACACTTTCCAAAGTTATGCCTGTTATTCTTATGCTTTCCTCAGTCCTGCTAATTATTTTGTTTTTTATAAATTCATTCTTAGTCCGACCTTATTTGTAGCTTCATTTAGTTGTTCTAGCATGTACTTAAGCTCCAGGATATCTGACTAATAAGCCCTATGTCATCAGCGAAGCGTAAATGGTTTAAAAAAGTAACATCAACGTTTACACCTTTATTTTGCCACGGCAGCTTTTTAAAAACGTCTTCCAAGGTTCTGTATGTGTTCTTAAGAAGGGTAGAATAACTTGAGTCAATCATTGCTCTATCCATTTCACGCAGGACCGCCCATGTTTCAACGGAGTCAAATGCTTTATGAAAGTTTATAAAGGCGGGAAATTAATTGGAATATTATACTCCGTTGTCTTCTCTATTAACATTTGAATGGTCTGCAAGTGATCCACAGTGCTGTATCCCTTTCGAAATCCTGCCTGATCCACTGGTTGATAGGCATCTAATCTACTTGTTAGTAGTTCATATAGGTGGAATAGAAGGCCGATAGGTCGATAATTTTCAATCTCCGTGATGTGGCCCTTTTTATGAAGCAGAACAAACTCCGCGTTGTACCTTGTTTCAGGGATGTTACCTTCAGATAAACATTTATTAAACAACACCTGTAGAATTTGTTCCATGAAGCATCCGCTCATTTTTAGCATTTCACAGGTTACTCTGTCTTCACCTGGCGATTTACGGTTCTTCTTTTGTCCTAGTGCCACCCTTATTTCCTCTTTGGTTATATCAGGAATTTCTTCTGAACCTACATTGTAAATGGTAACTTTCTGAACATTTGGATCCAGCATAACGGAGGTGTCCAAACGAGAATAAAAGATTTCCACATGTGCCATCCTCATCCTTTGATCGTACAGGGTTCTGCTTTTCCAGGCGAAAGTCTCGATCTAAGAACTTTCATGTTAGAGTTATCCTCAATTACGGTTTGAATTGTTCTGGTACTATGGGATCTGACATCTCTCTTCACTGCCCTCTGTATCCTCCCGTTGAGCTCCTGGTGCGCTGCTGCATCTCTGGATGTTGTTTTCCTTTATCGTTTAGGCTTTAGTGTGCTTGGCGTTAGCTTACTGTCTCTTGGTATTTTAACTCTGGGACAAATTTTCAGCTAACATGTAATTAAGGAAGATGTCCTCGCGTTGATTGCGTCTTCCCAAATCGAACCTTCCAACATTATCTGGATCTTCCTCTATTTTCCCTTCGATTTATGCATTAAACCCGCCGATAATCATTCTGAAATGTGTTTTTCCTTTATTTCAGTGCGTTTGATATGTCTTCATGTCATGGAACAACTGTTTTATTAACAAGAATGGCGACACCTCCAACCCCGCGATTGTTGTCGGAGTTGTTTTGATAAAGCTGATGACCTGATTTTCATATATTGCTTTTCTCTCTCCCGTAGCCGTATTTCGCACAAACCAAGTAAAACCGTTTGATATCCTCAAGTTCTTTCTCTAAATGTTCAAGACGTTCAGGAATACTCATTGTTCATATAGTTTGGATGTGACTTTTCTTGCTCTTAGCGGTAAAATCGAATGTTTACCTCCCCCAGAATCCACGAGGCAGCCTGAATTTTGTTCAGCATGAGATTCTGTGCCAGAAGCACTAATCATCTGGGGTGTCCAGTCCATATCCACAGTGTCCAGTCCACATCAGAATTTTAACTTTAGAAGGATTTAGCATTTAAGACGCCGCGCTTGCCCAGCGTGTTGGCGAGTGGGATTGAGTGTTGCATTTCCTCAACTCTCTGTTTGAACAGTTATACCGCTGTTACTCGGTCGTCAGAGCCTCGCTGGTTTTCTTGCAGGGTGCACCGATTAGCCAGATAGCTACCACACGAGCAGGTGAGGTTGACATTTCGTCAGGTTTCTTTTCCCTTTCTTACCTTCGACCCTTACACCCCTCGATCATCATACGATACCTTATCGAGTAAATATCATGAAATATATGTCTGAAACATGAACACTATGTGACTCCTTTACACACTTCATTTACATTGTCTTACCAATCATTGAATTTTAAATCTTTCACGAACGTAAAATTGACTAAGAACACAGCCCCTCACCAAAGACTTCATAGCTGCGAGACACTCTGTATGTCAACTGAGTATGAAACCGATTACCGGTGGCCTTTTTTCCATATTGCATATGGAAACCTATTAAAACAATTAAATTATAAGACAAGTTACTTCACATGTGAACAATGAGCGCCCTATTAAAACAATGGTTTAAATCAGGTTGAAAAGTCGAGAACAAAAGCTGCGCTCAATGTCACGTATGGCGCGTTTTAGTGACATATGATTTAACGTATATTATGTTGTGGGGCAACAAGATGCAATGTAAAAATAATCACAATCATTATGCAGGTGGTAAGCGGCGGTGGGCAAAGGTCATACAAGTTGAAATTGATGTTACATCAGAAATCGTTGAGGCACAAATTCCTCGATTTATTAGGCCATTTTTCTGCAGCAAACACGGAACAGGTTTACGGCACGAACGTAAATTTTAATTTAGTTGTCTAATTCTTCATTGTAATTTTATCAGTTGGAAAACATACAGCATTCAAAGCCAAAGTGAAGTGAACTTGGTAAACCTACTCAACGAATCCATCGAAAGAAACCTAACTAAAGAAATGGAAGCAGAAAAAAGGTTGCTTTCTCTTAACAACCAGCTATAAAGAATTAGAGTATAGAAATCAAAAATAACGCCGAAGATTTGATGACGACAGAGTCTTCTCAGCAAATAATCTAAATGATTTGAAGACGCTCGTAGAAAAAGCGAAAAGCACACTCGTAAAAATGAAGAAAGCATTTTGCTCCAGAGGCTGAAGTATCGACGAAAAAATTACATTAATCAAGAGAGTAGTGATCTGCTTTCAGTTCTCTATTAGGGAATAGAGGGACTCAAAATCTTATCCTGGTGCATGCTGAGGATGTTGAGGAAACCATAAGGAAATTCCACTAACCATAGGGAAGGAAACAGACCCGTCCTTGGGACAGATCTTGCGAGGAAAACAATATGAGTTAATGATAGTGTTTTGCAAAAGCTTGTCTTTATGTCTGAAGAGTTGTGACACCAAGGTTATGTATACTGGTTGCTTAGTTCTTTCCATTGCGTGCGATCTTCTGCCGCTCTTAAGTTGGCTTGCAATGGTTGGCCCGTTATGTTCTTGATTTGGTCCAACCATCTAGACAGGGACCTGCCTCGCGGGCTTTTCCCCTCAATCTTGCCCTGTACGGTCAACTTCTCCACGTTGTCTTGTCCTCTTCTGGTTACGTGTCCAAAGTATTTTAGGATGCGCTTTTGGCATATCATTGACAACTCGGTCTTGCATTCCTATTTCATTTATTAACGATGCATTAGTTGTCAGTGCCGTCCAAAGCACCTTTGTGTGTGCTGGAGCATTCACCTCCAGCACCACATCTCAAATGCATCTATGCGTTTTCGTTCGCATCCTCCCTTGCTAGTTATTAATGTTTGCAAATAAATAACAAACTCGACAACGTCCATGTCATGATGCAGGTTCTCCAGTTGTACTGTTTTATTCCTATCGATGAGCATTAGCTTGGTTTTGGTTCAATTAATCGCCAAACCCAAGGGTTAGCTAGTTTTACCCAAAGTGGTATCTTCAGCGTCTCTCAAATTGCTTATCCTCTTGCTATTGACTGCTACTCCTCCCTTGAAATTTTCTAATGCGCGTCTCATTATAAATTCACCGTACGCATGAAATAGTCTAGGCGACAATATGCAGCCTTGATGCACCCCTTTGCTTACCTTAAAGACATTTGATGTTTTGTTATCAAGACTTACTTTTATACAGACTGCTTACGAGGTATATTAGGTGCGTTGGGACTCTCATTTCCTTTAATACACGCCATATATATTTCCACTGTACACAGTCAAAGGTCTTCCTATAGTCCATAAAACATAGAAGCCTGGGTGTGTTTTACTCGCGGGCCTTCTCTTTTAGTTGCCTGATGTCAAATAACTGGTCCCTGGTCCTTCTACCCTTGACGAAGCCTGCCTGTTCCGGGGAGATTTGGGGTTCCAGGTATGTTT
This sequence comes from Dendroctonus valens, assembly GCA_024550625.1. Lineage (NCBI taxonomy): Eukaryota > Metazoa > Arthropoda > Insecta > Coleoptera > Curculionidae > Dendroctonus > Dendroctonus valens. Next base: position 895,990 of record JAJTJO010000010.1, read on the forward strand.
GTAATTTTCGGTCCATTATTCTCAGGAGAATTTTACTCGCATATGATATTAAGGAAATCATTTGGTATTTTTGGCACTTCATTGTAGTCCACCTTTTTGTGTATCGGGATAAAGGCTGATCTAGACCAGTCCTCCGGCCATCGTCCAGCGGAAATACCATCTAGTCCTGGAGTGTTATTTAATTTTAGTTGTATTACGGCCTCTTTGATCTCAGAGATAAGGATATCGGGCTCTGATTCTGTTTGCGGTCCGTCTTCGTTTTGTTGTCATTTGTAATGTCTGTTTCCTCCTTGAACCCCTCTTCACGGTACTGTTTCCATCTGCCAAGCACTTGGTGGTCTTCTCACACGGTGCTTCTATCCTTATCTTCAATTTTAAGTGTTCTTGGTTTGAATTTTCGTGTCAGTTCTTTCATGTAGGTCACGAGTGTTATTAGCAGTTTGGTGCTCCTCTATTTCATTGTCCTCCTCGGTCTATATTGCCTCTGAATCTCTTTGTTCAGCTGTCTGTGCTGGTCTTTGCTTGTTTGCGTGGTTAAACTTTTCATTTTTAGTTATTTCCTTTTGTTACTTGTCTCAAGAGTTCCTTGTGTTATCCAGTGTTTTTTCGGGTCAGTGAAATTTTGTGCTTGTCGGAGAATCTTTGCTGTTTCTTCTATGCAATTTTTTAGAAGATTTGGAAATCAAGATGTAGAACAGGAATGACGATATGCCTGTTCTGGATCTTGATTTCCAAATATATTTTCTTTCTTGGTGGAAAGTGAGATCTGGATTCCTGCTTGAAATTGCTCTTTAGATTCTTCTGTCAGTCGAATGCTCTTATACCTGCATTTTATTTTCTTCAGGCGTAATCTAAATTTCATTATTAATAGTTCATGGTCTGATCCGCATTCAGCTCCAGGAAATGTTTTCCAATCTTTTATTCAGGACTTCCATCGTGAATCGGTCATGATATAGTCGATTTGATTTCTGTACCTGTCTCCTGGAAATTTCCAGATGTATATTCGTCTAGGGTAATGTTGGAAAAATGTGTTGGCTACAGAAAGGTTATGTTCCTAGCAGAATTGAAGCAATCTCCTTTGTCATTCCTCGTGCCGAGTCGGAAGGGTCCGATTAACTCGGTTAGCTCTTCTTCTATTATATCGGTTCGTCCCAGTTTAGCATTCATGTCTCCGAACATTATGAGGATTTCGTAATTCGGTAGTTGAATTATAGTGTTGACTAACTGTCTTTCTATTCTTCGGAGGAGTGAGTTGTTGGCGCATAGGTCTGTATGATGTTGACGTTAAAAGGTTGAGCCTTTAACTTCAGGGTTATTATTCGGTCATTTATTACTTTATATCATAGAACTGCTTTGGTATTGGATCTTCGTATTAACACAGTTGCACTACTCCGTTGCGACTTTCGGTTTCATTGCCGGAGTGGTATATTGTGCATCTGTGCTTGTAGTGAAATGCCCGGTTCTTTTCCAGTGCGTCTATGCCATTCCCAACAAATCAAGTTTGTATGAGAGGGCCTCTTGTTCGACAATAAATAGTTTTCCTGTTTGAATCATTCCTCGGGTGTTCCATGTCCCTATTCGCTTCAGTCTACGTACATTCATCGAGTTTTGGTTGGCGTGGTTCAATATTGCATCCCCCGGAGGTCCGATTGGGCGACCTATTTAGTACTCCGGAATATTTCATATTCTACCAAACCATGGTGTTCTCTTGGGAAAGTTAACTAAGGTGGTTTCCCGTTGCCTTCCTTCATTGGTAAGGATGGGTAGGGATGTTAGAATGGTTTAGGACCTGATGTCCCCAAGAAGGTAGGTGGGGAACATCAAGGGCATTGCGCGGGCAGGCTTGCCGCGCCCTGAAATAGATCTGTATTCTCTGGGAGTGAGAAGGGTAAGTACCCGCTACCGAAATCAAAATGACATGACTCTTTATTCAAATGCTCCTTCCAGCTTAACATGGTTAACCAGAGACCTTGGTAGGATTATAGGATATGTTGCTTCTTGTTGGCTAGACAACAAAAATCTTCATATTTCGACGGTGATTGATGGACTTCTATATATTGCAATTTCTTCCATTTTCACCAAACGTAAATGGTACCAAGTTTGAAGAGTTTGCATTTTTTTAAATTGTATTTACGCAATTTTACAGCCATTATTCCAGTCACAGGCTGTAATATCTAACAACAAATTTTGATTGGGAGTTGATGATCTTTACCTCCAAGGTACATGTGTTGATACATTTGAGAAATCTGCTTCAAACGTTCACCTCCACATTTCTTCTAGATAGAGAAGATCTAGAAATAGTTTTTATAGAGTCGACAATTTACGTAACAGCAGAACATTTTCACACCATTTCCGGATCCATAATGGAGTTTTGTGCAATTTCTCCATTTAAAACCGAAAAAATATCTTTCAACTTCTGAAAACTTTCGTTTTTTGGTAAAACATCGTTTAGTTTTGTTTATAGAATTTGTCAAATTCGGCCGAAGGAACACGGGTTTAGGAAGGAAAAAGTTTGTTAAGTTTGTTCATTTATAAATTTGGAAACTGCGTTGTTATTTGTTGCTTCCAGTTCTTTCGAACAAATTAAATAACTTTTGGTCGGTCAAATTCGATGCATTGATGTTTATGGATATTTTTCTAAACTGCACACTTCGGGTGGATTGCTTTCATTAAATTGTTGTTGGTCTTATTGAAACAAAAATTTTAAAAAATTGAAATAAGCACAAAAAATGTGTCAAATGACGTGTTTCAACAAAAGGATTTGGATTTTATTATTTACGAAAATCATAATGCCTAGAAATCCGGACTCCAGTGATAAGGAAGGCAACGAATTGGCGGAAAGCGAACGCTTAGAATAAATTATCGGGTATCAGCGAGAAGATGATGGATCAGCTGCAACATCCAAAGGGTGTGAGACATCTCGAAGTGCATCAACCACCTGTTGGGAGAGAATTCATCAGAACTTATCGGAGTGTGTGATCGTGCGGGCCCGACGGCATTCCTGCGGAACGCGAGCCGATTTCTTGCCTTGATTTGGTAAAAAGTGTTGTAGGAGATAACGTATAGGACTTGTCCGTTTTTGCATCGTTCCTCTTTAAAACCCATCTCGCTCCTAATTGCTCAAACTCGTCACCCATGTGGGTCTTCACCGGCCTAAACACCGTAATTATTTCTTCACTTTAAACTACACCTTTCAACTCGTAACCTACGCCCGACCCGAACACGAGAAAATTAGTCTAATATTCCGATGTGGGTTACCAAGTTAGACGAGAACAATAGTCCATTAATCTTTGTCGTTCAGGTTTTTTCCTGTTTTGCATTGCAGGTTGGTTTCGGGTAACATCTGAATGTGACTCATTTTCCAACACCACTACTCACTCACTTTTAATTGTTGCTTTACATTTCATCCATTCGAAGAATCTTCTGTAAAGAACCGAATCAGCTAAACATGTTTCTAGTCTGCATGATACCAATTTTTTTTTACAATTTACATTTTACAATTTACAATTTACAAAATTTAACAACTGATTCTCATAACATCATGATTTCTGAAAAAGCAACTATCAGGCAAACGTGTTGTTAAAAAACAATATAAACGTTTAAAATGGAACAAGATTCAGCAACAAATTTTCACGCTGAGCAAGAAAAAGAAAATGACGACAAAGATAAACGGGAAGAGAAAAACCTGAAATGAAGCAATTTACTTGGATAAGCAATTGTGAGGGTAAGGGCCTAATAATATGTTGCTTGTGGCTCCAATATGGAAACGCCTAAGGAAAAAAACAACCTATAGGAAAAACCCTTTCAGACAAACCGATATGCAAATGACACAAAATTGTTAATAAAAATGTGTGAAAGATTGCAAATGTATTATCATTTGGAATAGGGAATATTAAACAAAAATTCTAAACTCAACAGATGAAGCCAAAAGAGTTAGGAAACTGAAACTTATTTTACAAAGCAGATTGATTTAAAAATATAAATAAAATAAAGAAATAATGCAGAAAATATCCTGGACGCAACCACATTATAAGAACAATTTTCCAGTCATGACAACAGCTTACAAGAAGTTTAAAGAAGCGGCCTAATAAAAATGAGTTTAATGCTTCAACTGATCTACACGACCGGCAAAATTTCCTCACACGGGCGAATTTTTATCTTTTTATCGTTAGAAAAGAAGCAAAGGCTCCAAAGAATTGCCACGATTCGTCCCAAAAGACATAATTTAAAAATAACTTTAACCGCAAACGCGAATGAGAATATGCCCACCAATTTTTATGCGTTTTGTAAATTACGAAAGAGCTCACAAAACAAGAAGAAGTCTATAGATAGAGAAACGGAATCTAAATGAAGGAGACACACGAATAACCGCAAATATCTACTAGAACCCAAAAGAACATCGTCCAAAAACCATGTAGCTCAGGTTGAACATCATGAAAGCAAATACGAGTATAATAGCAGCAAGCAATACGATAAAAACAGCGACAAATATACAACAGAAGTAATAAAGTAAAAAAGTAAAAAAAATAAAAATTGGATTCAGCATGATAAATATTTCAACGGCAAGGAAAATTAGAACAAGACGCCAGAAATACCTTATGGAATTTAACAAAATATAGCCGCATAAGTTCAAATGAAGACGCTATTGTGCATCAGTCTATTCCTGTAAAATTAGATTATTCGTAGTTGTTGTTGTAGATGTCTTCAGGAGCCGAATCATGAACGATTACATAGGATATGTGTAAAATACCAGAAAAGTTAAAGGAAACATTAGCAAAAGCGTCTTGTACAAACCATTGTATGAATCAATCACCAGCAAAATCAAGGCTTTCTCAGCTATAAAATTTCATTTCAAATGAACGTAAACTTGGCTTAATTTAATAGACATGAGAAAGATACAGTGCTTTTAAAAGTTACTGACTAGGGTTTTCTCCTAAAGCTCTTGGACCACAACTTTTAGATATATTGCTGAGACCCATCCTTAGCTGAATGCCCTGCATATGCACAGTATGTTTGTGTTCACACATTTTGATATTTGCAATGTTAATTTCCTCGTATCCGAGCCAGTTATTGTTCTTCGAGGTTTATTTATTCTTTATTCTATTTTCATCCTTGATTTTGTTATGAATTTATATCTTTAAACCTTATTTTATTAATAATTTTGTCTAACATTTGATGGTTGCTAGTCGTTGTCCAGTCTTGTTGTCGACAATCTTGCGTATCTGTTTCTTGCTATCGGATATCTTTTTCTTCAACTCATTTATTTCCTTTGTTCTCTTCTATTACCATTGTCACTTCCTCAGGGTTATGTGGTTTTACATCTTCTCAAATTGCTTTGGATATTTCTATGTTAATAACTCTTTGCTGCGTAACGTTTTTTGATTGTTTCACGTCCAAATTTGTTGTTTCCTTCTTCTGATTTTTTCTCACTACTCCATTTTCACTGTTTTCTTTTGACCAGTTCCAGCCATTTTCAATTTTATTTCTCTTTTTCTCATTGTGCCGTTACTTATTCATTTGTCTGTTCTATGTCTAAATTGATCATCATGGCATCGTTACTGTAAGCCATAAATTTAAGAGCTGTGCTTATTTGTCTGCACTTTCTGCTATGAGTAACTTCTTACAAGGTTTTGTACTAACTTTCATTGTTTCATTTCTTATATTTGCTGCCCATAGAGAACTTATTTCGAACTGTGACTTCCTGTATTATATTTGTTGCTTTTGAAATGATCAAGTAAATTGTAATTCACAGGTACTTTTAGATGTAGACTGCAGTGATCTGGGTTCAAAGTCACTTTTAGAAGTAAACTTTACTTCTAGAAGTAAAAGGACATAAGATTGATATTTGTGTACTTTCGGAAACCAAAAAGAAAGGCAAAGGCAGCACAAAATATGGCGAGTACATCTTAATCTATAACGGCAAAGACAAGAACGATAGAGCAACCTCCGGGGTCGGTCTACTCATACGTGAGAGGCTCCAAAACAACATCCACAACACAAAATATATTTCCGATAGAATACTGCAGGTGACCATCAGCCTACAAAAACCCAAACACACAACTACTAAGCGTCTATGCTCTAGATACTGACAAACCGAAGAACGAAGTAGATAAATTCTATCAGAATATCCAGGCAGTACTTGATAACCTACCAAGACAAGATGAGGTGATAATACTGGGACACTTTAACGATCGAATTGGAAACAACGTAGGACCCGGTGTTAAAAACCGATTCAACGAAGAAAGTAACAACGAATCCGGATAATTGTTAACTCAGATATGCGCTATTAACGAACTAAGAATTAATAACACATACTTCCCTCACAAACCACAGCACAGATTTACTTTCGAAAATACTCGAGGGCAGAAATCAGTGATTGATTACATAATTATAAATAAAAACATTCACCCAAATATAATCCACAGAAGAGTCTTAATATCTGAAAACGCGGGAACTTAGTACTACGGGAATCATAACTTAGTACTGGCCAAAATAACTACCAACGTTCAATACACTCAAAAGCAAACACCCGTTAAAGTAAGCAAAATAAATATTGAATCACTTACAGTCCCATCAACAAAACTCCTATACCAACAAACACTCAATAAGAAAATAGAAAGTAACTACATTGTAGAAACCGATAACGCTGAAGATGCCTGGCAAAAAATTAAATCAAACTTACTCAAAGCCGCCGAGGAAGCTGTTGGGAGAAGGACATCAAATAAGTCTACCAAACCAAACACAAAACCATGGCTAAAGGAAGGACTAAGGAAGTCAAAGAACTAGTAAACGAAAAGGGCAAAGCATGCAGATCACAAACCTTAACACTGGATGAATACAAAGCCGAAAGAAATACAACCAACAACAAAATCCAATACATTAAAAGAGCACATTGGGAAAGTTTCTCGGCAGAGATGGAACACGAGCTTTGCGGAGGCCAGAGGAAGATTTGGAACATGTTAAGGGATAGGTAAAAACCAATCAACGAACATATAAACATAACGAAAATTGCACTTAACGATTGGGAAAAACACTTCTGTCCACTCTATAGCGATGACAGAGACGCAGCAAATCCTGAGACAGAACAGCATACTAACAACACTGAAGAACTGTGGATCGTGTCCGATGAGAGACTGAAACAATCGATCACCAAACTGAAAAACCGCAATTCCACGGGAATAGACGAAATATCCAACGAATTGGACGGAGGGAACTCACTATCCAGAGAGCTACACGTACTCTTTAACAAAATCATAGAATCCAAAAAAAGACCCAGAAGACTATCGAGAAATTACGCTTTTAAGTTCAATAAAATACTGGCCGAAGATATATCCTCTCAAGGCATATGCGAAGAGCAACAAGGCTTCAGAAAAAACAGGTCAACAGTAGATGCCATCTTTGCTATCAGGCAAATTGCTGAAAAGGCTATAGAATACAACAAAACACCATATATGTGTTTTATAGATCTTACGAAAGCATTTGACCGAGTAAGACTCACTGATGTTGTGAAACTTCTCAAAAAGAAAAAGGTCCACCCGGATATTTTAAGCATTGTTGCGGAGTTAAACAATAACAACTGGCCCCGAATACAAGTGGAATGCAGAAAGACACCCAGACTACCCATGAAAACTGGAATGAGACAAGGCTATAGCCTAAGCCCCATCCTCTTCAACTTGATTATGGACGAACTGATAGCGTAAGTTAAAAAGGTTGGAAAGGGATCCTCACTAGGGGACAAAGAACTAAAAGTAATTTGCTACACGGACGATGCCGTGCTGGTCTCAGAGGGTGAGGACAACCTGCAGAGAATGCTTTATCAGTTCGAAAAGACAGCTACCAAATACAACATGGAAATATCGGTAGCAAAAACAAAAGTGCTAACCATCTCAAAAGAGTCCAGAAGATGTAAATTGGCTATGTACAATAAACCAGTAGAACAGGTGATGAGCTTCAAATATTTCGGCGTCAACATCATGATCAGCAGAGACCTCCAAGAAGAAGTAAAGTCTCAAACAATCAAAGCAGCTTCAATATCAGGATTCCTTAGAGATGTAATATGGAAAAACAAGCACATACCCATTAAAAGCAAAGTCCGCATATATAAGACCTGTGGGAGACCTGCTGTGACTTACGCTGTAGAAATAAGAGCCGAAAACTCCACAACAAAAAGGATTACCCGCACAGCAGAGATGAGGTTTCTAAGATCCATAGCAGGCTACACACCAAGGGACCACAAAAGAAATGAAGACATCCGAGACCTTTGCGATGTCCAAGACACAGTTAGATGATGCCGAAGCAGACGTCGCGAATGGAGAGATCATGTTGAACGGATGGACGACAACAGATTGCCGAAGATTGCAAGAGATGGTCTTCCAAGATCCAGCAGACCCCCTGGACGTCCACCCATACGTTGCATGCAAGCTGGAATTCGTCATCCCAGATACAACTCAAAGAAAGTAGAGAACAAGGCAGATGCCTTACAAAAAGGAAGAAGGAGAAGAAGAAGTTAAGTGTTGAAGCTGATCAAGCAGTAAAAGTAGGTTGCAATAAATGTTTATGTCTCCAGGAACTTTAAATTACTTTTATTCATTATTATTTTCCATCGTTCTTTCATAGACTAATTGCAAACAAAACGTTGTCGATATTTCCCAACTAACACATCATGTGCAGTAGGTAGCTTATTAATTTTGAATTAATGTAATAAAAAAGAATTGCAACATTTTCATGACATGAAATATCAGCCGGACTACAGCCGTATAATAACCCTGTACCAAACGATTCTGTCCGGCCTATTTTTCATCTACCTCTAGGTCAACAATTACGGATCTTTTGTGCTTAAGACCGAGAAACGTCACAGTTAATTATGATGTTCGGTATAAAATTTGGCTTAATGCGTTCTTTATAACACAAAGACGGTTTGACGGTGAAAAATTGCACTCTTCGTCCATCTTTGGGAAGCGCTTTTTCGATATTATTAATTCGTTTTTAAAGACGGACTTGTTCTCACACATTAGCGCTGCTTTTGTTTATCAATTTGTAGGTGAATTGAGTGATTAGCTGGCGCGGATGATTACTTTGCATCGTAATCGCCAGTTTGCCTTGATTTTGACATGCAGGAAGAAATTCGTGATTGATAAATAAATGCCGATAATCAACGAAATTAATTAGGTGATGTGTTGAAAGTGTTGGGTTGAATTGAACAATCAATGTTTGTACGATTTCTTGTTCCTTGTTGCAACGCAAATTGAAATAGGGAAGTTATTCATGGAAACATCACACACACATGCACGAATGGATTGATTGAGGCATCCTCTGATGTTAACAAATGGAGTTGGAGTTTGTAAGACATTAAGAAAACACGTGTGAGTTCCCACGAGCTGCTTCATATATCTTGCTGTGTTAACAATTAGCCGCAATTGACCTGTTAACAGACCTTACACCTTCGCCGAGTCTTTGCTCATTTATTATGCCGGGATACTCATTAAACCTCTATGGAAACTATTTGTTTTGGATTGAATCCGTGGGCGGAATTCGTTAGGGATTAGCTGTACCGGTAATATCTCAAATAACACCAAACATTCCCATTAATCCTCTGATGAGTCAATGTCAATGCATGATCTAATAATCAAAAGGAAAAATTCAACTCCCACTAGCAGGAAGCGCAGTGGTCCTTGAAGAAATCGCGAAGAAACCAACATGCAAAAGCAACCTGTTATAACTATAATGAATTTCTATTTTATGGGTGCCAGCGGTCATTCATCAAATAAATCGTTATATATCGTGGTTCTATTATATGATGTCATGCAAGGCGATCGAGGAGGTTGTACAAGCGATTAATGTTTAACAAACGTAACAAAAAATTGAATAAAAAGCGCTTGAACATTGCGGGCGTTATTCTTCGATTTTTTATCAATGCGATTGTCGAAAAGCGACGAGGATTAGTTTAACGAGACCTGATTAAACTGAAAAATCCTGGTTGATCTAAACGAGGCTTTGAAAGCTTTATAAGTTTATACAAGTTTTGCATAGATGTAAAATCAACATTTTATAATATCAATTTTAACCATCTTTGCTGATTTATTGAAATTGGTACTTTACCTTTTGAAGCGGTTCAATAAATATCTTCTGTATTTCGTACATAGAATCAGTGAAAAGCTAATCGTTTCTTTGCTTACAGTGTGTTGAAACCACCCTACTTATGTTCGGGTGTGGCCGTTTCGCGACAAAGGTACTACTCCTACAACGTCTCCCCTACACCGATTAATTTATTTGGGGAGCCTTAAACACACCGAATTTTACGCCACTCTTGTGGCTTCCCACGACTAGTTATTACCTAAAATTTAAAACCAGAAGAATCCAGGGCAGGTTTCATTAAAATCCATAGTAACATTCTCCCGATATTCGAAAAAAAAAGAGTAAATTGTTTTCTTAAGAAAAAAAATTCGGTCAGATTGTCTTGGAAAAGCACCTGCCGGGGGTAAATGAGAAAATCACAGAACTGGCTGATTTCTTCCTTCTTTCCTAGATCTATACCTTGTATCTAATAAAATGTGCCACGTGAGTACATTAAAAAGCGGGACCCACCAGCCTATACTTTAGAAGACTTAGCCAGAACTGTTAATTATGTGAAAGAGAAGAAAAAACCTATAGGGTCGCTAGCGAATATTACGGTATTCCAGTATCTGCTTTTTATAACAGGATAAATGGTAGGAACGTGCCAATTGATCGAATGGGAGCAGGTGTTTCACCAACAATGCCGATGAATATTAAAAATCACATTGTTTCTTGCTTAAAAACACGAGCAAAAATGGACTGTCCTTGCGATAAAAGAGAACTATGAAGATTAGTGGGGGAATATATAAAAATTAACAACGTAAAAACAAGATTTAAGGATGGAACTCCTGAAGAGGATGGGTACCGATCATTTATGTTGCGACAACCTACATTATCTCTGAAGAAGCCTGAACACCAGAAGATGCAAGAAACCCGAGATCATATATGATTTTTATAAAAAATAATACAGACAGTTCAAGAAGTAGAAAAACTACTTTCATCTACAGTTCCCACGGATTATACTAATACTAACAATATTGACCTGCAGATGAATGTAGGTATCAATAACACTGAACTGAACTGTTTCTAAGGAAAAACTCGATTGAACTGTAACTGACACAAGTAATAAAGCCTCAAGCTCAAAATCACAAGACCTAGTAAGTTCGACTAAGCAAGAACTCATGAATATCTTTAGAACGTGGGTTGGGATACCATCTAGAATAAAATTAGACATGGTGTCATCTGAATCGTCCACCTCTGAGACCACTGTAAAAAAATTATACCACGCTTGAAACAATTAGCATACGGAGAGGTTCTAACAACAGAAGATGTTCTCAACCAAGTCAATCAAAAAGAAGACGAAAGGAATACAAAAAAATCAAGGAAAACGGGGAAAGACACAATTAGAAAATCACCAGTTATTAACAAAGAAAGTCAAAAGATCATGAAACGTGAAAGACAGACGCGAAATTCAGAATCATCAAGTACATATTTGAGTGAAGGGACACTTTCATATGCAGAAACTGACGACAGTCCATGGGATGAAGGAATAGAAGAGTTCGAAGAACTGGAGCCATTGGATATGACCAAGTTTAAAAAAGGAGGATTTGCAGTAGTTGTCTTTTAAGGAGGAAAGAGAATGACTATGTCTTACGGATATTTATGTATAATAGCGGATATTGATTTAGAAGATGGTGAATTTAAAGTAACTTCCTTAAAATGCTTAAATCCTGAACGCAAACTGATTTCTTTGGTTGAAAGTGAAGTTAGTTTTATTACTGTAAGCCAAATAATTGCCCCAGAACCTAGCATTTGATGGAAGGGGAACGAATGTCTTGGGTGTTACACCTTCTAGGTCCGGATGATATAAATATCGATTTGGTGGGAATAGTGTCACTTTCAATATTTAAAAGCCAGCAGATTAAGTTAATGGAAAAGGGCTCCGACCCACCTAAAAGGTTGTGAATATTTGCACGTTCATGTTATATTTTGTGAGAATTGACCTAAAAGTTTGGAAAAAGCGAAAGTGTGTGATTATTTTCAGAATCTAGTGCAAAAATTAACACCATAAAAGAAATCCTCTATAAGGCTCAAAGTCGACCATAAATCAACCCAGAGGTTTAACAGCGAGAGGTCCACTTCTAAGGGTGGTTTATGAATATTTCCGGGGTTCCAGTTAAATTGCCTAGTGGATGAGTTTTTCGTCACAACATCGTCAATTTTTCCATCATTCATTTTGAAGTTCCTCTAATAAACGCTACAAGAGTCTTGGTTTAAAGATATTCATTGTCACTTTTGCTTTTTCAAAAATGACTAGTTTATCATGTTTCAAACTTGAAAATGGAAAATTTAATTTACTTATTAAACTTGCTCGCCGCAAAAAGCTTTAGGAAATTCAATATAGTGGGAACACTTGTGGCAGCAGAATCTACTCACTTGAACTTTGCCAACGGTCTAATTTTTCTTCAGCTGCTAATGGACAATGGAAGTAGCAGTGCATGTTTTTATGCAAATATAGTTAAAACAAATCTACATAAGTAGCATCAAAATTCATCTTTGTTAGGTCAAAGCAAACAAGTCCAGCCTCAGATCACCATTACTTGTCACCTAAACGACGAAAAGCAGCGAATCGAAAAGCCAAAAAAAAAATGATCCCAGTGCAGTGGAGATCCCGTAAGGTGTTAAGAGCCATGGCGAGTTCACGATTCGAGATTCCCGATGTCCGATAGCATCGACAACTAGTCGCAGTTAAACAGTGCCTAATGGTCGTAACTTTCGCAAAACGAAATGCCCTAACCCGCTGAAAACACTTTAGATAAAGATTATGTGCGTGAGACCAAAGAAATTCAAGTTTTTCCTCGTGGTAGTTGCAGATGGTCGACTTAGGTAATGGCGAAAATGTGGTCGATTGGTCATATGTCAAGTCGAGTGCAATTGAATGCGATTCGCGAAATGGTGAGGACGCGAAAGAAAAATTCGAGAGGACGAGATTAATCTTGACGGTGGCATTCAGCAGCCAGCAATCAGCGTAAATGACGCTTGGATCAAGCATCTACACCTGCAAACATAGATATAATATTTACTCACATGTCTCCCTGTAGTAGTCGGAGATGTGATGAATTAGCCGGAATTTAACTGTATTGCAATGCAACATATTAAGCAATGAAAACAAGAGAAATCTTTAAATACCAGGAATAAAAGGACACCTAATTCAGTTTTGAAGAGGAATCACAACAAAATGCAGAAAAGTTTAGAGGAGCCATAAATGATGAAAAGAAGTGCAATTGGAATCATGGAACCTTGCAGGTTCGCCACAAATTTGATCACATTACACACACATTAATTAACGCCTGTTCATTTGTCCCTGTTGGCTAAAAAATGGTAGAACACGCAGATGAGTGGCTAAGAAGGAAATATAAGCATCCCCTGAAGAATGCAGCAGGACGAGAGCAGCTTCAGCAACAATCAAACTTGTAAAATACAGGGTTACAAAATGCTTCAAATATCTGATATTGCGCGAATCTTTAGAGTTCAGATGCGAAAGTTCTTCAGTCTCCCCATCTACTTGGATGTCGTGCAATTTATTGTCCAAAGTGAAAATTCCTGAGCAAGCAGATAATCACACGTGATCTGTATTGTCACGTCCGAGTGACACGGCCTGATCACAGTGAATGGCTTCGGCCGCACCGTACGTGTACCTTGTCAAGGGTCACCTAATTAGATATGGACGGTACGGAGGTCAATATACCACCATTATGAAGAAACGTGTGTTGACGACACTTTTATCATCCCACCATCGTGAAATTTTAGAGCAGGCAAAATAAATCGTCTCTGACCTGCACGTTTGGACTTTTTAAGGCTTTGCTGATCAAACCCACTGAAGCAACTTGAAATGTGCTTCAAGTGTATCAGGGATGATTGTTACAGGGCAGTAAAAGAGATGGTGCAATTTTAGAAAAAAATTACTTAGTTTTTCTTTAGTTTTGCTATATTATGTCTGATTTCGTGCATTTTTGTCCATCTCGCCGCTTTAAAAGTTACTCATCAGATTTAGAGTATTCGTAAATTTAAGACACAATTCCAACTTTTAATTTTAAACTTTCAAGTTACACTTAAGCTTCATCAACCCAATATTTTGTCACAATTGCACTCATGACTTGAGTCAAATCAATCGAAACTGTCTAGAAAATTTGGTACTTGGCCACTTTGATCAGGTTTAAAGATTGACTTTTTCGTATCCCAATTTTCCTTTTTCCTGGTCCGGTTTATAAAAGTTTAGACTTTGAGGCAAGGAAAGTCGTTAAAAATCTGTAAATATTTCTACAAAACTGCAATTGTGTGCTTTTTCATATAAATATACGAGCTTTCTAAATAGCTTGTATTGTGTAAGGATAAAGCAACAAAGTTGCCGAATGAAATACACGATTCTTTAAGGAAGTGTTGAAAAGTTCGCAATTTACTACAATCTTTTGCACTTAACAAATTAGGTTTTATACACCCAATTTCTCATTTCTCATCATTCTCACCAAGTAATGGTTTTTTTGGCTTACAGTTGAATTTTTAAAAAGAAGTTTAGTTTTAGAACTACAAAAACTTGAAAAAAATCGTCGCTATTAATTATTGATAGGTCCAATAGAAAATGTCCCAGGAACTTTTCAGTTTAAGTACCTATAGCACATGTTACCTGAATCATCCTTACATACTCATGGAAAATTCAAACTTGAAATACAAAACAGGTTATTTTCGAATTTTCCTGTTAAATGAATTTGCGTTCACAAATAAAAATTGGCAAGTTTTTCCAAAAAAACAGTAAGCTGAATTTTAAATGAATTTAAAAAGTACTTCTAGGATTCAGTGTATGTTTTGCAAGATCAACTCGAAAATTCTATAACCAGCAAATACTTTATGGTACGTTTAGCGTCTGAGCTCCTTTTCTTCTTGATTTCCTTTCAGTTTTTTCTTTTTTTAAACCGAAACTGTGGCACTCTACCTTGGCAACTTACCACTTTATAAATACAGGAGTTTTCAATAGAATATTGAAGAAACATTTTCTATCTAAATTGCATTTTCTTCCGACTTTTCATCCTAAAAAATGACAATAGACATATTCTAATTTGTCACGTACATCTACATTTTTAAAAACAAACATTCACTATTCAAACTGCAGTTTTCGATGACCAATATTAACACGGTGAAAAACACCACCGTCAACCAAAAGTTAGTAATTTTCTATTAGTTCCCAAATTTGGTTTTCTTCTTGCTTCAAATTCAAGAAGTTTGATTCCTTTTTCAAGTAATTTTTCTCATTTTTTAACAATTTAACGATCCATATTAGTCTTCTTTGCATCATCTGTCTTGTTTTGTTTTGTTATTTTGTTGTTATCTATGCAAATTTTCAATTTGATTATTTATTTTAGTTCTATTAATTTGTTAACTTCATCAAAATCAGCTTTCAAACATAGCCAATAAAGTACAAGACAGAATTAATACAAGTAAGTACAAGTAAGAGACTGTATTATACATATACTGTTTAAAGTTTCAAAAACGAGTGATCAACAGATCATATGTTCGCTCTGCTTGAAAAACATGTTGTTTTCGAATAAAGGAAACATGAAAGTGGCTTTTACGAGCAAAATTTCGATTACCTCAATGGCAAGATTTTCACCTTAGCCTTATTATATTTGTGTGTTTACAGGCTCTTAAAATACGAACGTTTCTGTCTGACGTTTCGCTTATATCAGTGGCAAACATTCGCAATAGCGAGCGAATTCATTTCAGCTAATTAGCAGCAGACAAGAAATTCCTTCGAGCAGCTAATGTTAGTTGAAGAAGAATAAAGAAATACTAGTAAGTATTTAAAAGTAAGTAACTAAAAAGTAACTATTTTTTTGCAGATGACGATCAAAAGAAGCCTTAAAAGTGAAAGATATTTGGAATATCAACGAGATGCCAAGACATCCGGTAGTAACAAAGATATTTAAAAAATAAGAACTTATGTTGAGACAACCAGTTGAAAGATGGTAAAGGAGAAAGAAAAGCTGGAGAAATACTATGAAGCTTTGAAGGCAAGGCAGAGGAAATAGCGAAATAAACAAAAGCCACAAATTCAAATACGTGATAGCAATAATTGTAATTCAAATCAAGCACTGTTATAAAATGAAGATCAAATGAACGCAAATATCTCACTAGTTATTCACTTGCTTCACAGTTATTCACTTGCTTCACAGGGATTTTACATTTCTTCCTTATACTCCGTTTTTCTTTCTTTAGTCTCTTTCTTTAGTTTCCTCGTTAGTTCCTTGCATTCCTTAGAGTCCCTTTCCTTAGTTTTCGATTCTTTGATGAGTTTTAGTGCGTCGTTGCTAAACTTTGTTTGTTTTCTCAGAAGAAGAAGAAATACTCTTGCTACTATTACTCTCACGTAAATAAAGACTTTTAATAATTTACGTATGTTCTATCATATTGATCCACTGATCATCAAATATCAGTCAAGCACAAAGCGCCTAGACAATGTGACAACAAGCCGATACAAAGCAGTGTTAAAAAAGAAAAAAATCGAAAGCCCGATGCGTGATACAGCAAAAATAAATCAAAGTCCACGGATATTTCACACGAGCCATAGTTCTTGCGGCGCCTGTGATCATTTTTATCGATCCGATGGATCAATACGATCCGCCAACTTAATAAGGGCTGCTCGGCTCCGATTAGTTCGATACGGATCGATCAGAATCGATAGCTTTAAAAACCGAATAATATCCCGAGCCTGATAACTATCACGGCCAATATTGTTCTGCCATTTAGTTGGGCAAATTACGAGACTCTTTTGCACTGAGAATAAAGAGAATTTGATTCATTGCCGCATTGTTCAGATCGAGTGCATAAATCATCGATGAGGAGGTGAATTCATGATGTAGCTTGATTTTTTCTGGCCAACTGAAATCAACCACGTCTCATGGGGCAAATTTAGTGTTGGCTGATTTTCGCGTATCCGATTACATGGATGGGACTTTCGATATATATTCACCACGTTTCTTTTGCCTGTCTTGCACTGTCAAGAATCAGT
Organism: Dendroctonus valens; assembly: GCA_024550625.1. NCBI lineage: Eukaryota > Metazoa > Arthropoda > Insecta > Coleoptera > Curculionidae > Dendroctonus > Dendroctonus valens. The sequence continues at coordinate 913,106 of JAJTJO010000010.1, forward strand.
TTTAAGAGGCAGCGTTGCGAAAAAGTGAATATTCCGGGAAGAATTCACGTTGCAGATGGATCGTGCCGATATGCAACCACAACCATAGTTCTGGGAAGGCGACAGGACAGTTACCAATAACCAAATCTCTTTGCCGGGACAGCTCATTTACCAAGAGTAATATCGTGGAACAAAGGGGCCCAAACTGGACTGAATAGCCCGACATTAAATATCAGTCAACGATGAAAGCGCCCCATTTTAAAAAGCGCTAAATGATGACTGACCAGCTTTGATTGCTATACAAAGGCATAATGAACTGTATTGTTGGGCACTTTTACTCATCTACGGCCTTTCGTTTTTTGATCTTATTGATCAATTTCTGTTATAAATGATAGTGATAATTGACTATTTTCAACGTAGTTTTTTAAGTCATTTATTTTCAATGATTTCCTGTTGCTAAACTATGGCGAGACGAGCAGTTTTTTAGAAAAATTAACACTCCAGTCCCATGAGGCAGTCCCAGGCAAAGCAAGAATCCCACAGTAAGGGATTCTTGCAAAAAGAAGTTCCAATGTGACCGCAGACTGCTTCCTGCGGACACAGTTTAAGATGAAGACGAGGACCACACGAGATGACCAGTTCCAGCACCACAACGAGGACCATGGACTAGCATTAAGTTAGTTAGGAAGCAAGAGATGATGTAAGATTAGGTTAGGTTAGGTTTCGTTAGGTTAAGGTAGAATAGGACACCAGATGTTAGATATAATTACTAAATGATGTTAGCATTAAGGACCCGTAGAATAAGAGCAATTAAAAGATGGAAAAGCTTAGTTGAAAATAAATATGTTCAAATGTATGTCCAGTCCCATGCTCTGTCCATGTGAAATTGGGCTGGATGACCATGTTCTCGGACTGATATTACCACCAAACTTGAATTCTAATTCGCATCTAGATTTTTTCAAACTCGATTATTTAATTATTTTGATGATTTACAGTTTTTCTTTTCTGCCGTTCTAGTTTGTGGCCAGATTTTTCTTTCTTGTCTCTTTTCGGCGATTTTCTCCTTTTCGAAATTCCTTGTTCGTTTCCGGCCGATGGGCTCTCCTGGGTTGCAAGCCAAGCTGCTTGCTGGATGTTTTTTGTTAGTTTGTCCACTTCCGTATCTATGTCCTTATCTGTTTTAAGTGCGCAATCCAATGAGATGAAACGGTCTAAATTCTATCTGAAGAGTTCTCAGTTTGTTTTGTTGCTATACAAGAAGAGTTTTTTCCCTGTTTTTTTTTAACAAGTGATGCTTGCCCCGGACATTGATTGAATATATAACACGCAAAGTAATTGAAGAATATGATAAGTGGTGTCTAGAGGTTTAAATGCAGAAAACAGAATACCATGTGTATAGGAGAAGAACAACAAGATATGCATGTCTCAGCCATACAGAACATCAAACACTGCAGCACATACCTGAATAAATACCTGAGCGTCAAAATATCGAAAGAACGAAGTCTGGACGAAGCAATAGCCGAAAGAAATCTTCAAGGCAGCAAGGCTGTGTCCATGTTAAACGGCATAATATGGGATAAACACATTACAGAAGAAAACAAACACAGAAAAACAACACAATAATTAAAAGTATAGTAGTGAAGTGTGGGCTATAAAGGATAGAGCAGAGAAAGCACTAAAAGCTACAGAGATGGACTACCGGAGAAGAGCGGCCGGAAAGTCTAGATTGGAAAGGATAAGAAATGGAAGGATAAAGGAAATAATGGAAGTAACGGACGATATTCTAGATGATATAACGACTGGGCAACTCAGATCGTACGGACATGGACAGAGGATGGGCCAGGACCGCCTACCGAAAAAAGTAGTGCACTGGACACCGCAGGGAAGAAGAAGGAGAGGAAGACCACGGAGAAGCTGGAGGGATGGTATGGCCGGAGAGATCCAGAGAAGAGGGCTGGAGGAAGAGACCTGGAGAACCCGAGACGGTTGGAGATTGGGTATCGGAAGACGGACAAAGTTGTATGCCTACTGATGTACATATATATTGTGTAATTTCGTTAAAAATATAATGAAAAAAAGGGAAATAAAAATGTAAGTTTGACGCCCTGTTTGTCGATATATTTTGGACTAAGGTATGCTGTGTTAAATTATCTTAATTTCACTGGCGTCTATTTTGCTTTGTGCCATTACTTTTGGGACACCATGTAGTGTAGAAGCGTGGACTCCAAAAAAACTTGAAATGAGGTTGGAAGCATTGGAGATGTGTGGAAAGATCGGCGAATCCCACATTTACTCTGCATAGACAGAGACACTAATGTAGTGGTGTTGAGTAGAACATGGCATGTGAAGTTGTAACCTCTTCATTCCTCAACTAACTTTCTATTAACGATCAGCAGAAAGCAAAATGACGCTGATGATCATGGTACCTGAGCTTCTTCTGCATCTCCTACCCGTCTGGTACATTTCACCTGATATTTGTTCGTGCCATCAGAATAGAGCATCTATGTCGTAATGAAAACTAGCTGACAGAATTTGCAAGGATTTTTCTTGATATTGGGTGTTGTTATCCATGATGACTTCCTCGTTTGCAGCTGCTATCAAATATCTCAGTTTTCAGTGGAAATTCTGTCCTTCTTCCCTTGCTATGTTTTTTCTACTTCTTAAGCTTCATCCCCCAGAAAAATGACGCCAGCTGTGATTTACTCAAAAAAATGTTTTTTCATCGTGTCCCATTAGAGCAACAAAATAAATTTAAAAAAGTGATCGAACACTTTTGGCTTTTGCCGTTTCTTTGGAGGAAAAGTGTGAATTTTTTCAAGATGAGCCTTCGGTCGAGTTTCGTCGCGCACGCAACCAGACCGTCCATAATGGAACAAAAACGGTCCCGTTCCGGACTTGCTTAAATGGAAGAAGAACAATAGCCCAGTAACGAGTGTCTATTAAAGCAACAAGACTACAATTATTATATTAAGATATGATCGCCATATAGAAACAGTACCATTATGTGGCGTAGGGCAATCCATCGCGGTTCCATGGGTCCGGGTAATTGCATCAATTGGCAATGGTTATTGTAAGAGGTCATGGGTCGTGCGAACTGTCCCGAGAAGTGATTTGTCGCGGCTGCGATACCGCCGTGGAAGTGTCTGCCTCACCTACACTCCTGGTGATAAATAATATTCCGATTTGCCAGCCTAAGCTGTACACGCATAGCAGGCCTCTTCATACCGTTCAACTTGCAAATATCAACACAATTTGCGAAAATTTACCTGCAATACGCGGGAAAATGTCTCGAAGTAACACGCTATTACCCTGTCGACTATCACCCAAAAATGCCCCTTATTAACAGAATACAGAGTGTAATAAATTGGAAAAAGTTCAAAGACGTCAAGAGTAATGAGTGAACTTTCCAACGAACAATGCAGGCAAATGTTGAGATCTCTGGAGGAAACACGAAATTTTTAAGCAGATTTACGTAACCTCTCGAAAAGATTTTCACCATTACCCCGGGCAGTTTGAAATTGCAAAATCTTTCGGAAGAAGAAAGCATTTGAGAGCAAAAATGCATTAGTTCGATCCGAAAAATTTTAAATTTGCACTTGAATCATGTGCAATACGGTTATGTCGCGCTCGTACCTTATTCAAATTAACTGCTTGCTCCAGGTTATAAATCTAATGTTTCTCACTTCAAGCGCTGTAGTCCTTTGATACTTCCTTCTTTTAGTGAGTTTTTTCTTCTCTTCTGTTTTATCTTCAATCCAAATATGATTCTCTTTAGCGCAAGATGCTTAATTTGTATCTGCTGTCGTTTTCCCTGCTAACAGAAGTCATCTTCTAATGCTGAATTGCTAATTAAGCAATTGGACTTGTGCGATCAAATAATCTTTGACATCTAGATGTTTTATTTATTTATAATAATATTTTTTTATTTCAGTTATTTAGCTAGCTTTTGGTGGAGATTCTGAATTGGTTTCGGCAACGTTTCGTTTCAGAGTGATTCCTCCTGAAACTATTTCCCAAGCAAAACGTTTTGACTGAATCTTACACTTTCTATCCCCAGATTTCCCAGATGGTTATAAGGCTTTTAAGAGCACCAACCTTGTTTTTCAATTACCATCCAATCATGTTTACTTGCCATTTTAAACGAATACCAGTAGCCGCATACAAAATGTAATATAACGCGGATCCAGAGTAAAGAATAGCGACGCGGTAAAAGCAAAAAAGAGAGAAATAATAGAACTGTTAAAACTGAAGTAGCAAAGATTGGAAATGCGAAAGAACATAAACTTTATTAGATAACTTATATCTTGTAAATCTTTGCGTAAAATACTAGCTGATGAACTAACTCTTCAAACTAACTTAAAATAAAACATCTTTGGAAAACATATTTCGGCAGGAGTAAACTTGAAAGAACGACATTTGAAGCACAGACTTACGAGATTCAAACTGCTTATGCTGTGATTGTTAGTACGAAACAGAGTGCAGAAAATGCAGTTTCACGATTTTTCTCTACTTTTGCAGTTCGCTTCCATCCCCGTTATTAACAGAGCCGCGGTTAGAATTGATGGAAAACGGTCTAAAAAAAAAACACCCTTGTTTGCATACATAATGTACCAGTTTTTCGGAGAAAAGACACCTGATCAACCAAAAATCCGGTCTCAGATTAGTGTTTTTCGTAATCTTCTAGCAATATGTAAAGATATAGAACCGGAACAGCAGCAACAAGTACGTTAAAAAGTACATAGTTGGCTTAGAAAGTTTGAGGATGCATAACTCTGAAACGAAACGTTGCTGAAAATAGTTTCACAAAAAACACAAAGAACACAGAATAAGTTTGGTTTCGCACTTGAATCCTTTTCGAGTCAATTACTTCGCACTCGCTTCTTATTAAATTTAAATGCTCATTCCATATTCACTCGTTGCTTTTTCCATCTTGTCTAGACTAGTTTCGTGTTTACAGTTAAAGGAACTATATACATTTTATTTCGTCATCTTTCTCCTATTTTATGTCACCTTTTGCTTCGATACTTTATATTCACCTCGACGTTTTCTTTGTGTTTTGGTATTGACTTTCCTTTCCATTCTTATGTGGTAATTTTTTAAGTTTAATCTTTCCAGCTACTTGAAAAACTCCCCGAAAACTCTTACCAGGTTTTCTTTTCTTTACTCCACATTTACTACTACTTTTCTTACGTTACTCAAAACGGAATTACTGTTAGATCAAATTTCTTATAATGTGTTTGCATTGTCGCTTTTACAGTTAAGAGGAGTTACATCACGGTATTAAACAGGTTTGTTACTAATAGCGATCACAGAATGGTCCGAGGTAAATCAGGAATATTCATATAGAAATAAAGACATACGATGATCAAAAAGAAGAACAAACGAAGATCATGGGTAAAACCGTCTGTTGTGACTTAATTAGTAATCTGGAAGCAGAAACGGACGACTTACCGACTTAAATAACAAGTTCACAACTGCCTTACTAAAAAGCGAAAATAAATTATGTCCTCAATTTCAAAGAGAAAATAAACAGTCAAAACAGTCAAAACTCAATCAAAAAACTGGTATATAGAAGAAGGGAAATTAAGAGCGTAACGGACACCACAGCTGAGCAACTACAAAAAAATTAAGAGATATCCAAAGCTGTTAGGATAGATGCCAGAAAATACAAGCAAGAAGAGATCGAATTTTCTATTGCGAACAGTAAAAGTATGAAAGTTTTAACTGAGAACGGAAAACTAAGAATGGAGGCAAAGGAAATATTCAAAGTGAAAGATAAGAATGGCAAACTTCCAACAAAGAGAGAGGAAATCTCCAAATAGTAAAAGATTTTTACTGTTAGCTGTACAGAAGTCAAAGCAAAGAAACTCCACAGGGAAGATCCAATACCAGAAATATTGACAAGAAAAAAAGACATTGTCAACCAAGGAGCTACCGAAAAAGAACTGGCCATAAGAAAAACCAAGATAACGTTTTGTATAATTAATTCCGTTCACAATTTACACGATATATTTTTAAAATTTCTTTATATTAATGACTACTTTTTCCTTTCTGGTATTCTATTGTACTTCCTCTCTTTTTGTTGTCGTTGTTTCTGCTTTGCCTTTGTCGAGCTGTTGCCTCCCCCAGAATCCGTGAGGCTGATCGGGTATCCAGTATATCTCTTTATTTTAAGTCCAACATTCTCTGTGGAGGGTATTTGCTGTAAAAACACCACGCTGGCCAGACGGGTTGGTGAGTTGTAGGTTGCAGCCGCCCACTCTGGGACAGACTGTGCTGCTGGTTCTGGCCCCGGACTTTGACTTCTTCCGCACCACCAACCATATCTGGGAGCCATCTGATGTGGGACTAGCAACCCCACACGGGCCAGAGTACGCAGCATGGAAGTTCACAGACGCACTGTAGTGTCGGATGTCACAGAGCGGGTTACAAGATTGAGATGACAATGGGCAGGTCATTTTGCTCGAGATGACGTGAAATGGACCAAGAAAATAATGCAGTGGAGACCCAGAGAGACGAAATGGAGTGTTGGTAAGACCCCAGGCGAGATGGCGGGATGACCTACAGCCGCTAGCCGGGAAGAACTGGATGCACACCGCTCAAATCAGATCGGCCTGGAAAAGGATGGAGGAGGCCTATGTTCAGCATTGGACGTCTAAGGGCTGAAGAGGAGGAGAAGTGGAGAAATGTGTCTAGGACGTCTTAAATTATATTTCAGTATTTTTGCAAAATCTTTTACTTAAATGCCTGTCGGCAAACCTTAGGTTTAGAATATTTTTTGAAACATATTTTCATTTAAATTGATTTGAAGCCAACATTTCCCCATTTAAATTAAATTTTTTACCCAATTCACCCGCTTTTAGTTTGTATTTTATGAAGTATCCATTTTTTGTTTAGTTGCGTTTATGAACTATATTTTTTCATTGTATTTTTTAGTTAATAGTCTGTTAATTCTGGAGTGTGTTCTTCCTGTTAATACTTTTGAATTTGTCTTCTATTTTTTTAATGCTTTGTTATCAGCAAAACAGCTTACGAATATGTCTTTCTATGCATTTTTGTCGACATCAGTCAGTGCTTGGCCCACTATTTAATGATTTAAAAATATTATTGTGTTAGTTCGTAGCTTTACCCACACAACCAATGATGGTTTAATATCGTCTCATTTTTTAGAGGAACTTTCATATTTATTAAATTTAAAATACTTGAAAAACGTAAACAAATATTTCAGATTCTACTCAATACAACAAGCAGTTTGATAGATGACTAATTTCGCTTATGTTCCAGGTAAGACACTTCTGTTTCTCCGTCTTAATTTACTTCAGCCAACCATTTTTCTGTTTCATTTTTTGGTTTCAATTTAGTTAATTTGTTCCAACACTTTGTTCCATTTTAAATATTTTGTCGATAGTAAATAAAAATATTTCAGCAATTTTTACATTGTTACCTTCAACATACCTCCTGATGCCAAGAACTTTAGCTAAGAATAACTGAGAAGAGAAGCGGAATTTGCGTTTGGATCCAGATTGTTTTGATGTTTTCCTTGCATTCCAATTCCTATCGAGTTTTTATAAATTAAGGCCCAGTTTCATATTCATCTAAACTGTACCTTTATTCTTCAGGGTTCCATGAACATTTCGAAATTTATGAAAAACATTCTTGAAAATTTTCGATTAGTCGTTAAAAGTTAAGTTGAATACAAGACCTTAAGTTCCAACAAATTCCATTTTTCAACTGCTCTAAAGATCTTGAAATTTCACACGCTTATAACGTCATTACGAATGGAAAAGATCACTTTGCAGGCTGAAACAAAAACGCGAACGGCCAATAATTTCCACCTCGCAAAATTAGTAGGTACTTGATCAAAAATACTGTCACGAATTGTCGATGTCGATGAAATATTTCTCGATACAAAAACGTTCAACAGTAAATCTTCAGACCGATTGGCCGAAAAAACCTGCTCTCATTGCGCCAAAAGCCAAAAAACCTTTAGGCATTGCTCCAGATATGGCATACCAAGTTTCACACCATGTGGCTCGGATTGTCAAAGTTTTTAGCCCAGATATAAAGAACATACAATTGGAAAACCAAGAAAAAATCATTTTAAATTCTAAATCTAATCTCAAGACTCAAATCTAAGACTCAAAAAAAAAACACAACAGACACAACAGGAAATACAGTTACAAACGTTCCTGCGGTATAAAGAAAAATTATCATCTTTAGCGGCTCAATGGTTGAATTTGGAACATTCAAAGAAAACTGAAGGTTTCGGAATACTAAACAAGTGAAAAATTATCTCGTATTTTTACATCAAGATCGATAAACTCTGCCCAACATCAAACACTATCTAGGATAGATTAATCCTGGCTGTAAATTATCTATTGACTGTTGGTCTCGACAGTTGACCTCAAACTGTCCCGATTCGTTGATTACTTTCACGCAAAAAAAACGTTTTCCGCAAAAAGCATTACTTGCTAGAATTTGCATAAGATGCGCTTTGTAAAGTCATCGGAACCAACATAATGCGGTACTGTTTCTTTGTTAATGGTCAGGGGAAAAAGGCATGGGAATTGAAAATGGATAGTTTTTCAGCGATGTCCGGTTCTCAGCTCTAAGATTTGCTAATTACCTACGGAATAATAACTTTATCTTAAGGAAAAAAGCAAACGGTACCATCGTAATGAATTCTCAGTGGTGGCACCGAAGAATGATAAATGCCCGGATGAAAAATACACAACGAACCACTTAATATGTGGAGCGTTTAGTCGGTACGAATTTTGGCCGGCATTTACTGCCCGAAATGGCAAAAAATGAGTCCAGAGAATGATTTATATTGCTGCGATTAATGCAGAAGATAGAAATATTAATTTCGGACCTCACGAAAGTTTTTGCAACGGAACTGTGCTAAATACGAGATATTTTCCTTGATGGCAGTGATTGTTCTTGGAAATGCTTTCCTTGAAAACCTACTTTCTTTCATTTTTAATATTCAAAATTTCACTTTAGCCATTTAGTTCTTCGCATTTAGATTTCGCAATCTAAATGGTCTAATGAATGTTTTGCGTCTGCATTTTGTTCATATTATTCCCGGATTTGGAGCCATTATTTTCACAGTTTACACGTTGTTTGAAGGTCTCAATGGAGAAGTTTTACCCAATTAACCAGGACGTTTCATTTCCATGTTGGGTATTGCAGGTCATTGTCAGCCTATCAAAATTAACACCTTCATCATCATCAATATGAACATCTTGCAATTTTACGTCCCAATAGCTGATAAATCACAAAAACAACAAGTTTTCTAGCTCACTCACATTTAGAACTCATAAGTAGGAAATTTTCCTTAAAATTGCAGATAACTAAAATGAGCTAAACAAACTATTAGCTGCAGTTGAAGAAATTTGATAACTCGGGAAAACTAAACGTGCGAGACAAGATTCTGCTTCTGAAATATTTCGGAACAGCGGCAAATCAGTAGTCAAAAGGGAGGCCGAATTAAAACTGCACAAACCAAGAATGTCGAAAGAACCAAGGAATAATTACTTGAAGCAGGCAAGAGCAGCCGAGAAAAATTATGGAAGGCCAACAAAGTAACGAAGACAAAGGACGACAGATGAAAATGCAAAATGATTAAAGAAAACCAGGAAAGTACAAAACGATTAAATTCGCTACTAGAAAAACGAGCAGCTTAGTCACACAAAAGGCACACAGCTGGAACTTAAATGAAAGAAAAAAGCTTACTTGCAACTTCTGTTCAGCAGTTTTCAAACTGATCAGGGCAGTGTAAGCCTCTGAAGATGCAAGCCAGTCGTGCTTGCGAAACGTCAGGAAGAAGTCCTAAATCACGCTGGCTAAAAACCCGAAAACTCAACAGTTTCAAGCCAGGAAATCTCATAGATTCAGAATGCCAAACTATCGTTATCAAACAACACCAGAAGAATTCGAGAAATTGTTCGAAAGCAAGAAAAGCGCTTTGGCATAAAGGAGAAATACTGCAGAAGTAGAAGTCAGAAGTCGCCTGTAATCAAAACCATTCTATTATTGAGAGAATCGAGCCTCGCATCCATCTAGGAAGCCTCATTATTGAGGATTTGAAAAACGGACATAAAGAAAAAGCACTCATAGGAAAAGCTAGAGGTGTTGGGGTTGCTCTGTAGAGGTTAAACCTTTCATCAAGGACGGTCGCGCTCAACGAGAACATAGCTGGTGAGCGGTGAGCGATGACTGGTCCTCACAGTGCACCCACTACTCACTTATGGCTCCCCGTGCTACACCCCAGGCAACTGCATTGCCCTGCCGGGTAAACTAAGTGAGGATAGCCAGATATGGTGAACTCCTCGCATCGTCTGACTCAGAATGGGTGGCCGCAAACAGCGTCGGCATCCAGAGGATCGGCTGAACCTAGAACCGGAGAAGGAAAGGGGAAACCACTCCGGACATTTCTTCCCCAGAACACCACTATGGATTACAGAGAAGGAAAAACGGCCCCAGTCCCGGGCAGGTAGGGTGGCAAGGGGTGCTAAGAATCCCCCGGTAGAATACAATAAATTCCAGGATGCGAATCGCAACATGGAATGTCGGGAGTCTCTTTGCAGCCGAAAAGCTCGACATCATGATACAAGAAGCAAATGACATTATGGAAGTAAGTGGGGTACGATGGCCTAACAGCAGAATGCATAGAACCCCCAGAACAACACCCAGAAGGATCGTTCTACTATGCAGGAAACTCAAACGACCTAACCAAAATCCTCAAAAAGTTAAAAAGAAATTGTATCAACTTGATACTGGATGATTTTAATGCTCAGATCGGCGAAGGCAGAAGACCTAATTTGGTGGGAAACTTTGGCTCAGGTGAGGCACATGAACGCGGAGACAGATTTTACGAATTGTGTCAGACTAACTCACTTGTGGTATGCAACACTGGGTTCAAGCTGCCGAAAAGAAGATTGTATACCTGGACTTCGCCTGCTGATGCGACAGTTAACCCCATGCGATACCAAACAGACTATATTTCGATAAACAGTAGACTTAAAAACTGCGTGAAAAGAACAACAGCCTACCCCGGTGCGGACATAGGGTCGGATTATAACCCACTGGTAGCCAATCTAGCAGTACGCCTTAAATTTCCCAAGAAAGCTGTGAATCCGACAACCCTTAATGTATCTAAATTGAAAAATTTCGAAATTAAAGCACCAATCTCATCCGAAATAAACGTAGAATTGGGAAACCTTACTAACAGTCAGGAGGTAGACGTCAATGGGTGTTGGAAGAATCTACAGAACCGAGACCTTAAAACCGTCGCAGAATATCAAAAGGAAACGCCTCACACCGGCAGATAAAAAGGGAGATCAGACATGCCAAAGAAAAATGGATGCGGGATATGTGTGAAGAAGTGGAGGACCTGAACCTGCAGCATTACTCTTTTGACATGCATCGCAATCTGAAATAAGTAGCAGGAATGTTTAAAAGGAAACTACAGTACAATAGACCAAATTACAATAGACCAATAATTGAGGAAGAACAAAAGCAGGCTGTCTGGAAAGATTACGTGACAAAGCTGTTTGCGTACCAAAGATCTAACGATCCTACAGCATATGGACCTCACGACATAGGCCCACTTATATCGAAGAGGTCACACAATCTTGGGAAAAAACAATAAAGCAATCGACCCAGACAATGTGAGGAATACAGATTAATCAGCATCATCAGTCTCCTGCTGAAGACCTTCCGATGCGAACTCGATTTGGATAGAACGCAGATTGGTTTTAGACATGGCTATGGGAGTGCAGAGACCAACTCAAAGAAGTATTGGCCTGTTTTGTTGACTACGAAAAGGCGTTCGATCGTGTTCAACATGTAAAACTGATTAAAGCACTACAAAGAGCGGGAATTGATCAGATAGACCTCCATATCATAAGGAACCTGTACTGGAATCAGATAGAAAATATTTGAGTAGACGACAGATCGAGCAACAACAAAACAGCACAAGATATGTCGAGGTGTCCTCCAATTTGTATTCGGATATTATTTTCAAGAGAGCATTCATTTTCTGAGACTCACATTGGCATTTAGATCAATGGAGTTCCTGTAAACCACTTGAGATATGCAGATGAAACGGTTCTTATGGCGGAAAGCAAGGAGGAGCTCCAACAACTTTTAAACAGCGTGACGAAGGCCAGCAGGGAAATGGGTCTAAACATGAACACAGCGAAAACCAAATTCATGGTAATCAGCCGTACACAGCATGTTAACGCCCACCTGGAGCTGAATGGGGAACAGATAGAGAGAGTCAGAAACTTCATAGTAGTAAAACGCAGGAAGGTGGCGAATCTGGGATAACCGATGCGCGGCGAAAAGTATTCTCGTCTTAAAATTATAATGGAAGGCAAGATAGATGGTCGGCGAAGATTGGGCAGAAAGTAGATGTCCTGGCTGCATAACATCCGCGACTGGACTGCTGTCCGAGGTGCGGGAGAACTCTTCAGACTGGCCGAAGACAGAAATGCGTTTCCTAAGTGGTTGCCAACGTCAGATAACTGAGCACTCTAAGAAGAAGAAGGAAAAGCTAGAAGAGCCTGAGAAGCATCAGCGTCTTTTTCAAAGGTCTCAACCTCGCTATTGACATTCGGAAAGGATACCTGCAATGTTACTTCAAATACACGCTCTTTATCGAGATGTGACACGACATATTGCTCGTTTGACTTTGGAGCTGGCAATTATGAAGGTAGTGAAGGAAGACATGGATGCTAAACACAATGAAGACAAAAGATGATTCGGTTTTCGACCTCTAAAAGGCACAGGAATTGGCACAGAAGAATTTCTGGACCTGATGTGACAAACATCACACAATCAATTTCTGGAATTTGGATCGACTGCTAAGCTCCTAAAAATATGTTTAGAACTGTAAAACGCGGTTGAACCAAACTTGGACCTGATTCAAATATTGCACTTTTACCAAATTCTCAACTAAACGTTCCTCCAAAGAAGACAAAAGACCAAAGGACTGAATTAATGACCACTTTTGATCAATTTTGATAAAGTACCTTTACTTAATTATCAATTCTCTTGTTCATGTAAGTTCATAAATTTCTCAGAAAATTAATTCATTCTTTCTCTCCTTTCTCCGTCTGCTTGCCTCCAGTAAATTTCAATCTCCACTACTTGAATAAAAATCTAACTATTCAAAAGCCGATACTCTATAGAGTCTATAGAGTCTATAGGCTACCCATTAGTTGGAGACACTAGAAACAATTCCAATACTTAACGGGATTCCACAAACAACGCCGAAAGGTGCTTTATCCTAATAATAAATCACATAGCGGCGCTTTTAAATATTTCGCCCATAAACGAGTCCATAATAAATTTGAATAATTGATAGTAATGCCTGCCAATTGAATAACGAAACTTAGATTTGACGGCAAAGATAATGCATTTTAGACTGTTGTCCGACACGGGAAAGGCACGATGTATTTTCCCAACCAAAACGAGCCCTTTTATTACACCCTGAGATTTCTGCAATATTCCTCGTACTATCCCTGGCCCCATCAAGCAAAAATATGGTACAATAGCACGTCGATTCTTGTTCGTGTTTTCACCAGCTTTGTGTCAATTGAGTGTGCACTTCACTGTACTATGGCTCTTAAAGGTACTTTAACTGACTGAAACAGTCTCGCTTCAAAACCGTTGCCACCTGGACATATTCTAGATGGTATTCCTGTGGGAATTAGCGAAGACATTGTTGGACTAACTGGAGTAGCCAATTGTATGTTCGTAAGTGGAATATTCCAACTTCACGCCAAGCGATGGTCGTCTTGTGTGCTCGATATCATTGATACGAAGAAGTTTGGGGTGCCACCCAAAATGCCCCAAATGGTGAAAAGAACTGAGCGCTTTGCCATCTGGTATGCCATTTATTGCACCGGCGGAATACTCACTTATGCATACTATTCTACAATTAAAGCAAGTAAAGCAGCAGTGTTCGAGGTTCCTCCACGTGAAACTGAGTGTGAGTGTTTTGCTTCCATTTCAGCTTCCTGCCACAAGCAGAATTTGGAAAAAGGAACCCATGAAATTTGCGGGATGATTACTCCCTTCTGGTGGCCTTACAAAGACATCAACCCCATCGTTAAACTCTTTTTCAACCTGTATCAGCTTGTATCTGTCTGTAAGGACTTTCTGAGTATGCTTGCTGAGAAAACCGCTAATATCGCGCTGTTTCAGTGCTGATATTACCACCATCTGCTTTGGTTACCTTTACCTCCTGGGCAGCCAGCCAGATCATCGTAACAAAAATTGACCATTTAAAAAATTTGTTTGCTGATGTGTTCTCAGACAAGGTATTCAAGCGCCAGAAGGAACGGTTGAAGTTTTGTGTTCAGTATCATCAGCACATTTTCAAGTAAGAACTTTTGAAATTTGTTCGAAAGGAAAGGAAGCAGAAACTTGTGTCGTTCTATAATAGAATCAGCAACGAATTGAATAATGTTACGAAAATGATGCTCGGACAATCCTCATTCAGTTCAGCCATTATTCTCAGCTGCATTGGATCGCAAATTCTTAAGGTAAAAAAGTTGGCTATAAATTCCATTCTCCAGAATAGTTGTTTCAGGAATACTCAGTTGTTGCCTTGCTGCATCTCATGGGGTACACTGTAGCTGTGTTTCTTCTTTGTGAAACTGGGCAAAACATTTTGGAAGAAGTAAAGCTGTTGTTGTGGCCTTTGTGCAAACGACTGCAAGTTTTTCTTGTTCCAGACATTCAATGTCCGACATGCTGTTTACGCCTCCGATTGGCACTTGGCTCATTCCAGCCTGGCTAAGGATATTCAGCTCGTTTTGCTTCGTAGCCAGAAACCCATTTTAATGGACAGCTATTTGTTCGGATCTTTCAGCTACAGCCTGCTAATTGTCGTAAAAACCTGCTTTTAAATTTTGGAGGAATTTGGTTTCAGCATTTCTTTTGCAGATTGTGAAAACCGCTTACTCCTATCTGACTTTGATGAACAAATTCAGCATATGAGGAAGAATATTGAAGAATATTTCCATAGGATGCTTAGCACTCTAATAGCATAATAATGAAGAAAAAAGCTTATAGTATTTTAGCAAATATTTGGAACAATGTGAATGAATAATGGCTCAATAAATTGAATGAAAACAAGGTGTTTCTTCTCTTCTTTCGCAGTTTATGCAACAAAGTTCCTCTCAGCTCGCAATCAGATTTACTCGATCTTGATAACAATATTGATGAAATGCGATTGATTTAACTTCAGAAAAGCTTTAGCTTTGGAAAAGAGAAAGCTTCAGATTTAGAAATTCGTCACAGCTGATAGAACTCTGAGAAAATGTTAAGCCCCACGAGAAATGACAGACCGAACATTTTAAAGAGAGATTATGTGCTCGGCAGCGCGAAAAATTAAACATGGCAATATAAAAGAGAACAGGCTGAAATGAGGAGATGGATCAAAAGAATATCGAAACTCATACAAAATCTAGACATTATAAAAGATCTACATATGACAGGATCTAGACATTATAAAAGATCTCCAAAGCAGACATCTGCAACGTAAGTAAAAACTGCGAAAAATTAAAACGGCTCTGACAAGAAAATCAAAGCATCAACAAAATGAAATACTAAAACAGAAGCACAAATATGATGATAATAATCGAAACAGGAAGAAAGAGAAGAAGATTATGAAGAACTAGAAATTTAGAAAAACTGAACCTTTTGAGATAAGTGGTGTGGTGATTAAACTGAAAGAAAGCAGATTTTGAACAAACAAATTAAAATTTATCTGTCAAGAAATTCTAACATACAATTCTAACATACAATTCTAACACTAAAGATTATATGGTTGTTCCGTTTGGTAGATTAGATAAAACGACATGAAATGCAAATCGTTGAGGCAAGAAATTCTAAACAGCGTGTATGAACTATGAAAAGTCGAGGGGAATCTAACAGAATCAATGCAAGTGAAGATAATCTCAATAAAAAGAAATATAAAAGTCAAAAGTAGCACACGAAATACATGCTAAATAAATAGTGTATACTAGACGAAGCAAAATGTCAAACTTTCAAGAAGAAAACGCAAGTCGAAAATCTCCAACGGACAAAAAAAAGATCATCAAGAAATATTGATCTTGCTGAAGCAAATAAAACTGATCCAAACTCCATACAAAATAGAATGAAATCTGCTGAATATAAAATGCCAATTAATTATTGGAGAAGAGCTCATCGAGCCGATGAGGTCGGAGATGGCAAAATGTCAGATGAAACGAAAAAATGTTATCCAGAAAGGAGAGTTTTAGCTTCTAAGAGATAAAGGTACGACTCGAAGACAAGATGAAGAAAAAAACAGGAGCATCAAGTTTTCGAAATAAAACCAACACTTTTGGGCCTTAAATTTGGTGAGTGGCGGATGAAGAGCTGGCATATCTTATTTTCTAGCACTCAGCAAGCAGAAAATAGTCGAAAGCAGTTGCAAGAGGAAGTAGTAAAGGTAGTAGCACTTAAATGTTTAAAAATAATCTTGATACCGTTCTAAAAGTTTAGGATTATAAACCGCCAAAAATTAGGCGGAAACCTCTGGACAACAACAAAGTAGGACCACCACTGAAAAGAGAATTGAAGGCCCTTTTAAACGATGTGCCACTTGACCCCATGCCCATTTAAGATTCTAAGGGTGACATCTACGCCTCCTAGGGGGTTGAAGCAAGAAGGCTAAAAATATTAATTTAAAGTGTCCCCCTTACTAACTGCAAGAAAGATATTAAGGGTGGGAAGTTTTCAAATTGACACCCCGGATGTGAGATCATACTCATTCCGAAATGAAACAATTCTCCCCTCGAACGTTTTTGTATGAAGAAACTCGTATTCGATCAATCCATAACAGAGCTGATAAAAATTTAATTTAGTTAGAAACAAAATGTACTTTTCTATGTATTATCCTTTCCCATCAAGATTAGAGCAATTCGCCCCAAGCAGCTTTCTGAGTCTCAATAAATTATCGATATCGTTCTGCAATAAATTACATTGAACATTGCATTGTATATACTGGCGTATATCATGGCATCATGACCAATTAAATCAATATACAATGTTATAAAGTAATTAAGTGCATGTAGGTACCTTTCACTGGCTATCGTTCAAAATGTTGTGGCAGCGTTGTTGCGAAAACTGTTTAAAAAATCCTAGAAACTCTATTGTGCAACGAACAAATCTCCTTATGCACAATACATAAAAAATATACTAGATATAGATATATGTTAGATATTGAATATCTATTCTATTATTAAGGAATCGTTTCACTCAAGCCCTTGTGAATATATACATATAAAATGCAGCGAATGCAACCTATACATATAAAAGAGCATGCTAATAAAAAGGTTCAATTTTCTTCTGTAAATGCTTAAGTACAATTTTCCTACAGTTCAATTTTCTTCTGTATAATACTCAGTGATTTCAACGCGAAAGTAGGAAGAGACTCGATAGACGGGATTGTGGGAGGATATGGATTTGGAAGGAGGAATGAAAGGGGAGAAATGCTCATACAATTCTGCAAGGAGGAAGAGCTTGTCATGACGAATACATTCTATGATCTACCACCCAGAAGATTGTACACATGGAAATCTCCTGCAGATAATGAGAGACGGATAATTCGTAATCAAATTGATTACCTCCTAATCAACAAAAGATTCCAAAATAACATCAAGAGAGTGGCAGCTTATCCCGGAGCCGACATCGCATCAGACCACAACCCACTAGTAGGAAACTTTAGGTTTAAGGGAAAACTAGTAATCTGCGGAACAAAGGCCAAAACATACACTGAAAAACGTAACAAACTAAAGGATGATTTAAACAGGAGAATATCAGACAACACGCCTACCGGGGAAAACATAGAGCAACAGTGGAATAACATCAAAGTAAACATTCAAGAAGCTATAGAGACGGTCCTTGGATACAAAAAGAGACAAGCTAAGAAAGGGTGGATGACCAACGAGACTCTGGATATGATGGAGGAAAGGAGACTAGCAAAGGGTAATACACTGAAATATAATGAAATCCGCAGAAACATTCGTCGCAGAATTAGAGAGGCAAAGAACAAATGTTTATCTAAACAATGTGTAGAAGCAGAAAAATTGCACGAAAACATGACAGTTTCCACTTCCACAAAAAACTAAAAGAGATAACCAACGCTTTTAAGAAGGCAAATACCTCAAAATATCACTAAAAGATTCTAAAATACCCTCAGGACATATGTAAGGTGTGGGAGACATATATACAGGACCTGTTTGAAGATGCACGAACCTTAACACCTAGCAAGTGCCCAAATGAAGCCACGGGACCACCCATAATGGAAGCAGAAGTCATATGTGCACTCTCGGCACTAAAAAACAAAAAAGCACCTGGCCAAGACAATATACACGCTGAAGTGCTGAAACTAATAAACACTAAAGCGCTATTCAGACTTTTAAATAACATATATGAGAATGGCGAGGTCCCAAGCGACTGGCTAACTTCCACCTTTGTTGCTATCCCCAAAAAACCAAATGCAAAAACATGCGAAGGCCACCGACTTTTTAGCCTTATGAGTCACGTACTAAATGCACTCCTAAAAATAATACACAACAGAATATACCAAAAGTGAGAACAAAGGAATGGCGAAACCCAATATGGTTTCAATCACGGTTTAAGCATGCGAGAGAACTTGTACTGCATACAACTGCTTGCAGAGAAATGCTATGACCAACGAAAACACGTTTTTGTATGCTTCGTCGACTACCAAAAGGCTTTCGACAATCCTACGAGAAGCTGCCATCGATGAAAAAGATATTCCAATAAAACACAAACTATACTGGAACCAAACAGCAAAACCACGAACTCAAGGGAGTTCGACAGGTATGCGTATTGTCACAGCTTCCATTCAACATATATACGGAAAAGATATTTTAACTAGCTCTAGAGGATAATCCAAGGGGAATAAAGGTGAACGGTATTCCCATCAACAATTTAAGATACGCCGACAATACAGCGATTTTAGTAGATAATATTGAAGATCTATAAGACATCGTCAATGACATAAACGCAATAGGTAAGGACTCTGGCCTTAATATCAACATAAACAAAACCAAACTGATGATAGTGAGCAGACAACCCTACGACAACGCAGATCTCTATATAGACAACAACCAGATCGAGAGGGTGAATAAGTTTAAATACTTGGGTAAAACACTGAATAACAAATGGGACAACGACGAAGAGATAAAGATATGCATATCCATTGCCCGCAACACGTTTATCAAGTTCAATACCTACCTTTTGCGACAAGAGGTACCATTAGGGCTCCGAGTTCGGGTGGTGAAGTGTTTCATATGGACTATACTGTTATATGGAGTGGAAACCTGGTCACTAAAGGTCAAATCCCTTCAAAGGATAGAGGCCTTCGAAATGTGGATCCTGAGAAGGCTACTTAAGATTCCCTGGGTGGAATATGTAACTAATGAGCAAATCGTACAGAGAGCAAACTCATAAACATAATAGAAAAACTATACTAATGCGATAAATCGAGGGAAAAAGAGGACCAGGACGAAGCAATATCCGGAACTGGTGTAACATCGCTGATGCCGCCACGATATTCAGAAGAGCCGAGGAAGGAACACTTTATATTGCCCAGTGAACACTACACCAACGCGATAAGAAGCGTACGGCACCAGAAGAAGAAGCATAAATGCCTAAGTATGTATGAACCAGAAAATAAAGCTCCTTTTTAATCAACATTCGTGATTTTGCGCCTATTGCATGCCTATTGCCATCCAAATCCCCCTTTTCAGGGGACATGCATGCAAAATCTGAAGCCGGTAAATTATTCTGCGTTGTGTCAGCCACCTGATGTGGATCAATTCCATGCAAGGTTCATTTATATTCTTACAGGTAAATTGCGGAAGAAAACAGTTGCTTACCATAACTTCTGTTGGGGCCATGATATCCAGGGGAGATCTGAAACAAAACCAAATACTTTAGAGGAAGGAATCCTAAATCAGATCTTTAAAATTTGCAGATGCAGTTCGTCCAGTTGAAATACGAGACATAGTGTTTTTGGTGGGAGGGAGCCATTTTATATGGATAATCGTCTCTTTCGAATTCAACTATAAATACTGCTTTCAACTTTACAAATACATTGTAGAGACATGCACATTTGGAGAACTTCCAACCATGCGAGGCTTTTATATTTTTGGTTCCTAAATTCCGGTACTGTTCTCTATACGTATGAGGGCACCGTTTCGGATGCAGGTGCAAAGCAGAACAGAATCTAAAATATGGCTGGAATGATGTATGTGGAATAGCCACATCAATATTGTGCGGACTTTTGCTGAGGGCGCTGTCTGGCTAAAAGGCCTGATAAGCATTATCAAATTGTTACAGTCAGTAAGTTGGTCACTTTGGGTAGATTCTCTTACTTGAGTGTAAAATTTCTAACAATTTACCTGCAACCAGCTTGTATGTTGATGCATTTTTCGATGGAGTGTGCAGAGAATTCAAAGCAAAATGGAACACTTGAAAGGAATGTTTTTGGAGACATTTGATGAGAATGAGCTAATGAAAGTTTTAACTATATTCTGTTCATTTATACATTTTTTATTACGTTATTATACTTTTTCTTGTTATTATGTCCTTGATATTCTTACAATTATAAAATATGAACTTTTGCTAAAAAATCAATTGGGGTTAGAAAGGTGCAATTGCTGCGGTTCCTTCAATATCCAATAATATTTAGGTTGCTTTAAATACAAAAATGCCAAGTTGTTCTGCAAAATCGTCAGAAGTGGCTTTACTGAAATTCTCATATATTAGGAAATCACATGTTCGAAATATGGTTAATTTGGAAGAAACTACCCATAAATACCAATCTAAATCATTAGTAGTCCTCCCTTTTTCTGTCTCAATAAAAGTGATTGAGCTTGAATTGATAATAAAAGATTCAGTTTGTTTTATTAAAAATGCAGAACATTTTTCATTACTAATCGAGCTAATTTTCCATTATTGCTATTTGCCTAGATATTACTTTCCATTAGAGAAATAGGGTAAATAGTGGTGATTTATTATTTTATTTAGGTTAGTTACTAGCAATTTTCAGCCTAGAAGATATGGTGAGAGAAGCAAAGTCACAAATACTGAGATGGGCAGGACACATATACAGAGCATGGATGACAGAATGCCGGAAATAGCATGGCAGGAAGCACCCACCAGCAGAAGACCACTGGGAAGACCTAAAATGAGATGGAGGGACCATGTTCTATCGGATATGCGGAAGATGGGCATTGAAAATGAGCAGGAAACAATGCTAGATAGAAGTCGATGGAGGCAAATTGTGCTTGCAGCCAAGACCCACATAGGGTTGTAGGGCTACTTAAAGAAGAAGAAGAAGAATTTTTAGTCTTGTATTTGGCATAATTTTGCACATAATGCTCTAGAACATTTTCCCTTCTTAAGACCAGTTATCCCTCACTTACGTTAATCAGCTACCACATGCTTCCAGACACGTAAATCAACAAATTACCATTAGATCTAAGGCAAATTTCATAAGGATCATCAATCCCAAATAGGACAATTTGAATCATTGCAGACTTTTAATATTCAAGATGCCGTTTTCCAACCCAATTGGTATAAAACCCAACCAAAAATACCCAAATATCTACATTTGGTTATGATCCGGTGCCAAAAGCCTATTTAGCTCTAAGCCAATCCGATTGGCCAGTTCAATTATGCTCTATAAATAATGGTAAAATTTAAGCTTGGTTTCGGTGTTGATTTTCCAGTTTTAGATACTGCAAACTGCCTGCTCGTATGTGGCTGTGATCAGCAATACCACCGGATAAATTGTTTTGGATAGCACACCCAGAACTTGAAATGTAAATTATTATATATTAACATTTAAAAAAACTGTGCAAAAAAATTAATCAAGGGATTTAGCAACAAATTAAACTTGCATAGAGCGCTCGTCTACAATTTGCTAATATCCCGCGCTTAATACGTATATGCAAACGTATATCGCCACAATCTACAGTTTCAATTATTCAGATTTACGTGCAGTAAATTGCATCTATATTACGCACACGGTCACGCATTGAAAGCCGGGATTTATTTGCCATTTCAGCAAAATGTATCGGCCCAGGAAAACTGATGCCTTCTACTATAGCTTGTTGTTTATGCGATATCTTCATTACTATCCCTCAAAGGCAAATGAGAGCAGCTGGAAAATCTATCGCAGCATTTCGTTCTTTATTCGCATTCTCAATTCGTTCGTTTGGATCGAATGTGTCCTACACTTCAGCATGGCTGTAAAAGGTAAGTCTATTTTGAGAGTAGCTTTTTAGAGAGAAAATTGTATAACTATTGGAAGCATCAATAAGTCCTCATTAGTTCTGTGCTCGCTTCATGTAAGTTTTGTGGCTAAAAAGATAAACTTGTAGGGATTTCATATCTTTGTTCTTGTTTTTCAATGTTCTTGTGTACTAGTTGATGAATCAGATGGCATTTTGAATACATATTTGGAATCAGTTGATGGTCATCATCATAAACCAGCCCTCAAAACGTCCACTGCTGGACATAGGCCTCACTCATGGCTTGCCACCTGACTCTATTTTGACCTGCCTGGATCCAGTTGTTTGCAATTCTCTTCAGGTCATCGGTCCATCGTGTAGGTGGTCTTTCTCTATTTTGCTTATGGGTGCGTGGTCTCCATCCCAACAACCTTTTTGTCCATCTGTCGCCGCTCATTCTGGCTACGTGTTCTGCCCAATTCCATTTTAACGTGGTTATTCGTTCGACGATGTCCTTTACGCCGGATTTTCTCCGCAGGTCCTGGTTCGTAACATGGTCTCTCAAACTCAATCCAGTCATTGACCTTTCCATTTTACGTTGTGCAACTTTCAGTTTTTTTGCGGATGTCATTGTTAAGGTGAGTGCTTCCGCGCCGTAGGTGAGTACTGGTAGCTCGCACTGATCTAAAACTTTTCTTTTTTGGCAGATGGGTTAGTCACTCTTGAAGGCGTGTTTTAACCTTTCATAGGCCGCCCATCCAAGGCTGATCCTTTTGTGCATCTCACATGTCTGATTATCTCTGAATATTCTAATCTCATGGCCCAGGTTCGTGAATTTTTCGACTCATTATCGATGTTTATGCCTTCGCTCATGACAAGATTTGTCACAATCTTTGTTTTGGAAAGTATCATTTCCAGACCGACACCGGAGCATGCCTCTTCTAATTCATGGAACATTTGTCTCGCCTCTCCTAAATCGTCAGTTGTTAGGACGATATCGTCCGCAAAACTGAGGTGGCTAAGCTTCTATCCGTCTATGTTTATTCCACGGTGTCTCCTTGCTCTTCCGATTTTGATACGGTTGGTAGCTTCATGAAGTCTAACTGACATAGTAGCATTCTTACAGATAAGTTTTTAATATCTGTAATATAGGGCGTTTAGTATGGCTTTCTTTTTAGTATGGTATACGATGGTTTTTTCAATGAGTGTCTTTATACTCTGTAGGTGATCATTTGTCCCGAAACCTGATCATAAAACCTGCTTGCTCTCTTGGCTGGCAAAGCTCGAGTTTTGAGCCTTGATGTTATGATTATGATTCAGCCTTGATGTTATGATTCTGGTAAACAATTTGTGTAGGTGGCTGAGGAGGGTTATTGGGCGGTAATTCTCCAGGTTCATCTTATCTCATTTTTAAGGAGGAAGATAGTGGTCGCTTCATACCACTGATCCGGGATAGTGCTTTGGTGTAGGAATAGGTCGAAAAGCATTCGCACCCTCTCCAGTAAGAGAGAGGACCTCCAGCTTTTATTGCTTCTGCAACCACCTCATCCTCTCCGGGCGCTTTATTGTTTTTCATCTTTGTCAACGCTCCCTTTATTTCCTCGATCATGATGTCCTGGCATTTCTTCCGATCCTTGATTCCTGACACCTCGTTCTTGTGTTGCCATGTTTAAATTTAGGGGTTCTTGGATGCGGCTGCGGTATAGTTCGCAATAGAACTCTTCCACAATGCTAAGGATTTCATCTAGATTTGAAGTGATGTTGCCATGTTTATTTCTTAGATTGATTATATCGGATTAACCTTCGGCGATATTGTTGCGCAGTACTTTCATACTTCTATTATTCTTCCGTGGCAGTTTCTGATGTTTCGTCTGATTGTTTTAGAGACTCCCTTATTTCTTTCTCTCATCTCTGTACTGGTGTTTCTAGATTCGCTCATTTGGTTTCGTTCGAGGATCAGGTCCGTTGTAGTTTGACTGATTTTCTCGTCTTTTTCGTTTCTTGTGCAAAATAAGTCTTGTCCTTCTTTTAAAGCCTTGATTATTTCCCAGTTCAATCCGTTGATGTATGTATTATGTTGGACATTACTTTCCAGTGGATTTGTAATGTTAGCCGCAAATCTTTGAGTCTCTATTGGACCTGTTCGTATTCGTTTGGATGGTTTCCTTATCAATTTATACCGCTCTCTGTCGAGTTCTATACGGATCTTGCAACGTACCATTCTGTGGTGGCTTCCTGTTCTACACTTGTCTAGTACTGGCACGTCTTCCACGATTTGCAGTTTGTTTGTGACTATGAAATCGATCTCGTTTCTGGTCTTGCCATCTGGACTTTTCCATGTCCACCTTCTGTGAGTCTTTTTACAAAATAAACTGTTCATTTGGTATAGGTTATGCTGCAGTAGGAAGCCCAGCATAGTCTCCCCCCGGTTGTTTCTTCTGCGGACCCGAAATTTGCCAGGCCTGTCTCTGAGTTATCCACTTTTAGACCTATTTTTACATTGAAGTATCCGCAGAGTATGGTGAACCGTGTTTTTATGTTGTGTAGTACCGAACTTACATCTTCCTCCGTTTCTTCATCTGAAGGAGATGCCGTTGGGGCGTAAACCTGTATAATCTGGCTACTATATTTTGTGTTTAGTTTTATTACGAGGTAGGCTACTCGGGTTGAAATCTTCTCAACCGTTTGAATTTGATTTTTCAGTCCGCTTATTAATGAGAAAGCCAATGCCGCCCTTTGATTTGTCATCCTCCCCGGCATGATAGAATGAGTGACCGGATTTTAGTGTTGTTAGGTTTTCGCCTCTCCACTTCACTTTGCTGAACCCGATAACGTCCCATTTGATCTTTTGTGTTTCGGTTTCTATCTCAATCATATTTTCTTCGCTGAGTTTAGTCTTTTGATACTTGTACTTTTTTTTGGGTTTGTCTTGATGGTATGTTGTGATAGCGACAGTTTGCTTCCCCCAGAATCATTGAGGCAGACCCCTAAAGGGGTTTGGGAGTTGCCAGTGTAAGGTCCACCCACCAGGGGTTCACTTCCATTTGTTTGAAAAATCGCCGTGATAGGGGGTTTTGTACAATAAGACCCAGAAGAGTTTCCAGTTCAATCGTGCTTGCTTCTCACAACACAACTTCTGGCAATAGATTTCCTTCTGACTATCCCGTATGCATTTGTTGCAATTCTTCTCACTGTGTTCAAACATTCGGATGGTTGTGGAGTCTCTCTTCATAGTCTCCTGGCTGCAATCGCTATTTCTTCTTTGACTGTCCGCACCTGTAGCTCACTATGCAGATCCTCATTCCGAACATACCAGGGTGCATTAACAATGTTTCTTGGTACCCGGTTTTGGAACACTTGTAGGCAATTGTAATTGCTTTGTTTGGTACCACCCCACAACGGAAAGCCATATCTCCACACTGGTTCAAGAATCCGAACACGTTTCAGACAATGTTCCTGTGGACATATCCGAAGATATTGTGGGCTTCACCGGTCTGGCTAATTCAATGTTCCTGTGCATCATGTTCGAATTGAACGTCAAAGAATGGTCGCGCGTCTTCTTCCACATCACTGACACATCAAAGTTTGGAATGCCCCCCAAGATGTCCCAGGTTATTGATAAATGCAATCGATTCTCTTGGATCTACTTCCTCTATTGTTGTAGCGGGATTATTATCTACGGAATCATTAATATTGTGGATCCAGGTTCGGAACAAAGAAATTTCATTAAATATGGTTCTTTGGTTAAATGATGTGCTTTTAGGACCATGTGAACGGTGGAACGCTGAGCACAACATCCATGATGTTTGCAGAACTATAACGCCGCTCTGGTGGCCTGAAGATGATATTGAGCCCAGATTAAAGACAATCATTGTCATTTGCCAGCTGATTTCTTGCAGTGGGTTACAATATTCCTCATACATGCCTCAACTGTAACGTATTTTCCTGCACTGTATTTTTCAGTTTCATATGTTCCTCCATCAGCCACGTTGACCTACATCATATGGGAGGCTGGGGAGTTGATAATCGCCAAAATTCACCATCTCAAACAGCTCTTTGAGAGCGCTTTCGACACCGATAACCTTGAGATTAGAATGGCCAGGCTGCGGTTTTGCATTCAATACCATCAGGATATTATCAGGTAAATGAATTTAAATGCATTTGGGAATGGGTGTTGGCAACATAATTTGATTGTGGACAGCATTATAGAAGAACTGAATGGAGCTGCGAGGAAGGTGTGCGGTCAACTGTCTTTTGTGGCGTCAATTGTCTTTAGTTGCATTGGAACTCAAATGCTTAAGGTAAAATTTTCAGCACTTTCCTTCTTGCGTTATTGTACGCTTTCAGGAATACTCCGTCCATCCAATGCTCCATTTAATAGGCTACGCCATGGCAGTGTTTTTAGTGTGCCAAAATGGGCAAAAGATCCGAGACCAAGTGAGCATCCAAACAATTAAATCTAAAGATTTTTCATGCAGACTTTCTCATCTACAGACTTACAACATTCAGGACGCTGTATACAAAGCCAGATGGTACGACAATTTCATGTCACCTACCAAAGACTCTCAGCTGATTATGTTGCGATGTCAAAAGCCACTTTGCATGGATGCAATTCCTTTTGGAACCTTCAACTTTAGCCTACTGCTAGTGGTATGTTAAAGGGTGGCAGGTGGGTTTGCAGTATTTGCCTCCAATGTGCTGGTTATTGTTTTCAGATTATTAAAACATCGTATTCCTACCTCACTCTAATCAATAAGACATCCTAGTCTGACAGGAGTACAGCTAATTCGCTTGATAGTCCAAGTTGCTCCTCTTAGCTTTGCAGAATAACTTCACAATGTGATTTTAGAAACAAGCTGACTAGGAAAAGCACCGTTTTGAGTAAATTCTACGACATAATTGAGCAGTACCATCTTTTATGCATCTGTTATAAACTGAGTTAATTGCAAGTTAATGGAGTCGCACAGTACTTTGTTATATATTTTCACTTAATAAAATCAAGTTATGGCCTTAAGCATAACTCTTCAATGGGAGTGTTATTAAACTAGTCCTATCTATATTTTAACCAAAGGGTTGCTGTTTAGCAAATTTACAAAGTTCTCGGCTTATTGACATCCATTTACTGTCGTTGCAGGATGGGGAAATGGCAGATTTTTGTGTTGATATGCAGTGTTTTTTAAACACCAACACACTGTGAGCGTCAACAATGTTACATTAAACCTGCTTTGTGCTCTTAATTCGAAATAAACGTTCAAAGCATGTTTTAACAATGTCACCGCATATGGTACTATCAAGTTCAGTTCGCCAGACATCCGGCGATTTTTGGCTATCGACTGTGCATACGATATCAGATTCACATAAAAATTATTTATACGACAAAAATAAATTCGGTGCATATCCTGCATTCATACTTGGTAGTACACTGTATACAGGACGCGTTCGTAATACTTATCGACGATGACGACTGTTGAGTTTTAAATTAGGACGGGCGGCGTCCAGCCGATACGTGCAGGTGAATATCCCGTCGATCATTTCCATTAGATATGTATAGAGCATAATTTTGAACGGTCCTTGTTTGTTTTCTTCTTCCTTGTCTGCGGTGGCACTGGTCTTTGTGTGATCTTCATGTACTGCTTCTTCCAGGTCATAATTTTTCAGCCACAATTCCACATTCGCTTGGTTGTTAAGACCAACTCTTTGAGGTTCAAGTTGTATAGTAATTTCCTTCTCCGTTTCGTGACTTAAAATTTTTATTTTCATTTAAGTTGTGATTACAATTGGTTTTCGTTTTACCCCATTTTCTAAACATTTTCAGTTTTTCTTCGTCTTCCTCTGGTTCGTCAGTTGTTTTTGTATGACTTTCTCCCACTTGGTCATGCTGTTGATGGTTTATCATCTGCGGTTTGATACTCATACGTTTTTCATATCCTTTCTCAACTTCCAGATTTCTCTTGACTCCATAGTTCCTTTTTTATTCATCAACAGTTTTCAGCGAAATTGTTAAATACTTCCATTTCATGTTCTGTATTCTGGTCTTTATGTGATCTTCAAGTACTGCTTCTTCTAATTGATCATTTATCAGCCACAATTCCATATGTTTTCCTCCAATTCCTCTTGTTTGTTATGACCAAATCGTTAACTTGTTCCACCATTTAAGGTTTTTAGTATCATTCAAGTCGTGTTTGGCCTGAACAAATCCGTCAACAGTCACTTTCGTTTAATGTTCTCGTTATTAAAATCCGTATTATTTTTACTATATTTTATGAAGATTTTCTGTTTTTCTTCGTCTTCCTCTGGTACGTCAGTTGTCTTTGTATGACTTTCTCCCACTTGGTCATGCTGTTGATGATTTATCAGCTGCAGTTTAATACTCATACGTTTTTCATAACTTTTCTCAACTTCCAGATTTCTCTAGAATCCATAGTTCCTTTTCTATTCATCACCAGTTTTCAGCGAAATTGTTAAATACTTCCATTTCATGTTCTGTATTCTGGTCTTTATGTGATCTTCATGTACTGCTTCTTCTAATTGATCATTTATCAGCCACAATTCCATATGTTTTCCTCCAATTCCTCTTGTTTGTTATGACCAAATCGTTAACTTGTTCCAACTTTGGGGTTCATGTATGTTTCGTTCTTTCCTTCTGGATTTCACCAGAAGTTTTGTGTTTGGCCTGAACAAATCCGTCAACAGTCACCTTCGTTTAATGTTCTAGTTATTAAAATCCGTATTCTTTTTACTATATTTTCTGAAGATTTTCTGTTTTTCTTCGCCTTCCTCTGGTTGGGCAGTTGGTTTTGTGTGACCTTCTCCCAGTTCTCCATGCTGTTGATGATTTATCAGGTACAGTTTCATTCAGCTTCTTTTCTGAAAACCTTTCCAAAATTTAAGATTTTTCTTGAATCCGCATTTCCTTTTCTGATTATTAACCTTTTTCTGCATAATTTTCAAAGACTTTCATTTTAGGTTCTGTAACAATTTATCGGAATAAATACAGCACATTTTAAACATTCGCATTTTCTTTGCTTTTTTTGGGAGCAAAGCCTTCATCTTCATTTGTCAAGCTTTATTTTGCACCTTCTTCCTTTCTTCTCGGAATAACTTCCAACTCTATCGGTATCTCCTATGATTCTTAAAGAGCTTGTTTTATCATTTAAGTTGCGATTGTAATTCGTATTATTGTTACTATATTTCATGAAAGTTTTTTGTGTTTCTGCTTCCTCCTCTGCTTTGTCAGTTGTTTTATGTTACCTTCTCTTTCTCCCTCATTATTTTAATGATTTATTAGCTACAGTTCCATACTCGCTTGTTTTTTAATAACATTTCTCGACTTCTAGATTCCTTCTGAGTCCAAATTTCCGTTTCTGCTTCTTAACATTTTTCGGCATAATTGTCAAATACTTTCGTTTTTAGTTTTGTAAGAATTCATTGAGTAAATACAGAACATTAAAAAAAATTCAAATTTTCTGTGGTCCCTGTCTTCTTCTTCCTCTGCTTTGTCAATTGTTTGTGTGTGATATTGTCCTACTTTTGATGACTTCTCATCTTCCAGATTTCACTTAATGCTGCATTTCCTTTTCTGCTTCTTAATATCTTTCGACATAATTGTCAAAGACTTTCTTTTATTTTAGGTTCTGTAACAATTTATCGGAATAAATACAGAACATTTAAAACATTCACGTTTTATTCGCTCTCTTTCGAAGCAAAACCTTCATCTTCATTTTTAAGCTTTATTTCGCACCTTATTTCTTTTTTTCTCGGAAAAACTCAGACTATGCTCTGTCCTATGATTCTCAAAAATCCCTTATTATTATTCAAGTTGTGATTTAATATATTGTATTATTTTTACTATTTTTGATAATATGTATGATTATGTAATATATTAGTTATAATATGTAGATTGTATTATTTTTACTATTTTTTCTGAAAGTTTTTTGTGTTTCCGCTTCTCCTTCTGCTTCGTCAGTTTTTTTATGTGACCTTCGCCTACTTATTCATTCTGTTATTGATTTATCAGCTACAGTTCCCTACTCGCTTGACTTTGAATAAAATTTCTCAACTTCCAGATTCCTTCTGGATAAGCATTTCTGATACTAGATACTTCTGGATACGATAATCTCCAAGTCTATTGGTACTCTGTTCTATCATTACCAAAGAGCGCTTAAGATGATTAAAAAAGGTTTGAAGCGATGGTCCAAGGCCATACCTACTGCCATACTTAAGCCTCCGGGAAATTTTCTGATATTAAAACCGGAGAAAAATAACTTATGGCGACTTTGACGAGGTCGCCTTATACTGCTTCTAGGGCCATTAATTCAATTCGTAAGTTGCTTTAACCATGAAAATAAAGATTCCTGAATTAAGCCGATCATAAGGCTCGTCTATAGAGACATTATTAGGATCGTGGCATGTCTTGACTACATTCATCACGTGCGGCATTATGTGTTTAATTGGATGAGTTAATTTCTTACGGAGAATAACAACCTGCCCGAAGGACCGCGAAGTAATAAATTTGATGGAAAGGCCAATTGCTTTGTAGAATTTCGCGGCGATCGTCGTTGCGTGATATGGGGGGATTGCTGGTTCAGTACCATATCGATTTGAAACTTCCTTTCAGGGTTCCCCTTAGCAACTCTGAATTACAAATTCAATAAGTTCCCTGGTTTGGAACAATCAAAAAGGAAATATACAAGCCATTAATATTCATCCGAGGAGAGGCCACTTTCTTTAAACAGAACCATCGCCAGTACCATCACGTAAACAGTTGACAAGCGGCGATATGATTTAGTTAGGTATTACTCGCTTTTTACCACCGGAAGGGCTCCTGTCCGCCGGAAGAAGAAATCCATCAAAATGAAAGTCACGTTTTTATTCTCCGATTTTGACGGGGCAATGGTAACGTTTGCAC
The DNA here is from genome assembly GCA_024550625.1 of Dendroctonus valens. Lineage (NCBI taxonomy): Eukaryota > Metazoa > Arthropoda > Insecta > Coleoptera > Curculionidae > Dendroctonus > Dendroctonus valens. The sequence goes on from JAJTJO010000010.1 coordinate 944,303, forward strand.
AGGGCGTTCAGTTCTCACGTTTTGATGCTGCAACTAGTCGCCCAGTCGGTAAATCTTCCATCCATGGGAAGAGATAACACCCTGTAATACGTGGCTCACGAAAAACATGTCGGTAGTCTGCGGAAAAACGTATGTAAGTAATTAAAAGTAAACGTATTTTCTAATTAATATCAGGTTGTAGTTTTTATCCGTTTCTGGGATATATTTCTTCATTTGCAGTGCCGCAAGACGTGTTGGCCTGTTGAAAAGTGGGCAATTATTGCCTCAATCTCACCTTAGCAATCTTAATACATCGATTTTTATGAAAGGAGCTGATATATACATATAACCCCTCAGTTTAATGTCACACATTCTGTAACGACATAAGGAATAATGTTATTTGCAATACTAAGCTTTCAACAAACAAAATAAATGTATTCCGTTTGAAAAAACAGGGAGTTCAAGTTTCCTTTTCATTTCAGTTCAAGGAGGTTGATGTTCTTCAGCTTGACCTGAGTCGGGTCCTTCTTGAGCTTTGTGTAGGTGGCTGGATCCAGTGGGTCTTGGATCTTCTGCTCATATTCCTCTCTGTTCATAACGACAGTAGCGTTGCCTTTGTCAGCTGGCGGGACAACGATGTTTGTATTCCTTCTTATTTATTTGAGAGCTTGTTGTTCTTCTTCCTTTAGGTTGCTTGGCGGTGGTTTTGCTCTCTTTAATCTTCCAGGCGTATTGCATTTGCTGCTTGCTCCGGAAGTCCTTGCAGCGCCGCTTCGGTGCCAGAGATGATCTCCTCTATTGGAATCACTTTCGGACTGATAGCAAAGTTTCCTCCCTTGGCCAGGACAGACTGCTCCTCAGGTGTTAAAGTATGACTGCTGAGATTAACCTCAGTTCGTGCTGGCTCCAGACCTGGTGTGGTTTGAGCTGTTCTCTTTTTTAAGTTTTCTCTAATTTAAATTTTTCCAATTTTTCAAACTTTTGCTTTTACCTCTGCGTTGCTCTCTCTAGTTCTCTTTGCATGCTGTTGTAAGAGATGGCGGCGACCTTATTCCAGTCATATTGGCGAAGACCATTTTCCAGTTTGTAAAAAATGCTTAGCAGTTTATTGTCCATTGCTGCAAGTTTGCTTCTCACATTGTGTATTCTTTCCCTTAGAAATCACTTTTCAGTCCTGTTGTAGATTCTGTGTGCTTGTGTGGTTTTTAGAGTTCTTTTGCACCTTAGGTAACCAGGTATGATATTGGCATCCCTGCATCGGCTTAGAAACAGCAAGTGAAGAAAGGAGTTGTGCTTACCGTTTTCGCATCTTGCTCAGGTGCTGGTGTAACCTCGATATTTCCTCCCCGTAGAGGCGTTTTATACATAGAGTTAGCTTTTCGAGATCATTCCTTGAAACTGGTGAGTTAAAAAAAAACATTAATTATATTTATTATCATCAAATTCATTGGGATTCATTCTTCGACGACCTTTTATAGAACTAATCTAGTACTTCAACTATTGCTTTATACAAAGGTCCTTCCCAAGCTCGAGATCAAGAAAAATTAGCGCCAAACCATTAAATAGTTTTCCATGCCTGGTGTTAGTGCTTGTTTCTTTAAAAACTCAAACGGTCTTACTCATTGCTTATGAGCGTCGCCTTCAATATGACTTCAACAATCCAATATATTCAATTGCACCCACTTCCACTTTCTTTTGAAACTGTCAGTTTCCCACCAGAATCGTTTTATTTCGTATTTTCCAAAGAAGAGAGCTTTATGCCTTTTGAAATCGACTGTTGTGTAATTGACTTTTGAAGAGCACAACTTAAAAACTAACCACAAAATTTTCAAAATCACAATTTTATGAAATAGAAAAGCAGTTCTAGCAACTTTCACGTTGCTTTACCTGTAATGCTGTTGCTATATAAAGTTAAATGTTCATTTTCTATAGCGAGAATTTTCGAGAAATTAACCCTTTTTGACAATTAAATTTCCTAGGAATTTGGCAAAAAAGTTTGCTTGTAAATCGTTTTAATTGTATTTAAATTGTTGAACGCATAGAAATATTTCTACATTCAAAAGAGACAAGAAAATAAAAAAGAATAAAAAACTCATAAAATTCACTTAATAATAAATGTATTTATACTGATAACTTTGCACCCGCTCCATGTAAATAAAAGATACAATTAAATAATTGACTCAACACAATATTGACTAAAACGAAAAAAAAAACGATAGGATGAGAAAAAACTAAAAATACATTAAGGAAATCGAAGATAAAACCAAAGCTTTGACATTACGACTGATTGCTCCAGAATGTTTAAATTGGAATATAAAGACGCGGAATAAAAGAGCAAATATATTTCCGGTTTTAAAATTTATTTTAATATATATTCTGATGCTAAAATTGTAATCTATCCAAGTTTCCAGTCATTTCACCGCTTCTTATCAATAGAATTCCGCCAGTTTTGCAGTTAAGAAAATAGAAAGAAACTACTTTAAACGTAGTCGATGATCGGAGTGATAGAAATCCAAATAACTGCAGGCCTGAAACTATACATTGTAGTGTAGTACCGACCGACAATAAATCTAGTTGTGCAGCAAAACTTGAATCGTCCAGACTTTTCAATAAATCTATTTCATAGTTCCGAGAAGTTGAATAAGTGCAAAAGGCCTATTACTCAAGCGTATAATATAAACTTATTGTAGAACACTGAACGTGTACATGAATAATGTCCATCGCACCATGTAATTAAAAACAAAATGCACGCATGGTACCATCGACCACGTTCGCCGATCGGTACCATTACGACAGTGGCGCGACCATTTGCCATTTTTTTTGCGCTCAACTAAAACACATTTTTCAAATTGCTCCTAATCGATTGGTTCCAATTTTTAGTCCAACATTTCACATATCTTTAACCTTGTACACGCTTCAGAATGCTTTGGTGTAATTTAAAGAAATACTTTCCATTCAAAGATGCCCAAAATATTAATATTCGTATTTGAAGTGACTTTTAACACACGTATTCCACTAAATGCTCCGACGCACGCCACTGGAACTAATAACAGAGTGAGATCTTTATGGAGCAGCGTCGATTCCCATGGACATTATATAGAAATTATGGTGTTTTTTGCTTGATTTTTTTAAAACTACACTCATAAAACAGGCAGCACGAAGACAATATGGAACTTCATTCACGCAGATCTAATGTAAGGTTTCGAAGAAATGACACACCACCATCGGCATCATATAAAGGAGTCTTTCGTTCTTATCTGGCTGGAAACTTGAACAATTCACTAAACACTGCAGATTTTGCTTTCTTAAATATGCTTCAATTTCTCTTTAAATCTGTTTTTTTTAATCTGGGTAACTGTCTTTTCTTTCTATTTCTTTCTTATCATTCTAATTCAATAACCTCCTTTAATTTTTAATGTTCCCGGTTAATTTTGAATTATTTTGTAATAGAACTTACACAACAACAACAATATTTTTTTCGTTCTTTTTACCCTGTTCATTAATCCGTCCAAATACTGTATATTTTGTGCTTTTGACTTTCTGTTTTTAGATACCGCATCATCAAGAAGTATTAACTTTTTTTAAACATACTTCACTTTCTTCTTATCTATACGTATTTAAAATCTTAATTCAGGCAAGTGTCCTTCCTATCTATTTCTTATCAAACATCTTTTCATTTTTTTATATAATGCAACCTTTTTGTTTAGATTTAGTTTGTCTCTTGCAGTTAATACAACTTTCGGTTGCCTTTAGGTAACCTTTTCCACGAATGTTTGTTTTGGTGTCGTTACAATGTGTTTAAATAAAATTTTATTTTATCAGTCCTCATTTCGCGCCTCTTAAATTCATTAATTTTTAGTTTTCATCTTCTTGAAATTTTTATTTATTTTTCAGTTAAATGGTTAATTTTTCTATTATTTCCCTGTCTATTTATTTATACATGTTTGGATTCTGACTGACTTCTGCTAACAAATGATTGCATTAATTCGTCTTTTTAGACTTATCTCGCATTAATTGCTTCAATTTCCGATTCGTTTTGTGTAGTTCTTGTAACTTGTAACTTGTAATTGGCTCAACGCCTTTTATATTTTCTATCAACATCTGTTTTGCTTGGTTCGGTGTGTGTGTGTGTAAATTAACTTTCACTCTGTCAACTTGTATTTTGTCATCATATTTATTAATACTTATAGATACCACTCTTTTAGATTTAATTTTAAGTTTGCCCTTGCCCTAGTGCTTGACTGTGGGTCAGATCTTTAAAAAATGTATCCTACTTGTGTTCTCCTACTTTCTTGGCCTGATTTCAGATTTTGTCAGTTTCCATTTCCATTTTTCTTTATTACCTTCATCAATTTCTATGATTTATGTATCAAAGGGCATTTGTCGTATTTATTCAAGACCTTAATCTCGTTGCTAAACTTTCTTTCTACTACACATTTCCTATTTTTTTTCGCCTGTTTGACTACCGCACTTTGTCAGGTTTTCTGCTTTTGCTTTTCTTTTCTTCTGGCGTTTTTTGATTTTATTTCATCTATAACTGTGTAGTGTTTATGTTACTTTATATGCTGTTCTGCTATTATCGATACTAAAAATTATTTTGATTGATCTGTTTTGCGTTGCTCCCATTTTTAACGGGTAGATTTTATTATTCATTAAATTGTATTTTCCCTCTAAAAAGTAGCCAAATTTGCAATGTGCATATTTTAAACAAACACCCGACGAATAAGTTTTTTTATGTTTTTATCAAAACAGTGACAATAAATTTTGTTTTATTTGTAGGTGTTCTAAAACCCTATCAGATCAATTGCCTGAATGCCGAAACATATAAAAGCCCCGGATGGTACTTAGTCGTGCCCGCATCAATTACTCCCAACTACTCCGAGGTACCATATCAAAGCGGCAAAATGCTGTTCGGATGGTACCGCTCGGCAGTTCTAGTAACATTTAGACCGTTCATGTTAACAAAACTGTAGTGCTCTATCTGGCAGCCAACCGACAACCTATGGCACTTCGATGCATTAAATCGTGGTTCTAGGAAAGGGTACCGGGTGCACATGAGAACTACCTTGCCGTACAAGTAGGAAAATTTGCATTTTGTTAGTCAATTATGTATTATTTTTCTAATTTAGAACAATTAGTTCTTGCAACCAGTAAGAAGGCGAAATTCTGAACAAGCCCCAAGTCGCTGAAGGCATGAAGAATTGTTTTATTTGAAATTTATTTTTGAAGCATTTATGTATAGCTGAATGACTGGGAAAAATCAGTAAAATCTAATTTTGCCCATGGCGCCCACAAACATTTCCAAGCCAGCAAATGGGCGTTTGCTTTCAGTGCAATTGGTGTGATTATAAGCCACGTGACCATTAATTGGGCGCAGAGAGCTCCCGCCACTCTTTACCATTTAAGATCTTTCATCTGTGATTCAATAAAGTCCCTATACACATTTACTAGAATTTTTTTTTTTGAAAAAATCGATCAAGCAAATTTCGTCAGAAGAATGATACTGTGGGGCTTTCCCCCGTATAATCGATCCATCGTATCAAACTTCAAGACGCAGATCGTTTACGTACTTTTACTACCTTTGCTCGTACTACCATCGGGCACTTAGCTCTACATTTACCAGCTTAATGGTACCATACGTTGCTTTTTACAAACTGTTATGGGATCCTTCGGCTTTTGTCTGCATTTTATGGGTATCTAATCTTTACTGGTTTTGGACATACGACCTCGGCTTACAGGAGAGATTTCTCCATTTAAATGGGAATAGGGAGGATTCGGACTCGAAAGTCACTTCATTGATATTTTAGTTACAAATTTATGTGTAAGTTTTCTTGCAACTAAAATATAACAATTAAATACTCGGACAAAGTTGTTAAGAGCTTTAACTTGAAAAGGAAAATAATCACCAGGGAACAGGAGGATGTTATAAAGAAACATTGGACCCGCATGTCAACTTAGACCAATTTTCTGAAGGTAAAAAAAATGTTTGAAATAAATGGAAAACTGTCTTAAGCAACTCCAAAAGCACCTGCATATAATTTATAATTGTTTTGCTATTTACTTTTATTTTTTTAAAATTATTCATTTCATTAGATATAATATATTTACTATACCATTTATAATTCAATATTACTGTGGATTTTCTTAAGCAGCTTTTAAAAGCGGATTCTGGAACAAAACACACACACAGAAATAAGCAAATTTCCTGAAACTCACTAGTGAAGATGATGAAACTTTTTCCTCATTTATGCTGTTGATTGTTCTGTTTCAGTTTCTAAATTACATTTTTATTAAAAGTTGTTTTCAAATCATCCAAAGCTTATTTTCCTCAATTTTGCTTCTTGATTTTAAATTTGCTTTTGTAGTGTCCTGTTAAAACTAAATTTGTGTAGGATTTTCTTAATGCATTTAAATTGGATTTAATTTTATCCCTTCTTACTTTATTTTTGTGCTACTTCAATGTATTTGATATATTGTTGTCCATTTTAAGTATTGAGGAGCCCAATTTAATACCTAACCACCAATGGTTATCAACAAAGATCTGCCAAGATGCATGCATACTTTCTCATAGAATATTAATAGGGTACATTTTCCAAACAAACAACTTTCGTAAGATTGAGCAAGTTTTTAATGCTTCTTTTGTAAAGTTTGGTATGCTGATAGACTTTCAAACGACCATTTAACGAATTTTCGAAAAACGAACAGATTTTTGAACAGCAAAGTGCAAGCAAGCAAAAAAATAAACCCAATTTTGTTACCAACCGAATTTGACTTCTTTTTTTTTAATAAGCTCAAGCAGGAATTTTCCATAATAGCTTTTTCAAAATGAGCCACTAAATATTAAGGATTCCAGCTAAATCAGACCGTGATCTTTAAAACCGATTAGTGCAAGTAACAAATGCATGAGGAAGAACAAGTAAAAGTAACGAACTCCCAATCAACTCTCGGTGAACATTAATAAATAATCGATGCGAACAGCAGGCCCCAACCTAAGATGCATCCAAACAAGGAAAATAATAGACCGGCGATTAAAATAAGTCGTAAATTAGAATAATCAAGCATGATTCATATTTCTAAAGCAATTTCCTCCTATTTCGACATGAAAATCGCACAGAATCGCAGATGGAGATGTGGGTTGTCGATGGGTGGCGGAATCGTATTGTTTGATGCATGTGCAATACCATCCTGACCTTCGCGAAGGCAGAGTACGACAGAACCATCCCGAGGAGCGGAAGGAAGTGAAGGTGGGCTAAGACAGGCTTGGTTCACATTGACCAAGACTCGAACGAAAACTGTTTGAACCATGTTTCAGACTTCGGTTCTGAACGCTGTCGATTTGAATATGACCCCCAATTTGTCCATGTCCCTGTAACGTCAATTCGAATGGCACAGCCATTATGCATATCGATGATATATGGTTCTGAATTGGAAATTCGAAAAAATATCGATCATGTCCGAGTCGATATCGTAACCTGCACAGTAGGAGGATCGGGCAATATGATATATTTTGATGGGCTTATATGGGTATCCATCTGTTGGAACGGCATGTGATGGCTGCACAGTTGGCAAATCCGAAATGGAGGTGTGAATAATTGTGATTCAGTCAAGCTGTTGGCTAAGAAATAGAAACATCCCTATAAGGCAATCGAATACTAATTATTACTGTTAATCTGTTGCAGTTTATTAGTGTCTTTATTTGTTGGCAGCGAAACTCCTTCCAGCGGCCTTCGTTTGGCTAGCTACTCAAAGAACGTTTTATTAAGGATTTAGCATATTTTCTGTTTTTAAAGGAAGATGAATTTTGAGACGGAAATATAGAATTTCCAGGAAATATATCAAAGTTGAAGAATAAACTGAATAATAATCATCACTAAGAAAAATCGTTTTTCCTTGCCTTCTTTCATATTTTTATTATCAGCAATTTCTGGTCGTCTACAATAAAAATTTCCAAATTGCCTTAATATATGGTTGCGCCCTGGTTTTGTGTTGCAATGTAGTGGTTGCGCATAAATTTTGCGGTATTTCAGAGATACAGCGTTGAATTTCATCTTTTAAGGCTTCAATCGTTGGTGTTGGTTCAATCAATGGTTTGTTCACATAAACTTGTGACTTAAAAAAAACCCCAAAGAAAAAAGTCCAAAGGCGTTAAATCGCATGATCTGGGCGGCCAATGCCGGTCTCCAAAACGAGAAATATCACGACCAGGAAATGACTCGTGCAGTAATTCAACAGTTTGTCTGGCTGTATCCAACACAAGGTTTCCTTCCTCATCTACCAGGATGTATGATTTTTGCTTCCGATCAGTTCCAGAAAACTCTTTTATATTTTTATGCACGCTATGGGAATTGTGCAGTCTGCTTAGATGCCAGATTTTATAATTCGGTGCATTTCTCTTTTAGCCATTCTTCCTTAGCTTGGCCGCAATTGTATTTGCTGTCCTTCTGCACTTCTTTATATTTTCATCTGTATCTTTCAAGTTTTTTTTCTGTTCCATAAGCATCAATATTTCATCAGTCATCCGATCCTTTAGCCTTCCAAAGTCCCATAATAGCTGATTTTGTCCCATATTAATTTACTGAAATCTTCCTTCACATCCTGGTACATCCTCATTCTCATCTTGTAGCTTCGTAGTCTATCGACTTCTATTTGCAATTTTGCTTCTAGCTGGACTTTAGCGGCTTCAAAGTGATACCTTTTCCGTCATTTCATATGATGAAAACTATCAAAGTCTAATCCAAAAAACCACACTGTCCCATAACTGTTTCCTGGTCATGCTGGATGTTTACCGAGAAACATTAAATTGTAATCCCTACAGCGTGTTATCGACTAAAAAATCCGCAAAGCTACACAATACGATCGTATTTATTGAATAACAACCGTAACAGCGTGATGTTCAATATTCGATATTGGGAAAATTAATGATGATCAATGTTGGGGCGGGAAGAAATGTCAGTTTTGTTGATTATTCTCAACCGATACCAACACTAAACACACACCTTCCACCCAGGTACAATATTTCAATTTGTGCTGGGTTATCTAGATCGTTGGGCTGTTGTGCGAACCGAACCATTTAATCCTTAACGATTTTTGACTTTGCAAAGCAATTATTTGATGCGAAAATATCAGCAGCATCATCATCATCATCAACAACACCGAAACGTAATTAATATTGAACCGGAATATTTATGGCTTGAATAGTGGTTTTTAAATTATTATGCGTGCTTTAACATACAATAACTCAAATCCATATATATCGAGGCTTTTGTCCGGGCTGCGCAACATCATTATCTTGTAAGCAATTTCTAATGACATTACTTATTGTGAAACGTGTATTTTATTGTATATTTCTCGGTTTTTTCTCGTTTGAAAAGCCACGAAGCTTCGTGATTTTTCATTGGGTGAGTCGCGAGCAATAATAAATATTATTTTAATATCATTTCATCAGTAACCTACATTTTGTAATAACGTGTTTGAGGTGAGGAATCGATTAAATGAAGAGCTCTGATACTAAAACTGCTGAAGGAAACTGTCTGCCTGACTGAGATTTAGTTCGCATTTTCAATTTCGAGCAAATAATCTGAATCCATTTCTGAATCGCGATATGTCTCGTCACCCAACACAAAATCCCACCCACATTTTGACCCGTGTGGGACACGCCGCAGGAGAATCCAAACAAATGAATAACATACTGCCAGTGGCGCCCCTCAATAAATAATCGTAAGTCATCTTATCAAAAACTTCCCATTTTGCTATCAGCATAAATATAAAATATTACAGAATTACATTTAAAAGTAAATATATTAAAAATAAAAATAATTGGCTGATGTTCCTAGCAGAGTCACAATCATGCAGATGATAAACAGTATGTAGTGAGTCTTTATATTTTTACAATCTTTTATACTACAGTATTTTAGTCTACAATATTTTATATTGTTTTCCCTCTTAACCGTTATTTATTATGGCAGTTTTGGCGTTTTTGTCTATTTACTAGTTAGTTTTTTTATACTTTCCTGCATTCGGCTGACCTGTTGGACTACAGTCGTTTTGCCTCATAATGCAAACGAATAGAAAAACTTATTGCGGTGAATTTCAACAAAATAAATTGGAAAAAGCGATCAATTTTGGTCAGCATTTTAAGTTACTTTGTTCACTTCAAAGCTCTTTTTTATTTATTAGTTAATTTTCAGTTCTTCTGTTTGTTTTAAACTTTTCGATAGTTTAGTTGTTCGTATTATCTTTTTGCATTGTTGCAATGTGAAGCAAGAGAACAGAAAAATCGACAAACAGGTTCATTTTGTCCGTTATTACTTTGTCCGTTATCGGACATTGTTCACTTTATTCCTTAACTTTTTTCAATATTAATTTTCAGTGTTCTGTCTGTTCGCTAGTTAGTTTGATGCTATTATTTAGTTTACGTATTTGCATTTTGTTGATTTTTTTGCTTTGTTGCATTGTGGCGGAATTCACACAAGGAAGAACGCGATAAAGTAAAGTCGAAAAACTCGGTTCAGCATTTTTTGCGTAACTTCGTCACTTTATATCTTAACATGTATTTCATATTTAAAATTTTCATCTTTTATGTTAGTTTTATGCTTATGTTAAGTTTATATGCACGCATTTGGTTACTCTCTTTCAATTGCTATATTGTGGAACAAACAACTACCAAAAACTACAACAGAAAAACTTAATAATTTAAAATTTAAAAAATCTCAACTTTTACACATTCTTTAAGTTTCTGTGTTTCATTGTCAGTTTTCTACTTAGTTTACTGATATTGTCGAGTTTATTTCCTCGCATTCGAATAATATTTTTTTTATTAACTATTGTTTCAGATTTCAATTTCCTTATGCAATTTTATTAAGTTTTGCTTTGGTCAAAAATGGTCAAAATTGAGTCATGTTTTTGTTATTTCTGTTGATGTTGTAAACAATGTATCAGCATTTTTAGATTTTTGTTATAGGGTTCCTATAACTATATTTATGGTTCACTTTTGAATTACATAAAATTGCAAAGTTACAACCAGGCACAGTACAAAATGCTACTTTTATACTATCTTTATATAAACCTTCAAAATTGAAGAGAAGAACAACAAGAACAAACTACAAACAAGAAACTTCAAAGAAAAAAAGGCAACGCACAGAAATCCTAATTGGTTTTGTGGAACTGTTGTGTTTATGGCATGGATATTCAGTTTCACAAACTTACATTTTTTGTAAAATATTGTTTTTTTTAGTCTGTTGAGTCCGGCCGTAAAAGCCTACATTCTTTGATAACATTTTTTAGTCTGTTAACTGTCCATTAAATTATTTTTTACTTTCGTTTTCATCAAGCTCTTGTTTTGTTCTTCGACAATGTTCTTGCTGCTCTCAGATAAACTTAAATTAAAAAAGAACCTAATGCAAAAATAATTACCATATTTCAGTTTAGTTGTTTTTGTCAGTCAAAATAACAATTAGCACAATGTAAAATTGAGTTAAAAAGAGAAACAACAAAAATACCGCAAAGAATGAAAAAAAAAGCAACGGACAGAAAAAATAAACGACAGACAGAAAACTAAAATCTCATAACAAAATATAGTATATCCCTGCAAAGCAGAGTTTTTGGTTAAACTGTTAACTATTTACCTGACTTAATTTCATCATTATTTAGTTAGAACTTTCTTGTTGTCAATGCAGCCACTTATCTGCTGTTTGTTTTTAGTTATGGATTTGATTCGCATTGTTAGAATTTTTAATAATTCTATTGTTTTCGTTTTTTTGCTCTTTTATTTTAAAATATTCTGATATGTACATGAAGGTTTAGATTTGAAACATTTACAGTTTAAGGTAGGCACGAACACATATCGAGCAGCAAAGTATAATGTGGTGAAAGCAATCACTAATGCGTACGAAATTAATTACAATACAGGAAGAGTATACTAGATAAAAAAATAGTAACAGATTGAGAGTGAAAAACTAAAAGCTTATAGTGAGATGAGATTTGTTAAATTCAGGACGGCACTGATTTCAAGAGGATTCTATCAAGGTGCGCCATTAAAAAAATCTAACACGATAGAGTTATTATGTTCCTTATTGCTGTATATAGGATTGTAGGCAAACCAGCGATGGATTAGACAGATTGTGTTTCTTGTAGGTTTGTAAGGATGTCACCTTTTGGGAGGCATAATTTTTTAGAATGATTCCACTTGCGCTAGTGCCCGAATATGTTAATCCATACCTACAGAAAGACAGAACGGACAGAACAGAGGCAATTAATTTCGACGGTTTTATTTTCAGGCCACCGATTCGACCAGATCTAAACATCGTCGACCGTTGCGACTCCGCTTACTCTGATAATTTCAATTGTAAACGACATACGCGACGTTATGACCGCGTCATAAATCCGAACAAAAGAAGACTTATGACGGAATGGATGCCCGCTCGTGGACAATAAAAGAAGGCATTGTATGCCATAAAAGGGCTACGATTACAAATGTCGTGAGCTACTGGGTGGCATCGTCCCGATAGGTAATAACGCCAAATTATCGATCGTAATATCGACCATTTTTCTGCCATCTAAAACCATAATGTGAGTTAATCGGACCAGTTTTACTCATTTGGGTTGTCTCTGCCATTAAACAGACGAATTGATCGGGTTTTCTTCGATCGATACCAGCCACGAGTCAATCAGACCTACCGGTTAATAAAACAAATCAAATCGAACGGAAAAAACAACCAACAATTTATAACTGAAATCAAGACGAAAAGATAAAAAATACACACAACAAACGGAATATTTTCCGGAAGAGCTCAATATAGGAAAAAAATTATAGATCTACAATTTTGAACCTTCAACTGAAACTGTGTAAAAAATGTTAACTCATTGGTAAACTTGAAAAGCATTTTCTTGAAGTAAGAGAAAAGATTCAAGATCAGCAAGTTTTTATCGTTTTTACTGCTTCGAGTATTCTGCTTTTCGAGAACCGGCATTAAATTCGCCAAGTTGACACTGTTGGCGGTATACAACACGAGTCGGGTACGGCACGAACCCGATCTGGTTCCGAAATTAAAAAAAGCTTTACTCCAATATCAGCACCCATTAATTAGCCAAGTTATGGTCCGGGTAACAAAACGAATATTTACGATATCTGTCTCTAAAAGCGGGCGGATTTTTTAATAAAACCATTAAAGAGCCGAGTTTATGTCCGCCTGTCTGGTTCAAGTGTTAAACCCGGTCATTTCGTGTGGAGTTTTCTGAAAATTCGCTAAACGCTATTAAACAGCTTTTATTATTTATTCGCGAAGTTTTATTCGCCCCATTGATCTTGGCCAATGACGCGTACAACCTGCTCATTGTTGTCGCTTCGAATTTAAAGATACCTCATGGTAAAGAAGCCATAATGCATATCTTTTAAATCATCGTGGCACCTATCCTTTGGTGGCCTCAGAATCATTTGTCATTATTGCAAAGAAAATAAGCCTTGGAATCGACGAAGCTAAAACAGCCTGATACGTTTCAGCATGTAGCTCTAACAAAGCGCAAATTCTACATCCAAAGCTCTTAAACAATGAAAATCAGACAAAAAATTGGCTCATAAACATCCACGGACCTTTTCAAATCATCTCGTATTATGAGTGTTTAATGGCATCTAGTAAACTGAATTGCTTTGCAATAAAAAAGTACTTACTTGATGGGAGCATCAAGACCCATTAAGAGAAGATATTGGGTTTGGCTCACATTAAAAGGAATACAACCATGGTATGTTGCAATCTGATGGAGAATGCATGGAAATCGTTAAAATGGCAGTGTTTTCGGTTTATGGCTGCTGGATGGCATTGAACACGTGGAAGCATTCAGCAGAAAGATTTCTTAGATGCGTCCAGCCAATTTTTTTCAGATATATCAACGAAATGAAACGAGAAAATAGGGGTGGAGTTGAGCTAGCACAGGAGTCTAAATATTTTGATGTCCGCGGAGGCCAAAGAGTCTTCATCTTCACAAAAATAAAGTTAAATTATTATTCGATTGATAAAAATCATAGGTTAGAAACCGGTCCTTGCAGGTGATGTATACAAAATCTTGTACTTGTAGCATGATTTAACGTTGACTAATCATCCAACAAACTTGCTCAAGCTTCTAGTCGCTATAGCGCTGCTCCAAGCACTTATTGCTACCAAAACCATGTGACTTCTATATCAAAATAAGGAAAAGGCCGTACATAAATCAACACATTTCAAACATGCACACCGAATCATAACTCATATGTTTTTGCGCTTTCCCATAGCAAAGTGACAGTTTCGTGGTACTGAGGCGCTATTTCTGTTGTAAAAGTGGTACGACGTCAAGGCATTTCAAACCGTTGCTATTGAAATGGGCTTCGATAACTCACGATAAAAGAAAAACTAATTTTTCCTTTGTGTCCTTAAATATGCCTGCTACACGTTTCTCGGATACGGGCTGCTTGATGAAGACCTCCAACGTCTTGGTTTGCGGTCAAAACCAGTAGTAGTGGACCTACCTGGCTCAATTATATCATTTTTATCCTCTATAATCACATCATTAGATTCCCGTCCCGACCTTTAATAATTCGCCGGGCAAAGACCGTAATTGTGTTCTGTTTACTCTTTCAGTTTGTTTTTTTCGATTACATTCTGCGGCTTTTATGTTAAAAAAAAATTGGGACTCATTGTGCGGTGAAATCCCATCAGGTCGAATCCAAATTTAGAACATATGGAATATGGAACCAAGCGATTAGAAAACTCATAATAAAATAAAAGGTTTTGCTAATGGGAATGCATTTAGTGGGATGGAAACATCAATTAGAACCGGAAAATCATATTCGCTCAAAACCAACTTTCGAGTTGGAAAAATTTGATTTGATGGAATTCAAAGGATGGAAGTAATGGAAGAAATGAAACGTACTTGGCATGCTGGGCTAAGAAATCTGTACACTTCCCAACATGAGACAAGTAATCACCATCTGATCCTTGATTTTTTTCCTGATATTTTATTTGAACCAGCAACTTAAACAAGTCAAAAAAGTTATTAAAATCTTGGAAAAAACGATCTAGAAATAATAAAGCGTTGAGTGGAACTATGAAGTAGATACTCGAAATATTTAAAATAGGCATACTAAATATAAAACGTGCAAAGCAGATGAATGGACGAATAAGAAAATGGAAGAAGGAACTAAGAGACTACAGGTTCAGTGACAATATGAAACTCTTCATATTATATATATGTACATACATTTTTATTTTAAGCGTTTTTTGATACGTCTCTTGACACAGCCGAGTGAGCTTTAATTAAGCAACAGGGAAAACAAATTTATGATTTACAAACGAGAAACATTTTACGATTTTCGCGCATTAACGGTGTATTTTAGCCTATTTTGGTTCATTTGAAGCCATTGGCACATAAGTTATATTCTGGAAAATAAGTTTCCAACTCACAAACGAGAAAAATGTTTTGGTCGATCGATACCAGACTCTTGTCAGCGAGACCAAAGTGACACAGCAATAAATAAATGGCGGACAACGCAACTAGTTAAATGAAAGCGAAATTTGGGATGAAATGATCCACCTACTAAATCACAATGATCAAATACAAATTTTAAAAACAATTATAAAACGCATTTGAAGCAGCAGCTTTTGGAAAGCGAATCAAACAACTGGGCAAAAAACTTAGAACTGGAAGCATAAAAGAACTCAACAGAAGGAAAAAACAAAAAAACATAATGATGGACTGAACTGGATTGAACACACGAACATGCTCCTCGTACACGGCCCCAAGCTACCTCCGTCTTTCAATAGTGGCCGCTGGAAAACAGGCTGTAATCCGGATAACATTTTTGTTTCTGACAGACTTATTCCCCTGTCAACAAAACATGTAGAACATCCGCTCCCAAAAACACAACATCGCCCCATTACATGTGTAATCTCCGCAGCAGTGAGGCCTGAAAGTGTTCCATTCAAAAGGCGATTCAATTTCAAAAAGACAAGGTGGAATGAACTTGCGGCTGATCTGGACCATGAGATCACCTCTCTAGAAGCAAGGCCCGACAACTATAATGCTTTCATCGACATCGTCAAGAGACTATCAAGAAAACACATCCCAAGGGAGTGTAGCACCGAATACATACCAGGTCTTACTCCAGAGTCTGTAGACCTGATGACGAGGTACCGAACTCTATACGAGGGCGACCCCTTCTCTGAGCATACCATAAATATGGGCGAAGAGCTGATGCAGGTAATCTCTAGAGCAAACTCCGATAAATAGCGAACGCTAATGGAAGACCTGGATATGAGGCAGAGCAGCCGACGTGCCTGGAAACTTAGCAAAAATCTTAGCAACGACCCCACAAGGGCTACCCCGAACTTGACATTAGTCACCCCAGACCAGATCGCACACCAACTGGTACTGAACGGAAAGACCCAAAGAAGGACCCCCAAAACTCAAATACAAAGGGATCCAGACAACGAAAACGACTGTCTAGCTGAGTCATTCACAAACAGTAAATTAAAAAACGCAATTAACAGCTTAAAAAACAACAAGACTGGAGGACTAGATGATATGAGAACAGAACAAATCAAACATTTTGGAACTGCAACCATTGCATGGATCACCAACTTAATGAGGTGCGGTGTGAGGAAGTTGCAAATCCCAAAAATATGGAGTAAAGCTCGAGTGGTCGCGCTATTGAAACCGGGAAAGGACCCTGCAGAACCTAAAAGCTTTCGACCTGCTTCACTTCTGTGCCATCTCTTCAAGGTTTTCGAAAGATTGATATTAAACCGCATATCAAGTAAGGTAGACGAAAGCATAATACCAGAATACTCAGGGATTAGACCGGGAAGGTCTTG
This sequence comes from Dendroctonus valens, assembly GCA_024550625.1. NCBI lineage: Eukaryota > Metazoa > Arthropoda > Insecta > Coleoptera > Curculionidae > Dendroctonus > Dendroctonus valens. The sequence goes on from JAJTJO010000010.1 coordinate 961,123, forward strand.
CTGCGCCCAGGTGCTAAACCTAACACATATCATATAGAAGATGTCTTCGAGCGCAAGCAAATCACCGGTGGAAGCTTTATAGACCTGATAGCCGCATATGACACCGTAAACCACCAAAAAGGAGCGGAAAAGATGTATCATGACACCAAAGACTTTCGCCTGGTTAGTCTGGTGAAAACTCTATTGCGGAAAAGGCATTTCTATGTTACAATGCAGAGAAGGAAGAGTCGATGGAGAGACCAGAGGAACGGCCTACCACAGGGGAGTGTACTGACTCCTATGCTCTTCAACGTATACACGAATGACCAACCAACCGACCAACAGACACATAGCTTCATCTATGCAGATGACACAGCCATCGCCGCACAGGGGAAAAGCTTCGAGGAGGTCGAAAGTAAAGTAACTAGAGCCTTGGAAAGCATGACACAGTATTAGATACATCAGGTGAAGCCAAACCCCAGCAAAACCCAGGTATGCGCATTTTACCTGAGAAATAAGGATGCTCGCAGGAAACTACAAATCACATGGAGGGAACAAGAACTTGTGCGTGTCACTGGACGTGGCACGGCACCAGTGTGGCATAACTCGGTTCACGCAAGGCATGCTGACGTGGCCTTAAATGAGACGTGCAGGATTATAACTGTCTGCCTGAGACCGCCACCTGTCGAGAAACTGTACATTCTAGCTGGAATTGCCCCAGCACGTGTCAGACGCAAAGTTGCATCCGAAACAGAGCGGCAGTAGCAGGTCGGAGATAGGCGGCATCCTCTCACGCCCGACAACCAGAAAGGCGACGACTCAAATCCAGGAAAAGCTTTCTACAATACACACAACAACTGCAGACATGCCCAGAACAACGCCGCATAGAACTGTGCAAAGAACAACACCCATATCTGTGGACGGAACCCAGGGAAGAGTTGCCACCGGGAAAACTTCTACCATACGCCACATGGAAAACACTGAACAGACTAAGGACAGGAGTGACACGCTGTAGGTCAAATAGGATACGATGGGGACGACCTGGGGACGAGACGACGAGCTGTGCGAATGTGGGGAGTTTCAGAACGACAGTCACCTTCTCAGATGTCCCAATATGGGAGAGGCATGTACGATGGAGGACCTGATCGTAGCAAATGAGAGAGCGATCAACGTTCCCAACTCTTGGAACGGAAGGGTCTAAACGTAAACATTGGTCTCGGACTCGGAAAGTAAGTGAGTAAGTAACATATTAATATAAATCGGACACTTTAAAATTAAAAACAAGTAGTAAGCCCCTGATCTTTAATAAAGTAAAAATTTCCTTCCCATTTTATGATCAATTAGGAAGAGAAAAGGTCTCTTGATCTTTTTCGACGCCCCGTTTTCGAGTGAACAAATAAAGGTCAATTTATTGCAGTGTTCAAGTGCAATAAGCTCGCCAAGTACTCACAACACATTAATTAATATACATGGGATACATTTAAATGAAAAAAGTGATTAGCCCTGCATTTCTCCTTAACTGAAGACTAGTTTCTACTTTTATTATCAATTATCAAGAAGCAAGCAAAAAGCAACAAGAAAAAATAATACATTCGTATCATGAACATAAAATAAAAAGTGGCTGAACAAGAGTGAAGGGGTAAATAATTGAATTAAAATGAATTTAAAATGCTCATGAAGGGAGGTACTGGTTTTTCACATTTTTGAAAAGGATTAGTAAAATTTCAAGAAACCACTGTTGATTGCTTTCATAAGAATTCAGCTCCAAAAGAGGGAGCAACTAAGAAAAAACACGCATTGGCCTCATTGATGCAGCAGAAGGATGGTGAAATGGATGAAGAATGAAAAAAACTGCAGATTTAGCAATTCCTCTACATGATCTGCAAAAAGCCGCGTACAACCTCGCAGAAATAACACACACGTTTCCGGAAAATTTACGAGCAAAACTCGTGAGTCCGGGGCGCTCGCCTGTAATATGCTAGCGAGATGATGCGATAACCCGTGCTCGTCTATAATTACGGATTATCAAATGTTTATTTTTCGATACTAATGCACTCGTGGGTCGATATTAATTACTATATTGTTAGTGGCGCGAACTCACGCGGGCATTTTGATTTATGGCCATCGAACGGTCGGAAGAGATTACGATAGTCCGATTTGCTAACGAGCGGATTCAATTTCGTTATTCCCATGGATGGTCCCACCGCAGTGCAGATGAGCGAAATTTCAATTTGGTTCCACTCACAGAATGAATGGAGTCCGGTAGGACGTGGAAAATGCACAGGGCCAAGAGTCAAAGGTCTTACCGAAGTCACGGAATACTCCACAGGGTTGGATACCGTCCGCCTTTTTGCATTTAGTGCAGCAGTGCTTGGTTTGGTGCAAAAATGCTTCCTGGGCTTTCTTCGTTCATTCAAAGAATGCTTTTTAAGTACCGCGTCCAACTGACGATTTTACCAAACGTTTGATCAAAAGAGCTCAATTTGATAAAAATCTATACTACTCTTTGGCCGGACATCTCACCAGATTCAACACCTCTAGACTTTTTCCACGTGTCGCGCAAATATCAGAAGGTAGAGAAAATATGGAATAATCGACATGAGTGACTACACCTATTTAGTTCATGCTTTCTACATAAACAACGGTCGAAGTTGAGTCATAGATTTTTTGAAAATCGCCGAGAAAATCATGCTCTGGCATAAATCCTGTTAGAAACAGCCCATTGGCTATCAACCATTCAGAATCATGACGCATCAAATGTTGCACTGCTCTCAAACGATGTCCAAACGAAATCACCAACTTGTTCGCTCGAAGATCGATAAATCTTGATTTTTATCGATCTAATCGGATCAAGATCGACACGACGAAATCGATATTAAATGTCAAAAGTAATTAGAATCGACCGATATTGTTTAATGGTTTATGGTTAGTCGGTTTCGATTTGTGCGAATGCTTTGAGCCAATGTACAGGGTGATGGCTGCAAGCAGTCACGGATGGACATACAGTATTTTTGCTCTTAAGTTGTGTTGAGACATTCAAGTGCAGAATCTGATTTAAAACTTGTCTTTTGGGGCTTCTTCATCTTCAAGTGCCCCTGTGACGAAAGTTGGCATCATCATTGATATCCTGACCTTGGAGGCAGCGGCTCTAAAGGCTTGTTTTGAGCTGAATCCAAGCCATTCTTCGATATTTCTCAGCCAAGAGGTTCGTCTGCTACCTACACTTCTTTTGCCTTCCATCGTTCCTTGCATTATTAATCGTAAGACGTTGTACTTCCGTCCACGCATTGTGTGTCCCAGACCCTTCAACTTTTTCTGGTTCATTGAGACTTCAACTTCTTTTTCTTTGTCCATTCTTCTTAGCACTTCGGTGTTTGTGATTCGGTTTTTCGGAAATTCTCAAGATTTTCCTATAGGTCCACTTTTCGAAAGAGTTCAGTCGTCTCATTGCATTCGCATTTTGCGTCCATGATTCTACTCCATAATACAGAACACTGTGAACGTAGCATTTTGTCAGTCGTAGTCTGAAGAAGAAGTCTGAGGCCCAGTGTCAGATCATTGCTCCACAGGACTTTTTTCATTCTTATGAAGTTGATGTGGGCTTTTCGGATTCGAGTTTTTATTTCTGCGCTTAGTCATTGCTTTCTGTGATTAGTGTTCCTAGGCACTTGTAGGTACGTACTCTCTCAACCTGTTGACCTGCAACCACTAGGCTTTCATTTGTGTTCCTGTTCTTACTGATTTTCATAAACTTGGTTTCTTTGATATTTAGTGAGAGTCCTAGTTCTCACTATACCTTAATATTTTGCCCATGACTTTCTAGATCCTCCTTGTTGTCAATCAAAACCCAATCAAAATTGTTTCTATCGTGACTTTCTCTGAGTACTCATTGAATAGTAAGAGCGACAGTGTACAGCCTTGTCTGACTCCTCTTTATTTGCATTTCTCCAGTCCAATTTGTACAGTGGTTCGTTGATTGTAATAGGTATTTGAAATCAATCTTACATCTTGTCTATCCAGGTTTTGGTTCTTAAAATTTATTAGTTTCTCGTATTTTACTCTATCAAAGGTTTTATGGTATAATGTAGAGGAGATATAGAGATCTCTCTACCACAAAATCCAAGTTTTCTTCGACGATTAACTTTAGCAACTCACTTGGTATCCCACCCGGACCTGCAGATTGCTCATCTTATTTTTCATGGATTTAAGAGCATTTTCCACCTCGGACTTAGTTATTTCAGCTCCGATGTCTCCACCTTGGTATTCCGCAGACGCGTTTTCCTGTATCTGTAGAGTAGAATTTTAATTTTTGTTTTATCTCCTTCATCATGTTTTCCTCTTTGTTAAAAGTATGTTTGATTTCTTCCTTTCTGCAACTCCTGCTAGTTCGTTGACCTTTTTATGTAAATTAAAATTGTCCTATTTACTTTGTAACTCTTCTGTCTCACAACATCTTTCGGAAAAATAAGTTTCTTTTGCTTACCATACTTTCTTTCTAATTTGACTTTGTAGTTGTTTGTAACGAACGCTGTTATTTGCCCTTGCCTTTATTTTGCATTTTCGTCTTTCGTTCATTACCATCAGATTTCGTCTGTCATCCAATTTGCCTTTTTATGTTTGGTCGTTTTAAGTTCTTCTTTACGCGCCTTCTTCACTTTGAGGAAGTTTGATGGTTTTCGTTTTTAAATTTGCATTGGTCTGTTGTTGGAGCTTTTCTCCAATTTCTTCTGAGTTAAGTTTACCTACCAGCTCAAGCTTATCATTTTGGTTGCAAGATTGCATCTCTTTCAGCTTTAGCTTGAACCTAGCAACAAGAGGGTTATGATAAGAGTATACGTCCGCACACGGGCAAGCTTTTACTGATTGAACTGCGTTTCGGTATCTGTGTTTTATTAAAATATAATCGATTTGGTTTCTGACTACCTTATTATCTGGTTCAGCTGGCGAGTTCAAGTGCTATTTAATCCTCCGTTAATTTTAAAACAATCACGCGAATTTACTACAAAATGGTTTACTACAAAATGGAGCGAGCTCTGGTTAGAAAATAGATCAAAACGGGCAGGTCATTTTTAAAACCAACTCATTAATCAGAAAGTTCTGTAAGGAAAAAGGTGCCTTCTCTAAGGAATAACCGAACGTCTGCATATACCAAAACCACAATCATAACGGTGGTTCTAGGGGCCCAGTAAAGATGTTAAATTCAAAGCACATGCTAGGTAGCAGACGATACATGCAGATAAGAGATTCGGGAAACAAATCTTGTTCTATCATTCGCATAGATCTAAGGGCAACCGTGAAAGAACAAATGTCCCAACACTGCGGGCGAGATTTTGGCTAATTTATAACATTTGGGAATCCGTTTTCAGAATGCGCGACGAACAATGGCATAGAAAATTATGAATGTATTTTTCAGGCAATGAAAACGTGCCTTATCTTTATGCCATATCTTCCTAGCCCTGAGCCCCAAATGCTATGTATTGGGGTGGGCCATTTTTTGGTGATCAAAGCCACAAAACGGATTCAATTGTTCCAATCTACTTCGCAACCGCAAATAAGCTAGTCCGTTAATCAACAGCTCGACAATTTAATAAATATCTTCATAATTAAAAAGTCGTCCAAAGAAAACAAAGCTGGTACATGTATGGTGAATATCGGGACCTGTGCAATACAGTAAATCGCTGATTCCGGACAGCATAATTGGTATAGGCCGACTTCAATAAATAATTTCGTATCGTTTTCATGGGTGGGCAAAGTCGTTCTCCAATTTCCGACCAGTTTATCTCTCTATCTCAGCCTGCCCTCTGTTTGTTTAATTTCTTCCATCCCATGATCTATCACTGCTGCCCTCCTAAAATGGCTTTATTGTTCTTTGTTTTTTAACCCAATTCGAAAAACCCACTTGTTTATTATTTGAAAGCTTTGCAGTTTATTCAATGTCTGGAATTGGGAAGAATATGGAGCCAATATCGATGTCAAGATCAGACATGGTGCGAACATGGTGGAATTGCTAGAATTCAAATTTATTTCAATCTGCCATATTCTACTGATTATGAACGCAATAGGAAAATCGAAGACAAAAGCAAAAAAAATGCAACCAAAAGATGAGAATGCGGAAATGAAGAAAATTGCCAAGAAATGACACCCCCAAAACCCACTACACAACCCCCCCACCCAACTACTATACGAACGCACAAACATGACAAAGATCTCGGAAAGACTCATACAGCTACAGACAAAATGGACAAACAACCCCTACAACTGGACCATACTGAATCCCCTTTGTCTTACAAGACCAACCAGACAATCCCGCTTTCGTTTCCCTTCATTAACGCCACTCGAACACTTACAAACGCTACGGACTAGTGGACAATAAAATAATTCCTTCTTGCCACTGAAATCTTATTTATTTAATAGTATTGTTAACCTAGAATAAGAGAATTTTCATAATTGTCTCATTTAGATTAAGACTGTATGTATTAAACAAGGGCAGAAAGACCGATAGGTCGATAGCCTTTTTTAGAAATAAAGATATTTACTACTACTGCCAAGAAATGGAAAAAGTAAACAAGAGTCACGACAAAGGAAACACTTGAGGAAAATATCATTAGTAGTCAGAAGATGGAGAAGAATCGTCAAATGGAGAAACGCAAAACTATAAAAGTGCTAAAGCTCCTGAAATCTTCAAGAATTACGGAAACATAGACTGTGTAAACAAATTATTTCATAAAATAGACCAGGAGCTAATACCAGAGGGATGTTTCACTCCTGTCTTTTTACCTTTATCCAAAAAATCCTCCTGAAAGATGCTCTAGAGCATGTATAAAAACGTAAAAAGAATCCGATATTTTTTGCATTCAGACGCGGAATCAGAACTAGAGAAGCATCGCATGCAATGTCGAGCAGTATGAAAGCGTGTTCATATGTTACATTGAGTTACAAGTAAGCAGCTGGGGAGACTGGATACGTAGAAATACCTTGAAGCAAATTTGAACTTTCAATTAGGATGAGATGAAGCTCAGAATGCAAATAGCCTAGAAAAGACTTGCAAGGCAGTAGGTAAGGGTGTAAGGAAATGTAGTTCGGTCAACAGACTCGTGAATATTGAGAGCACAATCTATAAAAAAATATTTGCGGCATTTGAAATGTGGCCCGACAGACACATTCTTATTTTTCTGTTTGGACTGCTAGAAATATAAATAAGGAAAAACTAAGCCACATTGGACACAATGGAAAACTGTGAAAGTAGTGAAGTGAAAAAAGTGAAAGTAGGAGAATATATCTGGACAAGGACAATCTGGGTTGAGCAATACCAGGCGTGACGTGATATCGCGATTGCCAATCTTCAAAAGAAGAAGAAGGCCTGTGGTCCGTAATAACCAAATTTTAGGTGGACAACTCTAGATTCAAAAGCTTTAATCCAACTAAAAAAACCTTAAAAAAAAGGAAAGCAATAAGCCCTAAGTTGAAGGAGGACGTGGAAGCAAAGCGAAACTACTATATGAAATGACGCTATAGAAACCCGGAACTCCTTAAGAACTGAAATAATAAACATTCAAGAATTATGATTGCCAACATTCGTTAATGCAGATGGGAGGATAAGAAGAACGCCGGAAATCTGAAAGAAGTTGTTGTTTCAGCCCCTTTCAGATTTCCGGGTGAAAACCCTTTAAAAATGGAAAGAGTCGTTGTGTAGTCGGACTAAACAGAAACGAAAGCGGAACCTGAATATCAAATGACGTCGTAGAATACCGGAAATCCTTAAACACTTAAATAATAAACATTCAAGAGGAAGACATCAGATGAAGCAGGAAATCAAGCGGAATACAAATAGGATCAATGGGAAAGAGTGTAGGTAAGCTGAAGAAAATGATGTCAAGAAATGAAACAATTCCATATAAAACATAAGAAAAGTTCAAAAGAAAGGGAAAGAAATAATAAACAGTCGCATGAAACTGGTGAGTCTTTCGGGTTTTTAGTCCGTCGTAAAATATAATTTCTTCCTGACGTTTCGCAAGCACAAGTGGCTTGCACCTTCACAGGTGGTTTGCTTGAGAGCTTACACTGCACTTAGTCTTTTAGATGATAGTGGATCTAATGCGCCGCCACTCTCAAGCAATCGAACCAAGTAAACGAAAACAGGCAAGAAATAATTAGTGAAGGACCTGTTCACGGAATAAAAGCACAGAAATTAGTCAAAATAACAGGTTCTAGGAAGATCAGAGTCGAAATATTAAAAAAACAGTGCCAAACTGACAAAAATGAACATTCAAAAGTCAACCAAAGAAATAAAAGTTCGGAATCCGAAACCAACTCTAAACCCCAAAAGTTCTATCGCACTACTTGCATGTTTTACAGATTATCGGCCAAGATTCGATTGCGTGAACCCTCAAAAGATGATCGAAGTGCTGAGGTTTGATGAACAAGAGTTCCTCATTATCTTGGTACTTAAAAAATCAGAGAAAAGACGTTAAATTTCATATTGAGCAAACCAAAGAAAACTATTTGGAAAACTGCAGGTGATGCATTCTATAACTTTAATTTATAGATTTGGAGCAGGTACGTGGCGAACAGTAGAATGTACATTCTTGATAACAGCCAAAAAAAGCCTGAAAAGTTCTTCAGAATACAGTATGAAATGCCTGAGCAATCTCACATAACATTTCTTGAAATCGTCGGATTTTGAACAAGTCAAACAATATCAGCATTTAAAGGCTGTGTGAAAGACCCATAAAATCTGGCGCTTCTGATATCCTCGAACTATTACGTCCAAATGTTGAGAAACCAGACATATAGAAGCTTTGAATCTATGCAGACTTCATTAAGTAATGGCGGAGCCCTCCCGATGTTCCTCTTCATCTATGTTGATCTAGGTCGAACAAAACCGATGCATTTCCCAGATGGTGTAAAACGTGAATAGGCCGCAATTTGTGCGACCCTTCATTACTCGTTGAATGATCACAATCGCTGTTCTCAGCCTGAACGATTAAGCATAAATCCCGGTCTCAATTAGAGATGCAATTACATCGCAGTGGTAAGTCTCAATTCTCAATGAAATTATGATATCAGAACAGAGCATACATTCAAAAGGAAATGACTGCAGAAAAGCGGGAAGAATTTATCGCATTAGGTCGATTTTGCACAAATCAGTACGAGGTATAATAAGGTTTTGCTGCCGCCACAATAAGCGGTCTGTTATTTTTAATCGATTTAGCTTCATTTTGGTTTATTTTCTCACTTCTTTGTTGTGGCTCTGGCTGATGTGCTCACTTGTTCTTCATTAGTCCTGCGTCATCCGCCCGGAGTATACCAAAAAAACTCTTTGGACCTCACATGTATGTATGTATGTTCATATGTAGCCCTCTCACTTAGGAATTTCAAGAGCATAGTTTATGTTTGATAAACGATATATTATGGGCCTGATTAAGGATGGTCAACTTCTTTGTTAGACTTCTGTAAATTCATTTTTCTGTTTGTGAAAATCGGAACACATTTGGTAGAGAAAATCGAGGTTTCTGCTCTTGCTCTTTGCTTCGTTCTGTTTGTTTTGCTCTGGGTTTTGTGTATTGTTTCTCTTTGTTGTTGTATGGTTTATTCTGAGTCGTTGATCTAGAGCTGCGACTTGTTTCAGTTCTTTAAGAAACATGAATAAAGGTATTATTGCATTCTGGAGGGGTTTACATTTTTGAAGTTTTTTTACATTGATACATTTTATGTTTGTGTAAGTATTTGTAATATTGGCAATTGAGTGGACAAGGAAAACGCTCTGTATTTTTAATGGAAGAGTATTTTATACGTGTATTAATGGAGAATAAATAAAATTGATGTAGCTCAACCAAAACATCACAATTTTTAAAAATCTGCATGTCGTTTTCATGTCTGTTTCAGAAGAAAACTCAAGAAATATGCAAAATCAAATTCTAACCAAAATTTTGTTGATTCAGATGATTGAAAATCTCTAAAATTTTGTAACCATTCCGAATTCATACTTTGGATATTGCATACTGCAGTTCCACTCCTAAGAACGTAGAAAAGGACTGATTTTCCATTTATTTCTGCATATTTCTTATATCCTAGAGGTTCTTCCATATATGCCCGATCGTGATGTTCGAAACGTAGAATAAGAGCCGAAACCGAAAGTCCCTATTACTCATTCCGTTAAACACTTAGAACCGATTTTTTAAGGATGATCGCATATCAATCTTGCCACAGCTGACAATCTCTCGGAGGAAGGAATTTAGACAAATATCGCGCAGATACATAGACATGCGTTTTAAACAATCTCCTCTTAGTTGGGTTGGAAATATGGCCCTTATTCCACAAATGACACGGTGTTTAATCAAAGCACACTTCTAACGCGAGCTTTAAGCGTATCGTGCGACCGTTATCGTGTCCCTTGTCCAGCCGACCCATCGTGGGTGTGAAATATAGACCTGGTGTTCGCACGAGTCAGCGGCGTACATTGCTAATTGATAACCGAACCAGGGAGGTTTCACGCCATTCATCCAGCCACTTTCAATCGGAAGAAAAAATATCCGTCTTCATTCTCACAGTTCCAAAATGGGCCATATATGGGAGGATTTTCGGACTTGATCGTTTCGAGCTAATAGGAAGCAACGAAGTGGCTACGAATGGAAGGCTACAAAGAAGAAGTTTACGTTTAAGAGCAAGCAACTTTCGATGCTTGGACACAATTTGCGCACCAATAAGAACACATTTTTAGAAGCTTTAGATCATATATGCTATCGAATAAAAGCATTATTTACTTGCACCTCAGGAAGCTTCCAATTTTAGAATTTAAAAAACGGACGCATAATGTCGCAAATTTGTATCAGACTTTTTAGAAAAACAATCAATGTCTCTATCATTTTTACGTGAAAATGGCATTCTTACCAAAAGTCGCGAAGAGCAACCGTTTTCGAGATATTTTGATGTAAAGTAATCGACGCATGTGTTTTTAGTCTCCAAAATAGTCCCACTTTTTGGAAAACGTATGCGTCAATTAAGTTAAAACAAAATATCTCGAAAACTGTTGTTCGTAGTAACTTTCGATTAAAAAATCTTCTTTTCGTAAAAGTGACAAAGAAATTGATTTTCTTGCAAAAAATTGTGATACAAGCATGCAAAAAAAGTTATGATTCTTCAAAAAAAGAGCAATCATGTACGAAGCGCCCTCCACATGTAAGGGCAAAACCACGATCAAATTTAAGTCTCTCATGCTATAACACCAAAATTTAAATTTAACTTTTAACACCCTGTAGTTCGATAAGTAAGGCTTTGCAGGCCCATTCCTATACGGACTTTCCTTGTTAAAATTACCTGAGGAATCACCCAGTAAAATTATCGGCCACTTAATAAAAAACACCCGGTATATAGAATTGCTTGATCACTTACGCGAGATTTTGAACATCTTGAAGCAATAGTGCTAATCAAACTTAATTTTTCATGATAATTTTTGCGAATTTCCTGCTTCGCTGTTTTCTGTCCTTTACTGTGCTGCCTTTTTCAGTTCTGACATTTATTAATGAATTAGAAAATACCTTAACAAGCACCCGTGTAACAAAACGAAAAATAACATGCAGAAGAGAAAAAATAATTTTGAAATTCAACTAATTATTTCTGGATACAAAACACTAAACATTGAATTGACATGCTCAAAAGCTGATGATAATCCTGCAAAAATAAGGAATATTTCACACAGAAACACTAAACATATTTTCAGAGTGGTTTGAAATTGGCGTGATACGCTCCAGAGGTGTTAGCTGGGAGTATGCAAAAAGAACAAAAAAAGTACTCAAACTAAATAATTGTCCCAAAAATACAGAGAAATTTGCATAAAATTAAATAGTAAGGCCGCAACACTGCATTTGATCGCACTTGCAAATAACCTCACTTCACAACATCAGTTTTTATTACTGACTGGAATACAAGAGGGTGGCACACGTGGATTTCAAGTGTTTCTCAAGCAAAAGACCTTTTTAGTAGAGTATCGACAAGGAAGATAGAATTTATGCATGTAATTAATTTTAAAAAATAGGCCGTGTAGTATAAAAATAATAAACTAAAAGCTACTAAAAGTAAAAGTTAATTTTCCTTGTTTAAGCTGAAACTAGAGTAATCATTAAAGCTGATAAATGTAATCCAGAGAATCAAACAAGTAATAGAGCAATCCAAAAATTCAGAAAAGTAAAAATGTATTTAGTTAAATTGCAAATTACGCCCGATCTTCAGATTAAAGAAAACAAGAACGCATGAGGAAGCAATAAAGCTAGACAACGACAGAGCCACAAAATGCAACAATTTTGAATAAATATTGTCGATGAAAGATTAGAGGAAAGCAAAAACGTTACAAATCTCAAGAAACATCATAGAAAGCAGAAGCCATTTATGCAGTGATTAACATCATTTTTAACACGCCTAGCAATTTTCATTAAAAACTATTTTTAATTCGGAAAATCACTAGAAAACATTAACTTCCAACACCAAATGCAATTTGCTATCAACATCAGTCAAAAACATTTTTTTCTATGGCTTTTAGAGGAACATCAACATCTGCTATCCTGCAACTGTTCAACACCGACGTGTATATCGGGTTGCCCACCTTCAAATCTTCAATTCCATGAAGCATGTGAAGAAGACACCGTGTCCGGTCTTGAACCAACTAAGGCGACCCATACACGCCAATGAAGAACTAGACGGATTAAGGCGCGTTTGCACTAAGAATCAATTGGCCCACAAATTTATCCTAGAGTTAAAGAAAATTTACTTTTTATTTGAAGGAATTTAAATGAATACCATACTTTGAAACATCTAGTTTACTGGGAAACTAGGTTTCAGTAAACTCTATCAAATTAACCAACAGACAGGCACTCGTAGAGGAAAGATTCACACTTGGCTTCTGTGGTGACAAGAAACGTTTTTCATTCATTGATTTCCAAGAAGGAAAACTTTATAATTTTCAAACCCTTGTGGTGTTGATGCAACTAAGGACAAATACGAGCGTTTGTGGTGTGAAGAGGCCTTAGTGCGAGCCACAATCGATCAGGAAGAAGAGTCATCTGTACAATACGGCACAGAATCATCGAAGCGTCGCACACGAAGGACCAGGCGGTGGGCGCGTAGCCGTACCGTACGGCCGCTGTACGGTACGGGCCCGTACTTGCAGCGATATGCACTGCAGGTCAGTTAGTTCTCGCGACCTAAGACCTGCACGCGTTGGTGCGATGAAGGAAAAGGGAGCGCGAGACTTTGAAGGCCTAGTTAGCTCTTTTCTGACCTGAAGAAATTGCCGTTTCAATCGACAATAAAATGGTTTCTACTAGATTATTTAATTGGGTTTTTTCAAGGTGCTGGAAATTTGTCTTTAGATGTAACAATAAATTGTTTGAATGGGCTACTTGTACATGTTTTTTTAGTCGTTTTGCTTAATTTGAGATGGTTTTTTAAATTAATGGATTTTATACTTATTTTAATCTGGGTGAAGTGTAGACGGTTATTAGAAAAAGAGCCTTTGTTCTGTTATTAATCTGCGCAATTTCCTTTTGTTCATTTTTACGTTTTCGGTGCAAGCAGCTGAAAAATGCTATGTAGTTTAGTACTTCCAGTAGGAGTTTGTTTTGTACGATATAAATTAAAATGAGTTGCGCAACTTTATTGTAATTATTATAACATTATGAGGTTTTAGAACCGAAACCTCGTGGTCAATTTTCGATTTTGTTACCCTGCCGATCGATGGTACTTGAGGAGCCACTTGCGATTGAAAAAAAGCTCGAGTTAAGTGGTCTAGACTTTAGTAACTATCCACATAAGCATCCTGTTCATGGCTTAATTGAGGGTCAATAATAAGATGGGTATTTGCCCGTTTCTATGCGTGACTGTTTTACTTTGATAAATCTCAAGACATATCTCATATTTCGACGCAATATTGGAAGTTAAAAATTGAAGAACAAAGACTCGCTCGAGTCTTGAAGCTCAGGCCAAGAAAGTGTTTTGAAAAACCTTTTTATCAAAACTATTGGTTTCTTAATTTGATGCCTTTACAAAGTTCACGTTAATTCTTAAGATTTTTTTGTTTCATTCTGTGTAGATACATTTTATTTTCACTTTCTGGGTCACTAACCCAAACTAGCTCAATCGCACGAAACCCTAATGGCTCCAAGTGGAAACTTTCTAAAAAGTGGAACTTTTCAATTGAATTTTTTACATACATTTTCATAGTTCCTTTGAAAATCTTCGCTTGATACAAATTGGGAGTTTCACGCTTCGCATACATAAGTATTATAAAGTAACACAAAGGAAAGTTCGAGCACTATTTATATTTGATTAGTTCACAAAGACAGTCAATAATGGAAGACTTTGCGGTATCAGTTACTGTTATTTCTCGAGTAATGGGTCTAATTGATATTCTGAATTGCATTAGTAGTCAAAAAAATGCAGGATGAAAAGCACGTAAAAATCAGCAAACAGACTAATATTTAGTAGTTGCATTCATTCAAAATTCTTGAGGCACAACAACTTTTGAACGATGAAACTCTTCATTATTCTTTCTTATTAACAATGAAATTCTTCAAGTTTTAAGAAACTTTATCAAACACACTGAAATGTGTGAAAACTTTGCCCTATGAAAAGTCAATAATATTTAAGTTGCGAGAATCTTTTTTAAGTTAAAAGAATAAGTTGAGATAACTTATGAAGAGTTGTTCAATAGATCCGGCACTGGTTTGGAAGCAACATTTACTTTTTCAGTTAGTTAGTTTCTAATGAAATTGGAGTTTTTTCAAGATACATCAAAGAGGTTACAAACATAATTCTTTCTCCTGAGTAATTTTTTATTCATTTTGAAGAATATGGGACATGTTTGATGTATAGCTTAACAAGAAACATATATATAATTGAAAAACGAATTTAAAGACTATTAAAGGACTGGAATTTAGGGTATAGTAATTTATAGTTGCACGATTTGACGAACGGAAGCAATCGATAAAAATAACTATTTTAAGATGAAAATGTTTTTTTAAGCATTTTTGAAAACCAATCTCTTTTTCTAGATGAAGAATGTTAAAGCTGACCATATAATAATTTCCGTCCATCGAAATGTAAAAGTTTGGGTTAGTTGTAAAATAAAACATGTAAATATTGAAATCAGTGTCAACATTCGTTTTTCCTACAGATCAGTTTTTACAAGTCCTCAAAATGCGATGCCATTTGGGAATCCATGGGCTCGTTTATGCAGATTTGAAATAATTATTCTCAAACAAGAAGCTAGAAAATTAAATTTATTTCGCCTTGTCCATAGCGCGTGGACAACATTTGCAGAATAGTCGTAATACACAAATGTTACTTATTTTTGTGAAAGACGTGTTCTCTCTATCAAAAAATCTCTCGGTAAATAAAAAAACCTTTATTGCTTCAGCTAGTAAAATGTTGGTCTAAAAAAGAACGGTTCCACCCAAGTGCACCCTGTGATATGAAAATTCCCAACTTCAAATCTAAAGCTACTAGAAACCTAAAACTTCTACAGCCAATAAACGATACTCGATGCGCTAAGGCTGAAAATTTCACCTAAATTCATGTGAAGATTGATTTTTGCAGACTAGGTGAATATTTATAGAGTTAGGCTGTCGAGGCCATTCCTTGAAACCGGTAAGTTTTTCGGGTTTTTAGGCCGCCGTAAAATATAATTTCTTCCTGACGTTTCGCAAGCACGAGTGGCTTGTATCTTCAGAGGTGGATCGCTTGAGAGCTTACACTGTATTGATGCGGTTCGTTGGGCGCAGTCCGTGTTTATGCACCGGTTGTAATGACGTGGCCTGTGTCATCTGCGTCGACGCATTTTGTTTGTTTTTATGCTCCAGTGTATTTCTTTATTTTATTCTTTTTTATTATTTATTATTTTTATTATTTATTATCATTTAGATTCTTCTTTTTGTCCTGTACCGTTTTGGCGTTGGTGAGTGCCGCAAACCATATCCGGTTTAGCGCCATTGTCTCTCCTTTCTGTTAAAATTGTCGCTGTGCTTGTCGATTTCGATGGCTTCTCGTATTAGTCGGGGGCGATAACCTGTTGTTGTGGCTAGGGCTTCAGTTTCTGCAAATTTGATGCTGTGCACTCCCTCACTGAGGGCATGTTCCGCCACTGCCAACTTTTCCACATGTCCCAATCTGCAATTTCGTTGATGTTCTTCTATCCTCGTCTTAACCGATCTCTTCGTGGTTCCTATGTAGGCGCTTCCACAGGAGCATGGGATTCGATAGATACCTGCAGTGGCGAGAGCAGGTCTTCTGTCCTTAACCGACCTTAGACATTCCTGGATCTTTGTCATGAGCTTGTAGATCGTTTTTATATTATGTTTCCTTAGAATCTTCCCAATTATGTCCGTAACTCTGGGAATCAAATGCAGAAATGCCCTTTGAGGGCTTTCACTCTTTTCGGCACGGTCCACCCTTGCTGCTTTTTTGATGTCAATCTGAGAGTATCCGTTTTGACGGACAGTCCTTTCTAAATGCTGTAGTTCCGCTGATAGATTCCTTGTTTTTGACTTGGGTGATGGTTGGATAGCTTGTGGAGGTATTTGTCCGTGTGGGTGTCTTTTCTATATACCCGATGGTACAACTGGTTCCCGTTCCTAGATACCAAGACATCCAGGAAAGCCAACTATTGGTTTTGTTCAACTTCCATGGTAAATTGTATCTCTGGGTGTTGTTTGTTCAGGTAGTCGAGGAACTTGTCCAGAGTATCGCATCCATGTCTTCATATCACGAACGTGTCATCGACATATCGATACCAGATAGTCGGTTTAAAGGGAGCGGTTCCCAAAGCTGTTTCCTCGAATTTCTCCATGAAGACATTTGCTACAACCGGGCTGAGTAGGCTGCCCATGGCTACTCCTTCCTTTTGTTTGTAGAAATCTCCATCCCACAGGAAGTAGGTGCCTTTTAGACAAGCTTTGAAGAGATTTGCGGTACTCTCCTCAAATAGCTCCGACACTAGTCCTATGGATTCGTCCATGGGTACTTTTGCGAACGCTACAGGAGATACAAGTCTGTAAGTTCTCACAGTTCAGCTCAAATCGCAACAAAATTTTCGATTTGCAAACTTTTTAAATGTTGACCAAAAAATGAGCAATACCACCCAAGTACACCCTGGGCTATAAAAATTCGTAACTTCCAATCTAGCGCTAATAAAAACTTGAGATTTTCACAATCTACAGAAGACACATAATTCTCCTAATACTGAAAATCTCATTCGAATCCTGCGCAATATTGAGTTTTGCTGACTTGGAAAATGTTGGCCTTAAAATAAATGTTGTCACCCATCTCCTTCATCTGCTATCAGAGATAAAATAATCGAGTAAGCAGATATTCAAATTCAAATGCATTTGAATCACATCAAATTTTGAAATTTTCGAATTTGGCAATGCCCAAGTGCACTCCCTGCAATAAGATTTCAACATTCAATGTAAAGCGAAGAAAAGCATAAGTGCACCGTGTGTGCATATAAGCTGGAAGTATTGGTGCACATAAACTGGACATAAATGGAAGCTATTTCAGACCCAAATTAACATCTTTTGACAAAACCTAAAGTCCTCCTGATTGAAATCTTCGTTTATCTAGTAAAATTTACTTAATAAATTAACAAGAATCCACAAAAATGATGATAAAAGCCTTCCAAGAAATGCTTGAAAATATGTTGATTAACGCCATATCAGGCTAGAACATTTGAACAAAGTATCTTACCATCTTTAAGAAATTCATTTTTCTGCCTTTCTGTGTGGCATGTGTGTTTTGTAACTGTTTTTTGGAAACTCTGATCAAATCGTGTAGGAAGAGTGTGGACGTGAAAGTCTGCTGGTTCTATAGTTTTCCTATTGTTACGTACATAAAATTAAAAATTGAGTCCTCAATTGCCATGTCTACCTGATGACTTACTGACTTGCAGTTGAGAGCAACAACACGAAAAATTCCTCTGTTACCTACTTGCACTTCTGATATATTTTCTTTGGACGCTCCTCACCTCGGTTATTACCGGCCAAATAATCGAGCAGCGCAAAACACGAAAATGTATTATTATCATGTAATACATCAAAACGAAGATCGAGCCCGATCCGGTACGATTTTCCAATTAAGAAATAAATTAGGCCCCATTTTCAACGCTAACCGAATGATGCTCCAAATCTTGACACAGAAATTGGTTCCAGAAATTGCGCGGGTACATCCTAACTGGACAAAACCCAAAATTTACCAGGAAGCAATGTCATATAAATGCCTAAGATGCATTTTTAATAAAATATGGCGCAGTCGGTAGCAATCATTTATTTGCTTCGTGTTTGCTGAAAAAACTGAGTGTTTCTATTTGTAGCTGTAAATACCTATATTTCTTTAAAACAAAACATCAAATCAGAGTGCCTGAGTTGAGTTAAGCAGTGATTTTCCCAAAGGATTTTCTCCGAAACCGTGGAAATTATAGGCTGATTTATGTGTCGTCTGCAAATGATTTAGAGCGGCTACATTTGTAAGGCATTCTTTTAACAGTTGATATGTAAAACCAAAGCTCACATTTCGACACCGATTGCGAATAAATTCGGCGACCATTCTCGCCGTCCTTCCAAGTAATTTACGGCAAAATGTTTGAACTTCCTGAAATTCTCAAATTTTAGTTCGAAATCCCGCACTGTCAGCGGGCCAACTTTATAGTCTCTTGAACGCGCTGTATATCTTCGTACCATGTCGATCTTATCCCGTAATCAGCGGAAAATATGCTGGCGTTAGGGTTTTTCGAAATTCCGGTTATTTTTTGCATTAAGCAAATTTCGGGTTCAATCGCTTCCATTGTTCAACCACATACAGTGACCGACAAAAAAGGAAAAAAAAACACCTCAATGTGCTTCTAATAAAAATCCTTTCGAGGACATTTACTTAATTTGTATTTCGTTTTAACAAAATTAAAAATTGTATGTTAATAAATCACAAGTCTAAAACAATTAGTTTTTTTGGAATCATAACAAAGTGATTCATTTAGTTCATCAAAACTCATTTTGACTAAAACTTCGACACTTTTTTATTTAAACTCGAATCTGTATTTTATATAGAGAAATATATTTCATATACCGAGAAATATTTTAGTTGAAAGAGAGAACAAAGTTTTCCTCAAACCATACTTTTTTCACCAAATTTCGTTTAAGCAATAAAAACACATTCTTCAAAAACTATTGTAAATTTGTATATTTATTTTTCCTGACTGGGTTTTTAATTTATTCCAATGTATTCCTGGGTTTTCAGTCAATTTTTTTTCACAATTATGGTGTTATGTGATGGAGTCCTGCGTCAGGAAAAATAAATATACAAAAGATAGATGCTTGGGATAAAAAAAGCAAATTGGCAACACGTTTCGCTGACATCTCCAAACGCAGAAACCTGTCCCAACATGGTTAAATATATATGCAAAAACATATACCAGATGGCGTGACACAGGTGGCGTTGGAGAAGGAAGCAAAATGAAACGAGTTGCAGCATTGACAATACGGCTGATAACATCTCACCAAACACACCTAAGCCGAATTAATATATATATAAGTACACACATAAAACCAAATGTCGAGACCAGAGGCCTACTAGAAGGCTAACAGACGTCAAGAACGTAAGAAGCGTTATAGGGCAGGGTCTATCTAAGCCCTACTGACGAGTCCAATAGATAGACCCGGGATGAAAACGCAGGACTCCATCACATAACAAACACCATAATTGTGAAAAAAATTGACTGAAAACCCAGGAATACATTGGAATAAACTATTGTAAATAAAAACTACCTAATTTCATGAACCCGTGTGGGGTTGCTAGCCCTCCATCGGGCGCCTCCCCAGGTGGTAGATAGGGGAATGCCTCCTA
Source organism: Dendroctonus valens (assembly GCA_024550625.1). NCBI lineage: Eukaryota > Metazoa > Arthropoda > Insecta > Coleoptera > Curculionidae > Dendroctonus > Dendroctonus valens. The sequence continues at coordinate 980,983 of JAJTJO010000010.1, forward strand.
GATATAGGTGGTGCCGAGGAAATCAAATACTCGGGGCGGACCAAAACTTGCATCGACCGAACAGTTACCGGTATAAGTAACCCCCTCTTGCCAGTGAACAGCCACGGGTGGAAGAACTGGCAAGTAGTAGGGCAACTCATTGTCCTTGGAATCGGAAAAAAATTATTTTGAAGGTGGATGAACTAAGATAATTAGTCAACGGCAGTGGAATGTGGAAAGCCACGGGATGACTACCACATTAAAGAGCTATAACGCTATCCCTATAAAATCTAAATGGCAAAAACCTACAGTGTAAAACCTACCACTCATGGAAATCGGAACCCAAGAGCCGGCAGGGAAGGACAACCGCAAAGACAAGACAGTGGGGCCTCCAGATCTACAGCACGCGAAAACCCCCACTCCCCGCATGTAAAAACTGCTGGAAACTGTCACCTGTCACAAAGAACAAGGTGAAACTTAAACTATATGATGAAATTGTGCGCTTCGTCACATGGAATGAACGTAGTTTATTTATGCCCGGAAAACTATCGAACGTGGAATTGGATATGCGCAGGATGCACATCAGTATCCTAGGGCTTAGTGAGGTACGATGGCCGGGATCCGGTACCCAAAAAACAGGCCATGGATCTCTTTATTTTTCTAGAGGAACAGACGGAGAGCACAGACACGGAGGCGCAAAGGTCATAGATTTTGTCCCCCTCATCGACCTAGCCATGCTTAAAAAAAATACAAACCTCGCACAGGATATTGAACATAATTCAAATATATGCCTCTACGGACACGAACCTGATGATGACGTTGAAGTCTTTTATAAAAAATATTGAAGAACTGATGCGGACAACAAAGAAACGTGAAATAACGCTGGTGATGGGAGATCTGAACGCAAAGATCGGAGGTGGATGGCAAGGAGGCTGATATGGGCGGTAAATACAGACTGAGGAATGGAAATACAAGAGGCGATAGACTTGTCCAATTCTGCTCAGAGCAGGACTTAGTAATTTCCAACACATTTCTCAAACTCCATCCACGACGACTATAAATGGACCTCTCCTGCAAACACCACGAAAAATCTAGTGAGAAATTAAATTGATTTCATGCTACTGAATAAACAATTCCAAAGGTATGTGAAGGCAGTTAAGACATACCTATCCAGGAGCGGACGGGGGATCTGACCATAATCCAGTTGTTATGGAATTTGAACTACACCGCTTTAACAAAGACAACCGAAGACTGGGAGATCCTAATATAAAAGAGCAAGTAAGAAGCTCACTAGAAAGAGAAAGGAACATATCAAGATAGAAGAGACGGAGGCAACCTGGAGAGTAATAGAGAGAATAATTAACAATATCCAAGAGCAACAGATAGGGTTCATAGAAAGCAATAACAAACAAAGGTGGGTGACGCAGGAAATGTTGTCCTTGATGGATGAAAGATGGAAACATAAGGAGTAAAACCGAGACAAATACAGAGAACTCAACAAAACAATCAGAGAAATGTGTAAAGAAGCCAAACATCGATGGCTGTCAGCAAAATGTCAGGAGATAGAATCACTATAAGCAAAGTACGATACATTTAACGTGCACAAGAAAGTTAAAGAACTCGTGTGATGAGGTCGAAAGCAACCAGCAGCAGTTTTGAAAGATGCCAGGGGAGAAACCGTAGCTGGAATAGAAGAAAAACGTGAAAGATGGAAAGAGTATGTCGAAACGCTATTCAAAGACAACAGATCTAACTTTCCAATAAAAAACGACGATGTTGAAGAAATCGAACCTAAAATTACAAAAGATGAAGATACACTATCACTACTAAGACAAAACGGAAAAGCAACCGGTCCAGATGACATATATGCCGAAACTCTGAAGATTCTGGTGGAAAACGACGATTCAGGTCTTGATCTTCTAACATTACAGTTCAACAGCATATATACCTCTGACAGGATACCACTTAGCTGGCTGAGATTCACGTTCATCACCCTGCCCATAAAGGCTGGCTCCTCGAACTGTGACGACCACCGCCTGATAACTCTCATGTCACATGTTCTAAAGGTGTTCTTAAGACTAATCCACACAAGAATTTACCGCAAATGCAAGACCCAAGTTAACGAAACCCAGTTTGGATTGGGGAATGGGGTTGGCACACGGGAAGCCCTCTTTTCTCTGAATGTGTTGACACAAAAATGTACAGATGTGAATTTTGACGTATACGCATGCTTTGTAGACTACCGCAAGGCATTTGACTGCGTTAAACACGAAAAACGAATGCAGATCTTGACATCTATAGGTATAGATAATAGGGACATTCGTGTGATTGGTGACCCATAATGGAGGCAATCCGCTACAATTCGAATAAACGACAAAACGTCAGAAAACGTCTCGATCATGAAAGGAGTGAGGCAAGGCTGCTCGTTATCACTGCTTCTTTTTAACATATACTCAGAAGCAATATTCAGAGAAGCACTTGACGAAACAACAGGGGGAATAGTAGTGAATGGTAAGGTAACTAATAACCTAAGATACGCGGATGACACCGTCATCATAGCCAGCAGTCCAAGTGAATTACAGGGAATGATCAATAAAATAGTCGATATGGTATTTTCATGATCATAGCCAAAACCAAGACCATAGTCTTCTGCAAAAAACATAAAAATATAACCTTGAACATACAAGACAAAGATGTAGAGCAGGTCTCCTCGTTTAAATACCTGGGCACCTCAGTAGATCAGGCCAGTGACAGTAATGGGGAAATCAGACCAAAATAGAACAGGCGGGGAAGGTCTATAGTATGAATGAATATAGTATGGAAGGTCGCTAGTATGAAGAAGCACCTTACTAGACTGGGATTGAGCTTGGAGCTTAGGACACGCATGTTCAGTTGCTATGTGTTCTCTGTCCTTCTATACGGCAGTGAGAGCTGGACCCTTGATCCCATAACGGAGAAGAGAATCGACGCATTTAAGATGTACCTCTATCGACGCATGCTCAGAATTTCTTGGACACAGAAGATAACCAATATAGAAGTTCTAAGATGTATGAACAAAGGAAAGGAACTGCTACAGACGATAAAAGAAAGGAAAACACAGTATCTTGGACATATTATGAGGGGCAGCCGATACGAAATCCTGAAGCTCATCATCGAAGGGAAGAATCAGGGAAAAATATCCATCGGAGGACGCCAGAACTCATGGCTAAAGGACATTTGCAGGTAGTTTGGGCGCACATCCACAGATATCTTTCGAGCTGCTGTTTCCAAAACAACACTGACCATTTGGATTGCCAACCTTCATAAAGAGGCGCCGAGATAAGAAGAAGAAGAATTTCATGAACAAAAAGGCCATATTTTTCTTTTTAAAATAATTTCTCTCGATTGTCATAAAATCCAAATTTAATTTAAAGATTGTTGTTTATATTTATGCTATTTGAAGTGGTTTTTTAAGCGAGACAATGAAAACTATAACTACAATTCGAAACTTTCACACTTTTTGCACATCTACTTCTAAAAAACTTGAATTTATAAAGCTTTAAAGCTGTTAATAAATCTGAAACTTGGTTTTGGAGTTCCTAGAAGTTTAGCCAGAATAACCGGATTAAAGGTTTTCTTAGCAGGAACAAAAGCTCCAAACTTTTGAACAAACAAAGAAATGATCATTTTTCTCAAATGATTACTAAACAAAACTTTGCATTCGTTTCATCTATATGCTGCAAATTGATTACTAGGACAGATCGACTAGAGCTAAACAACTTAAAAAGAGTTAGTGTGTTAAGAAAAATCCGACAAAAATCCTTCAACTTCATTTTTGAAGTTTTATTAGAAGATTCGGTTAACGTAATCTTCTAATGAGACAAAGAGAAAAGATGATGAAGATTAAAAGATGAGTATGATTGATGAAGAACTGGGTGACAAAATGCACGGCCAGTTGTAGAATTTCTGTTTTTGTATAGTTTTCTTTACATGTTTAATTGATCTTCCCGCTGCCAACCTTCACTAAGGATTCGTGCTAAAGCCTGTATTAAAATAAATCAAAAGCGACATAAAAAGCGTATTTTCAAAATGTGGAAGATCTTCAACCCGTAGAATCTTCTTCCTATTGTCAGTTCTCGATGGGCTGATAAATTTGCTTCATTTTCTTCACCAAAACCTTTAAACAACACATTTAATTCCTTCACTGGTTCACAAAAAATTCCTTCTTTACGTAACACATACTGTTAGAATTAAGCGATGATTTTTCAAGAGCTTATTGCCTCTAAACATTAATAACAAATTATGGTAAAAAACATATTCAGTCGATTGATAAGCATCAGAAAATGTTTCAAATTCTCTAAACTCCTGGTCATTCAGGCAAGATTAACTGCCAATAATTTTCGCTTTTTCCTATTGCACATTTTCATTGCGTCTATGTCAAGATTGATGGTGTTGAACATTCAGCGAGAATCAAGCCTATAAAAGTAGGTTCCGTATCCTTTGATTCCTAAACAGTATCTCAAACGGTATAAAACACAGTTGACAAACAAGCCGCTTTCATCTGCATACAATCCACCATAAACTGTACAGTGGCCTGTTGAAGTGCCCAACGCTTTCAATAAGGGTGAACACGAAGAACCTATTGATATTGTTATATAACTGTGTCTGGTTATTTACCGGCAGGATGGTTCGGAATGAACGAGGAGCAATCGATGAGTAATCTGATACGGTTCTGGTAAATAAAACCGTTGTTAATGCAAATTAAATAAAATAAAAACATTTTTCGGCAATATAAATAAACAAATTCCCAGACATGTTTTGCGCGTTAAGTTTCCTCGAAAACTAAAACTCCGCCCACTTGTTTTGGTTTGTTTAACATTCTGAATATGTTGCCTTAATTTTATGATTAGTAAATCACATGTAGATGTAAATATTTTCAATTTTCAGTACCAAAATGGTGTTCAAATTAATAAATGATCAAAACAAAACGACATTTGCTGCTTATCATTATCCCAATCAGACGCTATTAGCATACTTTTGTAAACCTCGATTAGCCTTTCGACGTAACTCATTCAGCTAATTAGGCCATCTTTTATAGATAAAGTTCCATTTTCAAGTTATATTTACCAATGGTCTGGGTAAACACACAGATTTAGATATTCTAGCTTACTCTTAAGGAATTCATTCAGAATTCTGCTGGCATTATTACCAAACGGATCCCATCCAGAGCCATTACACATAAAGCACATCTAATAACTGTCCGGCAACTAATAGACGATAAATTCAAGGGACATTCTGTACCTATAACTAAGGAACGATTTACATAGACGAAATGAAGCGGCTGCGAACAATTAAACGATAAATTAAATCACGGCCATCTTAATTGGTCAATAAATTGCCGGAGACAAATAAACACATTCTCCAATTAAATAAAACGGTGAAGCGCTTCCGCCTATCTCTATAACAAAACCGACCTGACTAAGTACTAATTAAAATAATCTAAATTGTGGTAATGGGAGATTTGTTCTAGAGTACGCAATAAGAATGGGATGAACTGTTTTAAAAGCTTCGAGGAATTTTGCGCTTTTATGGAACGCGCGACCTTTAAGGAACATGCGGGGATTCATCACAGGTTGATTAAGCTTTTTCCAGGTATTTCTGCCCCAGAGCTCACAATGGAAGACCAGCAAGAACAAAAATGTTGCCCTGAATTTGCAGAAAGAGCGAAGAACTGTCATATATGTGCAGTTGAAAGTGTTGTATCTTGGAAGGCAGTTATCGATGATTTCTTATTGGTCAGACATTAAAATATTTACATTATCAATTTCACCACCTAACTTGTATGTGAGTTGAGCTAAAATAGAACAGGCAAGTTCAAGAAGGTGAAGGCTCATTTGCAAATTGATTCTTCTTCAATGAACAAATGCGAATCACTTCGGAAGCAAAAAGGCAAACTGAATAGTGGTAGATTGCAATCTTTTGAGTGAAATTTCTGCCATACAGCACATTCTTGTAGAGCCTAGTTAAGCCATGGTCGCAGGGTTATAAACAAAGCCACAGTTACCAATCTTGGACTTAGATTTAAGCAGAAGATGTGCGGCCAATTGGCATTTCTGGGAGCTTCTTGCTTATGTACGCGATATTCTTAGTCAGGTAGCAAATTGTAAAATTTTCACTCTTGTGAGATTCAATAATTGTGGCTTAATTTTCAAAACATTTTGGTTGGCATTGGGTTTTCACACGAGTAAGTTTAAAAGTTAAAAGCTCCGTTCAAAAAGGAGATATTTTGTCTGTTGTTTGCTATGGGCATAAAACGGACTTTAAAAAACGCCTGAATTGATGCAAAAACGACACTAATAGAAAATTAGATACCTAATTGAAAAAAAACAGACCTTTGGATGTGAGAGGTCGAAAAGATGTAAAGCAAGTGGACGCTGCAAAAGCAACAGAACAAATTACTGTTATGAAGGCAAAAGAGAAAAATTGAAAGCTGCGACATCAGAACTAATATATGGAAAACTTCATACAAAATGCTGAGAGAGCTGAAGGAAGCTTCGGAGTCCGTGGGCCTGAGGTTGAACCTCCAATAGACTAAGATCATGAGTCAAGGTAACATCCAGGTCACGCTCGCCAACCACACCCTTGAGGTTGTTGAAGAGGAAGTACCTTGACCACAACATCAAGCTTGGCAGGGACAACCAGACAGCAGAAATCACCAGGCGAATTGGCCTGACGTGGGTGGCTTTTGGAAAACTTGACCACATCCTCAAAAAACCTGAAGCGGAAAGTATTCGACGCCTGCATCTTACCTGTCATGACCTTTCTCTCTGGGTAGCACTACAACCCTTGGTGGGTCTTGGCTGCGTTAACGATTTGCCTCCGTCGGTCCCGGTCCATAATGGCCTCCCTCCAGTCATCTAGCTACATAGTCTGTATGTCCTTCAAGATGTAGTCCCTCCATCTAAGTTTCGGCCGCCCCAGCGGTATCTTCCTTGCTGGGTTGCCTTCCCATACTATCCTGATCAGTCCATCCTCAGATGCTCTTTGAACATGTCCGGCCCATCTCACACGTTGGGATTTTACTGTTTTGACTATATCTGGCTTTTGGTATAGGTCCTGGACTTCTGCATTCGTCCTTATGTGATATTGCTCCGTGTTTGGATCCTTTACGGGGCCAAATATTATTCTCAAGATCTTCCTTTCAAACCGCTTTAGTAGAAGCTCGTTGTGTTTCGTAAGGGTCCACGTCTCACAGCCGTAGCAGATAATCGGTTTGATTACAGTCTGATACACCCTCAACTTTGACACTCTTGATACCGTTTTGGATTGCACGAGGGTTCCCATAGCAAAGAAACATCTATTGCCACTGTGTATTCGTGTTTTAATCTCTTCGTTGCTGTCATTGTCTGAGCATATCGTGGCTCCAAGGTATTTAAACTGTCTGACACATTCGAAGTTATAGGTGTCCATCGTTACGTTCTGACCGATTCTGTCCCTGGGGAGTCGGCGGGTAATATGCATGTATTTGGTTTTTTCCTCCTATTGATGTTGAGGCCCATTTTCTTACATTCCTTCTCGATTTTCAGGAAGCTTTCCTTGACTCCGACAGTACTTCCTCCGACCGCGTCTATGTCGTCCGCGAAGGCCAGGATCATCTGTGGCCCTTGGTTAGTATATAATTCCGTTTTGATGTTCGTCTTTTTGATAGCCATATCTAGGACTATGTTGAAGAGTATGAGCGACAGTCCATCTCCCTGTCTCAATCCACTCATGACTTCCTACTTCCTACTTTTACGCGACACCTGGTGTTGTTTACGCATAGTTTCGTGAGAGTGATGATTTTCTGTGGTATCCCTATACTTGCCATGGCTATCCAGACACTGTCGTGTATGATTGTGTCGTAGGCTTGTCTGAAGTCCATAAACAGCTGGTGTACGTCGTTATTGTCTGCTGTTATGACCTACGACATCACAACTATAAGTCTGACACGAAACAGGGCGAACCGACTCAGAGTGTGTTAACGTGCGATGCTGGAAATCAGCTTGAGAGACCGAATCAGGAACGAGATCATCAGAGAAAGAACTAGAGTCGTTGATATCATAGAACGTATTGCCACCAATAAATGGCGCTGGACAGGGCACGTCGCCAAGGATGTCATCAAATGGACGAAGATCATAATGCAGTGGCGGCCCAGATACACTAGGCGAAGTGTGGGGCGCCCACCAGCAAGATGGAGGGATGATACCCAGAGGAAGGCCGGCAAGAACCGGATTCTGAGTGCTCTGGGCATACAGCGGTGGAAAAACATGGAAGAGGCCTATGTCCCGAAGTGGATGGGAACAGGCTGAAGAAGAAGAGGAATACTAATAAAATAAAGAAAAGAACTGATATCTACCCAAGAGTTGAAAATATCTGCAAGTTAACGGGATCTTTATAAAAAAGTTTTACGCAAATTCTCTTTTGCTACTTAGATTTAATCATAAATAGCTAACCTCTATAAAGTTAGGAACACAAATACGAGAATAAACAAATATGCCGAAGGTTCAACAGTTTATATCTAGAAAACGGTTAAAAATAGCTGATAAATGAATGGAATGTTTTTCAAAAAGCGTTTTGCAAGCTGTGATTTGCTAATTAGGTTTAACCAGAAATTCCTAATCTTTAAAGAGTTAGGAGCACAAACATGCAAAAGTAAAAAATAAACAAGTCTGCCGAAGATCCAACAACTCATTTGTGGAAAACGGTTACAAATTTCTTATAAATTAATGGGGCGTTTTCGAAAAAGCGTTCTGCATTGTTTTGTCACTTGCTAACTGTTTTTTGCCAATTAGATTTAATCGGAAATTATTAACGTTTAAAAAGTTAGAAGCATATATATGAGAATGAACAGAATGCAAATGGTCAACAAGTCGCATCTGAATAGCCGGTTAAAAATACCTTGGAAGAAGAATTGCACCAAAAATGCCCCAAACCAAACCAAATAAAGAAAGTCATAATGGCAGTAATTTGTAATAACAGCTGGATCTAAAATCTAACTCTGAAATGTTTGAAAAAACCACTACAAGAAGCATACTACACTTACAAGAAGAAAGCGTTTTTCAAATTCAAGCAAGAAAACAAATAAACTACAGGAAAAACCATTAAGCAACGCAAAACAAGCAACGATTGAAAAAAAAACTTTTTAAAGAAACTGTTTAAGTGAAAATTGTTGTTAAAGAATTTCACGGTTTGGAATTACGAGGTCTAAATCTGAAGGGGAAATGAAGCAATGACACTCATTGTATGCAACATCTTCTTCTTTCATGTGCCTTGTCCGGTCTCCTCGACGTTGGCGATCACCATGGCAAAAACTGTACGGTCCTCCGCCAAGCGAAAAAGTTCACCAGCCCTTCTTATGGCGGTCCAATACCAAATATTTCTGAGCCACGACTGTCGCTTTCTTCCAACTCCACGGCGCCCCTCAAAATATGTCCAAGATATACGGTCTTTCGGCATTTAACGGTTGTCAAGAGTTGCCTTTCGATGTTTGCTTTTCGTAGTACATTTTCATTTGTAGCATGTTGTAAGTTCTTCTATAAAGCCACATTTCGAATGCCTCCAGTTGGTTCATTCACGTCTCTACTGAACAGGGTATACAACATGCCGATCGATTTAATATTCTGATTCTGAAAAAGCATTCGACACCAGAAAACACATGGAAAAATCATTGTCCACAAAGGAAATAGACTAGTTGCAGCCTGAAACTGCTAACAAATACAGAATTAATTAATATTTAGCGGAAAATGTTCAGAAATACTACAGCTGGAGAATTTTGAAACCAATGATGAATTTGCGAATGAGGCTTTGTAATGTATGCTTCGTAATATCATGCATGTGGATTGCATCCAGATTGACGAAGATGATCCAGATTAATGAAACGACATCCGGATTTATGATCTTGCCTAAATATATTGATCAAGATATCCGAATAAAGAAAGAAAACCGAACTCATAAACTACATGAGTGTGAGTGGTATGAACATGGTAAATATCTGGAAATATCCAACAAATCCTCTTAAAAAATAAACAGCATATTGGAGGAAAAAGACATCCAACCAATCACGAAGAAATAGATACAGAAAGAATCCATCCGTCCATCAAAAAACAGAAGCGACAGCAATCACAAGACCATTGAAACTATTGATGTCGAAAATAATGATAATATAAAATAATAAATGATGTCAAAAAGATGAAAAGTTCAGTTTTCTTGAAGACATTGTGAGTGGATAAGTTATTATCACAAAAAGGCTTAAAAATTAATAATCAAAAAAGTAGCCAGAAAACGTTACTTTGAGCCAGTACTATTGCAACCACGTTCCAACATTGACCAGGTAATTGAAAGGCCCGTACGCAATATTTTCCCCACGATAAATATCTAAGTTATTGTCCAATAGCTTATTTTGTCTTTGGCTGATAACGTTGTTTCTGGATTCTATCATCAGATGGTTGTTGCATAGCGGTCTTTATTTTCCAAAAAAATTCACATTGCTCGTTACTGGACTGGATGGACGTTTTACGAAGATCGTCAACGCTAATGGCCGTCTAATTTCCCATAGGGGGTTTATGGTGCGATAAAATATTCCACATGGGCATGTGGAAAAAGACCGTATTAGATTTCGTCACATATTGGCCGTCATAAACTGTTTTAGCGCCTCTCTGTTGAAGGCTTTTGATAGTCTATTTCGGGCAATAAACTTTATAGAGTGAAATAAGGAATTGACTTGACATTTTATTAATCAAGGCTAATGATTGGGCAATCGGTAATAGATGTGTTATTCATCCATTTGAACGGCTACTTTTTTATTATCCACTCATAAATCCCATTTCCGACTTGATGGAACGTCCGTACTTACATATGCAAATATTGTTAAAAGCATTTTTCACTTTCCTAGTAAACAATGACCGAATTCACTGCCAGTCAAAACAGTTCTCAGAATTAGTCAGCTGGCTCTCAGTTCTCTCTCTGTTCAGGTCGACGTTAATTTGATTCACGATTTTCATAAATAATCCAAAACACAAGTAAATCTCGCTAAACTAAATCTAAATGAGCAAAACGAGAGCAATAAAACTTAATCTGATCGAGAGCGACAATACAAAACATCAAAAATATCGTTGCGCTCTCACGAGCTTACTGTAAAGTGTATCTTTACATGACGACCTCAAGATCGGTCTCTCCTCCACTAAGAAGACGTTTCCAAATTAACTTTTTAAGATAAAATCAAACGGAACAGTCCTACCGAACAGTCTAAGCTTTCTATATGCTGCGTATGAAACATCATACTTTTTACTGTTCCATTAATTGTGACGGTGAAAAAATTGAGGATGTTTCAACTCATCCTAAATTATTTCAATATTTGGGTGTAACAAGAATCACTAAAAATCCCATCAAACCCAATAAATTGGTCTTAACAACAATTGTTATTCCTTTTGGCACGCAGTCGACCTACTAATCTATATTAATCCAAACATTCTCAAATGGAATTATACCGTTTTCTAGCATTAAATATGCTCACTAATAAGTGTGATTTATGTTATTACTTAACCAACATGAGAAAACTTCTGGATACAATCTGGTATAATTTATATATAATATTTTTGGTAACAACATTTTTCACCACCAATTCGTTATAACAAGCTTAAATACAGGCATAATTTTCAGATTAACACTTTAGAAAATCCATATATTAAAAAGATTTAGGCCTGTTAAGATCACTGATCAGATAAAGCTTGTATAAATGCAAGCAATAAATCTAGAATATCGATTTTCGTCGACCAATACTAGCGTAATTAACCAACTTCTACACTTTCCATGGCACTAAGGGCCAGATTTGTCGATGAAACTCACATTAAAACCACATTAAAGCGCATTAAAAGTTCATTTTATAAAAACTGCTATTAACACTAATAACTAAATATGATCATGTGGAAGAATGCCATTAAAACGGCCGGAGCGCATAGAATAATTTACGAGCATGCGGTATGCTAATGGAATCTTATAAAGTAGATAAATTTGATAATTTGAAAGAAAAGTTTGGGTTTTACTGCCATTTTACGAGCGCACCTTGGGCGTTGAATCGATAACGATCCATGCAGGTTTGATCGAACCAAATTTTTTGGTAGTTACACCGATTTGATAGATAAGCGGAAAATCAATGTAATGATCGGGAATAGTTTGGGCCTCGTCTTCCTTTGATTACTCCATGGAATTTCACTGCATAAAAATGGACTTTATGTTGCCATTTTATATCCATGGTTCAAAATTTTAAGCTTGAAGAGGACTTTAGGTGGACGAAACGCAATTAACTAAATTACATTTCTTCAAAGTCTACATTTCAGTTTAGAAAAGCACATTTTGGAAAAGACATCAAACATTTTCTTCATCTTGTAGCACATTTTTCAGCTAGGAAAAAACGGAAAGTTGCTCACCATCGGCCCTTATAGAAAGAGCAGGGTTTATATCACAACTGCCTTAAAGAAAACGGATTATGAATTCCGTATTTTTTAAATTGTGCCAAAATAGTGTATGATTACAATTTTGTATTGGTATAAAGGAGCAAAAATGAAATCAAAATCAAAATATGAAAATACATTATGGATCCAATATTACTTACGAGACATAGTTTATTTCACTAATTTTCATTCCTCCTAAAAAAAATAAACTTGATAAAACACAAAATATCCACTGAACGATGGCTAAGCTTTGTTCTTTTCTTGACACAATATTGCCTGAAATCACTAGCTGCTTTCATAGTTTTCAGGATATGAAATAACAAATCTAAGTTTTTTTATGTGTTGTGTATGTTAATGTTGATTATTTTCATTGTTTTTCGACTTGTAAGTTTTTTTCAATCTTCAAGAAACTTACGAATTGATATATCCATAACTTCTCTCAAAAAAGCATTATTCCAACTGATGAGTGGGAAACTTTTATTACTTATAATTATTCATCAGAGTAATCAGTCAAATCCATCAATTCCTGCTAGTTATGATGTGATTTATTCTAATCTCCGCCTTTGCACTTTCATAAAAGTTCAAAATACTCGTTTGTCTTTTCTATTTTATTTCCGATCTTCATTTTATTAACTGGTTTCATATGATAATTTAGATATCCAGCAGAATGATCCTTTGCATCTCTTAATTTTGCTCAAATGATTGCAAATTGCCATGTATTTTGTTAGCTTTTAGAAACTATCGCAAATTTCCGTCTAATTTATTTATAAAAGACACATACTTTTAATTTAATTGTGAAGCTTGATAAACAAATAATTGATATCGAAACGTTACTAAAGAAAAATGTATTATTTTAATATTCTGTATTATAATTAAAATCCAATTAAACCGAAACCACAACTTTTCATTGCTAATAATTTTTGAGAAGAAAATTGTATGCAACAAAAATAAAGTTTTAAAGTGTAAAATAATAAATACGAACATAGATATTTTTCTATAATACTATTTTACACTTTTATTCCAGTTTAAATGAGTCACTCCCATATTTTATTAGACGAATCTATACAAAATATTTCGGATTTTTTCCACGTCACTCCAGCAAAAATTGTTTATTTGTCGACCTTTAATGTTTTCTTTTCTCGATATGTAAGTTTCCCATTAGAAAAACATGTAATAATTGCTAATGGTTTGAGAAACAAAACCTTTAGGGAAACACCCAAAATATGGTTGCTACAAAACTCGAAATATCTTGAAAACCAAGCACAATAAAAAAAATCTGAATACTACGGTCTCTAGAGGTCTTTAAACAGAACAAAAAATGTGTCATTCACTTTTTCTCGCAAATCAATAATAAGCGAGTAATTGCCCAATTTCTAATTTTATGCTAACCTTTGAAAGACAATTTTAAAGAGCTTGTATCTTTTGAAAATGTTGCATTTATATCAAATTTTCACATATAAGTTCTCTGGTAGTCTTAGGTAAGACATCAAAATCAGGATATGCTTCAGTCTTTCGGAAAATTAATCAAATCAATGGGGTTCTTTAAAACTGACAAAGAATCACAAGTACCACTGAAGAAAGTACTGAGGAGGACAGAATTCAGACAGACAGAAAAAAGGTTCCGAAACCATACAATAAGCAGACAGAATGAAGAAAACACAAAAAATTGTTGAAAGAATAAGAGAATAAATTCTTAAAGCCATCTAATTGATGACAATCAAAATAAATAACGGGAAAAAATGCAGAACCGACCCAGCAAAATACATAACGATAATTATGACTGGATAAATAGAACAAGAGAAGCTAATGAAAAATTAACAGTACAAAAGTTTTAGGAAATCGAAGCATAATAAAACAGCCATAAATACAGATGCCATACTGTTCAGCTAGACCTAGATGGAAAAACCGTGAGGCGAACAGCTCCACGAATACACAGAATATCGGCCAACAAGATTCTCAAAACCCAGTTGAACAAAACATCATCATAGAACCTCAGAAGAAACCTACAAATTCCCACTGAAATAAATCAAGCTCATAAGCAAATCCGGCTATTGAATAGCGTAGAAAATAACGCAAAGACAAATGTGATAAACGTCCTTTATCGCCGCAAGCAGGATTCTTATATATTTGTTTCTCTGCATGCTCGAGGCGCAAGAAGATCCTAATTTGTTATAGGGTATTTATTTTATTCACATTAAGATGTTATTTTTTTCGTAAGCGGTAATAAATAGATATCGCAACGAGTATTGCGTGTACCAAATAATTATTAAAATTAAAATTTACGATCGAACTCTTGAATAATAATGGGCATATATTTATCGTTCCGAATAGTTGCTTGCGCTATTCGAAACTTATTATGGCGGTTCTTTGTTCTGGAGCAAATAGAGGCCAAGTACGTATTTGCTGAACGTAATCAGGCAATTAGCACGACGAGCAATTGCAATTAAATCTATGGTTATTTTCTTTATTTTTCCGCCAAGCTCCTAAAGAACAAATCAAATCGAAGCTCGATCAAATAAAATCAACATTTTTCTGCGCGTTGATCAACAACTTTATGGCACACTCAATGCGGGAAGATTCCGCGTGTTACGATTAAAATTCCCAAAGTGCGAATAAAAAGGAACGGCAGGATTTTATTGAATGTTGCGCTTTTTTGCCTCTCTCGACGTCGAGACCACACAACGATTCTAGTGTAGAAATTACGGAAACATTTTAATTGCTTTAATTTGAATCCGATCAGTTGAATTTTATTGATTTATACACAGTGGTGTTTTCGTTATGTTGGAATCAAATAGCGGCAGTAATACGTAAATAATTTTTATGAACGCTTGAAGCCTTACTGATTTCAGAGATACATGGACGAAAAGTCACTTTGCATATTTGATTTTTGCAAATTTAATCAAGCACTGCGCTCCTCGACTGCAAATAGCTGTGGAACGTCTCATATTGCAAGTGGAAAGCTCTCTTTAGTTATTTTGGTTTTGGGTGTCTTTGGCAACGCCTTCATGCTTTCATCAATCAAATCATCAAACGAAAAGGCAGGGCGGCAACTACGCATCCAAAAAGATGTTTTTGACAAGCATGTCAGCGTTGAAGCATGTGAAGCGTATTTAAGGTTAGCTTTAAAAGTGTGCTCTTCAAAACTTCAAATAAACATTTTAGTATTTCGCACATGTTAGAATGATTAAAGGGTATTTTCCCCGGAGAGATTGGAATTGCTCAATAAATTCCATAAAAACGAAAATGTTCTCTAGAAACTCGCAAACCAGAGTGTTTTTTATTGCGAGCTAAGCGACAGAAATAGATAGAAACACCAAGCATGGTATCTCGCGATGAAGGTATCTCGCAGATTTTCTTCCACTTCGAGCTTTTGAAGGAACTTCTGTGTCTAATCATAGTGGGAGGAGGGCTTCATCTGCATTATTCTATCAACTTTTCCACACGAAAATTGTTCTCTAACATCAAGCTGTGATATAAGATCCAAACTTAAAAGTAAACAGTAAAACTAATGTTGTGTAGTGAGGTTAGAATATGAAGTTATGTTTTTTACGTCACTAAACACTGTAAGAGCGAAGAAGCGAGCATGTTGTTTGCTCGCAAAGTCAATACCTCTAACTAAAAAAAAATATGAGAATTTAAGGTGGCAATTAGAAGAAAACATAATAAAATAATCGACAGAAAAACAGCGCAAAAGAGGGAATTTTTATAGTAGAATTACAGTAAGGGGAAATTGACTCGTTGGACTCGTAAATTCGGCAATTTCCCGTGGTTTCGTGTTAATAACTTACATTTAGAATCTACAGTGTTCAATATCTATGTTTAACTCGTGCTTCCTAATAACCATCTTAAAAAAAATTAAGAAAATGCGTTGCAAAAACAGTTTAAAATTGCAATCTTGAAACTGATGAAGAATACCTACTTTCTGTGGTATTCAAGTAAAAATCAACAAACCAATGAAACGAAGGTTGATCGAGACAGAAATGCTTGAAATAATGCAATCTTGAAAAGGAGCATTTTATGTGTTTCCAGACACTTAGCAACTCAAACTCATATTTAACAGCGAACACCTTCACATTCGCGGAGCGATTTCAAGTAATCTTCACACTGAAATCAAATAAGTCCTAAATGGAAAATAAAATTGCTCAAAGGGAACAAACTGAGTGGTTCTATCTGGTATCTTCCCTTCTATTTGCTCTCCAAGACGTTGAGATGGAGACGAGTGGCTTAAAGTAGAAAGACTGTGGTAAAAAGTAGCTGTTTTAGCACGTTTCTCTCATACTCTTCATTTTACGCGTTAACAAAATTAGCTAATTACTTACACGGAACATATGTTTTCGAGACGACAATCTATATCTGGCACGTATGGCCTTAATCTATAACAGTTCTTGGCCACTTATACGAGTCTCGAAGATTTTCTCATAAATTTTAAACGGGATCTAGGCTTAACACTGCTTTAAATGACTGAGCAAACAGTCATTAGGAGAGCAAACTTGGCAGTTTTGTGTTTGGAGTGTATTGATTTTTGTCTCGCATTACATGAAACGGTTATTAACTCTGCGCTCGTTGCTTAACATTAATTTGAATAATTTTTTTTATTAAACGTAGCGACAGTGACTTATTATGCTAATTTAACAACAACGGGGAAAGTCCTCAATCGTTATCCTGGGGCCTTAAGCCGTTTAAAAATATGAGGCGTTCAGCCTTCCCGAGTGTAGAAATGCCTACTTAAAGTAGAAATAATAGATAAGACTCAGACTACTTTCTCCATATCTCACCGTAACCACGACACACCTAGAAAGAGTTGGATGACACCTGCTATTACCATAACCCAAAACAGACCTGCAATGGTGCGGTATCGCCACGACAGTATTACGCTATTTTGTACGCTAAATACCCGCTTTTATCACAAACAGCAGTTTAAAAGTTTGTTCTGCTTTCGCCTGAGTTTTGGTGTTTTAGCTTAGCTCTTTTTCCTTTCAACTTTATCTTCAATTCGAAAGATATTTTAGCTTTGATGTCAATTCGAAACTCGGCTCTTTTCAGAGCTGGTTTTTCCACAAAAAAAAAACTGAGACGATCGGTTGAATGAGGAAAAAGGTAGGCATTTTCGAGCTTCAGGAGGCACTATTAAATTAATTCCGTTTTGAAGGGCAAAGTACTTGTAAAAATTGATTGTTGGACTGTTTCGCTCGAAAATATCGCTCATCCTGACCGTAACAAAATTCTAAGCGGAAATTTTTTTGATGACACAAATTTGAGCACACTGTAATCCTTATGCTGACAATCTGGTATCGATTTGGATGATACCACGGCTATAACAGACAACATTGAAGTATAAGATTGACTATGGAGTTAGAAAAAGGCGGTCAACTGATCTTCTTGGGTATTTTGGCAGCCGGGAGAAGAGATCGTGTCGATCTTAAGGTCAAAAGCTGTAGTCTGTAAAGTAGTGTTAGTGTAGCTGAAAAATCTGCAGACCACGACATGTGGAAACAGAACTTTAACATCTAGAAGCAAATTTGCTTCAGAAGGGATATTTCTTCAGTTCAGAACTGTCTCGGAACAATAGAATCTACACAAAGCCAAACATTTGGACCCTTTATTCCAAGAGTAATGCACAGAATCAGAAGGCTAAGAACAAGCAGCCTTGTTTGTTTTGTTTACTTTTCTGTTGGAATTGAAACTTGTATTCTTTTTGGTTTCAATTATCTAATTAATTGAATGAACGGCTTCGTTATCATCATCCTCTTCCCCTTCTAATTCATCACAAATTAACACAATATTTTTGTGGGAAAGAGCATCGCGATCAACACGCAATTCTTCGAAGCGCGTACAAAAATCGCCAATTCCATCCGAGGAAGATTTGCGCGATGATATCTTCACACCAAGTGATTATTATCTAATAATACCACATAAAGATAGTGTTTAGTTAATAACCTCGTTCGAAAAGGCATCGGAACGTAGATGATGAACGATACGTGCACACGGTCGAAGTCAAAGTCCATATCAGGCTCGGGCAAAGCGTGATATGTATAACACAACCCAAATAATTGGTTATAATAGTCCGGGTTCAAATCGTGTGAACAAAACCATGCAATCGGTTCAAGAATCATCATTTCGTCTTTTTGCACTTGTGTTGGATCCCACGCCGACCCGACATGTAATAAAGGGTCATTAGATTATTCCTCTGGAACAAATTAGATACGTTTTACCTAAGTTTCATGCATTTTGTCACTTGCGCTCATATTCCCTAACTCAATCCTACTGAGGCTTTAAAATTCATATCTTCAACTTCCATTTGAGAATTTTACTTGTGAGTTAACTTCCAATAAACTTGTATAATTCCAATGAGCTGTTCGCTCTAAATTACAATATTTTGTATTTTGAAATTTCTAGTTAATCCGAAGTGTTTTACAAACGTCCTTTATGTGATAAACGCAACATTTGAATCAAATTAAGGTTTTTCTCTACGTTTTTGTTACATATTCCTGTTACATATTATGTTACATATACATATCAGTCGAGATACCCCGCTGATAAACCTAGACTAAATAACGCAACTCAGCAATTGAAAATAATTATTCAAAAATTTAAATCTGAACAACTTAGCAACTATCTAAGTGAATTATCAAATGATGGTAAAACTGAATATTCACTGTGGAAAGCTGCAGCAAAGTTAAAACGACCTGTGGTACAACAATCACCAATTAGGAACTCCGATGGTACCTGGGCAAAGAGCAACAAACAGAAGGCGGACAGATATGCTGAACACCTAGAAAATATCTTTCAACCAAATCAAGGGGATAAAATTCTTGACTGGAAACATTGCGTAGTACTTGAAGGCAATATCAAGCACACTAGCCCAAAGGAAGTAGCACAAGAAATCAAGGAAAATATTAGCTCCAAGAAAGCACCCGGATTTGACCTAATTACTGGGGAAATTCTAAAACAACTTCCACGAAAGGCAATTCTAAAACTTACATATCTTATTAATGCATCTTTTAGATTAAAATATGTACCGAAGATATGGAAAGTAGCAGAAATAATAATGATTCCTAAATCCGGAAAACCACCAAATGAAGTATCGTCTTACAGGCCAATCTCTTTGCTGGCTGTAGTTACAAAACTATTCGAAAAAATACTTCTTAAAAGACCAAAATCAATTATTGTAGGTAAAAGTATAATCCCAAACCATCAGTTTGGCTTCAGAGAGAGACACTCAACTACAGATCAGGTCCACAGGATCACAGTTATAATTGAAAAGTCCTTGGAGGAAAGGAAAGTGTGTTCTACAGTCTTTCTTGGCGTGGCTCAGGCGTTTGATCAAGTCTGGCACGATGGACTTTACCACAAATCTCTCTTGCCTGTCCAGAATTATTGAAGTCTTACATTACAGAGCGAGCTTTCAGAATTAAACAAGAAGTCGCTTACTCTGAACTTAAAAAAATTAATGCAGGAGTACCACAAGGTAGTGTACTAGGGCCAGTCCTTTAGCTACTACACACCAGTGATATTCCTGAATTAGAGCATGACACGCTAGTCACCTTTGCTGATGACATCGCTATAATGGCAGAAGGCAAAGATCACGAAGAAGCGAAGAATCTGCAAACATCGGTTAACAAAATTAACAACTGGACTAAGAAATGGAGGATCAAATTAAATGAGGCTAAATCTGCCCATGTCAATTTTACAAATAGACGAGACCAACATATACCTGTTAGCATAAACAATATCGAAGTACCATATGCTAATACAGCAAAATATTTGGGTATCACACTAGACGCTAAGCTACGCTGGAAAGCTTATATCAAAAAGAAACAACAGAAAAAAGACAGAATTAGACATCAAATTTAGAAAAATGTATTGGCTGCTCGGACGACATTCCACCCTGTCAATATATAACAAAGAACTTCAGTACAACCAAGTTCTCAAGCCAGTATGGACATATGGCATTCAGTTGTGGGGTTCTGCCAGTAAGAGCAATATCCAAATAATTCAACGATTCCAAAATAAAGTATTAAGGAACATTCTTAATGCCCCCTGGTATTAAAGTAGTGAGTAGAAATAATGACCTCCATAGGGACATGGAAATGGACACCGTTCGCCAGACCATTAGTAAATTTGCAAAGAGTCACGAACAGCGACTTCTACAACACGTCAATATCGAAGCCATCCAGCTGCTTGACAATACGAGTCACCCCAGAAGACTCAAAAGGATCAAACCTATCGAACTAGTGTAATCTGTGCTAGTGCCGAACCAGAGAACAGTGCTTGTGTACACAATAATATTAGTGTAATAATTAGGTTATTAAAAAAAAAGGAACCCTAGTAAGTTCTAATATATGTATAAGTTTTGTAGTGGTACTAAATTAGGTTTAAAAAATATTACTCATTGATCAGTATGATCAGATTTTATTTTCAGAAAAATCATTGAATTCAGGGTATTTGTTTGTCAATAAAAAAAAATTAATAAGTACAGGTTTTTCTTTTAAGGCGAATAATATTCTTAGATCGATTTTCTATTACGATACCAATATACATATGACTCAGTCGAAAAATCTATGCAAATTGACCTAAAAACGAATTTATTACAAAATCAAAGACCACGCTCAATGATAAATTTTCGATTTCAAATTTGGAAAATATGGAACCTCATATTTCTATTATCTTCTAAGGTTTCTCGTCCTCCTTTCGGTTGTATACAGGATGATTCTAGTTTTGAAAGGCACACAATCTAAAATGTTCTATTTGTTGTAAAACAAGTCAACATTACACCATTTTTGCGGTTAGAATTCAAATTGTGCTCTTCAAATGTTGACATGTATAACAATATCGGACATGCATAAAACTTACCTTCTTTGGAGAGGCTTTAAATTGGTCACTGTGCGGTTTATTATAAAAATAATGTATTCTACTGAGAAAGTAGAAGTTTAGTGTCAGTGTAAGTGTAAGTAGAAGTAGAAGACTGGCAAGAACCACTAAAGATGGAAGACCATGGATAAGACGGCCCCCGGAAGACCTTCAAAGAGATGGGTGGAGTCATGGACCTCAACATCTCAAGAGAATTAAGTTGGAAAATACAGGCCTAAGGCCTACATAATGAGGAAGAAGAACAAGAATTTATGTCTGAAATATATCAAATGTCCACAGTGGAACATTGAAAGAAAAGTCCTCCTGTTAACGATCCAGTGCAAAATAAGATAAACTTCTCTAAGCAAAATTCTCCTCGCCTTAAAAAAACGATACCAAGCTTCCCCAAAAAAAATTGTTAAAATAGTTGTCTTCTCGCGCTTAAAGAATCAATATAACGACGACCCTAAACTAGAAGAGCCGTGAAAATTTGAATTTCCATAGCATTTTCTGCTGCTTCATTTTCCAGAAATCAGCAGTTAGCACAAAGCAAATAACCGATTATTTTCAGGCAACCAAGTGAATCAAACAACTAGTTGAACTTTGACCAATGTTTCAAATTTGAAGTCCTGACATTGTATTAATGTATAAGAAAATGTAATAAAATGAGTGCACCTTATGGTAAATTCCTGGAGCTATCGGCCAGCATGACGGGTTAAAAAGATAATCGAGCAGAGCGGAACGGTAACAAGGCAGTACCTCGCAGCCTTATCTAAACCGCGTTAAGTTTTTTACTAGCAAACACCTAGGCAAAAAGATGGTACTCGGGTACCAGTGTAATGAGTCAATTACGGTACCAAATCTGATAAGGACACACGGTCTAGAACACTATTTTATAATTATCGGGCGGCTCCTGCCGTACTACCGGGGAACTTGGCTGAAGAATTTACATAAACGAGATGACCAGATTTGCTATCATTGCTTTAGCGTGTCTTTATTTTCTCTACTGGTGCAACAGGAACTCTTTCGGTTAATATAAGGATCTGCTGCTTCTGCTGCTGCTGCTGCTTTCGCTGCGCCTAATTGGTTCAGATTGATCAAAGTGGTATCGGTCGAAATATGAGGGTCCGATCATATCTATGGCCGAAATTTGCATTTTGCGTTCAAGAATGCTATAAAAATCTGAATATCGTCCGGACAATTATCGAAATTGTAGCATAAGCGAATACTTTATATGTGTATCACTGGATCGGGGCAACCGAAAAATCGAAAAAGCGGTCATTAGGAATCAGACGTGTATTTTATGATCGTCTGACGCTGGTGGCCATTTAAGCATTTCTCACGAATTTGCAGCTTTGCTTAAAACCCTGTGATTTTTATGCGCATAATTTCCATTCGGTTGATTTTGGTCACTGGTTTGCGTTCAGAAGTTAAACAAACAGCATCCATATTAATGCAATCAAAAGACGTCTGGTATTTTAAACGCAGACAGCGAAGTTTGTTGTTGAAGAGCTTTCTGTATGATCGATTTGTCAGGAGTCGTTCTTTCATATACATGAAAGTGTATATATGTTTATATAAAAATTAGTTCAGCTCTTCTTCATATAGGATTTCTTGAAATCGTTTTTACTATTGTATCAGTTAAACACTTCTACGCGCACAATTGGCTTCACATCGATAAATCCTTTAATTCAAAATTCGCACATTCCGAAACCAAACGAATATGTAAATCGGAAAAGATAAATCAAGTTAATCTAATGATTGATCACAGCCATAGAACACGATACGTGGGCGCTCTACGGATTTTCCACCGAAGGGCATTTTTATTTTCTGGCCAAAGTGGCCGAGACTAACGGCGAAAAGTGCAAGAATCGCCTAGAGTAATTATTTTTTACAGGATTGGACTCAACTGAACCAGGAAATGCCCAGTCAGTCAAACAACAGTTGAAAAAGTCTTCTGGAGCTTTCAGTTGATTTGCCTTTCCAAAGGTTCCAAAGTGAATTTGTGAGTGCTTTCTAAGCAAAAGTTTACATGACCACAAATAGTTTTTCCGCCTTAAGTGGAATCCACCAGAGAAAAGTTTGGTCACAATTTTTTTAGGGAAGTTTTCAAGCCAACTTCTCAAGTCCAAAAATGATATATGGAATTTGCAGCAGCTTCCAAACGTTGCTTGCTTACAAACGTAAAGTCCACGGAAATAATTAGACGCTGAAAATAGAAAAGTTGAACCGTAGGTGTAAATATCCTGGAAGCATTCTTCCGTGCAAATTCCACAGATTCTTCATTTGACCGGTCCTGCATTGAAGATGCGACCGAAGAATCACAGAACGAGCACTCGAACGTTCCGCAATTAGTCAGAAACTTAAGCGCGACATCCTGAACTTCGACACCGCGTGGTGCGCTGCACAACACGGATTGGTTCGAAAAGGAAGAAAAAAACCCTCTTATAAATTGCTCGATAGTACGACCAGACGGAACCACGGTACCCATAACGCTGAAACATGTGTAAGACAAATGCCTCGGGTTCACTATGGTTATGATTTATGTGCGCTATTGATTATTCTGATTAGATTTAGAAATGCTCGATGCGAATGGAAACGGTGATATCGATTAGGATTTTTTTGCTGGAAAGTCATTATGTTTACACGTAACCTTTCGCCAACTGTGGGCTTTTTCAATTTTTCAATACGCCAATCGAAAGGGCGCAAAATAACTATCTCAGAAATAACTTCAGAGACTTGAGAAATATTTGATCAAATAACATGAAGGATCCCACTAACCTTACGAGATTCCAAGATTTAAAAAAACACTTGGATTGGACCTTGTAAAGCAAACAACTTAGTCAAAGTTTAATTGGCACTTTAAGGAACACTCGGCATAAAATGCTGCAGAAGATATTCTGGCTCTTTCAGCTAAAATATATCTAAAAAAAGGCTCAAAATTCGTAGATAATATTTGCCCCATTAATGGCTAAAGACATCTGACTGTCTAACGATTTCCAGCTAATTAGAAAATGTAAATTTGCTACATGAAAATTGGTCATAGAACTATGACTTGGTTCAATTCCATTTCATAACCTCATTTCACAACATCAGTTTTCAATGTTTACATGAAGTTGTTGGAACAGAAGAAATGAACAGACCACACTTGTAGCCTCCACCAGGAAGGTAAAATTTATATATGTTGGGCATTGTGGTGTATTTGTACTTTTGACGAGCACAATTTGAAAGCTAACTTCAAATTATGCTGAGGTTTGTCGACAAATATCCGCTTGAATCGGATTAGAAATAAACATTTTCACTTAATTCAGCCTATTTTTCAAAGAAATATTTGAAAAATAAACCTCCTGAAATAGTTCAAATGACTTGAATAGTTCAAACGAGACCAGGAAAATATGAAACCGTTCTTCTGTAAATAACATCCAAAACACATCCCAAATATATTAGACTGACAAACCGTATATAGAAGCGGAAGTTTTGAGCCAGAGTAGTAGTAAACATCTTTATTTCTTAAAAAAGGCTATAGACCTATCGGTATTTCTGCCCTTGTTTGATACATGTAGTCTTAATCCAAATAAAAAACAAATATGAGAATTCTCTTATTCTAGGTTAACAATCTTATTAAATAAACTTTCCAATTCTAATGACAAGAAAAAAATATTTTATTGTCCAGTAGTCAGTTGCGTTTGTAAGTGTTCGAGTAGCGTTGATGTAGGGAAACGGAAGCGGGATTGTCTGGTTGGTCTTGTAAGACAAAGGGGATTCAGTATGGTCCAGTTGTAGGGGTTGTTTGTCCATTTTGTCTGTAGATGTATGAGTGTTTCCGAAATATTTGTCATGTTTGTGCGTTCGTATAGTAGTTGGGTGGAGGGGTTGTGTAGTGGGTTTTGGGATGGTGTCTTATTCGTGTTATTAGTCTTAGTGCAATTTGTTCTCTTGTTGGTATATAACGTTTTGTCCTTTCTGTTCCGTTGGTCAAGAGTATATGTCCATAGTCTAGCAAGGGTCTACAAATAGCTTTATATATTTTGGTGGCGGTGTTTGTGCTAATTCCTCTGTCTTTGTAGGTTAGTGATCGGAAGTGTTTTGTTCTCTTTATTGTTTCTGCCCTGATGTTTCGTGTGTGTTTAGTGAATTTAAGTTTGTGGTCAATTGTGTTTCCAAGGTATTTTACGTCGTTTTTTGGTTGTGTCGTTTGGCCGTTTGCAGTTATTGTAGGGGAGTCAGCGTTGAGTCTGTGGTTTGTGAGCAGAAATGGGTTTTTTGATGCGTTTGGTGTTAGTCTCCATTTATAAAACCATGTCATTGTGTTGTTTGTTATTGTTTGGAGTCTTTGAGCTGTTTGAGCCAGATTATTAAAGAAATTTCCTCAACTTTGTTTATAGTCCCATCCCACGCAAGCACGTAATTTTATGTTAACAAAACTGTCGAAAAAATCAACCGATTTTACCACCCAGTAGAGAAAACAATGCGCAAGGTCAAGTAAGTGGGCAAATATCTCGTCCGGGCCCCATTTTCACAAGTGCACCATTGAACTGTCTGAAGGGGGGCCCACCTCGGTTTGTTCAAATACGGTCCGGAGCGTGTGAAACAGTGAGGCAAGTGCGAAAACAATCTGCTATGAAGACCGGCTATTAAAATAGCCAAATTGCCATTCAATTGGCCAAGTTTAGATCTTGAACTAGAAGATTTCAATCAATCAGTGTCCTCTTATTCTTGCTCACTTGTATGACCTCCAACAGTTGCATACAGAAAGAACTTAAAAAAACACCAACTTTTTCAAAAAAGAAACATTCATGGGATGTGGAAGGCCGAACACTAAGCAAAATCTTGCAGTTTTACTAATTTCAACATGCCAAAAAGTTCCTGTATCCGCCCCTGCGAGTACAAATCGTTCAGGGTGGGCCACAAAAGTTGGACTGATTCATCTAATAATGTCTTATGGTTCGCGCCCACTGTAAATCTCGAGAAGAGTTTTTAATGATTTTTCAAGAGACAATTAAAATGTGTCTGCTCACTGTTTGAATAGCTCTTCGAAGATGCGGAAGCTGCGGCCATAAGTGTTGTTTGCCTATGGAAGTGGAAACTGTTGAGGTTTCTAATCCGTTTTTAATGGGCTGATTGAAGCGAATTGCAAGGAGCTTGGAAATGTTCATTTGTTATCATTTTTTCATCTTCAAGAACACTGCATAAAAGTGGATGAAAAAATGAGAAAACACTCTAATTAAAATTATGACCAAAACATTATCACAAATGGGAACAAAATAAAACATATATTGACCCCGACGTGATTTGAACACGCAACCTTCTGATCTGGAGTCAGACGCGCTACCGTTGCGCCACGGAGTCATGGCTAAACATAACCTCACATTTAAAAGAGCCAAAACAATTTTCCAACTGAAAAATTAAACAATGAAGAATTTTTTTCTTTCTAACAATTGATGCTTCTCTCAGAAAAGAGCAACAACAACGGAAACAAAATGCAAAACGGGCTAGAAAACAACAATATGATGATGATGAGCAACAGGATGAAGCAAACAAGATAAAGAAAAACGTAAACCTTAAATAAATTCGGATTTTGTCGGCAAACCCGTAGAAACTAAAGTTAAAGTCGTTACAGTGAAAGGGTTAGAAGCGTACTTTGTCTTTTGCAAAGAATTGAAAAATTTGAATGAAAAATAGAAGAGAAAAACAGTGAGATGATCAAACATAAGATAAAATGAGAAAATAAGTAAAACAGAATAAACAAAACAAAACTAAGACTGAACTTAAAAAAATTTAATCAAATTAATATCACAACCACAAAAACTAAATGGTCAGCCTTCTTAATAATGTTGAAGGGCTCCAAAAAACTTGAAGAAACACAAAAAGATTCACTGAGAATGCAGAGAAAAAATGCAGATCAAACGAGTGAACTAAATTTGCATTATCTTACTAAAACCCCAATTTTTATATTCCCGACGAAGTAAAATTAAACATGCAACACAGGACAGAAAATTGATAAATTAATTAGAATAGTGAAACGAAGACAGTATTAAAACACATTAAGGCAAAAAAGGGGATTTTATTTCGTTAAAGTTTAGCCAATCCCCACAACAGAGAGAGCATAATAAAAAAAACAGACAAAAAGAGCGAACATCAATGCAAAAATAATACACAAACGAGAAACGGCAAAGTTGAATTTAAAATTCCGAAATTTTGGACAAACATCAATGCTAAAATATCACAGGACGAACTTGACAAAGCTTGACAAAGATAAAGCTTGACAGCGATGTAAAGAAAAATTCTTATCGAAAGTGTGAACTAAATTCTAAATCTATTTTAACAGAAAAACTCTACTGCTCACAACGAACAAAAAGAAAGCAAGAAGCAAAATTGAAAAATCAGTCAGTTTTAAAGAAACTAATTAAAAACTAAAGAGTTAAATGTATGTAACTTATATCAAGAGCGAGAGCAAAGCACAAAAAATTCAGTAAAAAATGTTGTGTGGTAGTTATTGGTACACATATAAATAACAATAAAAAGACAAGAAAAGTGAAGGATCGAATAAAGCAGCAGAAATAAATTAAAATAGAAATATAGTTAAAGTGAACCAAATTCTACATAATATATTCTATGCATGGCGGAACACAATCCAGGAGTGACAAACTTAGGACTAAATCCTTGGTTTGTGTCCTGTTATTTGTTATTTACTCTATGATTAGACGGAAACGGTAGTACATAAAAAAATCTAGGAAGCACATATTCAAATAAACAGAACACCGACGTTAATTCAATTTGAAGAAAATGAACGCAAAAATATTACAATACGCAGACGACACGGCACTTATTGTACATGACAAAACTACTGAGAGAGCAACGCAAAGACTCCAAACACTAACAAACAACACAATGACATGGTTTTATAAATGGAGACTAACACCAAACGCGTCAAAAAACCAACTTCTGCTCACAAACCACAGACTCAACGCTGATTCCCCTACAATAACAGCAGACGGCCAAACGACACAACCAAAAAACGACGTAAAATACCTTGGAATCACAATCGACCACAAACTTAGATTCACTAAACACATGCGAAACATCAGGGCAGAAACAATGAAGAGAGCGAAACACTTCCGATCACTAACCTACAAAGACAGAGGAATTAGCACAAACACCGCCACCAAAATATATAAAGCTATTTGTAGACCCTTGCTAGACTTTGGACATGTACTCATGACCAACGGAACAGAAAGGACAAAACGTCATACACAAACAACAGAGCAAATTGCACTAAGACTAATAACACGAATAAGACACCCCCAAAACCCACTACACAACCCCCCCACCCAACTACTATACGAACGCACAAATATGACAAAGATCTCTGAGAGACTCATACAGCTACAGACAAAATGGACAAACAACCCTTACAACTGGACCATACTGAATCCCCTTTGTCTTACAAGACCAACCAGACAATCACAAACTACTAGAAAACAAAACGACAGATAAGAAGTAAATATTAAGGAAAAAATCAAACAAAATAGAAACTAACCGATATGTAAATATTTTTTTACCAAAAAGGAAGATCACAACTTAGAAAGTCGAATGAAAATAGCAGATCACAAAAGTTAACTAAATTTGTCATCCCATCTTAAAGCAAAAATTTAATAAGCTGACAACGAAGAAAAATGTAACAAGAAACATATGTAAAAGGTAAGAAGCTAAACAGAACGACGATAGCATTAAAAATGAAAATTATGCAAACCAATTCAGGAGAAAACTGCAAAGTAAATGTAGGTAACTTTATCCAAAGCAGGGACACGCCACAGGAAAAGTGCAATCAAAACTTTTATTTTAGAAAGTTTATGATAGCAATTACAGGATAAGGAAAATGAAGAAATAAACTACACAACTTAAGAAAGATGAAATACTCTAAAGCAAAACATAGACAGAAGAAAAGGAAACCAAATCCCGATAAAAGCATATCTTAGACTTCTTTAAAACGACTTCAAAATACTGTTTAAGGCCTCTAAACTGAAGTAAACGGTAGTAGATTAAAGAAGCAAAAAAACTAAATTTAACGCATCAAAGACGTGAACGAAATTTGGATAAATTTTAACCAAAACTCAATGCAAAGAGAATATAATAAATGTAAAAAGCCAAGATCAATATCAAATCAAAAAAGGCAACATAAAAGAACACAAACCCGTTAAAACCTTTCAAGGGTCATATTGAACGGAAAACCACAACATATGAAAATGTTTAGAAAAGCAAGAAGCTGATAAAATTTTAGAACTTCTTGCATAAAGGACAGTTGAAGTAGAGAGCGTTAAAATAGTAGTCGAAATTACAAATCCAAGCCAGCACCCAGAAAAAACGGATTAACTAACCCAAAGTTGAAAAACACAATGAAATTCGTGACTAGAAGATTTGACCGACACGGTTTGAGGAAGAACAGGGAAAACGAGTTTTAGTTAAAGCATGGAAAGAGGAAAGGCGAATAAAATCAAGACCAAAGCAAATATAGAGAACCTGTATTATTTAGAAAACAGTAAATTGAAGAAGCAAGGAAATTTGACAAGAATGAAAATAAGTTGAAAGACTGATATAGAAGAAGAAAACATGTTCATCAATAAATATTTGTTGAATCCGAGATTAGTAAAGGTTTAGGAAAAAGATAATAGAGTGCAACTGAAAATTGAGAACAGATGACCAAAAAATTTGTGATTTTCCAGGGATAAAAAATAAAATTACAGCACTCAAAGCAACTAGCATTTAATCTGATTTCAAACCTTTCTTTAACTGAGCTAAGTAATTGCTTGAAATATAAGTTTTCCCAACTCAACGTCATTTGTAATTTTTTATTGTTCATATTGTACGGCGAGAGAGGCCTGCAAGCTGAAAGATGTAATCAGATGGGGACGAAAGCGCAGAAGATACTGACGGGACCATGTAGAAAGAATGGACCCCGAAAGAATAGCCAAGATTGTGCTAAATGGAAATCCAGCTGGTAAAAGACCAATCGGAAGACCACCAAAAAGATGAAAAGATAGTTGGACATCTCTATCACAGGCGAATCAACACCATTGACCAGACGAAATAAACAGACCAAAAGGTGTTTACAAAGAATAAGGAGAAGAAGAAGACGATATTGTACGGCACTGTTTTGCTGAATTAAATTATTAGCCCAACTCGGCAATAGGTCACGATGCCAGTGCGGTTTCTTTAATCTTATATACATTAGGGACTGTGTACAAGATTGAGAATTGGATATTATTAGCTAGAGGTGTAATCTTCATTAGAGAACAGGGCATAACTGTACATAAAGCAAGTAATTTATACAAAAACTAACTACATAATAAATCACTTTAGCTTTAATTGCCCTAACTTTTTGAGTCAATATTTGTTTGTTGCAGAATGACGATGGTAATTGCCGAAGAATGGATTAGAATTGCGCGATAAAATATGTGACGTGCCATCACAGCTAAATTATCTTCTTTCCCTGTGGGACGCCAATGTGTGGTCGTGAGAAGATGTCGGTAGCTCGCGTTGTATCCATGTCGGGACTTTATTTATATTAGATACTCATTTATTTTCCGTTGACTGTTACAGAAACCAAACACATAAATTCACCCAACAATGTTGCTAAAAAATCAAATTTTACTATCAAATTGTTTAATTTATTTATATTTTTTTGTTGTTGTAGGCTGTGTTGATGGACTTATCGTGCAAACGCCCTCACAAACACACAGTGTAAAGTTATTGATCACTCTTGGGTGCTAAAGTGTACACGTGCGAACGTGAACACTTTTTAGCATAAGCACACGTCCACGACGGGTTCAATTCACTACACTTAAATAATTTACGAGAACATTTATCTCCTTCTGAGATAATCGCATACCCTAATGAACTTACATGCTGTAAATACGCTGCGAAACAAATTGATTTTATATCTGCAAGTTAATTAAGTCATTTGGTTGGCGAAAAAGTTCACAAAACAGAAAAGAAAGGCACGAAACGCCTATGATACGATCAGCTTTATGTGAGTTTGTTGCCACGTGAATAGGCAATGAAAGAAAGTCATTAAATCTTTTAAGGAAAGTTGCGGTTATTTTCTATATACCTGGTGCTCTACCTATACTAAAAATGTAAATATGGCTTCTTAAAGGTAGAGCAGTTGCAGCTTCTCCCGAAAAAGTTAATGTGTTTCCACAGTTTTGCAAAAAAAAAATATATAAAGCATCACACACACTTAAAGCAGAGATGTGATGTTTGCATTTACTGTTGCATACACAAGAGGGTTCATTTTCTGCTAGTGGCTTCTTAATATTACATAATCTAAATAGTTTTTCGAAAATATCGATAGCGTCTTTTATTCGAGTGGAGTTGAATTTTCTTTGTGGTGCTTAATTGAAGAAGCCGAGAAGATGTAAAATAAAATGAAAACAAAATGGTTAACAGAGCTTAAACAGAAGAAAGAAAACTGAATGTAGGCTATTTTTCAATAGAAACAAGATCACAACATCAAAAATTAAACGACAGGCTTTCCTAAAAATAACCAGTGCTTACAAAAGCAAATCAACCAACACACAGCAAAATCGATTGAGAATACAGAGGAAAAATGCACATGAAAATGGTGAATTCAATATATTCATGTATATATCATATCATTGAATATTCAAATAATCTTGCAAAAGCTCAATTGTGATGGGCACAACTATGAAAAACTAGACAAAAACAGATATTGATAGATAGATACTTCACTAAGAACGGTATCAATATGTTATTGAGAGTCTTGATTTAGAGATAGCTTTACTGCGGGTAAGACGTGCTCGGTAGGAATCCGTTCATTCCATTCGAATTCTAAGCTTCAAAAAGTTTACCGATGGAAAATTTTATACACGCTTGCCGGCCAAAATACAGGGCTTCCTAGACAGCAAATATGAACCCTCGGAGCTCGCAGGAGTCCGAATCGGAGCAAGCCAGGAAGGAGGTTTCTTCCTCAAACCCAAGTCAAAGAAATGAGGCAGAAAACAGAAATACGACCCCCCCTCACCGTCAACACCGACGCATCTACCAAAACAGCCAACACCAGACAGGGCTGAAACCTTCATGCCTCCAAAGACTCAGCAACCACCACAACAGGAACAGCTAGAACAACTTCAACATCAACCACAACTCTGCCAATACAACAACACCAACGCCACAACTTCACGCACACATTTCTAATAGAAGCCGCATTTCCAACATCCCGGATTCAACTAGCTCTGGAATGGGTAAAAGTGAAGGAAAAGAAGAAAGATGCCATAATAAAGAGAGGGAGCGACTTCTTATTAAAAACTAATGAGGAACTCGAAACATTTCAAGCACTTCAGCGGCTGATTAAATAACAAATAATATCATCATTTAAGATACACCATAACAACACCACAACAGCTTTAAAAGGAAACCAAAAACGGCAAATATCATCCTCTTATTCTGTAGTAGCCACAGGGGTTGACTTAGAAATCAGAGACGACATCTTCCTCCAGCAACTACAAAAACAAACATTTAACATCAGGTTCTGTAAACCGATCATATCTCGACAAAGAAATAGACCGACCCTTATGGTAAGGCGCATCACAGGCGATTTGACCACCTACGAGAGGCTAATGAGTGAGTACTCCGTACATTTTCTGGGACGTATGTTCAGATTGTGGAGAAAAAACCGTCAGCACCTATTCCCATACCGTATGGCCGGTGTGGCCTGTTCGAGCACCGTAGGGAAGATTGCAGAGGCCCAGTTAGGTGTGGTAAATGTCAGAGTTTGAGTTTATTACCACTTCAATCTACCGAGTGTAGATCAAGTATTCTGCTCCCGACGGGTTTGAGTTGACTACTACTTTAATCTACCGCGTGCAGTTGAAGTCTTCTTCTCCCGACGAGTTTGAGTTCAAGACTGAATCCCTAGTCACTCTTGTCGACTAGGGTATGGTCAAATCAAAGGTGCAGGGTGAGGGAAACAGAGATTTCCCAAGAATTGTTTTACGACTGTGTTGAGTGGTCGCACCATTGGACTTGGTTAGTGAACTAACCCAAAAAGACACAATGACCAATTATTAACATGCTAAGCTGGAGGGACAAATTGTCAATTGCTATTCCTGAAAAAGGCACATTTGTGACCGGCCCGAAGATCGCCGACAAGGGCGCCCCGTTTCCGGAATTCAACATTGAGAAAGTCACAAGCCCAACAAATCTTTACTAAAATGTTCAAATGTTATTTGAACACCCTTTGCCTTACAAGACAAAACAAGACAATCCCGCTTCCGTTCCCTAATTACAACACTACTTGAACACATCCAAACACTACTTAACCAACCTGCTATACGATAAAAAGACATAGAATAGGAAAGGTTTTAATTTATTTTACACTGTTTCTAAAGACATAAATGTACAAGGGCACCGTGGGTCGATAGCCTATTTCAGAAATAAAGAATGTTTGTATATTTTTTTACGGTTTTCGTAAAAACCGAATTTAGATAATTTTTTCGTAAAAACAAGACTACAACTGCACAATGTAAAATATGAGTCATTGCTTTCAAAAGCAGAAAAGACACTAAAAGATCGATTGGGAATACAGTGAAAAATTTCACCTGAAAGTAATGAACTTTATTCACATTACCTTGCTAAAAGCTCACTTCTGATGTGCACAACTACGAAAAATTAAATAGATAACATAAGAAATACAGTTTTAAAATAACGTTTATTTTCTTGTGGCTCGTAACTTTATTTTCTCGTGGGTTTTTAACTGATGCTTATGAATATTATTTCGAACTTGAATGGGATTGCGTCAAATTTCCGATAGCATCTTTTAATTGAGTGGGCTTAAAAATATTTTGCTGCACTCAATTGAAAAAACTGTAGAAGGCCAAAAATGAAATCAAAAAAATTGGTTAAAATAATAAACAAAAAATGGTCTTAAATAGAACAAAACGAAAAGTGAACTGTGATTAATAAAGACAAGAGCACAACAGAAAAAATGAAAAAAACGAGCATTGCCAAGAATATACAGTGCGTGCAAAAGTAAAAAAACTGGAAAGCACAAAAAGATCGATCGGATCTGCATTCAGGCGAAAATTGCACTTGAAAGTACTGAACTGAACTGAACGAATCTGGTAAAATGCAATTGAAATAATTATTCAATATTTTCTAAGCCATTCTTACTATAAGTTTGAGTGTTTGTTGCTTATTTAATGTATTTTGCTGTTGATTTTAATACTACGATTTCAATTTTCTGATTGAAGTCTGTCGATTTGTGCGGTGCTGGTGGTGGTGTGGTAGATTTCATATAATTTTGTTTAAACGTACTGCTAATAAGTTTTATATATATATAACAGCATCACTCGACTGTTCATCCGCTCTTTATTTTGGCCAACAATATACAAACTACCCACCTAACTGACAGAAAGACAGCTTGCCTGTTTATGGACATTAACAAGGCTTTTGACAGTGTCTGGCATAGAGGCTTACTATACAAACTATACAAACTACACACACCAACATATCTACTACACACCATAAAGAACTTACTAGAAAACAGACAACTACAAGTACGAAGTGACAAAACACTGTCATTTTCTTTTTCCCCTGAACAAGGGCTCCCTCAAGGATCCCCGTTCTCACCGTTTCTCTACAATATATACTGCCATGACATATACAATTACAACTTACCAGACAAAAATCAAATCGACAGATCGGCATACATATTACAATACGCAGACGACACGGCACTTATTGTACATGACAAAACTACTGAGAGAGCAGCGCAAAGACTCCAAACACTAACAAACAACACAATGACATGGTTTTATAAATGGAGACTAACACCAAACGCGTCAAAAAACCAACTTCTGCTCACAAACCACAGACTCAACGCTGACTCCCCTACAATAACTGCAGATGGCCAAACGACACAACCAAAAAACGACGTAAAATACCTTGGAATCACAATCGACCACAAACTTAAATTCACTAAACACATACGAAACATCAGGACAGAAACAATAAAGAGAACAAAACACTTCCGATCACTAACCTACAAAGACAGAGGAATTAGCACAAACACCGCCACCAAAATATATAAAGCTATTTGTAGACCCTTGCTAGACTTTGGACATGTACTCATGACCAACGGAACAGAAAGGACAAAACGTTATACACAAACAACAGAACAAATTGCACTAAGACTAATAACACGAATAAGACACCCCCAAAACCCACTACACAACCCCCCCACCCAACTACTATACGAACGCACAAACATGACAAAGATCTCGGAAAGACTCATACAGCTACAGACAAAATGGACAAACAACCCCTACAACTGGACCATACTGAATCCCCTTTGTCTTACAAGACCAACCAGACAATCCCGCTTCCGTTTCCCGACATTAACGCTACTCGAACACTTACAAACGCAACGGACTAGTGGACAATAAAATAATTTCTTCTTGCCACTGAAATCTTATTTATTTAATAGTATTGTTAACCTAGAATGGGAGAATCTTCATATTTGTTTTTTATTTAGATTAAGACTGCATGTATTAAACAAGGGCAGAAATACCGATAGGTCGATGGCCTTTTTTGGAAATAGAGATGTTTACTACTACTATTGTTAACCTAGAATAGGAGAATTTTCATATTTGTTTTTTATTTAGATTAAGACTGCATGTATTAAACAAGGGCAGAAAGACCGATAGGTCGATAGCCTTTTTTAGAAATAAAGATGTTTACTACTACTACTAAGTTTTAAGTATACCAATTACTATTATTAGTCTTTACGAATCCTCAACTTCCAAAAATTTCACTAATGCTGCAGATCAAATCAAAATATGCCTTATTGCCGCATAAAAGTTCAACTAAATTTTATGGACAAAGCGATTGTCATATGAGAACACATGCAAAAAAAATAAAAACAACAAACCAATACATAACAAACAATAAAATACAAACCAATATAATTTAAAAAAGTTGAAATGCCCTGGACAGGGTGGATTAGTGAACAGTTTCTCATTTATATGAAAAGCTTCAAGTTAGAGAACCTTAGCAAATCATATTTTATTCTGAATTACCTAAATAAAGTAAAGTTTCGTTTCGAAAAGTTACGACTTCCCAGAGGCGACGAGTGGAAACGGCATGGCTTTAACAACACTTTATAAAGTATTATACAAATGAAAATTCTGGTTAATGTTTGTTTGCTGTTAAATTATGCTAATTGTGGGGAATCGAATCTAAAAAATTCTCACTTCCAAAACAATATCTTTTGAAGTGGCGAAGATTTCTTGGGGAGAGTGTTCCATCCGGAAAAAAAACTTTATAGAACTTTGAACTTGGAACAATATTTTACACAAACAGTCTAAAGGTACACGAATCTCCAAAAAATTTTCATTTTCTGAAAAAGCATGTTTGGCAGGCAATTTTTTTTTGTTAAGGATTGGGGTCGGAAACGCGGAAGCAGAGTTTCCGTACCTTTAGTCTGCGTGGACTATTTTGTTTTTTGACTTGCAAAATCTAACTGGAACAAAAAATATCAAAAACGTTTTCTTCTATTCAATTGAATGAAAAATCTACAACTGATGTTCATTTTACCATAAAGAATAGTAATTTGTTGGTTTTTCATTTAGAAAAATCAGTTACTTGTGTGTTCAGACGTCACTATTCTTCTTAGTCTAACTTCGTGATCGATAGGTAGTGATTATGACAGACTTTACTCTTCGTCCATGTCATGGTTGACTCTGTGTACGATACGTCGCCATCCTTGCCGGTTGTTCGTTTCGCGTGTTGCAGTTTCCAGCCTCATGTTTGTGAGTTTGGAAATCATATCGGTCCATCTGGTCGGCGAACGTGCGCGTCTACGCTGTCCCGTTGATCTTTCTTGAACAACTAGCTTCTCGATATTATCATTTCTATTGATGTGGACAAAAATTTTTTAAGATCCGGCCATATATCAGGGAAGACATTCGCTGTTGTGGACGGATTTCATTTAGGATTGAGACATTGGTCTTCTAGCCGTTCAAGGTATTCGAAAGATCCTACGCCAACACCACATCTCAAAGGCGTCTATGCGTCTTCTGTCAGCGGCACGTATCACTCATGTCTCTTATCCGTAGAAAAAAAAAGAGGAAACACCAATGTTTTACCAGCTGGATTTTCGTGGTTTTTGTAAGGTTTCTATCCCTCCACAGCTTTGTTAGTTGAGTCATTGCGACTTTTGCCAACTGAATGCGCCTTAGAATCTCAGGTTCACAGCTGCCCGAGCTGTGCAAGGTGGAGCCAAGGTATGTGAACTGCTGCACAACTTCGCATTTGCCAATCCTTACAGGCTGCCTCCCATTCTCACTCTCGCGATCAATTATCATGGCTTTGGTCTTGCTATAGTTTACTTTAAGACCGTAATCTGCACTTACATTTTCAAGTATATTCAACACTTCTAGACGATCTTCTTCGTTTTCCGCTATGAGAACAGTGTGGTCAGCGAACCGAAGATTGGAGATCTTTCCCCCCAACCCCCCCCCCCCGCCTTATCTTCATTCCTCCATTCCAGTTGTCCAAAACTAAGCGCATTATGAATTCGCTATATATATTGTACAGAAGGGGAGAGATAGATAGATAGATAAAATTTATTAAACATTCACATTACTAAATTCACAAACAAAGTTTAAAACAAAAAACATAAGTCAGTAAAATGTCCCATGTCTGGCCAGATGTTCGGCCGGTTGCTCTTTGCCCATGATCTAAATAGGCGCGCTAAGTCGTCCATTACCTGGGCAGTGCCCTAACATGGACATTCCCGAGCTAGCCATACGCACGACAACGTCAGGAGATAGTCTTGAAGTGGCGGTTTTGGTTTTATTCGAGGGGCATTCATTAAGGAAAAAAGGTCTTCCTGAAGGGAAGCCAAAAACCCCTTTTGCTTCGACCTTTAAGTTTGATACTGTCAGCCGTGGCGTTAACCGCCGGCAGTTTCAACTAGATGACCAAATCCATCCGCCCCCGCCCCGACCGGTGCAAGGACCAGCCAACACCAGCCAGAACGAGGCAGGACGAACCCGTCAAGTCACGTTATGTTGGATTTGTGCGTTTCCAGCCTGCTAGAAACGACTGTCTGCAACTGGCAGGAAATGTTTGTTTGTCGTCACGTACTGTCAGGGACAAAATCCTCATAAAATATGGGAAGTCGCTTATACAGTGGACCATGGGTTGGGCGATCGTTTGCTCTTACTTGGGTGATATTTCGCGTGAGGACTGAGCCTTGCACTCCGCTATGATAAAATTTTTCAGCGATGGTATCCATATAGTCGGCTATATAGGCCATCCCTGTAGCTTCGTGCATTTCGGTTATTCTGGTGTATCTGTCAGCCGATAGGACGCCTCTCAGGAACCTATTTTGGGTCCTTTGAACACGTCGTCTCGTGGAATCACAGACAGAGTGCCAGACAGGGGAGCCGTAGGTCAGTATGGGCCTTATAGTGGAGGTGTAGAGCAGAAGTTTATTTCGAGGTGATAGGAAAGAATTTGGCGCCAGAAGAGAGTACAACTTTCTTCGGGCCATGGCAGTCTTTTGTACAGCATAGTCAACATGCTTATTGAAATGGAGTCGGGCGTCTAGTTTGAATCCCAGGTATTTCACCTCTTTTGTTGGTTTGATAGGAGTATTTTGGACCACGAGTGGTGATAAGATTTTGTTGTTAGTGAATTTGCGCGAAAAGATAATAAGTTCCGTCTTCCTGGGATTCACTTTAAGTTTCCATTTGTCAAAATACGGCGTCAATAAACTCAGGTGATGTGCAATGCGAGATTTCGCAGCCTGAGCATAAAAAGACGATGCGTAGATAGCCGTATCATCAGCGTATAGTGCTATTTTTGTAGTGGGAAGTTTTGGAATGTCTGCTGTGTACAATGTATACAGCAGCGGCGAAATCACTGTTCCTTGTGGTACACCTGCCGCGATACGTCTTTTGGCAGAAGTGGTATTCTCCACTTTCACCTGGATGGAACGGTTTTTTAGGTAGGACGCTATCAGGGAAACTAGGTAGAGTGGCAGTGAATGCACTGCAAACAACTTGTACAGCAGGCCTGTGTGCCAGACTGTGTCAAAGGCCCTTTGCATGTCGAGAAGCAGCATAACCGTACTTTGAAGCTTATTAAATGCTGCATAGGCATCCGTTGCGATCCTAGCAGTCTGCAGCGTTGTGTTGTGTCTTGGTCGAAAGCCAAACTGCTCATCCGGGATTAAACTTCGAAGCTCGGCTGCTGCCTGTAATCTCGAATGGATGACCTTCTCGGTTAATTTGCCGAGGGTGTTCAACAGGGAAATTGGCCTATAAGAGGCGGGTTCGGTCGGGTTTTTGCCCGGCTTTAAGATGGGGATTATTACAGCGTTTTTCCAGTCCTGTGGGAAGTG
This sequence comes from Dendroctonus valens, assembly GCA_024550625.1. Classification (NCBI taxonomy): domain Eukaryota; kingdom Metazoa; phylum Arthropoda; class Insecta; order Coleoptera; family Curculionidae; genus Dendroctonus; species Dendroctonus valens. The sequence continues at coordinate 1,020,709 of JAJTJO010000010.1, forward strand.
CTGCAAGTTAAGGACTGCGTTGACTATTTGTACTATTAGCACAATAGTTTTCCGCGGTAAGTTTTTGAGGAGTAGATAAGGGATGCCGTCTGGCCCGGGGGCTTTTCGGCTAGGGAGGCGCCGAAGACACGATTGTATCTCCGACGGGGTTGTTATATAGGAATGCAACATCGAGGGTGGAATAGGATACCTCCGTTCTACAAAAACAGCGGTCTGTCTTTCCATTTCGTTATCCTGAAGGGCTGGTTGGACTTTGTGTACTTCTGCCAAAAAGTCGGCGTGCAGCTCGCACTTGTCTCTGGTGGTAATATAACTCCGCCCCTCTTTTTCAAGAGCGGGGACTTGCTCATAGCCTTTTCGCAGACTTATCGACAGTTTCCACAGGGAATTGTCACGGGGAGTCAGATTTCGCAGTTTCTCCGCCCAGATATAATTCCTGTATGCGGAGATTTCGCGCTGTATGTCTCGTGCAAGCTCTGCTGCCATTATGCGATCGGCAGATTGCCTGAATCGCTGCCAACGCTTCCTGATTCGATTTTTCGCCTTAATAAGGTCCAGAATTTCCTCAGGAAGATTGTCGCGCCGCGGTCTGTTCGGAACTTTCTTGGCCAAAGCTTGCTGTGTCCGTTGTATATTCCTGGTCAAACCTTTTACCGCATGCTCTAGAGCTTCGACAGTATCAATCTGGCCCGGAATACACGTCAGATCTTGTAGTCTTTTTCGATATTCGCGAAAATCGAAATTTTCGTATGAATATCGAAAGTCGTTAGTTTGTGTGCGCTTTAAATCCCTAATGTCGAGGTAAATGGGCAATGGTCACTGCTGAGGGCGCTATAACCACCATCTCTGTGAGATTGGTGAGTCCTTTGGCAATTCCGAAGTCGAGGTAGGATGGATTCCCTCCACTGTTCGGGTAATTCGTTGGGGATGAAGTGGGCATAACGAGCAGGCCATTGTCGCGAACGTAGTCGGCTAGAAAATTGCCGGCTGCGTTTTTATGTCCAGGGTTATTGAATAGTGGATGGCGGGCGTTGAAATCTCCCATTAGCAACACCCTATTGGTGTTTATGAAGAATGGATCGACATCAGCGGGCTGTAAGCGTACGGTGGAGAAATAGCCACAGTAGATCAAAACTCCATCAGGAAGTTCAACGCCGACGTTCTCTATTAATGACTGCCTGTGTGGCAGTCTCCTGTATGGAATTGACGTTTTGACCGCTATGGCCACCCCTCCCCTTAAACCGGGCCTATCGGCACGTTCGAGCCTGTACCCCCAAATCCTAAGTATATCCCCGGGGCGCAACCATGTTTCGACAATCAACGCCACGTCGATATCCTCGGTCCGAAGGTGCACAAACTCACCGAGACGACTCCGGAGTCCGCATGAGTTCCATTCTCCTATCCTCATAGGGCACAGTTGGCAATCAGGGCTTAAAAATCGAAGCTGTTAATATCTTCATTGAAGAACTGCGCTGAGACTAGGAATTTGTCTGTCTTCGAGACGCAACCCCTCAATGCAGCGCTGTAAAATCTTACCGCCTTGATCACCTCCCCCAAGTTGATTTGCGACGACAGCTCGGCGAATTCCCGCTGGACACTGCCCAGCATGGCCACCGCGTTCCCATTTATACCATGGGCTGGGTGGGCGGAGCTCGTCGGGACAGCTTCGTGCTGCCTCAGCGGAGGAAACTCCGCTAATGAAGGCGGTGGCGGGGGCAGCATGGTCCTGTTGGCGTGACCTGGCGCCATGGTCCTGCTGCTTAGGGGTGAAGGGTGGATCGGGCCAGGGGCTCGACTGGTTTGACCCCAGGCTGGCCTCGTTGGAAGAGGAGCAGGGACGAAACGCTGCTTCTCCGCCGGGACTTGCGCCTGTTTGTAAATGTATACTGGGCAAGCCTCGTCAAAGCTACGATGAGGCCCACCGCAGTTAGCGCATTTTAATGTAGCCCCAACGGGGCAGGCCGTGATTTCATGCCCCCCAGCGCATCGGGAGCATTTAAAGTCCCGGTGGCAGTTCCCGGAGACATGACCCCAGCCCTGGCATCGACGACACTGTGTCAGGGTCTTCCGGTTTTTGCGGGTTTCCCACGAAACCCTGACACTGCACACCACCCTGGCCTCGGCGTTAAGCCTTCGGAGGGTTGCCTTGTTGCTGGTGACGACCAGGTAGAGCGGCCTGAAAAGTGTCTTCATTTTGAAGACCCTCTTCACTTCCAGTCCCTGGTCTGCCAGATCCTGCTTTATGGCAGTCGGATCGACATTCCCCTCCAGGCCCCTCAGGACTAACGCGTGGGTTTTTTCCGACGAAGGGGCGTAAGTGTGGAACTGGCTCTTGTCCTCCTCCAGGGATCGTTTCACCGCCGCCCAGTCCATAATGCTGGTGCAGTACACGATTAACGAAGCCTTCGTGTACTTCATCGTGAAAGGCTGACTGGTGATTCCTTTTATACCACCAATCAGCATTGAGTGATCGCCGGGTTTTCCAGCGATCACAATTGGCGGCGGCTTTTCTGCCTTCTTGGACTTGTTTGGAGTTGCCGCAGGGCTCTCAGCAACTGCTTTCCGTTCAGTCCCTACGATGGTGTTGGGAAGTGTTGGAGGCTCATCTACGATTGGCGGCTGGATGAGCGCAAAGCGGTTTTTCAGCGTCGTGGAGGCCTCTGGAGCAACAATCAGCGTGCTCCACGCCACAGTCATTCGCGGGACTATGAACCCGTCATCCGCTGCGCCCGCCGAAGTCGCCCGCGACACCCCTACAGCCTCCTCCATCGCCGATTTTTTTGGAGCCGGGGTTGGTGACGCTGGCGATGTCGGGTCGGACTTGGGCACCCTACCCCTCTTCTTGGTCCTGGGCCTTAGACAGTAGCTCCTTTGGGAGCCCCGGTCCGACTCAGATTCCAGCGAGCTTCCGGGATTCATCTATCTTATCATATATATATCTTATATCTAAGTCAGTCCACCTCCACGTGGTATACCCTGGGAGACCGTGCATAAGACTTACGAGCAGCATGGTCGGCTAAGCGGCTGACCAGTCCAACGGGATTGCGGTAGTGGAATAAGCCAGGAAGGCTGTCGGCCACATCCGCAGAAACGGTTGGGAGTGAGAGATGGGGAGTAGTTTGGGACGAGAGGGGATGAGTAAGGTACCGCTCATCTCCGACGGACATTAAGGGGTTTGCATATCGGATCAGTGAATTAAGGGAACGATTGGAAATGGTATAGAGGGACAAGATGGAAAGGTGTAGCATTAAGGGGAGTAAAGTAAATGGACCGCTTTTTGGGTCAAGAGTTTTGGATTTCGGGAAGTAGTGAGAGCAAGGACTTGTCCGACGTCGAGCACGCCTGCCGCCGCCCCCCATAGATACAGGAATTGTCGGACTTGTTAAAGCCAGAAGGTAGAAAGATGGTGGATGGGAAAACTCAGCGCTAACTGGTGCTCCCCATCCTCCCGCTAATTGGTTGGGTGGATGGTCCAAGTAACGGAGATGGGCTTCCGTGATATTGTTTTTACAAGGTAGTAGTGTCCTAACGGATGGAGATTTATGGACCTAATGGCGAGAGCTGGGCAGGTCGCCGAAAGGCAAAGCATACATGTCCTGATATAGCTGCTTAATGAGAGTAATCATATGTCTTGGTACGCCCATCCCTTGAAGCACTCTCCACAATTGTGACCACTTTACCTTATCAAAGGCCTTCTCGTAGTCAACGAAACATAGGTACATAGGAGTGTAGTATTCTCGAGCTTTCTCTATGAGTTGTCTGATGTTTAGAATTTGTTCTCGAGTTCCTCGACTTTTCACAAAACCCGCCTGCTCAGGAGCAATTTGCCTAGAGATGAATTATTCCAGCCTTGCTTGTAGTATATACAGCATTATTTTGCTTACATGTGTTATTAGGGAGATCAGGCGGTAGTTGTTGCAGGAGGTTGTTGAGCCTTTTTTGTGAATAGGTATTATCACGGATGTAGACCAATCCTCGGGCCATGTGCAGGTTTCCCATATTCTCTTGCATAGTTGGTGTATGATATTCTGACCTTTTTCATCTAATGATTTTAATACTTCCGCCGATATCCTATCTATTCCCACCGCTTTATCATCCTTAAGCTTCTTAATAGGGGAAGGAACTTCTTCTTCTGGTTCTTCCTCATATTCGCGAACTTCTATCTCGACAGCCTAATCGTCAAAGTAGAGGTCTTCACAGTAATTCCGCCATATCTTGATTATCTGGTCAAATTCGTTGATCATGTTGTTATCTTTATCTTTAATTGCCCAATTTCGTGGTTTAAATTGTCTAGTAATACGGCGGATCTGTGTAAACAGGTCCTTGGTATTGTCATATGTAAAATATAAATATATTTTGTTATGGTCAGCATATTTTTGTGGTTCTGCACATATTTTCATAAAGTGTGTATTTTTATCTCTCCGGGAGCTATTTTGGATTTCTCTGTTTAGGACTCTGTAGCGTTCCCAATCGTTGCTGTTGTTCATGCCTGCGTTCTTAATATGTTTTCTGCTCGAAATGAGATTCAACGTTTCAGCTGACAACCACGATTGTTTTTTAATTTAACAGGCGCCACTAGCTAAACTCAAAATACTAGTTTTCTTTGCGCAAATCATTCTTTCCTGGCTTTTATTTGAAAGTTTAATGTTTAGAGTCTCTAAAATATCATTCAGAAACTCCCTAGATTCTCTTCTCGCAGAATTTTTCGATTAAAGTTTATAACGGAAACTTATTTGAGTTTTTCTTCGTACACTGGTCTCCAAAGTTTCAGGTGTATTTCTCTCAAAAAGGAAAAAATTGTTGTTTGAATTTGTGCAAAAGACGTGTTACTATGTTTTCGCAATTTTTAAAGTGCGGACTTCAAAACAACGAAATAGTTCCTAGAAAAGAGCTCAAATGTCTTCTTAAAAGAAAGTCTTTTAATCCAACTTTTGTTTACTTAATAGAGACACTACAAATAATTTTTTATAAACTACATAAAGTGGCTTCATCTCTTAAATTTGGTGCTAATTTTGTATCACTTTGTCTATAAAATCATAGTACATAAACCGCACATTGAAATCTTTATGTTATACCTGATAGTGCCCTGGGAAAAATTAAGAAATTGCAGCCACTTGAAAGATCCAATTGCCTGTTTAATCCCCTCTGATTTGAATTTTCTTGAACCACTTTTATGAAGACATTAACCTGAAAACTTGACATACAGTAGTGTAAAGTTTAAGCAGCCAATTGCCATAGATAAATGCAAATAAAGCGAAACGATTTTTATCGTCTCGCACGGATGCTAAATCAAAGCGGTCTATAGCTAGACCCCTTTGAATAACATGAAGTGAAAATATTAGAAAATTATGTAAATATATGTAAAGGCATTGGCTTAATACGCCTACGCACGGACTATATGCCAACGTTGATTTACTTTTAATCTTCTGCAAAAACGAGACTATTATCATAAACGCGGCCGAGATAAAGTTGTTAAATGCGACTAGATTTCCATGGTGGTTTGAGGGATTGGAAAAATCTGCCTGTGCAATTAAAATGGTGGGTTTCCTGACAACAATCCACCATCAACTGCATGTCAATCAACTAAGCGACGTCCAGCCGAACGTGAGAAAGCACATCGAAATCGATGTCGAAAAAAAAATTGCATAACAAATCAAGGCGTCATTTGCCCGTATCGATAGCACACAGCGAGCCGTATTATTTATTAAAATATAAAATTGTCCATGTTTCTAGTAATTTATCTTGTCTTAACCGGTATCTCACACCGCGGTTTGAACCATATCTCATTTATCACAGGAAACCAATCAGCCAGGTATCGAGAACCGTCAGTTCTGATGTTGCCAACATCAATCAATTTCGGCGGGGTGCCGATCTGGCCGTGATTCTCGCATTAGAAATTGTTTCACTCGACTATACTTTGCACGATTTTCACCATAAACTACCACTGCTTTAAAGAGGGGAGGATGAAACCGATTTCCCATTGACCGAAATTCGACTCTTTACAACACCAACAATTTGCCTTTTACTTAAAAGTTTCCCTAGCAAGCTCTTGCAGATGAAGTCAGCTGAAGTTAGAAGTCACTAACTTTCCGTTACAATGGTATATGGTATATGGTAGATCTGAAGGCAGCAGAAGCAGCAGGAATTATCAACAATACAGCGAATGATTAAATAAATATAGATGGAGCATTCATAAATGCCTGAAAAATGTTAGCCAACATTTATTTTTCCTCGATTCCGGGCCAGATCGATGCTGTCGAAGCTCTAGAGCATGCGGTAAAAGGTCTGACCAGGAATATACAACGGACACAGCAAGCTTTGGCAAAAAAGTTCCGAACAGACCGCGGCGCGACTTCCTGAGGAAATTTTGAACCTTATTAAGGCGAAAAATAGAATCAGGAATCGTTGGCAACGATTCAGGCAATCTGCCGATCGCATAAGGGCAGCAGAACTTGCACGAGACATACGACGAAGACAAGGCACGAGACAAGCGAAATTTCCACATACAGGAATTTTACCTGGGCGGAGAAGTTGCGAAACTTATCTCCCCGTGACAATTCTTTGTGGAAACTGTCGAGAAGTCTACGAAAAGGCTACCAACAAGTACCCGCTCTTGAAAAAGAGGGGCGGAGTTACATTACCAACAGCGACAAATGTGAGCTGGTCGCCGACTTTTTGGCAGAAGTACATAAAGTACAACCAGCCCTTCAAGATAACGAAATGGAAAGACAGATCGCTGTTTTCGTAGATCGGAAGTATCCTATACCCCCTCTATTTTGCTTTCCTATATAACAACCCCGTCGGAGATACAATCGTGTCTTCAGCGCCTCCCTAGCCGAAAAGCCCCCGGGCCAGACGGCATCCCTTATTTACTCCTCAAAAACGTACCGCGGAAAACTATTGTGCTAATAGTACAAATAGTCAACGCAGTCCTTAAATTGCAGCACTTCCCACAGGACTGGAAAGACTCTGTAATAATTCCTATCTTAAAGCCGGGCAAAAACCCGATTGATCCCGCCTCTTATAGGCCAATTTCCCTCCTAAACTCCCTCGTCAAATTAACCGAGAAGGTTATCCTATCGAGACTGCAGGCAGCAGCCGAGCTTCAAAGTTTAATCCCGAATGAGCAGTTTGGCTTTCGACCAAGACATAACACAACGCTGCAGACTGCTAGGATCGCAACGGATGCCTATGCAGCATTTAATAAGGTTCAAAGTACGGTAATGCTGCTTTTCGATATGGAAAGGGCCTTTGACACAGTTTGGCACACAGACCTGCTGTATAAGTTGTTTGCCGTACATTCACTGCCACTCTACCTAGTTTCCCTTATAGCGTCTTACCTAAAAAACCGTACCATTCAGATGAAAGTGGAGAATTCTACTTCTGCCAAAAGACGCATCGCGGCAGGAGTACTACAAGGTACAGTGATTTCGCCGTTGCTGTATACATTGTATACAGCAGACATTCCAAAACTTCCCACTACAAAAATAGCACAATACGCGGATGATACGGCTATCTACACATCGTCTTTCTATGCTCAGGCTGCGAAATCTCGCATTGCACATCACCTGAGTTTATTGACGCCGTATTTCGATAAATGCAAACTTAAAGTGAATTGAATCCCAGGAAGATTAAACTTATTATCTTTTCGCGCAAATTTACTAACAATAAAATCCTACTAATAACACGAATAAGACACCCCCAAAACCCACTACACAACCCCCCCACCCAACTACTATACGAACGCACAAACATGACAAAGATCTCTGAGAGACTCATACAGCTACAGACAAAATGGACAAACAACCCCTACAACTGGACCATACTGAACCCCCTTTGTCTTACAAGACCAACCAGACAATCCCGCTTCCGTTTCCCTACACTAACGCTACTCGAACACTTACAAACGCAACGGACTAGTGGACAATAAAATAATTTCTTCTTGCCACTGAAATCTTATTTATTCAATAACATTGTTAACCTAGAATGGGAGAATTTTCATATTTGTTTTTTGTCTGGATTGGGACTGCATGTATTGAACAAGGGCAGAAATACCGATAGGTCGTTGGCCTTTTTTAGAAATAAGGATGTTTACTACTACTATTGTTAACCTAGAATAGGAGAATTTTCATATTGGTTTTTTATCTAGATTAAGACTGCATGTATTAAACAAGGGCAGAAAAACAAAATCCTATCGCCACTCATGGTCCAAAATACTCCAATCCAGCCAGTAAAAGAGGTGAAATACCTGGGATTCAAACCAGACGCCCGACTTCATTTCAACAAGCATGTTGACTATGCTGTACAAAAGACTTTCATGGCCCGAAGAAGGTTGTACTCTCTTCTGGCGCCAAATTCATTTCTGTCACCTCAAAACAAACTTCTGCTCTACACATCCACCATAAAGCCCATACTGACCTACGGCTCCCTTATCTGGCACTCTGTCTGTGATTCCACGAGACGGCGTGTTCAAAGGACCCAAAATAGGTTCCTGAGAGGTGTCCTATCGGCTGACAGATACACCACAATAACCGAAATGCACGAAGCTACAGGGATGGCCTATATAGCCGACTATATAGATACCATCGCTGAAAATTTTTATCATAGCGGAGTGCAAGGCTCAGTCCTTACGCGAAATATCTCCCAAGTAAGAGCAAACGATCGCCCAAGCCATAGTTCCCCTGTATAAGCGACTTCCCATATTTTATGAGGATTAGGTCCCTGACAGTACGTGACGACAAACAAACATTGCCTGCCAGTTGCAGACAGTCGTTTCTAGCAGGCTGGAAACGCCCAAATCCAACATAACGTGACTTGACGGATTCGTCCTGCCTCGTTCTGGTTGGTGTTGGCTGGTCCTTGCACCGATCGGGGCGGGGGCGAATGGATTTGGTCATCTAGTTGAAACTGCCGGCGGTTAACGCCACGGCTGACAGTATCAAACTTAAAGGTAGAAGCAAAAGGGGTTTTTGGCTTCCCTTCAGGAAGACTTTTTTTCCTTAATGAATGCCCCTCGAATAAAACCAAAACCGCCACTTCAAGACGTCTCCTGACGTTGTCGTGCGTATGGCTAGCTCGGGAATGTCCATGTTAGGGCACTGCCCAGGTAATGGACGACTTAGCGCGCCTATTTAGATCATGGGCAAAGAGCAACCGGCCGAACATCTGGCCAGACATGGGAGTTGACTTATGTTTTTTTTAACTTTGTTTGTGAACTTAGTAATGTGAACGTTTAATAAATTTTATCTATCTATCTATCTATCCAGGTGTTGTATCCATCTCAGTGCTGCAGAAGAAGCTTTCCTTATGTCTTCTGTAGGGTCATCGTACATATTTTCGTATTGGGCATTCTTGTATTATGTGTTCAATCGCTTGGTCAGGCGCGCCACAGTCGGTTATGCAACCAGCCCCCATTCTGGAGCATATATCTAGTTTTGGCATGGCCCCTCCGGCTGTGGTCAAGTTTAGACCATTCCTTCCTTAGCAGATCAAAACCTTGTAGGCGTTTTGAGGGATCTGGGACTACATGGTGGGCCCTAGTCGCGAGTTTCCAAGTGTTTTTTCCATTCTTCTGAGATGTTGGATGACGACTTCCCTGCCAGACTGGTGCACAGTACTCGACTGTTGATTACACCAAAGATATAGCGGATGTACGAAGGGTCGTTGCCTGAGATCCCCATGTTGAGCCAGCCAATTTTTTGATTATGTTAGTTCTTGTTTTTAGCTTTTGTCCAGTGACTCCCAGGTGTTTTTTATATGTTAGTGATCTGTCCAGGATGGCGCCTAAGTATTTGGGGTTAAAGTTATGCTTTGCTCTCTGGTGGCAGAAGTTCACATTCAATTGTTTGTTACTCAGATGGTTGTTGAGGTGGAAGGCGCCGACCTCTGTTTTAGAAGGGTTGGGGCATAGTCTCCACTTTTGGTAGTAAGAGTTCAGTAACTCTAAGTCTCGTGCAAGGATCGTTTCTCCTTCCTCTAGTTGCTTTGTTTGTATGGAAATAGCTAGGTCATCTGCGTAGCCGAACTTCTTGCTAGTAGTCCTGAGACTACTAGCAAGATGAAGTAAGCAAGACACTAGTGACACTAGGGACATGTCTGAACATGTTCCTAGTGTCTGTGAGTCTTGTGGGAGACCATTTTTTATTTTGAAGGACTTGCTTGTTTCTGTTCCGATTGTCACTCTAAAGGAGCGGTTTGTGGGCATATTTTCAATAAGAGAAGTTCATTTTGTACATCATATTGTCCTCTTTAGTTGAAGCATCAGCCCTTCAAGCCATACTGTGTCATATGCTGTTGTTAGGTCGACGAAAACCACAGATGTTTTCGTTCCTCTTTGAAAACCCGCGTCTATAAAAGATGTTAAGGCTAGAACTTGTTCGCAGCAGTTTCGTTTGCTGCGAAAACCTGCCTGAAATGTTGATATTTTGTCGTCTATGGTTTTATATATACGATTATATATTAACGGCTCCAAGAGCTTGAAGCATAAGCTAAGTAATGCAATAGGGGGAAAGCTGGATGCGTCGCCCGGAGGTCTACCTGTCGAAGGTCTACCCTGGGCAGAGTATGACCCATTTTGTAAGGGTGTGGTAAATTGCCAGTACGAAGGAGGTCGCTGAACAAATTGCTCAGCCATAATCTGCCGTGTTTTCCTAGATGATTTATGAACTCTGGATAGATTTCGTCCGGACTAGCGGCTCTCCTTTTATTTGCTCCAACTCTATTCTTGTTTCTCTTTTAACGCTCTCAGGGAGGGGTACGTTCTCGGCTCAATGTTTTATGTGCTGTGCGCGTTGTAATGCTCTTATTTTAGGTTTTTCGGTGAGCCTGGAGGATGCAGTTCCTAGTTTCCGTGGTAGTGTCCAGGCTTTGCCATTTGAATGGGTAAAATCCAGTTCCAATGTCATTGTTATCCATTTTTCCTTTCGCCTTTGGTTTAAGGATTCTAAGATTCGTTTTCCAGTCTCCAGGATCCCATTTTCTTTGTGTTGTTGGTAGAGGTCCTCTGTGGTTTCATCCCAGCAAGGTATGTACGACGCCTATAAATTTTTTATAGTTTTGGGATGTAGGTGAGATCCAACGCAGATGTGACCCGATTCGCTTGTGTATTGACTCCAATTTGCTTTTTGGAAATTCCATCTTGGTTTATTGATGGAGTTTATTAGTTTAACTTCTATAACAATGATGACTATGGTGGGTTCGTGTTGGCTTTTCGGGAAGCTTTTTAATAATTTTCTTGTGTGATGCAATCGAGTCTTGTGGTTGTCCGTGGACACAATGCATAGATCGGGGTTAGTGTCGGTTAGCCATCTAGCTGAGCAGAAGGTTTTAAGCTCTTTTGCCTCCACCCTTTAATTTGAGGACATGGAACCTAAGAGGAGGAACACTCTTCCTTCTCTATAAAAAATATGCAACGAAAAACTACTTCTTGTGCAAACCAAAAAATATTTGTATATGAATACATTTTCAATATTCATACATAAACTTCTTTCATCTCTAACTTGTATAGTCCTCCGAATCATGTTATAATAACATTTTCATTAGAAAACTTTCCATTAACATCAAGCTGTGGTGTGAAGCCAAACATTCTTGTAAGCAATGAAAACTGATGTTGTAAAATCAGATTACAAAGAAGGAAAGTTTAAAAACGTGGTTGCCAAATTTATAATTTTGTTTATCGCGAGTATCTCACTGTTTTGTGAGAATAAAGATTTTTTTTACATTTTTCGTGCTTATTTAAAACCCTCTGTTACTGTTTTATGGCAAATTTGATACCGACTGATTCATGTTATCTCTTTCAGGCGTACGTACAAAACAAGCAAAAGTATAAAAATTTTAATCAATAGAGAAGGTATAAATTATTGAAAAAAATCCAATTAATGAGAGTTTGAAAATGGAATCAAATTAAATGTGGACATTTTAAAACAGGAATTTTTTTTATCCATTTGAGTTATCTATTTGCATTATTGCCCAAGAATTTTCCAAATTTGTTTTAATTTGCAATCAAAGTTGCTTCAACTTTAAAAACCACAAAAATTGGATCAAATTGAGAAGAGATTCGAATGAGTTCAGAAAAAAATTCACGTTAAAGCAGAAAAATCAAGATCAAAATCACGAGCAAAAAGAGTTTGGAAATGTATGAGGAGAAACTGTAAAATATTTTTAAAGCGTAGTGAAATTACATAAAAAAGCATATAAACTTACTTCACTAAGTAAAGACACAAATATCGCAAATATAACGCATTTGAGGAAATTCGTCTTGAAGATGCGAGTTTATACAGCTTTATTTTGGATTTTTTCTTCGTAATTTTAAGACTCTGTTAAGCAAATGTGACGCGATTATCACCTAATCAGCAGTTCGGTGGATAAACAAAAAAAGTTAGATATAAAAATATATTACTCGAAACTTTGGACAGTCCCGAGGTACATAAATCTAAAAAATATTCGCAAATTAAAATTTATATTTTACAGCTTCCCGCAACAACAAGGTTCTATAACAAGCTTTTGTCCACTTAAACACCAAAAGTTGTGGTAAAGATAAATTTGTATGTGCCTTTGTAACCCATCGACCAGCATCTATCATTGAAACCGGAGCTCAAGAACCGATTGAAAGTTTTAATCAACCTGAACCATCATCAACTGAAGTGGCTGAGTCAACTACATATAGCAAGTCCAGAAACCATAAAGCCGCAACAAAAAGCAGCTTCGATCAAAATTAGAGGAGGAAAAAAATCAAGAATATCAACAGTTGAAAGAAAATTTTGTAAAGGGACAAACTAGAAACTTGAAGATCAAAAGCAAAATTCAAAAAGGAAAGTTCTGACGATATCGATGAGAAAGAATCCTGCTCAAAATTCCACTAGCGATAAAGGCGAGTATTTGAAAAAAAAAAAAACAGTTAAAGAAGGTGGAAAAAGAAGTGGTTAAAGAAGAATGGAAACAGGATATGAAAAAGCATTTGCTACACTGGAAGGTGTGTTTACTGGCTAAAAGTGTGCAAAATTTCAAATGTGTAGCTGTCCATTTCAGACAATTTTGAAAATATATTTCAGTGTGAAAACCGTTTTTTATTAGCTCTTTGATTTAGCTCTAATTGCCTCCTCCCCTAAGAGCACTATTACCACTATTTGCGGCCAATTTGAAGTATTTGCCTTTGTTGGTTTGGAAATGAGGAGCTGATAAAAAATGCACTATTTTGCTCCTTAAATGGGGACATTTCTCCAGTGAGAAGAGCAAGAAACAAAGTGTTCCAAGCTTGTTTCCCAAAATCTATACACCTAACGAAAGCGTGTCGTTGCTGTAAAAGCTCACATACAACGAAAAATCGACACTTTCGTAATTCTGCAAAACTAATGTAAGCTCAATAGGCTCAATAGTTTACAACTAAATTGAGAGCAACCGATTAACATTCGACCCAACAGAAATTCTCAGATCTGAAAGCAACTATATAATTTTATTCAGAAACAGCACAGTTAACAACAATGTTACTAAATAAGAACCTAAAATCCGATAAATCGCCCATAAATTCGTGTCTATATCGATTCAGAACTAGCCGATAAGTACCATTTTCCATAATAAATGAGAAAAAGTTTTCAATAGCGTGGGTCGCTTTATTCGTCCCAATGAACTAACGGATTCCGTAATGATATTCACTAGGATTATCAGCCATAGTACGGTTTTAATATACAAGGTAATTGAAAGTATTACCTCTGCGGGACCAGATCGTAATTTAAAAAATGGTATTTTATGAACGAAAGAAAGCTACATAATCAAAAAGCTTGATTATATTCGGAATAATTATTGGCTTCCAGCTCATCATGTTTGGAGCTGTTGAGAAGCTTTTAAAGCTCATTTGCTTTCCGATTTTTGCTTTTTATTTTAAAGGACACTCTGTTCTGCAATGTGAAAAACAGTCTGGCGCAGTCCCACCATGGAAGTTTTCAAAACGCTCCCCGCCACCATGGGCTGATGACTTTTAGAACTTTTCCACTCACTTCGTAGATGAGCTGGAGGTTATTAATAAAATTTTACCAGTATCTGCCTGGTTTAATGACTCCATTTTACAAACTAATTGGAAAACGCGGCTCGAACAGTGCGCCTAATTATTGCTAAATGAAGATCTTGATAACTCCAGAAGAATTCCATAGAAGACGTTCGATGGCTAAATTATGCAGGGGGATCAGTGGCTCGGTTTCTATGTTGAAATGTTGCGTAAATATGCACATTAATACGCAGATTTGAAGGTTTACAACCAAATGGTTGCATGTACAGGCAACGATAACGTGACTATTTGATTTTTGGCGCAAGACCTCAATGTTTCCATCCACTGGGTCGATTTTAAATTATGACATGTAAATGAATATAAATGGCAAATTTGGCGATTAGTTTGCACTAAATTCTTCACGATTTCCAATGATTTTATATTGGTCGTAAAATATACCGACAGGCACGTGAACGGTGATAAAAATGTAGAAGTTTCGTTCTATTGGTTGATATAATCATGTAATGTCGATATTTGCATTTAATATGAGTGACGGAATATATGTTAATGATGTAGTTTGGTGGAGGGCGGAATGAAAACCAGAGAAATTGTGTAATGAACAATAATTGAGTTGAAAAACAACTTGAACAATTTCTCTGGAGTGTTTCCTAGACCTTTGTCGAGTCATTATCTACACAAAATTTACACAGCTGTTGTCTCGTGGAAAATAACGACATGCAAAAAAGTGAAAATAAATAAATACATTTAAACAATGAAGTAAGAAATAGAAAGAGGACACGACAAAAAAATTGGGAAAATTAACTAAATGGATGCCATTTAAAAATGTTTGATCTCCAGAAGCAACTCGAACTTCGAAATATTCGCAAACTGATTATAAATGTTCTACATAAAAAGTCAGTCAATTTAAGGGCAAATTATTCTCGAAGCTCCGAAATTAGAATGGTTATGGATCAGAATCAGATGGATACTAAGAGAAGCAGAAAAAAGTGGACAGATGAAGATTAGAAGAACTAGCCAGAATAATGAAGAATGGAAAGTCCTCGATTCGACACAACAAAACGGGCAATTTATACATACTCGTAAAATGTGGGCAGTTAGATTTCGAGTTCAAACAGCCTGCATAACAATTCAAAACAAGATGCCAAAGCAAACGATAGAAATGAACTTTTTAAGAGTATCCAAGGATATAAGAAACTATCGGAAAAATTATTGAAGAAGTCAATTAAGTGCAATGCAATTAAAAAATGAGACAGTAAGTGATATTCTTTTCGCAAATATCAATAATAATAAAAGTAAATTAATAAACAATTCAAAATATACCCAAAAGTTATTAAAGTACACTTAGAAAGACGTCTTTTAGTACGTTAATACTTCCATGTCAGTCACTCAAAATATACATCTGAAAGTCCAATTCATTATAAAAAAGGGGAATTAATTAATAATAAAATTTGATTGATAATGTAAAATAAAAACGCACAAATCCACAACAATGATTTTGGCTAATTGTGTCTATTTTGTTATGGTTGTGATAATTATAGTTTTAATTGTGTTAAAGGCAATCTTTTATATTGTGAAATGATAAAATACATTTTGCTTTTTCATATGGGTTCGAATGCATCTTTGATTCGATAACTAGTTCCGCATTTGCGCCAATATTGGTGGTTTCGAATACTTACTATACGTTTTTTTGTAACTCTTCCTGGGGAGAGAATGGGTGAACCGAGTAGCTCATTCGAACTGCAGCCGGTCCCAAGCCCGGATAAAAGAGGAGGGACCTCAGGTAAGGCTAGCGCCAGAGGCCTGCCAGAGGGTAATACAGTGCTCAAAGAAATGATAACATAGCCTCGGACAGGACAGGAAGAAACGATGACGACCAGGCACGAGGAAGAAAACGGTCATGGAAACAGAAGCAAAAATCCACTCAGACTTGGATGCTGGAATCGTCTGTAACATCGCTGAACAACAAAGATCAAGAAGTACTTCTAGAAGTAAAACGAGAGGATATTGATATATGTACACTTTCGAAACCAAAAGAGAGGCAAAGGCAACACAAAATATGGCGAGTACATCAGTCAGCAAAGCCAAGAACGAAAAGCTACACTCCGGGGTCGGTCTACTCATATATGAGAGGCTCCAAAACAACATTCACGACACAAAATATATTTCCTATGGAATACTGCAGGTGACCATCAGCCTACAAAAACCCAAACACACACACACACACCTAGTGAGCGCCTATACTCCAGATACTGGAAAACCGAAGAACGAAATAGATCAATTCTATCAGAACATCCAGGCAGTAATATCCCAAGACAAGATGGGGTGATAATACTGGGAGACCTTAACGCTCGAGTTGGAAACAACGTAGTAATCGGTGTTAAAAACCGATTCAACGAAGAAAGTAACAACCAAAGCGAAGAATTGCTAACTCAGATATGCGCTATTAACGAACTAAGAATTAATAATACATACTTCCCTCACAAACCACAGCACAGATTTACATTCTAAAATACTCGAGGCCAGAAATCAGTGACTGATTACATAATTACAAATAAAAACATTCACCCAAATAGAATCCAATGACGTCAGAGTCTTAACATCTGCAAACGCGGGAACCAATCATAACTCAGTAGTGGCCAAAATAACTGCCAATATCCAAAACACTAAAAAACAAACACCCGTTAAAGTAAGCAAAATAAATATTGAATCACTTACAGTCCCATCAACAAAACTCCTATACCAAGAAAGACTCAATAAGGAAAACCACATTGTAGAAACAGATAACGCTGAAGGTGTCTGGCAAAAAATTAAATCAAACATACTCGAAGCCACCGAAGAAGCTGTTGGAAGAAGAACATCAAATAAATCTACCAAACCAAACACAAAACCATGGTTTACTAAAAAAGTCAAAGAACTAGCAAACGAAAAGCGCAAACCATACCTGAAATACAGATCACAAACCTTAACACTGGATGAATACAAAGGCGAAAGAAATACAACCAACAACAAAATCCAATTCATTAAAAGAGCACATTGGGAAGTTTCTCGGCAGACATGAAGCGCGACCTTTACCAGAGGAGGCCAGAGGAAGATTTGGAACATGATAAGGAATAGGAAAAAACCCATCCTCGAACATATAAACATAACGAAAATTGCACTTAACGATTGGGAAAAACACTTCTTCACGTCAACTCTATAGCCATGACATAGACGCAGTAAAGCCTGACACAGAACAGCATACTTAGAAGACCCAAGAACCGTGGACCGTCTCCGATGAGAGACTGAAACAATCAGATCACCAAATTGAAAAACCGCAAGTCCGCGGGAATAGACGAAATATCCAACGAATTACTGAAGCACAGAGAACACACTATCCAAAGAGCTACACGTTCTCTTTAGAAAAATCATAGAATCCAAAAAAATACCAAACGAATGGAAAGAAAGCATAACCATTCAAATCTTAAAGAAGGAAAGCAAAAAAGACTCAGAGAACCATCGAGGAATTACGCTATTAAGTTCAGTACTAAAACTATTCACTAGAATACTGGCAGAAGATATATCCTCTCATGGCATATGCGAAGAGTAACAAGGCTTCAGAAAAAACAGGTCAACAGTAGATGCCATCTTTGCTGAAAAGGCTATAGAATACAACAAAACTGCATATATGTGTTTAATAGATCAGAGCAGCAGAGAAAGCATTTGACCGAGTAAGACTCACTGATGGTGTGAAACTTCTCAAAAAGAAAAACGTGCACCCGGATATTTCAAGCATTGTTGCGGAGTTAAACAGTAACAACTGGACCCAAATACAAGTGGAAGGCTGAAAGACACGCTGACTACCCACGCAAACTGTAATAAGACAAGGCGATAGCCTAAGACCCCATCCTCTTCAACTTGATTATGGACGAACTTATAGCGGAAGTAAAAAAGGTTGGAAAGGGATACTCACTAGGGGAAGTAACTCAAAGTAATTTGCTACGCGGACGATACCGTGCTGGTCTCAGAGAGTAAGGACAACCTGCAGAGAATGCTTTATCAGTTCGAAAAGACGGCTACCAAATACAACATGGAGATATCGGTAGCAAAATGAAAAGTGCTAATCATCTCAAAAGAGCCCAGAGGATGTAAATTGGTTATATACAATAAACCAGTAGAACAGGTTTTGAACTTCAAATATCTCGGCGTCAACATCACGAGCAACAGAGACCTCCAAGAAGAAATAAGGTCTCAAGCAACCAAAGCAGCTTTAATATCAGGATTCCTTAGAGATAGTAGTAGTAAACATCTTTATTTCTAAAAAAGGCTATCGACCTATCGGTCTTTCTGCCCTTGTTTGATTACAGGTATTAATTAATTATCTTAATAATTAATTAATAATTAATTATTAATAATTAATAATTAATTGTCTTAATCTAAACAAAAAACAAAGATGAAATTCTCTTATTCTAGGTTAATAATCTTATTAAATAAATTTCCAATTCTAATGACAAGAAAAAATTATTTTATTAGGTCCAGTAGTCAGTTGCGTTTGTAAGTGTTCGAGTAGCGTTGATGTAGGGAAACGGAAGCGGGATTGTCTGGTTGGTCTTGTATGACAAAGGGGATTCAGTATGGTCCAGTTGTAGGGGTTGTTTGTCCATTTTGTCTGTAGATGTATGAGTCTTTCCGAAATCTTTGTCATGTTTGTGCGTTCGTATAGTAGTTGGGTGGAGGGGTTGTGTAGTGCGTTTTGGGAGTGTCTTATTCGTGTTATTAGTCTTAGTGCAATTTGTTCTGTTGTTTGTATATAACGTTTTGTCCTTTCTGTTCCGTTGGTCATGAGTATTTGTCCATAGTCTAGCAAGGGTCTACAAATAGCTTTATATATTTTGGTGGCGGTGTTTGTGCTAATTCCTCTGTCTTTGTAGGTTAGTGATCGGAAGTGTTTTGTTCTCTTTATTGTTTCTGCCCTCATGTTTCGTATGTGTTTAGTGAATTTAAGTTTGTGGTCAATCGTGGTTCCTATGTATTTTATGTCATTCTTTGGTTCTGCCGTTTGGCCGTCTGCAATTATTGTAGGGGAGTCATCGTTGAGTCGGTGGTTTGTGAGTAGAAGTTGATTTTTGACGTGTTTGGTGTTAGTCTCCATTTATAGAACCATGACATTGTATTTTTCGTTAGTGTTCGGAGTCTTTCAGTCGCTTTTTCAGTGGTTTTGTCGTGTACTATTAGTGCAGTATCGTCGGCGTATAGTAATATGTACGCTGATTTGTCTATTTGGTTTTCGTCTGATAAGTGGTAATTATAGATATCATGGCAGTATATATTATATAGGAATGGTGAGAGCGGGCCTTAGAGATATAATATGGCGAAATGTCGATTAAAAGCAAAGTCCGCATATATAAGACCTCTGTGAGACCTGCTATGACTTACGCTGTAGAAACAAGAGCCGAAAACTCCACAACAAAAAGAATTACCCGCACAACAGAGATGAGGTTTCTAAGATCCATAGCAGGCTACACACCAAGGGACCACAAAAGAAATGAAGACATCCGAGACCTTTACGATGTCCAAGACACAGTTAGATGGTGCCGAAACAGACGTCGCGAATGGAGAGATCATGTTGAACGGATGAACGACAACAGATTGCCGAAGATTGCAAGAGATGGTCTCCCAAGATCCAGCAGACCCCCTGGACGTCCACCCATACGTTGGAATGAAAGCTGGAATTCATCATCCCAGATACAACTCTAAGAAAGGAGAGAACAAGGCAGATGCCTTACAAAAAGGAAGAAGAAGTTTTTTTGTGTTAATAGCAAGTTAAACTCACTAATACCTTTTGTAGGTTTTAAATAATTGTTTATTATAAAATCGATAATTTACCAAAGAAACTCAAGCATAATACTTTTCAAGATATTCTAATTTTCAAACCATTTAAAGAATTCATTAAAAATCATGCCAGCGTGTCTTCGTTCAATTGTTAACTGCAAACATTTTACTAGTTTCAGCTTTTTTATTGTACTTATTATTAAATTCCCGATTAAAAAGCACTAAAATTGTCGAAAAAGGTGCTTGAAAAGCAAATTGATTTCTCGCAAAACAGCATAATAATATGTAAAAAAGTACACAATATTCATTCAGTGGGGAAAAATGTTTTAAATTAAATTTAATTAAATAGATTTATTCTAATTACTTCAATAAAAACTTAAGCATGTTTTGCCTGAAACTAGAAACTTTAAATTACTTTTAATAAAAGCAATATTATTAGTAAGTTCTCTGGTATCTATAAACACATGACAATCTGTCGGATATTCGGGGTGTCAATTTGAAAACTTCCCACCCTTAAAATCTCTCTTACAGTTAAAAATATGAAAAATCGGAAAGACACGTCAATTTTATTTGTAAGGGGGACACCAGAAATCAATATTTTTAGCGTTCTTGTTTCAACCCCCCAAGTGTTCTCAATTCTCCAAATTCTCTTTTCAGTGGAATGACCATTTCTTGCCTCTTCTTCGCTACGCCCATGGGGGACACCGTCTCAAACGTTGTTTGAGAATAATTATTTGTAAATCACATTTCTATGGTATTTTGCCATTTTCATAGTTATGGAAAGCCTTTAGATTCAATCAAGAAATTCTCAAAATACGTGTTTGTTAACCAAAAAACTTGGTCAGAAAATGTAAAAGATGTAGCCAAAACAAGAATATTATTGTTAATTCGCGTTTGCTTCTTGGGCTGTTCAGTGATCACTTTTATTAAGTGCATAAAGTGTGAGAATGGTTTATTCTCTTCAAGAAAGGACTGAAATTATTCTCATTTATGGAGAGGTCAGAAAGTGCGCACGAAAGGCGGCATTTGTTTTTAGTGAAAGAAATCGGAATCCTGAAATAAGTCACAGAGATGCGCTGGATTTGGAAAAAAAGTTTTCCGAAACTGGTTCGGTGAGTAATAGAAAAAGAAACAACCTACGAGTGATGAATGAAGGAGCTCAAAATGAGGTCTTGGGATTATTTGCTGCAGAGCCCACCAACTCCTTGCGGACAGTAGCAGAACAGACAGGAATATCATACGCGACTGTAAGAAAAGCACTGAAAATGCCTAAACTCTATCCATACAAAATGCAGATGTGACGAAAACCCGCATATTTTTCGAGAAAGACATACCCAATATCCTTAAAAAGTTAATCTTTGGGCTGGTATTCTTGGAAATGCCACTATCGGCCCTTTATTTATTGAAGAAAACTTGACAGGTGATCTGTATGTTAAGATGCTTGAAGAGACTATTGATCCTCTTATCACGCATGAGCTAGAAACTCAAATTGATGCAGAAAGTAATTCACTTTTACAGGAAGATTGGTTAACATTCCAGCAGGACGATGCTCCACCTCATTATTTTCTTCCGGTCCGACAGTGGTTACAGGAGAGATTCCCGAATAGATGGATTGGCAGAAGGGAGCCAATTGAATGGCCTCCAAGATCACCTGATTTAACACCCTACCACTTCTTTCTGTGGGGACACCTAAAGTCCATTGTTTATAAGACACAAGCTGCTGATATTGATCTACTAGTGTCTTTCTGTGAAAATTATCAAATTCGATGCGATGATGTTTATGCAAATTTTCCCAAACTGAGCATTTGGGTGGATTGCTTTCATTAAATCGTTGGTTTCATTAAAATTAAAATTTAAAAAAATTGCAATATAGTGAAATAAGCCTAAAAAGGACAGAAAAAGCAAGCAAAGTAGTAAAAAAGTCTGTCAAATGACGTGTTTTTCTATGATCCTTGCGTCAGCATAATGCCTACAATGCCGGATCGTACTTAATAAATGGGAGATTTTTGTCTAATGCTTTGCTGAACCAGAAGACGCGATTCCATCAACCATAACGACGAAAAGACACTCTTTTGTATATCAGAATAGATAAATTCTTTACTCAGACACCAGAAGTGATAGAAGAGAGGTGAAATGTTTGATGATGTAATTCTAGTGCAGCAGAAGCAAGGAAGAGAATAATTTGTAGGAAACGAGTGTTGAAATGCAAACGATATAAATCATGTGGCCTACCAGTGTGTGTGTTCGTAACAAAAGTGCAGTAATTAGGGAGATTTGCAGTCCCCAGGACGTGCATAAAAATTCCAGTCGAAGCAGGCGCGCTTTGTGCCCGCGGCACCCATTTAAATATCAAAGATTACACGTGACGACTGGGCACCGCCGCGACCAGGTACTTCATTAATTAAATAAAACATGTCTAAGGCAAATCCAATAGGGATTTCAGCATTTGTCAGCCTACTGAGATTATGTGACAAAAACATACATTGGCAACGAGACCGAGTCGAAGGCCTTATTTGGCTCAAAGAAGATTTAACCGAGTTTCAGTGGCTGGTTTGGGCTTGTAATTATTTCTCGGAAAGCCGGTGTGTGGTTGGTGAAAACCACACTAAAACCTCTGGCTGGAATAGGTGTGGCACTATTTATAACCAATCTTCGTTCTATGTGAACCGGACTTCCGTAACAAAGCCAGGGTATTTATTATTAAATCAAATTATTTGAAAATTTAAACAAAAATAGACACCCCTCTTCTTCCCAAACGCATTCTGGAGCCACGCCTAAACCAGGTTAAGATCTTACTTTGCGGTGTGCCGGTTCTCAAAGCCATAAGATCATGTACGAACATGTTATAATTTGTAGATCGAGCGAGAGCACGATCGGTGCAGTTGTGCACCCTTTGTTAAACAGCGACCAACGGGTATCAATTTACATATGATTACGGACTATTTTATGCTATCGAAGGCGCTGAAAATTGCAGAATAGGCCCAATTAACACCGACCGCCACGGACATAAATAGAGGCGTAGGACGTTCTCGGAAAATCGGTTTAAACACACTCGAGAACGACCAAAAATGTTTTCAAATTATGCTTGTTTGTAGGCAACTCAGTGCAATTTGGGTGTATAAAACGCTTTAAACATGTTTTTCAATCGTCACTGTCGCTCCTACCAAAGTTACAAGATCGGTTGCTGTGTTTGGTTCAATTTAGACCAACTGGATAAAAAGACTGGGAATATGGAGAGCCAGTAACTTAGATTCAGACAACAAGAGAGCCAATGAACAAAGTGTCTTTCTTATGGCCACATTGATGACAGTTTTATATCAACAAAGTTTGGTGCTGAGTTTGAGTGAACTTACAGAAACTATAAGAGGAGACTTATGAACTGTATGCCTGTGATTGGAATCTATGGAAGCGAGTCTATATCTGAAGCAGCCATTATATGTCCAAGTAGATTTAACGGTAGATTCGAGGCATATCTTTGATGCATTCTACCTCATTCTGGAAGCATATAAACTGCTGAGCAAAATCAGCGTCGCACTGGCCAATTTGGAGTTATTCTGCTACTGGATAAATTATGACTGCTTCGAGCGAATTGGTTTCTATTTGAAGCGTTATTTAATGCAATTCTTGTTCCATTAGTTCCAGTTTGTGCAATAAATTAGTGCTACAAATTGAGTTTGTACATGGTCAAATGAAACAATGCGAATTAGTGAAAGTTCCACGTGTCTTCAGTCGGACGAAAAATGCATTTTTCTTTTTTTTTTTGAAAAAAGGCATTTTTCGAGTGGACTTCACCTCATGGACATTTGGGTCATTTTTCATGTAATCTTGAATCTCGAATATCTGTACTAAATTATCTATGAAGTTTCAGCTTCAACATGAGATCTAGATCCTGAAAATCGGACCAAGATCACAAAAGTTATCGCTGTAAGACCAAAAAATTGATTTTTTTGAGACCACCCTGTGAATAGAAAAGATCGGCTAAAAATTCAAAAATGCTTATGCGCTATTTGGTTTATCGTTCGATTTTTGGTGTTAAGATTCAAAAAACCTTTTTTTCTGTCCAACTAGGACCATGGCGAACTTTCGGAAATTTTTAAATCTTTTTTAATTTTTAATCTTTAAATTTTTGAAGGAAAGTCGTATTTTTAAAAAGAACAATTCCAAAATCCTTTTAGTAGTAGTACAACCCAGTAGTCCGAGCGTATGACCTTGACGTGCCATTTTCTTTGAATTATGTTCCTTATCATATAAACGTTTAATTGCTGAATAAAAACTTCATTAAATTGAAAATGTGAAGGTGGAAACAGCCATACACACAAACTGATGATGGTGGAGAAAGACACCGAAACGTATTTGTAAAAAAATTTAACTAATAAACACTAATATTGACTGGAACCCAGGAATTTCTTTTGGATTAAATTGAAATACAGTCAAGAAAGTATACACAATAATTAAATTGAAATACAAGTTCCCTTAACGTGGCATAATTAGAAGTTAAACTATTAAAAATGTACTTTGCTTTACTTGCTGATTTTTCGGCAGAAAAATCGCTTCTTTCTAGATTAAAATGTTGTTACTATGCTGCTCATCAATTGATGAAAAGGATTAATAGGAAGCTTGACTGCAGAAGTGAGTAAATACGAGGATGAAAAAACGAAAGTTAGTTAAAGAAAAAAAATACATATCTGGTCACAAAAATATTTCAATTTTAAAATTGCTGAGTTTTTCGGGCTATTAGGTCATTGTGGTAAAGAGTTTATTCCTGCAACTTTCCTGGCAGTTTTTTCATTCAGTCCTTTACTCCTAGGTTAAAAAATAAATATGCTTTGAGTTTTATTTCGCTTTGCGCAGATATTTTTGAAAATCCTCTGCTACGGGAAAATCCCTTCAGGAGAAAACATTTTTCTTGTGTTCCCAGATTGATTCTGAGATGTTGCGATCCCCGATTAATTTGGCTCTGCAAAGGTTTTCATAATTTTTTGCTTTTCACTTGGATAGTGGTGGGAGAGTTGACGGAAGTTTTTTCCAAGACGGTCTAAAAACCCGAAAAACCCACCAACTTCAAGCTATAACCGAAAAAGCCTAACTCTTCGATTTCATGTTTAAAAACCATTTCAAACCAAAATATGAAATTTATAGCCCCAACAAGGCGGTTATCAAATTATTTAGTTTTTATAGCCTTTCTGGTAATAAACCTTCTCAATTAATTTTAACTGCTGATGTAATTAATTCAAAAATGCCTAAAGCTGATAAATAAAGCAATTAAAGCATATTTTATTAAATCATTAAAATCGAATAAATCGATGTTAATTTTTCCTAAATATGATCTGTATCAGAACGTCTTCCGCCTTGTTCTAACAACTTAATTTGATGAAAGTGGTAAAGTGTGAGCACATTTAATCGTCTAAGCGCTTTCATCGTTAACAAGCCATCAGCAAGGATTACCACAAAAACCTGCAATAAGATCGAAAGGAGAAACTAAACAAAAAAAAATCATTAACGCTAATATGGACGATTAAGTCAATTGCAGTTAAGTACAAAAAATATATTTAACTGAAATTTGAGGATAGTTAATCGAGTCTTTTAAGTATCTGCAAAATATAAATTAGCAAAGAAGTTATATAGTGAATCTTTTCAGAGAATGGCTCCGAAATGAAAATCTTGATAACGGAAAATTTTAAAGTATGTGCAATGGCTAGCTTTTAGCACTTGGTCGTGTTAGATAAAACCTTTAATATAGTGTTATTTCGACGAAGACGTGCATAGCAAAATGTCCATATATGCGGACTGTTTATGCGACTTTGTCCATCATAACTTTGCTTAATTTGCGAAGCTTTGGAGTCTAGGAATTAGTCGTTTAGTTGCCCTTCAGACTAAACAGATTCCCCGGGACGAAGATGTATTTATTAATTTATTCATTATTACGTTTCACTGCGAACGTTCGAAGATTACGAAATTGAAAAAATCTACATTGTTATATTTTAAATGTTAGATTTGCATAAAATGCCCATCAACGCCAGGGCACTTTATATCAAGCGTTTACCATTTATATTCAAATAATGAAGACGAGCACAGTGGTACGATGCTCATATTCCACACGCAAACACTCTGCGAGTCATGCCAAAAACAATCACATATTCAAATAACCATCTGCAATTGTGGGTCATGTCGTGACTGCGGATTATTATTTGGGAAAAAATCAGTCCGAGATTTGGCCATATTAATATGCTATTTGGGTATTAATCAGTTCTTTGTTATGAAACGAATGGTTTCGATTTTCGTTTTAATAATGGGCTTAGAGCAACGTTTTGCAACGGATTCAGTGTAAAGACCACTCAACGCAAAGAGTGTTAATAAAATATGGCAAGCAGAAGAAGGTTTTTTAGGAGTTTCACTGAGTAAAAGTTGACTAACAGAAAAGAAACCCAAAAAGAAACAAACAGATTAATTGGATCTTTTCCTACTAGAAAAGGTTTCCTAATTTTCTATTAGAGGCAAGATTAGGATGATGCTTTAAGAGCAATGATGTGCTGTTCATTGTATGAAAAAATAACTAAATTGCAGGAAGTATTCTAAAAGTTATTTAAAAAAATCGATTCTGAGGTGGCTCCTTTAAAGGCGTGTATATCCGCAGGGGGGCCTTCTGGAAAAAATGTTTATGGAAACCGGGACACCCTGTATACGTGCTAATATTTTAATGACCAGTAAACCCAGACCTTTCGGTAACAAATGAAAAAGTCCCAACTTCCTCAAAAATACTTTATACCAAGGTCTCATGGATCCATTGATAACTTTCTAAAATTTTTGCTTTAGAAATACTTTATTCAAATGTTTTGCCACAGCTGTTCTTACTGCTCTTTTCTAATTTTATCAAACGTCCATTAAAGCCAAATAATAATAAAAAACTGCTAACAAAACTGTAATTAACGAAGACAAAAGCAGTTTTACCAATTTCAATTCAGGTTTAAATTTCCAAAAGAAGTAAACTCAATTATCACGTTCCTGGCACACTATCCAGCCTTATCATTGACGCATTCATTGTCGAAGTTTCAACAACAGTCTTCACTAACTCGGCAAATTTCCGCGGTCCTTCCGTTTCCTCCGAGCTTCCATTGATATTATCAAAAAAACTGCTGATTGAATTCGCTGCGGAACCGTTGAGCGCATCTGGAAGTCTCATTTAGTAAAGTTCCCTATACTTGAGAATACCTTTACCTGTCACAATTGATACGCATCGCACCTGGATTCCTTGCAATTCAAAGTTCAAAGCTTCGGTCATCCTAACGACTGCAGCTTTGCTTGCTGCATAAGCGCAGGATTTATCACTGGACTCAAATGCTGCAGCATTGGACATGTTGATGATAATGCCGCGGCCGCTGCCCTTTTTCGGAACATTCCTAGCCAGTAAGGGAATGGTGAATCGAATGATATTGAATGGACCTAAAATGTTTTCCTGCAAGGAATTATTTGAGGAAGCTTTTTTCGAGCGCTTGGAGTTTTTTACGTATAGAATATCAGCAAACTCCTGCAGCTTTTGTGGTGCTTTTTCCTTAAAATCATATACAGGCGTTGAGCTCGAGTGGTCGGTACAGTTTACCACCCCATCCAGTCGACCATATTTTTCATCGACTACAGAGACTAACGTTTTTATATCAACATCACTGCTGACCTACAAGCAGGAGTTGGAGAAAATTGACCACCATTCAACGACTTGAAGATACATTAATGGGTAAAAATATCGCCTTGTCGTCCCCGTAAATATGCAAGTCTTTGGTGGGCAGGTCGCATATAATCACTCGACCTCCTTCTTTGAGCAGCTTTTCTACTGTAGCTCTTCCATAGAGGTCAGAGGCGCCTCCTACAACCAGGAAAACCGAATTCTAAAAATTAAATTGTTCAAAAACGGTTTTGCTGCTGTTGGAGCTTTAGATAAGTATATCTCTTACCTTTATTTGCATTTCAGGGAGAAAATATTGCTGGAACCTTCACAGTGTGCCACATCACTGTCTCATATAAACTCACGGTTTTATTTGTACACGCATACCTTCTAGCGCGACGGTTACTTGATCATAGTAATTATGATAATTGTTCAAAGCAAAGTATTAAGTTTATAAATTTAGCAGCTGATAAGAACTTATAGTATCTTATCTTTTATCAGTAACCTGTTTTATTTGGGTTATTTTTTTGTTGGTTAATCTTAGCAGACACTTCTTTCCTCGGTTTGTTTTCGGTGCAATTGTGCAAGAAACCAATGTATTTTTAAACTATTATAACCAGCCTGACCTCAAATTTATAACCACAAGATATATAATGTTGATTACAAAATATTTAAACGACACCGATTGTCATATTTCGAGAATCCATTGTGTGCTGGAAATGTATGTGGGTCCCGATTCCATAAATGAGAGTCGTAAAAACCAAATATCTAAAGCTATTTTTTCTATGACTTCTGTATCACTTACATATCAGAGATCAATGTTTTATTATTTCGGGTAATTATCACGTTCGATGTCTTCGTTGCCTATCATGAAAGTAGAGAATCTACGTCTCCTCTACGTCCACCTCGTCTCTTGTTCAACGGAATTAAGACCACATTCCTCACTAAGACATTGTTGAATGAAAAATTTCCCTCAGCTTTATGAATTTAACACACATAGTCACCCCTGGATAAAATAAAGATGCTGGACAATTCAACTACCACTCACCCTACTTGCTCCTCATTGATGGAGACCTTCGTCGAGTTGGTTTCCGGATTATTTTGCCATTTAGCCACCGAATTTTCCAAGCCTACTGGTTCATGCATTCAATTTTGCCATTTCCACCTTCTTTGGTGGTTGGGCCTGAATTGCAATGAAGAATGCCATGACCATTGGTACATGCTCCTGCATGGAGAAGTAACTTGCTGCACCCGCTTAGAGTGGAGCATCTGTATAGGAATTGGCCGGGGGCCTGCCTGTATAGGAATGGGTTAACACTATCTAAATACATTATTTTCGTGTCCTCATAGTAAAGGGTAATAAAAATTACTATTATTGTGCTCCACCTGGTTCATCCCTGGCAAACCGAAATGCTAAAAATGTTTTCATGGGTCCTTTTTAAGAGCAATTTAAGCGACATGAAGTATTCTAAAAGTTATTTTAATAAAATCGATTCTCCGGTGGCTTCTTTAGAGGCCTGTATCTCCGTAGGGGGACCCTCTGGACTTTTTTTTTATAGAAACTTGTTCTGATTTTCTAACGTCCCCTGTACAAATCCGAGAGCATGCCCACATATTCCGGAACACCCTGTATATTGTTAGCGCCTCTTATAACGGAGCAATAAAACCAATAGACCTCCATCTAACAAAAAGGGTCGAGAGTTTATCACACGTAATCTGGAAAATTATCAATTTCATTGCGGTGCTACTGCTTTGATGTGTACAAGCCGCCGTTCTCTATAGGCGGCAGATTCTATTCTCATTATGCGATATAAAATTTTATTGGCTACTATGTGACACGTACGGTATATACAACATCTTGCAGCTAATTAAGGATAATATTACGACCAGAATCGGTTAGGAGGCACAAACCTAGAGTAGTAGGTTGATGGTTGAATAGGAGATTTTTCGGACATGCAATCTAATTCGAGCCGCTCACGGTCTGAAAATGGACATTCCTCCGCATACCCGAGAATTGCTGAATTTTCCGTTGTTTCAATTACAATTTGCCACTGGTTTTGCTCTAAATCGTTACTGGCGGCATCGCCATAATAACAGGCCTCGACATCT
Source organism: Dendroctonus valens (assembly GCA_024550625.1). Classification (NCBI taxonomy): domain Eukaryota; kingdom Metazoa; phylum Arthropoda; class Insecta; order Coleoptera; family Curculionidae; genus Dendroctonus; species Dendroctonus valens. The sequence continues at coordinate 1,050,282 of JAJTJO010000010.1, forward strand.
TTTTTGATTGACTTTTGTTCCATCTCTAAATCGCTTCGCTACTGTTTACTACTGATTTGATGGGCAGGATTAATCGCAAATTTTATTAATATGCAGAACGAACGCAGATTTTTGCATTTCAAATGCAACCAGCTAAGAAAAATTGAAACAAACTTCACCTCCGGAAAGCAGTTATTAGAGTGGCCTCCTGTTGACATTCAGTCGCATAAAAATCCGGATCGGGAATGTCAATTTTCTTACTGTTTCAAGGCAAGTCGTGTTATTTCAATTTTAAAGTAAATCTGGTTCTAAAGATCTCTTCAGTTTCGCATTTCGATAATAAGCCATCACGATCCTCAATGTGAAAGGAACTGCCGGTTGTTTTCCTATTGCCTATGAGGCTAATAACTTCGACTGGTGGACACTTGTTTCGACAATCAGTTTCTTTAAAAATTCATTTTGAAACTGAGTGTAATTCGTTCAATCACGATCATAACATCTTCAGGGCAATACACGCAATAATTCTAAATATCAGTGCAGTAATTAAACGTAAAGAAGGAACTTTAATCGCTGTTTAACTAACCTCGTATTAATTAATCATTCGACCATCAACAATGATGCATTTTTACGAATCCCTAGCGCAACTTAAATCGCAATTAAAATTAAGTGAATGGAGATGGCAGGTAATTGAATCTAAAAGTGAACGTAAACCGTAACTTGTGTGAATTACTAAACTCATCTGCGTGTCTTCTTTTTTTTTCATTACTTTCGTGAAACGAATACAATTAGACGGATACATGTGGATTGTTGATTATATAATGAAGATCCGCCAAGGGACTGTGTTTTATATCGAAATAACAAGTTGGAAAATATGGTTTATTCTTCAATAAAATTAATAACCTTCACTCGGCCGTTATGTTACGATTTATACGGTGGTCTTCACTATTTTATATGCATTCTCTGTAAACGTGGAAAATTGTGTAAACAAAGGACTGTACGCTATATGCATAGTGATTTTTTTGCAAAAACCCGATTCTTAACTTTGATGTTACAAAAGTTTAGAAGGGACATAATAAAATAGCTATAAATGATTGCGTTTAAAATGCCCTTAATAATGATTAACCCAACTAAATGTTTACTTAGTTTTTAATCAGGCAAAAAACATCTTAGTTTGCGTTATTTGGTCAAGCTTCACAGTTTTTAATAGGAATGTCAGTCCTTTCAGAGTCAGTTCCTTTGAGTTTAGTGTTGTTTTTTTCCTTTTTATTTAAGTGAATTAATTTTCAGTTCCGCTTCTTAAGAAACGTTAATACCTGCACTACTTTAATTTTATTTGCTTTCTTTTTATAAAATTGTTCATCTTTTGCTCTTTTACTCGTCCTCCTAAAACACCCCCAGAGGAATGACGCCAATTTTGAATCACCCTATATATGAAATATGCTTTAATTTTTTTATTTTGACTCTATTGGCAGCTTGAAGAACATTCTTACACCCTGAATCAATTTTCACTTTTGGTTGTTTAGATGCTCGTTACTCAATAGTTTGAACTTTTATTTCATTTTAATATTTTTGTTATGTCAATTTGTTTTGTGTTCCTTCTCTGAGTATTTTTAACCTCTCTTATTTCATTTAAACTTGCTAATGCCATTTCTTTTTTTTTTAACTGTAGTGAAATTTCCTATTTTAGGGGACGGGTTTCTTACACCTTTGCTACACTTTTTCTGTCCCTATTATCTGTTACGATAAATACTTTTGTCGTTTACAAGTGTAGAAACTGCCCTTTCCCATCTGGAAATTCAAGTTTTTTTTTAAAACGTTGTAAAGCTTGTTGTATTATTCAGTCATCTGATGATTAATTTAAATTTTCTGTCTTTATCGTTTTTGTCTACCTTGGTTTATTTCTGGGACAGTTTAACAGAAATTTCTGGCTATTGTTGTGTTAGAACAAAAGTTTATTTCATTATTTTGCTTTAATAGTCAACTTTCCAAATTGCTAATTTACTTTGCTGTTAATTTATCTATATCAAGATTTCTTTTATCTGTCTGTCATTCGGTTACAGAACTTTTCCTACTTCCTTCTTGCAGCGACCGCAGTTTGTTTTTACTCAATTTTTCGTTTTTAACCATTGGATTTTTTTGTATTTTTACACTTCGCTTAATTAGGCATGTTCATGTCGTTAGTTTCACGGTCCTGCTTTTATCAAATTTGAGTATTTGTGTTTTTGTAATTCGCGATATTTTCTTGCGGAACATCAATTTTAATCGGAAATTCAGATTTCTTGCAACTGGAGGCACCTTTAATATTTTTAAATAAGTTTTCCTTTATTAGTTGTTCTTTGTCTGTGCTAACTTTTGGTAAATTGATTCTATTCAATTCCATCGCCCGTATTTTTGACTTCAATTTTTACAACGTTTTTTCTAATTAATTTAATTATACTGTATTTTTTTATATACTTTTATGCTATTTTTCTTTACACAAATGGAAGTTTTACACAAAAGCAGAATATATGCACACATGAAACTTTTGCAGTCTTTAGAAAACAATTCCCACAGTATCCTCGGAATAGGTTCCTGCTAACTGCGCCCTCTGCTTCAAAAGGAAATAACATCTTAACAGGGGCAAGTAGCAACTAGAAACTTTCCTTGGTCCTTAGAAGATAGTTCACGCTATGAACTATACATTTTTCAAGAAAATCTCGCAGACTCCGGATTTTTGTCCGCTGAGTAAAAGTTGGGCCCCAAATAAGTGTTTGATGGAAGCTGCGCCCTCTGCTTTACAATTTCGTAGGTTCAGAACTAGAACCCGGAAAAACTTGAAACTTTTGCAATCCTTACACAACAATTCGCGCTATGAATGCTGAAATCTGCATCAAAATCCCACAGAATACTGACTTTTGCCAGACGAGTAAAGTTTGAGCTCGAAATGTGTTTCCCTGTCGACTGCGACCTCTGATTTAAAATTTCATATCTTCCGAATTAGGGCAAGTAGCATCTTGAAACTCTCGCAGTCTGTAGAGGATAGTTCGCTGAATAACCGTTCAAATGTGCCTGAAAATCTGAGAAAATACTGATTTTTGTTAGCCGAGTAAAATTTGGCTCGAAATGGGTGTTTCCAGACAACGGCAACCTCTACTTTAAAACCCCATAAGTCCCCAACTGGGGCAAGTAGTAACTTGAAACTTTGACATTCATTAAAAGCCAAGGCACTATGCTCTACAAATACTCAAAATTTCCCAAAAATCCCACAAAATCCTGATTTGGATGAACAACCAAAAGAAAACGGACACACGAATTTGGCAAAACCAGAAACCGAAAATAATTGATACTGAAATCAAGAACTCTAGTGAAAAGGAACATTTTAGTCAATTTGTAAAAATAGCAATGTCAATCAAATTTTGCAAATGAACATAAACAAAATTCCTAAATGAAAAATTAAACTGAACCAGCATAATTGATAAAGCCAGTAGACAGCAGTAATTAAGTAGCAAGTAAGTAAAATGTTCAAGGAAAGAAGATGTTTTATAATCAACAAATAAACACACATTGATAAATCGTCCTTCTTCTTCTTCTTCTTCCTCATATTGTAGGCCTTAGGCCTGTATTTTCCAACTTAATTCTCTTGAGATGTTGAGGTCCATGACTCCACCCATCTCTTTGGAGGTCTTCCGGGGGGACGTCTTGTCTATGGCCTTCCATCTCTAGCGATTCTTGCCAGTCTTCCCTCTGTCATCCTGTGCACGTGGCTTGGAAGAGCCTAGAGATGTTCCTGAGCATTTTCATTTCTGTTGTTCGTAGGGTGTACTTTGTTCTTTTGTTGTCAGCTCTTATTTCTATAGCGGATGTTAGTATGGGTCTAACGCAGGTTTTGTATATTTTAATCTTTGACTTTTTGCTCATGTTAGTGTTATTCCAGAATGTCCCGAAGTGCACCTGAGGTTCGGCTGGCTTTGTTGGCTCTTACTTCATTTGTTCTATTTTGGCTTGAGGTATTTTGAATGCCTAATGTATTCGAACGACATGTCTTGTTCTAATGTTTTATTTTCCAGGGCACGATTACATCTCCTTGGTTCTTTGGAAATGACTAGGGCTTTGGTTTTTCTGGTCGATACCTGCAAGTTGAAGGTTTCTGCTTTTACATAGAATAAGTATAGAAGCCGTTGTAAGTCGTCCTCATTATCCGCGGTTTTGATTTCATCTGTTGTGCACATATATGCGGGCTTTCCGTATTGTAAAGCTTTTTCGACAACTTGCCTGACTATGAAGATACCATGGTTGACGGATTCTTCCTGAACCCTTGTTGTTCTTCCGATATTTTTACCATTTCGCTAATTATGTTTTTCATGATCTTCGTGAACCGTTTCATTACTGAGATTAGTAGGGTTATGCCTCTATAGTTTTCTGGTGCTTTTGTGTTCCCTTTTTGAATATTGGGATGGTAATGCTATTTTTCCAATGATTTGGGACATTTTTGGTTGTTAGTATACTGTTAAATAGCTTTGTAAGTTCTGTGATCAGTTCGTGTCCCCCATACTTCGATAACTCGTTTGGTATCCCATTCAGTCCGGGTGCTTTTCTGTTTTAAATCTTCTTTGTCTGTTCCCTCGTCATTCTTTCTGTTATTTTAGGAGGTTCTTCAGGTTCTTCGCCTTCTTCTTCAATCTAGTTTCTGTTTTCCTCTTCGGGTATATCTATGTACAGTTGTTCAAAGTAGATTTTCCATTGGAGTTCATCAATTTGTAGTGTTTGTGTATATTCCACGACTTCGAGTTCCCTTCTTTTTAGCATTCCCCATACCTTCCTTTGTGCTCCGTATAGGTCGTGCTCCATTTCGGAGCTAAACAATTCCCAGAAGTTTCTTTTTATGGTTCTGATTTCTGTTCTCACTTTCCACTCCCACTTTCCTTAGACTTAGAGCATCGATAGCTGCGTCGGTGATATTCGTTTTTATCTTTTCCCAGCACCCCTTGTGGATCGGTTTTTTGATTTAAGCGAGCTTGGGATAGTGATTTTGTTGTTGGGTCTCTATAAATCGTCCTAAATTACACAATCATTATGTGAGTAGTGGCAAGAAAACCTGTTAAGTGGCAGAATATGAAACCGAAAAAAAAATAGAAACGAATAACGATGAAACGAAAATATTGCGGAATGTCCGAAGAGAACCAGCAAAGTGAAACCAGACAGATGTAATCGATTAAACGAAAACAAAAATGGACTTAAATTAGCTAAGCTAATTTAGAAGCAAATATATCAATAAAAGGAGTTTTTGTTAAAATGCAAATAAAGAGAAACATCGTCCAAACTAAGGCGTAGAAACAAGAAAACTTTCTCAGACCTCACAAATAAGAAAGCCGTTTAAAGGTGATGAAATACCCATATATGGAATATTTCAACAGTCTGGAACTTGTTTGCCAGTCAATAAAATCACGCAAATGCATTTATATGTATATTAATTATTTCAAATCAGTCTAGCAAAGTGCAAAGTGTTGAACTTTGAGCATAATCTGCATAAGCACCGCTAGATGAATAAATTCCCAATCAGCAAAAACTGCTTCGGCTTAAACCGATCATCTCGGGATGGATTTTAATAGAAAAAAATCCCCAATCACTTTGTGAAAAGAAAGCAGTTTTTCATTAGAGTTTTATGCACATCATTCTCAAACTAGCCGGGTATTTTGGGGCACTGCCACAAGCGAGGCCCCATTGTTTCTGATCGACACATCAACGTCTCGAATAATTAACGCTCCATAAGATCGGTATGTCCCGGTCTATAATTAAACAATGACCGCTGATTTGGTACAATTAGATACGTGAAATTCCAACTTGAAAATCAATAGCTGTTTGACAGATGCGATGAGAGCTAAAGAATGGCGATTTGAGCCTTTGTAACCTGATCGCCGACCGCAATGTCTTAATTACAGTAGTCCGTGTTAAGTTCGACACCGAATGGTACATTCTATGGCCAATATGGATCATATAATGGCGCTAGTTTACAACATATGTTCTAGAATTTTTTGGCGTTTTTAAAGGGTTTGGCACCAACAGACAACAACCAGGGCAGGTGCTGGTGACAGAGGGAAGAGGAGAAAAGAGCTGGGAAAAGAATAAGTTTAAACCCAGATACTCTCACTTACTCTTTCCAAGCGGGCCTAGTGGCAATAACAACTGCGACCAGGAAATGGAGCGAAGAGCCTACAGAAGTGGACATATTAACATCACTACCGGAAATGACCCTACAGATGAGGTACTGGGAGGAGACAGCTACCTACTTCAAACTAAACAGCCTGTAGGTCCTCCACAATCAGTAGGTAAAAAAGAATTGCTAGAGGTTACCAATAAGGAAAATTGAGGCCTTACTCTCGAAGCATTTCACCTGTGGAGGATGCGAGTTAGAGAAAGGAACATCTCTAGAAATAAAGGGAAGACGAAGGCAACTGGGGCCTAATGAAGTCCTACCAAATGAAGTCATGCTTACTCCGCTCAAAAAGCTTCTCTATTTCATTGAACATATGGAAGCATAGAAAGAGTAGAACAGACAAAGGCATAATAAGATAGAAATGATTGCAGACCATGTCTAGATGCTCCCTCGACGACGAAGGAAGTGTTTTCATGGCTAAACAGAACATTGGAACAGAAACCCACAGAACTCACAGCGCTTGAACATCATCTCTGGACGATCCATTCAAGAACTGCACAGAACTGCACAGAACATTCTCTAACAGCACTAAAAACAGCTTCAGTTTGTTGTGTTAAAGGTAGATGCTTTGGTTTAAAGAATAGTTGCGAATGAACCCAATTAGAATTTCAAATGGTTTTAATGCAAAATAACACAAAAGCTGAGTTATTGAATGCTGACATGATAAATAACCCAAACCAACCCTTTTTCCTAAAATTAATCGAGCCGAATAAACTTTCTAGTAGACAATTTGGTCGACTATCTTGACACAATTGGGCGCTCAGTTTCGTATCATCGTTGTCTCGTGTCAAACGCCTTTCCACATTGTTAAGACACATTAGCGGCCCCGAAAGAACATATAACATTATCATTTAGATGAATTAGACAGCTCGGCCTAACACGGAATACATTTTTAAAGACGTGTCAAGATTGGTTTTGTGTATCAATCATTGTGTCATGCGGGTCATCTCGCAGGTCAGCCTCATTTTCGATCGGGAAAGACATCCATTTTGGCACCGTGTGATACCTGCTTGTTGTACTCAATTAGAGTTGATAGATTCTTTTTTTGATTTTAACCGATAGGGATTTCCATTAAACACACTAAGTGCTTGTGAGTGTAGGAGAAACGCAGAATTTATCTGGTTAAATTTTCTATTTTATTTTAGCTCATGAAAGGTTAGCTGATCTTTTTGAGGATTTAATAATGGGCCTGAAAATTCCACTTTCCAAAACCCATTTGAACGAAAACCCGGTTACAGCAGGGAGCACATTCTCCCCGTTAATCCTGCAGTATTTGATATTATGGGCAAGCAATGAAGGAAAAATGCAATTTTATAAAATATGAAGACAATCTTAATTTAGTTTCAATAGAAATAAGTTGTTCTACCTTCAGTATTGATAAAAGCTGGGAATTTTGATGAAAGCTGCGGTTACATAGAAATAATTATTGACTTTCATCGTCAACATTCGCTTTCTGCTGGGGTTCTACTTTTTCTTATAAATAATGTTGTTAATCTTTGTTACAACATTGTCCTTTACCACTCAGTTTTCCTACTTCAAGTGTATGGACATTTTATAAATATGGAAACTTTTTAAACATGAATTTTTCAATTTAAATACAAGTTTTTTTGAGTTTTTGAAAATATTGTGGATGGAAACTTTATCTATTTAAAAACTCAAGTAACTAAAGCAAAAAATCCAGTTATTGCGTCAATCGAGTGATCAAAATTTGTTATAAATTCCTGGCGTTTGTGGTTAAAACCGCAATAAACTATCACATTGATGCGGGCAGTCAATATCAACATAAACTGCCCAAAAGTTTATCATATTTTTTGGTTGAGCCCCATACAGACTTTTGTTTGTAGCTGTTTATAAAGTTGCTCTTCATTTTATTTCTTATTTTTTGCTTTTTATGCAAAATTTTTCAAGTAAAATAATAAAGTAATTTTAATCTAATTGAACTAAACATGCAAACTGACATTGTAGTTTTTCATCTATTTTCTAAAACTTGCTGGTTTCAGATCGTAATAAATGAAAAAAAGTGATGACAACATAAATACCTGGCGTTTTAACAAGCTATTATTTTAGTGAGTTTGGCGCAAAGGAATATATGTTTAAAGCTGAAATAAACCAACTCATTGATGCGGGCAGTCCATTTCAATCTAGAATATTTAACTTAGTGTGACTTTGAGCACTTTAAAGGCTCGCTTTGTATATAATTTGATAGCACTTTCAGTGGAGAAACAAATAACAAACCAAAAGTTTATCATGTCTTTTCGTTGGCCTTATTTTTACACTCATATATGGAATATTAATATTATTAATTATATTTTATTTATATTATTATTAATTATTAATTATATATAATACTCCAATTCATCAAAGGAAATGGTATGGGCGGAGCATCCTTTTTGGACGAAAATGCAGAAAGAAAGCTGTGCAACCACATTCAAAAGTTGCAAGAGTCTGGTTTTGCACCTACGTCCAAACATTTGAGAGCGGTAGCTTACAATCTAGCACAATCTATGGGTCTACGTAATCGATTTGATGAAAATAAAAAAAGATGGCTGGTGCTGATTGGCTTAAGCTATTTTTAAAAAGAAATCCCACTTTAGGCATACGAAAGGCTGAAGGTGTGTTCATGGCCCGAGCCGAAGGAATGAACAAAGAAGAAATGCAAAAATTCTCAAAATGAGACGGGAGTCGCCCTACATTTGCGAAGATTGAATATTTATTTATGGACTGGTTTCAAAATCAATTTTTGCCAAGGAAGCCTCTTGGAAAATGCCTTTTAATCTTAGATGGCCATGGCTCTCACATGAACTTATACAAGATATTGGAGAATGCGGTTCTAAATGACCTTATATTACTGTGTTTGCCAAGTCACACAACCCACTTCCTTCAACCGTTAGACCGTGCTTTTTTCAAGCCTGAAAACATATTTCATAATTGCATGCGATGAATTCATTAGGGCCAACCCCCAAAAGAAGATCGAACAGAGACATTTCGGTACCCTGCTCGCCACAGCGTGGACTCGAGCAGCAACCAGCCAGACTGGAGCTTCAGGGTTTCTCGAACTGGAATTTTTCCTTTAAAACCCTCAGCAGTTGCCTGCTAACATCAAATAGCCTAAACCAAAGTTCCGAAAGTGTGGCAGAAGAACCCAGACCTTCAAGTCGTGTTTCTTCGGTTGTTGCGGATGATTGGACACCTAGCAAAATTCTGGATGATATTTCCTCAGTTCCAGTCCTTACAACCAACAAACAAACCAAGCGAAGGAACCAGTCCGCACAAAATTTTACTGATTCAATATTTATTGCAGATAAGTAAGATAAGAGATTGAACAGAGAAAAAGAAAAAACCAATGCCAAAAAAAAAATTAGAAAAACTTTAAAGAAGACAAACTAAAACATCCCCAACGAATTGAAGACAAAAGAGCTTGCTGGAATAAACTCCCCAAAACGACGTATGGTTAGTTCTTCGTCTGAAGAAGATGGCTCGTTTTCAGCAAACGATTCCACAGACGACAGTGGCATGGCTTCAGTGCATTAAATGTTGGAGGTGGCCTCATGACACGTGCACATCCTTTAAAAACCACTGTATGCCGTGTGGGAAGAAAACAGTTGCCGAAAACTAACAATGTTTTGTTAAACCCCTATTAGCGATCTCTCCCATACCAAATGCGTCGTCTCTACCATGAGGTGCGGGAGAGATTGCCAAATACAGAATTTTGTTTTTTTAATTTTTTTGCAAAAAATTTGTTGTATAAACTCAAAAAAGTTTGAGTTTATAATGCTGTTGATGTTATGCAATAAAAGCTTAATGCCTAAAGAGTTATTTATGGTTTTAGAATCACGTTCAGTCTTTAAAAGTAGACGTTCGGCGCGTTTTCCAAAACATTCGTTATCTCTCCCTGTTTTACCCTAGAAACTTTGTAGCTGTTTATAATGAATGATATTATTGAAAGGTTTATATTGAAATGAAACTTTCCAGTCAAAAAAGTGTAATATCAATCCAACATTACAAATGTAAAAAATAATAACACTAAATGACAATGAAAAGTGAAAAAGCATAATTGGTAAAGACAGTAAATAAACGTATATAAGAAGTGAGTGAATAAAAGTCACAAGAAAAGAAGAAGCGTTTTAAGAAGAAAGATTCAGATAGCTTCAAAAAAGAAGGATTAAAAACGGCATAAACACAATTCGTTAAACTATTTAATGTTAAATGTACTACAGTAACAGTATACAGGGTGATTCAAAAGTGGCGTCATTCCTTTTAAGGGGTTATAGGGGCTCACATGGAGAGTACGAGAAAAATATTGAAATCATTTTTTTCGAAAATTCCTAGAAGATATTAACAGTTGAAAATCGAATTTCAACTTTGTGATTAATTATTATTTTAAAATAGTCCCATGTTTGCTCGGTAGCCTTTTGGAATACTTAACGATTCGAAAAGGAAAATTACGATCTTTGCTTCAAATTATGAACATTTTTTATATTAAAAAAGACCTCTTCTACAATTTTTTGATGAAAAGTCAAAGCGGCAATGATGTTTTTTGTAATTAACAGATGGTTACAGGTAGATAGCCTTTGTCAATAATTCATTCCAATATCCAATATTTGTCAATAATAACAAGCAATTGTCAATCTGTGACTTACTTTGAAGCTCCTTTCACAAAATGTACACCAACATCGAATTTGCGAATATGTGATTAGTTATGGGAAAATGCCACACTAACATAGCAGAAGGTGTAATACCTTACACCAGCAAAGGGCTAGAGACACTGGATGATTGGCTCCAGGAATTAACGCAGATTGTGGACGACCTAGAGGTGCTCGGGTTCCAGACACAGAGGCACAAGTATTGGAGATAATTTCAGCAGAGCCTTCCAGGAGCGCTCGGAGCATTGCACTGACACTTTCCCAGGCACCGGATAATTGTCCCTATAACTCCCCAGAGGAAGGGCCACATTCCTACCATGTATGTAAGATACACAGGACACAAGGACACATTAACTCTCTGATCTTCCGAACATCGGTACAAATGGAGCAGGAGTTAATTAACCGAATACGAGAAGCCGATCAAAAGGTGATCCCAGACTGCGGCGAAGAGTGATCACAATAAAGTGATTGGGGAACAAACATGTTTGGAGTTAAACGGCAGAACTTCGTCAACCTCTTGTGATTTAACAACTTAACTGTATTTTATTTGATTATTATTAATCATTGATACATAACCTTACACAGGAGATGTTTGTTTACATGTGAGGCGAATTTAGGTTATCACTCATCTGTCCCAAAAATGATGGCAGCACTGACGGCAAATTGACAGAGTTATCCTAACCTCAAAATATTTCTATTGCTTTCTTTTTCTTTGTTTTGTGCTTATCCATGGTTAATACAATTTTCAACAATTAAGAAGTAACAGGTATTTACGTAATGTTAATTAAGCAGATTACCTTGGAAAGCATCGTTGCCGTAATTCTGATCTAGTTTTTGGTAAATATCTCAGTTTTCGATAAGAATTATTTTTTTTACTATTTTTCCTGTACTCCCAAAACACCCCCAGACAACACCCCCTAGGAATGACGCCACTTTTGAATCACCCTGTATATAAGAAATAAAATATCGGAATAAGAATAAAGACGGTGTGTGTTTAATGTGAAACATAGAAACTTGTTGTGATTTATTATCACACGAAATTAATCATAGTTAAAAAATATCCGTTTCTCTAGAAAAATCCAATCTGATGAAAACAGATGAACAAATAGCGATTTACAAATAATTTTTATAGCACAAAAAAACGGACGCATTGGAATATTTCCGAAATAATTAATTCAACCAGAAAACCAGCTTTGCTTGAATTCTGCTCTAAAAAAATTAATTTCCTAAGTAAATTAAGCCACTTTACTTAACGTGTAAAGACTCAAAGTATAAATTGGCCAACTGAATCTTTCAAAAAGTCGAAACACTACTTATACTGCATATTAGACACCATTTGAACTGGCGGCTAAACGAAAGCACGGCGATGTTTTATTAGCGACCCAGAAAACAGTTAAAATTGATGAAAATTTATTGAAATTAAAGGAAAGAAAAAATTGCCAGATTAAAGATCTGGAACAAAACAAAACCGTTTTCTTGCATAAAATTTGCAGCTCAAGATATAAAATGTGGACCAAGTATATACATCAAAAAAAAAAAATTCATATTTCACAATGATTTTAAACCGAGAAACTAAACTGCTCATAAAATTCAAAACTTCTGCCAGAAACAAAGAGTATCGGATAACCGTCAATCCCAAATAAAGCATATTTTGAAAAAAAAAAATTACTGCTGAATCAGTCATAGCTTTCTTGAACCAGCTTCGTACAATGTTCCATACAGAATGTGCAAACACAAATTAATAATCCACAAACCGACTTTTAAACGCCTCATATAACACACGTTTCAGAATTCGAAATCTTGGACTCACCCACCATTATCGCAGCACCATCAACATCAGTCCACTTACCTGCAATAAAAAATAAATAAATATTAAAATGTGACGGCAAATTTGAGTAAATTTTTTATATGTTCAACTTTAAATTTGAGTTATTTGATTATAGAAAACATTAGTTATTTCCTGGCAGATTGCTCTATTATGTTAAATTATGCAAAAATTGAAATAAAAATGCAGATGTGCAGATAAACATTTCCGATTAGCAACCTAATCAAAAAGGTAAAATTTAACTTTTTTAATTAGTTCTTTTTAAACTAGTTTTAATCAAACTTGATTGTCCTTTGATTGATTTTCCAGGAGGAAAACCAAAGTATTTTTTCAGCTCCCACACATAAACAGCACTACCTTTTAAGCAAAACCTCATAACGATCAGCTCTTCTACATCGATCATCTCGAGCTTCCTGTGAACACCGACATGGTCACCGTATTAGTCCAGTCGATCCCTATAAGTCCCCTTGTAGTATTTTTATTCGACTACAAATTGGTTTACGATGATCTAGTTTACCATAGTTTTAATGGTATAGGAACTCATCGACGCGCACATCGGAATTTTTATCGGTTTCGGTTCCATGTCGAAGGTTTTTTCTGCAACCACTTGTCGCACCTTGGACTTTACTGTTTTAGATTTTTATTTTCGTCTGATGGTCTGGCTACACCACTTCGACGAACTCTGATGAAACGTGCAACAATTGCAAATCGCTGATGATCCTTTGAGGCAACTGGTGTCGGACGTAAACCGTAAAACCTGGCGACGTATTTAAATCAAGTCTAAACCCAATCGGACGGATGATTAATGAGATGCCGACCATCAGATAACACGTATTAATGAATCAAATCAATGTATCTCTTAGAAAACTAATTTATACATGTCAGGGAGACCTAAAGTAACACTATCTTTAACACCATCCTTGCGGTGTTAACATGGCTTAGGCTTTTAATCTTTCCGTATTTGATAGTTACAGGGTGTATAAAGCGGCCCTGTGGTCGACATCAATGGATAGCCGGTGTCAAGTCCGTTTCCTATGTGAAATTGCAATGAAATTTTAGACGATGTCACTTTTCCGACTAAACATGGTCTCTGACCATGAAGGCATTTAGATCCCGAGAAATACACATACAAGCTATTCATTAGATCTTTTTTCGTTCCGGAGTAAAATTGCTGGAACTGGTTAACTCCCTTTCCTCAGAAGCTACCCACAACATTACCTCAACTATTTCTGTGATATTACTATTTTTTGGTCTTCATTATTGTAGGCCAAAGTTGATTAAAAATGATCTAGAAAATACTTCAAGTTTGATAGTTGAACGACTTGACTTTTGAAAATATCTGGAATCCATACAGAGGTTGAGTATCTACCACTGCCAGTAGTTTAAGATTGATCGATTTTAAATTTATTTAAACAATGAAGCTCAAAGACAATATAATTCTTCAGGGAAATGAGATTTTATGCTAAAAAGTCAATGTTGCTTTTCATCTGTGGGGACGTTTTAAATAGTCTTACCCAAAAAATCTACTAATGTGGGAATATTTTACTAGACTTTATTCAACGTTCCCAGAGGAGGAACGTTCCTTCTAGCCGAATTGGAAAAATTATGTTTTTTTGCCCTACAGTCTTAGAGACATTTAGGTCTAGCTTAAAGACCAGAAACATCATTATATTATTGAGTTAGAACAGAAAGTATAGAGAGCCAAACAGCGCCAACACATCTTGAAGAAGGAAGGAGGCTTTGGCTCTCTTTGAAAATTGATTTTCCCCACGTATGTGCCTAATATTCTTCTTTAAAAAGATTTTAAAAAATTTCTTATCTTCTTTTCTTTTCAACCCTCAGGAAAACGTTTTTCCCTGACAATTTGCAAGCGCTAGTAACTTGCATCTAAAATGTTTTTCACACAAAACCTACATTGGACTGATTCTGGCCAGCAGAAGCTTTTGAGCAAAACACCACTTTTACAGTAAGGAGTACAAAAGCTGCTAAGTACAACTGCAAAAAAAGGGTTACAGTGAAGGCAAAACTATAAAAATATACAGAAATTGGAGAAGGTGAAAATTTACAGAAAGGAATGCGACGAAGCGAGAACCAAGAGGAATGTGAGAATTACAGAAAAGCGAGGAAATATTAAACGAATTATGATTGGATTGAATGAAGCCATGGAACATAGACTTGTATTTATCTGTCTTCGAACTAAAAAATGAGGAAAATCAAGTTTACCGAAATGAAATGTGAAAAAGAAACGATTGAAAGAAACCTGAACAATATTAGAAGACTCTGGATCAATGTTAGTACCAGATTATCCCCATGATATTGGATAATGCTCCAGGCCTCCGTCTTGAGTCCTGGAATACCATTTGGCAAGATAAGGTACTAACTCGTCATGAACTATTTCGTATCAGAGAAGCTTGGAGGACCAGATGGACATCCAATAATGATTTTGACCACAAAGACCATGTGGATCCCACCGTTCCTCTCTCTGGAATGCAAATGTCTAGGAAAGCATGGTGTACCCTTAACAGCATTAGAACTGGTCACGCCAGATGCAGGACCATAATGTACAGGTGGGGACTCTCGGACACCCGGGAATGCCACTGCGGAACGCCAGATCAGGCTGTAGCCCATATAACCCACGCGTGCCCAGTAAGAAGATTTGAAGGACAATGGAACGAGATTTTGAATGACACTCCTGCTGCTGTGGATTGGTTGACCTCCCTGGATGTCGATTTATAACCCATAGCCTATGTTTCTGATATACTTTAGCCATATTTATAAGTAAAGCTGTAGGTCGCCATACGATAAATAAATAAATAAACCATTTGCTAACGGAAAAGTCGGACAATACAGTTTCATAGGCTGATGATACTGCCATTATATCAAATGATGACACTTGGGATAACACAAGTCGAAACAACCATGACTAACATGGTAGCAACTTGGTTAGCTCTAAATAAATTATCATTAAACTTTAACAAAACAGGGTTTAAAACTTTTGGAATACAGTGTGATCGTGTTCCTAGTGATATGAATATTCAAATTAATAATGCTAGATTAAACAAGGTTGAATTATGTAAATATCTAGGTATAATTTTTGGCTATAATTCAAGGTGGAATAAACGTAGTGTTTATTTTTAAAAAGACCACATATTTAAAATATCTACATATTAGAAGAAAGTCTAAATTTGCGCAAGCAGATACGCTAAGACTGTTATATTATGCGCTATTCTATAGCATAATCAGCTATCGTAATTTTGCTTGGAGAGGTGCATATACCAATAACCTGGTACTGTTACAAAACGTCAAACCAGAATTTTAAAAATTATTAACAAAAACACTCTTATTCTATATAATGCATTGTCCCTCGACGACCCACGCGAGAACGGACAACGAATTGGACAACGAATTGGAGAAAGAAGGATCTCCTGAGCGTGTTGCTACTTGGAATGTGAGATCATACAATAACAAAGACAAAAAAAATCCTAAAAGAACTAACAGATAACAAGATCGATATGTGCGCCCTACAGGAAACAAGGCCAAAAAAAAATACGCAGAATATATTGTAGTCTACAGCGGAGTTGAGAACCACGAAAGAGCAAGAGAGGGTGTTGCGATGGCAATCAGCACGAAATACCAAAATTGCATAAAAGAATGTATCTACATGAGTCCACGAATTATAGCTGTAACACTAAGATCAGACGACCAAACAATAAATGTACTATCAATATATGCACCAGAAGACAACAGACCGCAACTTCTGAGAGACTCCAACCTGACAGCCAAGCCTCTAAATATGGAAATATCATCGACCAACGCAAAGTGCTTAACAACATCAAAAACCCCTCTAAGATGCAAACTGGAACTTGATGGTAACGTAATCGAGTAGAAAATGAAATTTAGGAACTACCTTGTCTTGAGGCAGAGGTGAGAGATCAAACAACAAAAGCAATTAAAATAGCGGGCAGCCTGAATACAATATGGTGCAATAAGAGTATGGGGACGGACACTAAATCGAGGTTCTACAAAACCGTCGTGAGGCCGGTGACGACATATACCGCAGAAACTAGGCCAGAAACAGCGACAACCAAAAGACCCCTAGAGACAGCTGAGATGAAAATACTCCGCAGAATCACTGGAAAGACACTGCTGGATAGAGAGAGAAGCGAGAATATCAGAATAGCCTCTAATATAAGGAACATCAATGAATGGGTAGCAAACAGGAGGAAGGAATGGAATGAGCACATAAGCAGGATGGACCACCTAGGACTTGTGAGAATCGCTCACGACAAGTCCCAACTGGGACGAAGAGACGTTGGGCGCCCCAGGAAATGATGGAGCGACAGCCTCACGCAAGTGGACGATAATTGAATAGGCGATTCGCCTAAAGTCAGGAATGAAGAAGAAGGCATTGTCACTCACATCATCAGAAAAGTGCGACAGTGCGATATCAGCTAGTAAGATGTATAATTCGAAGAACTGGGATAAGGAAATAAAACAAATCATGAGAAAAAAAGCAGGAAGAGAAAAAAAAACAGACATGGTTAGGAGTTCCAGCCTTCGGAACAAAGATGACACTCAAAAAAGAACATGTGTTGATATAAGAAGTAAAGTGTCCTTAAAGCACCTTTGATCACCTCTGAAATTAGCAGTTACATTGTAATATCGAAAAAACAAAAATGATCAAATTTCCATTGTAAAAGCAGAACAGTAGCGGAGGTTTCAACTACTAATTGTTCAATAAGCTCCAATTTACGCTCCAATTTAGCTTTTGAAGCTTTCAAGCTCACAATTGCGTGTGAAGGCACATAGGAAGTTTCAGAAGTCGAACAAAAAACATTATTTTTGGATCATATTGAACGATCTGAGCTTAGTTTTATCACTTTCAGAACGCCCCAGCAGATTCAGATATCTAATGGAATAAAATTTCTTTGATTTAAGATTCCAAACTTTTCGCTCGCCATCCATCCATCTCCCATATGGTTGTTGTTCCATAAAATGCGCTAATAAAATGTTCGCAATATCCTTTGGTCACATGCCGACACTTTTAGACACAAATTTAATCTCCAACAAACTAAGCAGCTTGATAAATATTCATCCGCAAATGACTCAACGCTATTCTAGGAAAACCATCTAAAATCGCCTGAAATCAAGTTCTAAGATGCGATCGTCACAGGCAACCTGTCTCACACGGTTATAGGTCAGGAGATCGAGACGGAAATGTATAACTTGATTGAAATAGTCGAACATTACTGATAAAGAAAAATATAAATATGTCTAACATCAGCATGCTTGAGCGTCAGTTGCTTTTCCTGGTTGCTCATCAGATTGAACAAGCCCCGATAAAAAAAAACGTAAAATTACTGCACAGAAGATTATCTCACAGTCTATTAGGCTGCGTCAATTAATGGAACATTAAAATTCATTGTCCTCCCACAATCCGCTTTGATTTATCAATTTTGATCGCGGTTTCAATACGTTTCTTGACGTGCTTTCTGTATTAATTGCCATTTTTAAATGTCAAGGCGATTCGACCGAGCTCTATATAAATTATATTATGGTTTCACTTGCCGGACATTAATTAAAGATGAGCTGAACTTTTCCGGTATTAAACATCAGTTTACATTCTCTAAACTAAACCTGGAAAAATCTAAACGACGCCTCTTAAACTGCATTCTACTAAAGAAGAATCCAATATAATTAATAGACGTATTTAGAGGATGATTGAAAGTTGGCCTCATCTTTTGCTCAAAGTACCATTTAAACTTAGTTGAGAATACGAGAGAACTAAGAAAATTATTTTTTTGGTTTGTTGTTCACCAATTGGTAAGCTAAAGTTGAGTATTAAAACGTTGCCATTCTATAGCCGCAAAATGCAGATATTCTGAGGAATTTATTCTTCAAACTCAGAAGATCAAGTTGCCCTGTAGATCGTTTTCAAAGCTATTTAATTTAAATTAATTAGCGCACCAATGTTGCCAATAATAGCCATGCTAGGCGGACAATTTTTTTCTGGTCGGTTCTTATTGACCATCGCCGACAGTACATACACTTGATTCAACACCAAGACATGAGAAAATTTCAGTTGAGAAAGATCGACAGCCAATTAGCTGCCCTCTAATTACATTCGGCTCTATCGTCCAATTTAAATAACATCTAATTAGCCGGTTTTTTCCCAATTAAACAATTGGGCAAAAACGGTTTTATTGCCGCATTACAACATTTCATTACCGATATAAACCGAACGGCTTCTTTAGAAAGGAGAGAACATCTTAATGTATTCAGCGGCAGAAGAAGTCGCATATTCGTTTCATAACGTTTTGCAAATAATAACAGTGTAGAGTGTTAAAGATTAGATCGAAGCAAGTAATCTGAAGAAATCTTCAGCCTGGCTGCAGTTTTTTTGGAAACCATTTACTCTTCTTCAATTTTGGTATACTCTAACTCATTTCCAAAGGCTCAGGAGATCTAAAGACAAGCGTCAGATAATCTTTAGATCTCCTGGCAAGAAAACCATAGGCGCCAAAGAGAGGTATAATGACACCACCAATAAACGGACCTTATAAGGACCAATTGACAAAAGAGCTTGGTCCAAGTATACGAGTTTGCCACTTAAATATAGAAGGCATAAGCAGAGCAGAATTCCAAGCTCTGCACAGAATTTTAAAAGAAAACGATATTGACCTGGAAAGCGATCCAAGAAACGCATCCAGAAGGCGAAGCGCAGTTGGGTGCAAGAGGAAAAATCCAAGGCTTTGATCCACTGGGTGCAACCCATAATAGAGCCTACGGTGTGGCAACATATGTCCGCACAGACATGGAAAATGCCTCCCTACTTTCCACTTCCACCGAGAACAGCACCCATGAGGTGACCGTTAAAATTGGCGGTAATAACAGTGGCTAACATTTACAAACCAGCTGCTATAATCTGGCCTGACCATGTTCTTAACCTCTGCGAATATCCAGCTATATACGTGGGGGAATAGGCAGACCAACATGGAGTTCACCTCCCATTCGACGCAAAGGACAGAGGTACTTTCCGACCCTCAGCATGGAAGAGGAAATTTAATTCCGACCTTTGCTTCGACACCAGGAACCCGTTGTAATACACATAGCCTAAGTCTGGTCTGTGAATTATCTACATTGCCGCCCTGTACAGCAGATGTTAGGTTAGGTGGCATGTACCATGGCGCAGTCATCGGTAGTAGCTCAAGGATTCGAAATTAATGTTCATAGTCATAATAAAGTTGTTGCTTGAACTTATGGAGTTTGATTGGAATAGGAACAATAATACACCTGTCAGCATCGAGAAGGGTCATGCCCGACTTCCCTCACAGTCAACACCGCCCCTTTTGATCATAGTCGGTACTGGCATCCCAGTTATAAGATCGTTCCCACGCCCCAGATGGAACTTCAGGAGAGCTAGCTGGCCTGCTTTCTCAAGCAACCTTGGCAAAAGTTTAGTTTGGATTCCACCAAGGAGCGTAAAATGCGGGAGATGGTCGGGAGCAATAATGGCTGAGGAAAAAGCCACAATTCCTAGGGATTTTCGAAAGGAGTATGTTCCTGGATGATCTGAAGAAAGTGAACAACTGTATAAAGAGTTTTGCGAGTATGGAAAGCAGGAAATTTCAGATGAACTGCTTCATAGCATTGATGCAGCTAGGCGCGAGAAATGGACTGAGACAGTTGAAAACCTAGATTTTCAGAAATCGAGTAGACACGCCTGATCCCTGCTGCGAAAACTTGGAGGCGGCAACCCACCCGAACGCCCAGTCAACGTAGTGACCCTAAACCAAGTGACGGCTCACATAGTGACTACCTCAAGAGACCACAACACCGTTTATACAAAATCAAAGTTAAAAAAGACCTCAAGACTCTGAAATCCACTTGTGCACTCGAGACAGAATATTCCAAACCCTTCACCTGTAAGGAAATCACGAAAGCCCTGAAGGAAATGAAAACGGGAAAAGCCCCTGGCTTTAACACCATCCATACTGAGTTTCTAAAACACAGTGGTGAGTTTACCAAGTTATGGCTGGCAAGGTTCTTCTCGGATATTCTTCAAACCCGTTTGTGTTGCCCGCCAACTCAAGAGGTCGAAAATCGTCGCCATTCTAAAGCCAGGCAAGGTCACGATTCACCAAGAAGCTATAGCCTAATTGCACTCCTCAGCATGGTCTACAAACTTTTTGAAAGACTGATATATAACACTCCAAATATTCCAACACATACCCGTGGAACAAGCGGGATTTCGCCCAAGCTGCAGCTGCACAGACCAGGTACTCCCACTGACTAACTGCGTGGAGATAGCCTTCCAAAAGCAGCTGAAGACGTCTGTTGTTTCCATTGAATTATCAGTCGGGGCAGGGAGTCATATATGAACTGCGAGTTGTCCCATGCAGAAGGATTGCTGATGCTAGCAATACCATGCTATCCAACATGTGCTTTCTAGTTATCATGAGCGACAAGACTGGTACTCAAATTAAGCTAAACAACAGTTTGCTAGAGGGATCGGTGCTGGTTCCCCTGCTCTTTAGTCTCTACATGGCAGATATGCCCGAAACTACATCAAAGAATTTTTCATATGTAGACTACTGGGCACTTGCTACAAGCCACAAGAAATTAGGAGCACATCCTGACAAACGATCTAGCTAGAATCGGGAGATATTTCCGCTTTCCGAAGAGTGCAGCCCCATGCCGCCAAGACGGAAGCTTCGTGCTTCCATTTAAACAACAGTATGACCAACTCCCAACTTAAAATATACTTTGAAGACAGATTTCTCAGCCCCAACCAACACCCAAAATACCTAGGTATCATCCTCGACAGAACTCTAATTTTGAAAGAACATATAATGAAGACCACTGCAAAGCTCAAACCCGAAATAACATTGTGCAAAAGCTACGCGGCACCACATGGGGTTCCTCAGCGTCCACACAGCACTGGGTTTGGTGTACTCGGACGCGGAGTACTGCGCATCGGGGATGGGCATCCCAACAGCTCAACCAAGTATGCGTATTATATCAGGCACAATGAAACCAACTCCCACTTATTGGCCGCCTGCGCTGAGTCACATAGCTCCCCCACACATCCGTCCAGAGCATTCTCTTGTTAGAGAATAAAGAAAAATTAACGCTGACCCAGTGCTCCGCTGCCACGCTGGAACTGCCGACAGGGACATAAATAGGCTTCGCTCAAGAAACCCCCCTCTAGAAACTGCAAAAATTCTAATCGAGAATAACTTTACCATAACCATCCTGCATGTTGCATCCTGCCTGTGGTAACATATAGTCTTGAGACAAAGGCTTTAACCAAGAAGTACACCAATAACTTTAGGACAATGCAAAGGGCCATAGAGCGGGCAATGCTTGGCGCCAGCTTGCGAGATAAAATCCGTAACGAAGAAATAAGATGATAATGGAAGGTAATGGACACAATACAACGACTCGCTGAGCTTAAGTGGCAATGGGTTGGGCATGTTGCCAGACCAGAAGTGTGCAGATGGGTATCAAGGCAAGGACACTGGCGACCACGGCAAACAAGGAGCAGTGTCGGCAGGCCACAGAGGAGATGGATAGATGATGTTTAAATAATAGCAGGAGGAAGATGGTACTATACAGCGAAAGACAGAACAGCACGGAATCAAATGAAAGAGGCTTTTGTTCAGGAGTGGACAGATAATGGCTGACAAAGAGAGGAAGAAGAATATTATTCAAAAATATTGCTTGCAGAACTTTAACGAACTTGGTCAAGTCAATAAAAAGTCCTTCTACCCACCACTGTTTGAGCACATTTTTGCTTCCTGCAAAAGAATCTTTCTTGGGATGAGGTTGAAGTCATCCAGCTCCTGATGGTTTTTAAAGCTCTTTGTGGCATTTCTTAAGCATTTAAAGATTGCACTTTATAGTTGAGAAAATAAAAGGGAAATAAAATATTGGTTTGAAAAATGATATATTTGAAGAAGCTTTGGATACAAATACTCTATTAATTTGTGGTGAAACCTACGGCGCGAAACCTGCTCAATATAGCCTTAATATGATTAAATAAATCAACGAAAAACGTACTTCTTTTTTCGCTCTTTCCCACGTTTCAATTCGAAGCAAACACTACACATGCAGTGCCAAGTTGAAGCCATATACATTGATAAACCTTAACAAATCCGGCAGTATGTAAAAACCTGGTACCGCTTAAGTTTTTATTGGTTCGAGCTTATGTGGCAACCTACAGGGCATAATCGCCATTTCGACATTTGGACACAACTGAAACGCTGTTTAGGTTTTTAAGGATCGGTCGTATTTTTTTCTCGGACGGACCACACACGCGTTCTAAGCAAACCATAGAAGAGATAGGAACCTGTAAATGGTGCGGCGGACATGAACGACTTTAAGAGGAACCTGGAACCATAAAGTCAACTGTTCCGATTGGAGAGTTTTAACAACGAGCATAATAAATCGCTAATATTGATTTTAAGAAATATTTTACTCAGTTGAATACAGATTTGCTCTGTTTTTGCGATCCAGTCCCTTTGCCTACAGGGAGTGGAATTTTTGAGCAGCATCAGCGGTATTGGAAGGTATTTAAAAAAATAAAAATTTGAACAAACATTGTTTGATTGATTATTTGGAAATTAGTGGTGTTGGGGAAGCAGGCAGTACCAAAACTCCTCCACGTGCGCCTAAAAAGCTATTTAGCACAAGTAAGCAACCGGCCGCGGCCATTTAGGCATGTGACTTTTATTTTAATTGATTTTTGAGTGCGGACTTTGCCATGGCATTTTAACAGGACCACGACAATTTTTTTCGCTCAGTTTCGATGTTCTTTAAATATTTTAATTTTTTCCCATGCGTTTAATTAATTAAGGTATTGCGCTTTTCCAGTCGGACTTCGGCCGATTCTTTCGTACCACCGTCTTTCGTATTTTGATTAATTATTTTTCCATGCAGGTGGATGGTTTAGGCGATGAGGAAATCATACATTGTACACAATGTTGCAACGATGACTTGCAAACTTGATCATTAGGTAAGTGGCAGTAACGCATTCTTTTCATCATTTTATTAATTATTCCTTATTAAAGGGCAGCTTTTTGCATGCTTGATTTGTTTGCTAATAATCAACCGATGTGGAAGACACCTGGAAGCAGTTGCGTCTGATTCAGGGTTTCTTGTTATTTTGTGTTATTTTCAGAGACTGTGTAACGTTTTAATGCCATTTCACTGGCTGATTTTTCACAAATATTTCAGTTCGTTAATAAATTGCATTTTTCTCGGCTTAAATTATGAAAAAGAGCTTCAAGTGTATTAACCACAGATGAAACATATCAAACTTAAATTTATCAACTGGAGAGTTTCGTGCGTTGTAAAGTTGCAATTAAAAACTGCTTTTTTTGCATAGAAACTTTCTTTTTAACTACGACTGAACTTCTTCTACCAAATTTAATTTTTAGCTCTAGATTTCTAACTAAGTGTCTTGCTAAGATACTGTTTCTGATGAATGTAAAGTGTGTCTCTTCCATTTTCTTTTCAACTCAATTTAGTTCATGACAAAAGACCTTCCCTGAAGTTGCGAAATTCAATTACTTCCGCTTGATGGTGTTTCATGCTCAGAGCAACTGAGGTTGAAAACTGAAACTACGGTTCTAGAACAAATTATAAGCCGGAGTTCTGAAACAACAGCCAAGTGAACAGTTCCTACGAGGTAAACGAAGCCAAGTCGATGGATATCGAAAACGTCAATCACCCAGGCAGTGCTAAGTGCACAGTTATGTGCTTGTATGTCACAAACAATAAATATTTGTTTAGTTGGGGTTATCTGAAGATGGTGAACGGTGTACAAAATTATTAGTTCATAAGCAAACAGAGATGAAGCGTCGTGACCCGTCTGATGAAGAAGCAACTTGTCGGCCTCGAAAAAAATTACCAGTAGTTTACCCGGAAGGGCATAAGCGATTAGGGCTGTGCGACTTAGACCATTTCTACCGGTTTGAAATGTCGAAACTGATCACCTGTGGATCGAATAAAAATGGTCACTATTAAAAGTCCATAACGGTCCACTTAAGATGATTTATTGTATCAATTTCCGACTTCGGTGCATTCTCAGCGGTAATGGCTGTTTTTATGTGGATTCCGACTTCCAACTAATCAATAAAAACGTTCTACTTTACACAGTCAAGTGAACTTATTTCATCAATTAAAAATTAATGCTGGACGAATTTTGGCTGAACTCTAAATTGTGCAATATCGCAATATGCACAAGGAAAATTCCGGTTTCTATGTGTTTCCGGTTTTATCGAAGGAAGTAGGTGCTTGCGGTCAAGTGCTCAGATGCACTGCCATGCTAAGATTTACTCATTTTCGTTTAAAGCAAACAGAGCTGCAAAACAGATGTTTATCATGTAAAATCAAGCCAAGAGTATGATATGAATCTAGCCAAGTGAAAACTGTTATTCCACATAAAAGTTGTCTTTCCTCTGACTATCGGATCGACCAACCTCGACACAGTTATCGCACCATTTCAAGACTCGTTCAAAGGCCTTTTTGCGTCCGAAGATGGCGGGGCGAAAAGAAAAACTCGTGCTCGTGATCACGAATTTCGATTTTTGCGTAAACGGACATCAAGATAAGTCGATATTTGGAAAACGATTCGAGATAGAGATCTCTACACCTGTACCGACCATGCAAAGCAGCTTGTCACGACAACGTAATTGTCAATTCACCAATAAACAGCTCGGCCCGAGTGATTTGCACTTCTGCCGACAACGAGCCCGACGAAAGGAACAGATTGATATTGATTTCTTTTCCTAGAACAGCCAACCAATCGCTCTAATGAGATGCATCCAAATTGATTGAGTTGCATTCAGGCAAAACGTGTCTGGGGAACAGCGATTGAAAGCACTAATTTCCTCAAAAATGACTGCGGCGCTTAAGGAGTTTTGTAGATGAATGATGAAGGTGTGAACTGAACCAAATCGGACAGCAAATAGAAGCAAATCGACTTCATATAAAATAAAGTGCGTGTAAATTTAACACCAGTTTACCCGAAAAAGGTGGAAATCCAGAAAAATTGAGGCAAATGAGTCTGCAAAACTGTCATTAACACTGAGTTACTGCATCAATTAGAAAATCATATCAGAAATAACAAAATTACCTGTTTTAAGCGACAAGATGGAAAAGGAAAATGAACATATTTGTAGGTGCAGGAGATGTTTCTTAATGTTCAGAGAAATAATTTGAATTAACAGAATTTTCCTAGAAACATCTTTGAAGTGATTCTTAGTCTTTTCAGTTGAAGTCCAAGTTTTTAAAAAAATCAAACACTCTGAATATGACAAAAGGCGAATGATTGCTGCAGTTAGGAGGAAATCAAGCATTCCATCCACTCATTTAGCGTTGGGAATCGTTTCAAATTTGAATACATTAAACATTACTTTTGGTAAAATGCACAAACAATGTACCAGAAAATTTTATAGGAGATTTTTAAAACGTGAACTAAAAATTAGGAAAATTAGTATAAATAAATAACTCCGCCTTCAACCGAGGCCAGATGGATCGAGTAGTCTGGTCGGAGTTGATGCCAGTACCAAGCCCGGGTAAAGGAGGAGGGTTGAAGGGTCAGGTTAGCAACCTACCCTTCGGAAAAAAATGCACACCGCTCAAAGTACTAGCAATAGCCTCGGAACAGGACGGATCAAACTGATAGCGACCCCGCAACGAACAAGGATTAAACGATTCATGGCAAATAAAACAGTAAGACCAGCAACCTGGAATATAACATCTTGGAACTCCAGGGATCAAGAAACAATAAATGAACTGTCTGAAAAACAAATTGACATATGTGCTCTATCGGAGACAAAGAAAAAAGGAAGAGGAACCCGTAACTATGGCAAATACATCCTTGCTTATAGCGGAAAAAACAAAGAGGATAGAGCTAAGGAGGGTGTGGGAATACTCATACACCAAAGGTTCCATGCTAACATCGAAAACATATCGTACATCAACGAAAGAATAATCACCGTAACTTTTAAACTAACAAATGACACTCTACATATAACAAGCGTATACGCCCCGGACATAAGCAAACCAAGGATCCAGCGGGAACTGTTCTATGAACAATTACAATCCGTAATAAACTCGATACCGCCAAATGAACACCTAATAATTATGGGCGATCTTAACGTAAGAGTTGGTAATGACATAATACCTGGTATCAAACAACGCTTTAACGAAGCTGTGGAAAACGACAACGGAGAACTACTCGTGGATCTGTGCAGTCAAAATTACTTAAGAATTAATAACACATTCTTCAACCACGCTGATAAATATAAAACAACCTGGCAAAATACCCGAGGCCAGACATCAGTATTAGATTATATAATAATGTTAAACTCTGCAAATATCGGCAGTGACCACAATCTAGTGCTATGTAGGCTTAGGATGACCCACTCTAAGAAGATAAAACTGTAACGACATAAAGCGAAACGAGTTAAACATAATGCTAAACGAGGAAAGCTGAATATAGAGAGCCTGAAGACAGAAAGCACACAAGAACTCTATGTCAGAAGACTCAAGCAAAAAATTAATACCAACAAGATTCACCCAACTGACTCGTTGAACGATGCATGGGCAAAGCTAAAGGCAAACATCACATTTACATCAAAGGAAGCATGCGGCACAAAGACGGTTACGACGGGAACCAACAACACAAAAATCCCTTGGTTTACAATTGAAGTGAAGATTCTAAGTCAGTTAAAGAAAGAAGCGTACCTGAAATATAAGTCCTCACAAACGCCATAGGACTACACTAAATATAAGGAAACACGTAACAAAACCAACGCAAGAATCCGCCAAATTAAAGAAGAATATTGGGAAAGATTTACCAAAGACTTAGAACATGACATGACAACCGGAGCACAGAACAAAGTATGGAAAATGATTCGGAACCAAAGGAAAGATATAAGTGCCAAAATTTCACCACCTGTAAAATAAGCACAGAAGACTGGTATAAACATTTCAAAAATATGTACGATCAAATACCAATAGGCGACGATCACACTGACAGACAGATAGAGAATAAAACTATCATATATCATAATAGATACAGAAGACATCGAGAAAGCATTGAAAAATCTGAGAGGGAGAAAGGCACCAGGTCCAGACGATATACCAAACGAACTGTTAAAGTATGGGGGCGCCGATCTAATATCAGAACTGACTGTCCTCACCTAAAAAAATTTTGACAACCAGGAAATCCCTAAGGAAATGAAGACTAGTATCACCATACCGATACATAAAAAGGGCGACAAAAACTACCCGAAAACTATCGAGGAATCACTTTGCTCAGCTCCGTCTTGAAACTTATAACAAAAGTCACTTTTAACAAGCTCAACTTGGAGCTGGAAAATAATGAAGAACAGATGGGATTCCGGAAAAACAGGTCAACCACCGACGCCATATTTGTCATACGATAAATCGTTGAAAAATCGATAGAATTCAATTCTCCGGCCTTCATGTGTTTCGTTGATCTTTCTAAAGCATTCGACCGTGAGGCTCGAAGACGTAATAGCAATCCTCACTGAACAGGAAATCTCCAGACCGCTAACTAATCTGATTCAACACCTATACCAAGACACAACAACATGTATTAAAGCAGGTCACGACATAACAGCAGAAATCCTAACAAGGTCCGGAATACGTCAAGGCGACTCGCTAAGCCCTATGCTGTTCAACAGCATAATGGACAAAATTATCGACAGCGTCAAATCCAAGAACGGATACAGAATGGGAGGAAGCAGTGTGAACGTGATATGCTATGCAGATGATGCGGTCCTGATTGCCAGCAGCGAAGACGAGCTCCAAAGACTCCTATTCCAATTCATAACAGCAGCAAAAAACGTCAACATGGAAGTATCTAAGGAGAAAACAAAATGCCTGACAATATCAAAGGAACCTCTAAGGTGCAAACTGGAAATCGATGGCTGCGTCATCGAACAAGTAATGTCTTACAACTATCTAGGCGTTGATATCTCTAGCGCACGTGACCTGAACAGAGAGGTAATGAAGAAATCGTACAAGGGCGCCATAGTATCGGGTTGCCTTCGAGACGTCATATGGCGGAACAGATACATGTCGGTAACGAATAAAGTCAGAATCTACAAAAGCATAGTAAGACCAACACTGACCTACGCGAGCGAAACTAGAGCTGAGACGAGCAAAACAAAACGAAGGTTCAGAGTAACCGAGATGAGGGCGCTAAGGACGATAGCAGGTGTAACTCTCCACGACAGAATACCTAGTCGAGAAATCAGGAACAAATGCGACATCCAGGACATAATCAAATTCACCAAGACCAGAAGGAAAGAATGGAACGCTCACGTCGATCGCATGGTTGAAGATCGGCTACCAAAAATAGTGCGAGAGAATCCCCCTGGGCAAAAGACAACTGGGAAGACCACCAAAAAGATGGGCCGAAAGTTGGGCCTCATCATCGATAGAATCGCCGCCACGATGAGGCCGTATGCTAATGAAAAACAGGCACAATGCCTAAGAAAAAGAGGAAGAAGAAGAAGTATAAATAAATGAGAGTATAAAAGAAATATAAACCGATTAATTGCTTAATTGTTTGTAAGATTCTTGGAAAAGCAGTTTGGACCATTTGACTATAAGCGATCGCTTGCATGTGAAAGGCACCATAAAACGCAAGATTAAGCAGACGCTAAATAGTAAAGCATTTAAATGGAAAATGCCATTATTTTTGAAGATCGAGTCACCTTCAATATGAGAACATCGAATTCTCGGCTGTTTCTCTGCATAAAATTGTGCATCTTTATCAAAACAAAATTGCTATTTTGGTAATATCCCACCGTCACGTTCGAGATATCATTACGTACTATTAAGAAAGCTTCAAATTATGGGATTCAAATATGGGATTTCAATTGCTAAAATGTGTATTGTATACTTATGTTAAATTTCCAAACTCCTTAGAAATGTCACAGGAAAATCGTTTTATACAGAGAAATTTGTGGCTTAAGCAAGTCTTCCATAAACTTAGGATGAGGATTTCCCCTCATTTCACTCTGTTTAAGATTTAGATTTTCTGTTGCGAAAGTGATTCACTCACTTTGCAGGCTTGCAAGATATTTGCTTGAATATATTAGAAACCTTAATCTGCCTAATTTTATCGAATAAATATCTTCAAATGTTTTTTTTCAAACGGACTTTCAAAATTCAGAATTTGGATGCAAAACCCATACAACTTATTTATGGAATCCATAAAGTGTTTTGATATGACAAATATTAAAGTGTCTGGAGTGTGTAGTTTTGGAGATTGTTAAATTAAAAAATATTACAACTGGAAGATTATTAGTACGATTGTCTGATAAAATTTTTATGTGCCTTTTCCAATATCTAAAAATGTATAGGTTTTTTGCAAATGTTGAAACTAAGAATTGTATATTTGGCTATTTTCCTAGATACATTTCTACTAGATGCTTCAACCAGCGATTTTTTAAGTTCTCCTGAAATAGAAACTTGCTAACGATATCCAAAATAGCAGACGTTTTTGCGTGCTATTCTATTTTTATGGCGTTTTGAAGGAAAAGTATCGACAACGTATGTTAAATTTTCTATTAAATACAGTGAAAAATCAGCGTTTGCCAGTCAATATTAAATATAATTCCATTTTATTAATTTCATCTACAGTTTTCATATAAGTTTTCATGTTCTCTCATATTAAAACATTTGGCTTTTGATCCAGACAGGATTTCCAGGAGCAGAATATCATTGAAATATTTTAATAATAACAAACGTTCCAAAAGTCTAAATAAAATTTATATATGAACTGTCTATGAACATATGGGTTTTACTAAATTATCTCTTTTGGTGCGTGTCAATTGATGAGTTGTAATTGAACCATATTAAATTTAGAGACATTTTTAGATACATAGATTGAGAGCAGTATATTTTACGAAATGAAATTTTTTCAGCATGGACAAACACACCAGAAATTAAAAGGACACTGGAAGGAACTATAATACAAACTATCCTAATACTAACTATCCTGAAGAAATTCTGGAATTATTATCGGAAAAAGGAAAAGCAAGGAAACAATGGCAGCAGTCCAGATCCCCACAATATAAAACTATACTAAATAATCTTACATCTCAGCTGAGACGAGAAATTAAACAGATAAAGAACAATACCATTGGCGAGTTCCTACGGAACCTTACTAATAATTCCAGTACAGAATATTCGCTATGGGAAACTACCAAAACTCCTGAAAAGACCAATCATGCATGCATGCACCCCCAATTCTAATTGTAAACGGGAGCTGGGCTAAAAACAATGATCAAAAAGCCAGAAGATTTGTTGAACACCTTGAGGAAATATTAAGTGTGGGAACTTTTCAAATTGACACCCCGTATATGTTTGTCTCTTCTAGTATTATATTCTGCGAATCTTCTTTTAAGATTTTATTGGAAATAACTAAGGATTGAAAACTATCACCGCAGCTTTACAGTCACAAAATCCATTCCAAATGGTTGAAAAACTGTAGTACTTTAAGAAATAAGCTTCCTAAATCTATTAATTTAATTCTTCACATAAAAAGTCCACTTTCACCACTAGATAAGTATCTTGTACATCTTTCACCTGTTAGTTTTATCTTAATATCATCACCATCTTCATCATCTTCACCTAAAAAACTGACTAAAGACACTCAAAAAGTCCTTGCAGGTTGACCGAACCCATTTTAGTCAATCAATCAAATGAAAATGTCGTCATCACTTTCCAAAAAAGTGTTTATTTGTGACACTCCAAGTCATTATCGCACAAGGAATATTTAAATAATAAATTTGCTTTTTTTGTTGCAAACGATGCAAATTTCACTCAAATAGACAAGAATCAACAAGGTAAATAATGTCATAATCAGTGTTGAAAACGTGCGAATTTTAACATTGTTTTATCAGTGAGATTTGGGACTTTAATCAATTTAATCCATGGTTGTCTGATAGATCAAAGAACTACTTGATGATCTCCAATGAAAACAAGTTCCGATCAAAAGCAAAAGTAACTAGATATATTTTATGTAATACATTTTCTGGCTTGAAAACATTCAGTAAAAGTTTTGCAAAAATTATAACAATTATTTGAGATCTGGCCATGAGATCCACTACACATTAGTACTAAAATATTCTAGCTTCGCTTGGTTTGTATGTAGGAAATATATGTTTTGGAACAATTTCTAAAAACATAAAGAAAAATAAATATGCATTAAAAAAACAAACGTATTTAATACGTTAGTGACAGCTGCACATTTACTAATAACATTGATTTATAAGCTTTGAGGCCTGAATAATAGAAATGGTTAATAACAAGTAAGTAAGGAAGCCGATAACTGAAAATCGAATTATTCTGGACTGTTTGCAAAACTGGAACAGTCGTGATATTTAAAAGGCAACAATCCAGTAATCGCATATTCAACGCGCTTCTGATTAACTCCATTAATAAATCTTGAAAAAATTAAACTAAAAGTCAAATACCACAGATTTTTCGAATTTAAATTCCCTTTTCGGTTATTAATCACCGCATTAAGATAGTCAAATTAAACCATTGGCTAACTTATGCTTTTCCTCTGGCTGTATTTCCATACATTAGTGGATTTAACACATTTTTTATTATCTTAATTTAGCTATCAATGTCGTAAACGTATCGTTGTTTATGGTCCCAACTTCACTTCTCTATTTGCAGCATGTCAGACCACCGTTAGAGCCAAATAAACATTGCAAATTTATGGCGTGGTGTTTCCTGAATACATTGAATATTACTTAGAAAAAATTAATAAACAGATGAAGGTGAAACCATATATAATTTGCATTAAAAAGTCCAACATTTCAAAAAAACCAGCGCGTGTCGACTTATATAATATTATTTGGATGCTTTCTAATCTTCTTTAATTTTGATTTATCTTTAAATTATAAACTACTCGAATTATTGAGAAACTGAATAATTTTTTGTTATACTATTATGCGGTTTTTGGCAATTTTTCGTTTCGACTGGATGGTTGCGTACTAGTTTATGGGTACTTGTTCGTCGAAATGAAACATCCATATTTGTGATGGCTCGAGAACGACTCGAAGTCCTTTGCAGGATGGATCGAAGAAGATCTGGTTTTGACATTTATGGGGATTTGTTGTCAGAGCAAACGAACGGCTCGAAGCATTGTTTATTCAAAATTACAATCACAATGGAGATGAAACGTTGGCGGACCTAATTTGTACAAATATTTTTCTTCGAAAATACCCGTAAACTTCAACTATTAGACAGGTGCTAAGTACAGGATCTAATTTTCCTTGCGGATGACCACGTTTACATCAGCAACTATATGAAATATGCTAAGTGAGTTTAAGTTAACTGCTAGGATGGGATGGAAAAACAACGAAAAAATGAACTAATTCTCTAAGAATTACTACTGTTCAGGCCCAATTAAGGGACATTTTGTTAAATTTATGCTGATATTTGCTAATTCAAATGTGCTAAAATAATAGCACTATTATTATTTATTATTATTATTATATTATATAGCTATTAAGTGTTTACATCTGCAAACGTTCTTTGAGTTGTAACTCAACTCAATAACTTTGAGTCTTAACATCTGCAAACGCGGGAACCAATCATAACTTAGTACTGGCCAAAATAACTGCCAACGTTCAATACACTAACAAATAAACACCCGTTAAAGTAAGCAAAATAAATATTGAATTACTTACAGTCCCATCAACAAAACCAAAAGGACCAACAAAGACTCAGTAAGAAAATAGAAAGAAGCCACATTGCAGAAACAGATAACGCTGAAGATGCCTGGCAAAAAATTAAATCAAACATACTCGAAGCCGCCGAAGAAGCTGTTGAAAGAAGAACATCAACAAATCTACCAAACCAAACACAAAACCATGGTTTAACACTGGATGAATACAAAGCCGAAAGTAATACAACCAACAAGTGGGAGCAACTGCCAAAACAAACAAAGCGAGAAATTAAAGCTGTGTATTTTTGTGATAAGAAACATAAGAAACATATTCTTAGGAATTAATTGATAATTACTTAAATGTGCACTGTGCCATTAATGTCCTTCCCATTGGGTTCAGATTTGGAATTATATCACAAAGTTTCCTACTGTATAAAACTTTGAGCATTAAATAAGAAAATAAGGGTTTTTATTCGTTTCTCTTCTCTCACTATCAATTATGGAAAACTTATTTCTTACAAGTGTGTAAAATATATATTTACATTTTGTCTTTGAGCGAAGATTCAAAAGTTTTTCGATTTTGTTGAAGATCTAATGCCTTAATCTCTCTCTCTCTCTCTCTCTCTCTCTCTCTGGGTAGCACTACAACCCTTGGTGGGTCTTGGCTGCGCTATCGATTTGCCTCCATCGGTCCCGGTCCATCATGGCCTCCCTCCAGTCATCTACCTGCATAGTCTGTATATCCTTCAAGATGTTGTCCTTCCATCTAAGTTTCGGCCGCCCCAGCGGTCTCTTCCTTGCTGGGTTTCCTTCCCATGCTATCTTGATCAGTCGATCGTCAGATGCTCTTTGAACATGTCCGGCCCATCTCAGACGTTGGGATTTTATTGTTTTGACTATATCTGGCTTTTGGTATAGGTCCTGGACTTCTGCATTGGTCCTTATGCGATATTGCTCCGTGTTTGGATCCTTTACGGGGCCAAATATTCTTCTCAAGATCTTCTTTTCAAACCGCTTTAGTAGAAGCTCGTTGTGTTTCGTAAGGGACGTTCCACGTCTCACAGCCATAGCAGATAATCGGTTTGATTACAGCCTGATACACCCTCAGCTTTGACACTCTTGATACCGTTTTGGATTGCACGAGGGTTCGCATAGCAAAGAAACATCTATTGCCACTGTGTATTCGTGTTTTAATCTCTTCGTTGCTGTCATTGTCTGAGCATATCGTGGCTCCAAGGTATTTAAACTGTCTGACACATTCGAAGTTATAGGTGTCCATCGTTACGTTCTGACCGATTCTGTCCCTGGTGGGTCGGTGGGTAATATGCATGTATTTGGTTTTTTCCCCGTTGATGTTGAGGCCCATTTTCTTACATTCCTTCTCGATTTTCAGGAAGCTTTCCTTGACTCCGACAGTACTTCCTCCGACCGCGTCTATGTTGTCCGCGAATGCGAGGATCATCTGTGGCCCTTTGGTTAGTATATACTTCCGTGGTGATGTTCGTCTTTTTGATAGACATATCTAGGACTATGTTGAAGAGTATGGGCGACAGTCCATCTCCCTGTTTCAATCCACTCATGACCGAGAATTCTTCTGTTATCTGTTTTCCTACTTTTACGCGACACCTGGTGTTGTTTACGCATAGTTTCGTGAGAGTGTTGATTTTCTGTGGTATCCCTAGACTTGCCATGGCTATCCAGACACTGTCGCGTATGATTGTGTCGTAGGCTTGTCTGAAGTCCATAAACAGCTGGTGTACGTCTTTATTTGACCTGCCATAATGCCTTAATGTTTTCATGAAACTCAAAAACACTTTTTGAGGTTTATTTGATGTAATCTTCTTTCCATTCGAAAACACTAAATACAACCGAGAAATTTCCATCCATTTGTGATCCAAAAAAACATGAAAAAAGTTTTTAATCAATTCTCAAAATCTGCGTCAGTTTAGTATGTTTAATGATTTTTTATACAAATTTCTGCCCAATTTGATCACAAAAGACTCGTAATTTTCAGTGTGATGGGCTGAGAGATTTTCATGTTTCAAGTGAGTTAAACAATAACATCACTGGCTTGGGCTGTCAAAGAGATTGTGAAATTCTTAAAAATCGAGAAAATGCCTATTACGGAATTGTTCAGATGGAAAATGAAATCGTGCAGTAGACGAGCATCCGCATAGTTTTCCATCTCGAAGAGTCTCTAGGAGTCAAACGATCCAAACTAATTTTAGACGTACTGGCGAAACTGGGATGTTTCAAAGTGCAAATATTTTTTCAGAAAGACAACGTGAGCTCGGTCTGGAGAGTAAAGAAGACATTATATGGTCTAGACAATAATCCAGATAAAGGTATAAGGCCTATCCATGTCCCATTATTTTTCCATCTTTGATCCACTTTCCCATTTTTCAATTA
This sequence comes from Dendroctonus valens, assembly GCA_024550625.1. Classification (NCBI taxonomy): domain Eukaryota; kingdom Metazoa; phylum Arthropoda; class Insecta; order Coleoptera; family Curculionidae; genus Dendroctonus; species Dendroctonus valens. The sequence continues at coordinate 1,086,065 of JAJTJO010000010.1, forward strand.
ATGTTAAAAGTTTTTGGAATACCTATTTCGACGATGGCTGGATTTGCAGAAGCTGCCGTTTGGCCATCGAGGCCACCCTATCACTATCTCCTCTAGATTATTGACTATGAAAATCGATGAAGTCTTAATTTGTTTATTACTAGATCAAATTAAAAACGCGCAAATAAGTATAACTAAAAGGGACATCATGTTTTCGAAAATTTGAAATGAATGTTGATGAAAAAATTAAAAAATGAAAACATGTTCATAATAATGGCGCAAAATTGGGATGATTTAAAAAACTTTCAAAGGTTTCTTGATTATATTCAACGTGTTTCTCTACGAGATAATTTGGAAAATTTGCGAGTTGCAATATTTTACGATTTTTTAATGCTATAAGATTGACGAATTGTGCAAGACCAGTGCAATTATTTAAAATTGATTTTAAAAAATCTGCTTGCCCGAGTTACTCAAAATATAGAATTTGTCTCCTTTTTGAGACATTCTTTTATCGAACGTTCAATTGGCTCTCCACATTTTTTAAATAAAAAAGATGATGGTTCAAGAATGGAAAGTTCAGTCAAAGCTGCAGCATTCTTACTATAAATCATGTTTGTCTAGTAATGTATTCAAAATTTTCTTTATGTACATATTGAAGATTCCGTTAGCAAACGCTGAAATCGATATCCTAGGCGAGGCTTGCTTTTGTACCAATATCTGCAGGAAAAGATACTTGCAGCTAACGATTTTTCATCATACTGGACACTAAAAACCTCTGATAAACACTAACAATTTTGCAGTTGTCACATCATTCAATATTATGAATGATTTTTGAAAAAAACTAAAGAATATTGCTAACTGAGAGCCTAGAATTATTAAAAAAATGTGATAATTTATCTCTGAGCGAAGAACGAGCACTTTATTAAATTTAATCATTACAAAAAGGAGGAAATTTTACTACTAACATCTGAAAAGATTCAACAGCCGAATTAGATTGAGACTTTAGACCCATAAACGAACGACTTCCACTGTTATCCGACTGCCATAACTTGAATGAAGAAAATTTAAAAAAATGAAGAAATGGTCAATTAATGATGAAGAAAGATTGAACAGGAATGTAGGCTTTCACGGCCGGACTCAATAAGAAAATATTGTTTTTCCGGGCTTGTAGGCCGTGGTCCATAAGGTTTAGAACCTGACGCTTCATCTGCAACTGCGGCATACCTTATCATAGGCGATGAGGTAACTGTCGAAGTGATCTCTAGTGTGACAGCGTTCTAACTGATTCACCTCCGTTGTGTTGGTTTTCCTCAGAGTTAGACATTCGAGGCTTTTATTCTTTGATGGTGCTTTATTTTTCTTTACTTTTACTTTTTCGTATCCGGAATAAGTTTCTCGGCCCAGTATTGGACCACGTCCAATGCTTCGAGTTTTCCAAGCCATAGGTCGTTAAGGGAACACTGTATGGGGCAGTTTGGGCATGTCAGGAGAGGTTCCATTGTCTGTACTGCGCCACAGTCACACTTGTCGTCATTTGGCGCGGATAGTCTCCATCTGATCAAGTTTGTTTTTACAGGTGCGACACTAGTCCGAATGCGATTTAGCTCTTCCATGTTTTAAAGCCACTTAACACAACACTGGGCGGGTCCTCTAAGAGAGGATAGTTGGCAGGTGGTTCATCCAACGGATCTTTAAGGAAACGGTGTCTGGATTTTAATCAGTGAGATGTTGGGCAGCTGGTGGCAAATAGGGGATGGCGATCATCGAAGGTTTTTTTTTAAACTTTTCAGAATGTTCGTGAGCTGCTCTTCTGGATTTGCGATCGCCGAAACCTGTGACTGTACAGATTTCCCAGTTCTGTGGGCTTCATGCATCCCGTCACCAGCTTACAGGTCTCATTGAGGCTTATGTCAACTTTTTTGGCATGCGCCGATCTAGACCATACAGGACATGCGTACTCAGCTGTGGAGAAACAAAGTGCCTGGGCAGTGGTTCTGAGGACAGTTGATTTAGCGCCCCATTTGCTATTTGTTAGTTTCCTCAGGATGTTATTTCTTGCGGTCACTTTGTGTCGAGTCTTTTCACGGTGATGCCTATATGTAAGTGATCTATCGAGGGTTACTCCGAGATATATTGGCTTCTCGGTATGTTCAATGGTGACACCATTCCAAACAACGTTAAGCTTTCTTTTAGCCTGACGTGAGCGAAGCTGGAATGCACAAATCTGAGTTTTAAGGGGGTTGGATTAAAGGGAGTTCTCCTCGTAGTAGGCTGACATAGTGGCTAAAGTGCCCTCCAGCTTTGCGTCCACCTCTTCAAAGGTTCATCCCCGCGCTGCTACACCAGCGTCATCAGCGTATAGAAAAAGTGTCGTGTCCTCGGGTGTGGGTTGGTCGTTTGTGTATATGTTAAATAAGATCGGCGCAAGGACGCTTCCCTGGGCAAGACATTTTTTTGATTCCTCCATCGGCTTTTTTTCCTTCCAGGGTCACATAGAATTGTCGGTTTTGCTGTAAGGACTTTACTAATTGATAGTCTTTAGTAGTTTCGTAGATCTTCGCCAGTAACTTACGGTGGTTTACTGTGTCTTACGCAGCGCTTAGGTCTACCAAGACAAGCCCAGTAATAAGCTTTTCTTCAAAGCCCTCTTCAATGTGCTCAATAAGAGCAAGGACTTGATTAGTACAAGATTTGCCTTGTCTGAAGCCAGCTTGTTGGGGGATAATCCTTGAGTCCACGACGTAGCCGATGCGGTTCAAGATCAACCACTCGTAGAGCTTGAAGAGGTGACAGAGCAGAGAGATGGCCCGATAGCTCTTTGGCGAATCAAGGTTTTTTCCTGGTTTCAGAAGCGCCACTACTTTGGCCTTTTTCCATGGTTTAGGTATTTTCAATGTGTTTCGGCAGTCATTAAAGAGTTCCAGCACCCATTCTTTGGCACCTAAACCGAAGTGTTTAATTTGCTCCACGCACATATCGTCGACCCCAGCCGCCTTACCGATTTTCAATGAGTTTATACCCACATTGAGTTCCTTGACTGTGAAGGGGGAGGAAAAGTGGCCGGTTTCTGTATCGATGCTACGCTGCATTTTAACTTTTTCGCTTTTCTTGTTGGGTTTTCCGTTTAGAAGTAGTTGGTGGGCGACTTGTTTGGCTGTTACTTTACCTGGTTCTTTACTCTGCGATGGATCACAATCAAGCTTTTTAATCAGATTCCATGTCACTTTGCTGCTTCTTGGCATATCCATTCCTTCCAGGGTTTCAAGCCATTTATTTTGCCTTGATTCACTTGGTGCGGTCATGAGATTTGTGCCGCACGCTATAGTCTGCTCGCTGAAAGGATCTTTTGAGAATAGCTCTTCATATTCGACTAAGATGTCTTTATCACTCTTGGAAAGTCCTGGAACAAAATTCTGCATGCAGCCTCTTGGGATGTGAATTTTTCAAACCCTCTGAAGAGCAGCTACAAAATTATTGTAGTTGTCGGGTGTAGGAATGATGTTGTTGACAGTATCATCTGGTTCTTAGGTGAAATCTGACCATCTAGCTTTTTTGAGGTTAAACTTCCTTCGAAAGGGTATTTTGGATGTCCTTACTGCAGGGAAGATTTTTTATTTTACTAAGCAATCATAGCCGCAGGCAGATTTTGTCTTTTCTGCTCTTGCAGTGTCTAAGCCCTAGGCCCACAAGAGGGAAGGGGAGGAAAGAAGTTGGATTTTTGATATGGTGTTACAGCATAATAAGGATCGGGTTTTTTGAAACCATAGCCGCAATCAAATTGATTTTGGCACTGATTTCGGCTTCAGGGAGTAGCAGCAGTTGCACTAACTGCGGGTTTAGAAATTGGGGAATTTGTACAGAGTTCGTGGCTGGTTCTTTCAGAGCTGGTTGGGGATTTTTTGGCTTTTTGGGCGTAGGAAGTTCCTGCTTCTACTTTACTGTTAAATGAGGTAAGCTTTCCTTAGCCTGATTTTCCAATTTTAGGTTGGGGGTTTTTTGGACCTTTAAAATAACCGGCAGGGTGAGGCCCACCTCTGTTACAGCACTTTGCTGGAATATCGGTCGTTTTACAGAAGGTTTGCGTTTTCTGGTGGACGCTCTTGGTGCCTCCAGTGGGCGGAAAATTGGAGTCCTCGGAGACTTCCATTGGTGTGATGCCACTTGAGCAAATTGTTTTGTTAAATCGGCAATTTGGGCTTTTAGGTCTTGAATAATTGATGTATGGATGATTTGTTGGGAAAGTAGGATGTGACGTTCCGACTGGAACGTTAAATAATCGAAGGATTCAACAAAGGTGGAGAATGTGGAGGTGTGATGCGACTTGAGCAAATTGTTTTGTTAAATCGGCAATTTGGGCTTTTAGGTCTTGAATAATTGATGTATGGATGATTTGTTGGGAAAGTAGGATGTGACGTTCCGACTGGAACGTTAAATAATCGAAGGATTCAACAAAGGTGAAGAATGATTCATCATGTAGTTCTGGGGAGATTGGATGGAATTCTGGGGAGTTTAGTGTTGAGGGCGTGGGACTTTGGACTTACTCTGCTGTTCAGATTGCTTTTCCTTTCTTCATTGTCCTTTGCTAGGCGACTGGACACTATTTAAGGGAGGACTATATCTCGGCAGAGACACAGGTGAATTTCTTTTCTTTTTAGAGAACACGTGTTTGAAAACACGTGCTTTCCTGCGGGGGCTCACTTGCAGGGTTTCTATGTTCTAACTAAATTGAAACCCTCTTCTTTTCAATTGAAATGTTCCTTGTGTTTGTGGATCTCAATGGCCTACTCTAAAAATCCTTGGAGAGTACTGATTCCCCCTATCCAGCACCTGAGTTTCTTTTAACTGAATCGTATGATTGTCCCTGGTTAACGTATGCTCTGCCAAGGCCGATTTATCCATCTGTCCTAGTCTGCAACTCCTCTTGTGTTCGGTTAGCCTTGTGTGGATGCTTATTTTTGTAGTGCCTACATAGACCGATCCACAGCTGCATGGGATTCCGTAGACTCCGGGAGTAGACAGAGGAGGCTTCTTATCCTTTGCAGACCTGAGACTCTGATTTATGGTTTTTGTAGGTTTGAAGATGATTTTTCAATGATGATGAAGATGGCCTAATCTCCTTCTCAGTGGTTCTGCGATTGGGATGAAGTGCCCTATTTATTTCATGCCTCGTATAGCCGTTGTTAGCAAAGGCTTGCTACAGATGACCCATTTCCCCCTGAAGATGCTCTGGTTCTATATCTATATAATCTATATAGGTATCTGTCGGTATGAGTTAGTTTTCTATATGCCGTATATCCTAGTGTTCCATCGTTCTTCCTTTCGATTAGGTCATCCAAAAAAGCAAGCTTATTGTCCTTTTCCTGTTCCATCATGAATTGGATTCGAGGGTTCTGAGAATTGAGAAATATTTTTCCATTTTTCAACTCTTCATTTCCGTGTTCCTACACAACGAAGGTATCATCTACGTAACGGAACGAATACTTGGGTTTCTTCAATGCCACCGCCAGTGTATTGTCTTCAAAACTCTCCATAAAGAAATTAGCCACCATCGAGCTTAGCGGACTACAAGCCCGGAAAATAATATTTTTGCTAAAGATTGAACACTTTATTAAATTGATGCATTATAAAAAAAAAGTAGAATTTACTTTGAACATCTTAAAGGGATGACTAGTGGAAAAAGATTGAGACTTTGAGACCTACAAACGAACGATTGCGTCAACTGTGAGTTAGCAATTATTTAAAAAGAAGTATGAGCATAGTTAATGTTTGCTGAAGAAAAATCGAGCACTTTAGTAAATTTATTCATTACGAAAAGTAAAAGCATTTAATATAAAACAGTCAAATAAATTTAAAATAAAATTTTAATTAAGTTTATTCATTACAAAAATTAAGAGAATTTACTATAAACGTCTCAGAAGAATGAACAGTCGAATAAGATTGAAACTTTAGGGCCCACTAGTATAGAAAACTCAGAACTTATTTCTCTTGATGGACATTGTAAATATTATTCTTGATCGTGAGTTTCTGAGCTGAGCTGTACAGAAACTCGTTCTTTATAGATGCAGCAGTTTTATGTTTGGTAAAATGAACCGTTTTACGAAAAAACAATGTTGCAAGTAAGAAATTCAATACCATAGTGAACAACCTGCACAAGTAAACTTTACAGCTGAATTTTCGTAGAAAACCTAAAAAAGGCTGTTAAGTGCAAATGAAAATAATGCCTCTAATAACCGACTAGGCAATTTGCAAGCTGAAATGCAATGATTTTAAGTATGCCATTTAAAATACCATTAACAAACAGAAGTAGCACGTCGAATTGGTTTCGGCAATTTCACTGTTCCCTCGAACATCGCCTGATTCGAATTTTTCGCAAATTTTCCTTATGCAACACCGTGATAAGTAAAATAAATAATAGAAATTCATGGCGATTATTCGATTGCTCAATGGCACATGAAGTAAAGGCGATAGTTTAATCCTTCATTATGGTGGTTGTGCATGTAAATACGCCACAGCACTAAATGGTGAATTCTAAATGTCATAAGCTGTCCCCTGGGCACCATTAGAATTAATTTTATATCAACTTTTATGGGAACCTGGTAGTTAGGCGTAATTACTATACTTATACCCGGCCGTACTATGGTTTTATAGTATAATTTTAACACCATGGTACCGTACTATGCCGTGACTAAGGTCCAGATTTTTGACCTTCTGGCTTTTAATGCACGTATCATGTTTTCTATTAGAGCCTAATATATGACTGTTATTTGCAGCAGAAGATAATCCGTGTGTCCGAAGTAATGGAGCCTTCGAATTTGTTACGAAAGCTTCCATCAATTTAATTTTCCATTTTTCTTGCCCACCGGTTCCTCTGGCCGTAAGTGGGGGCACACTCCACCAGTGATCGAAGAAAGACAATTTTATCTTCACCTCGAAATAACTAATCATCTTTTTCACCGGCAATAACCAAGTTAAAATACGTCGTGGATGAAAAATGCTTTCTAATTCTGATGGAGCCAACATGTAGCGAGTTTTTTCAGGCTAAGAAGTAGAGTTGATTAGTATTGAAGTCTAGTAAGGTGAAAACTTTTATTGAAAGCATTGTTCTTTCTGCCTCGGCTTAGGCCACCCACATCAATCTTAAAACACACAAAGCGATTTCAAGGCTTACGGTAATTTTTTTCTGGAAATTGTAAACAAGGTCAATCTTCCACATAACGCGTGAAATCCACACTGTGCAACTTTTTACATGCAAATAGAATTTTCTGAGAAAGTGAAACCCAGAAAAACAGTAAAAGGGTCGACAAGTGAACAACTAATTGCTGAAGTCGCCCAAAGGCGACACGCAAGAGCAACAAATAGGACCTTGTTCAGACTGCAAAAAATAAGCACCACAATCATGCCTAATGCTGAATTGGAACACTATTTAAAGGCTTCACGCAGTTTTTCCTTGATCAAGAACTGTTGAAGGGAATCTGTATTAAATAATAACTTGAAGAAATATCAACTGGTTCACTGACTTGTTCGCGAGAAAACTCGTCTTTAGCAGGAAGCTGTGAAATAAGATTCAAAGATTCTTGCAGGAAATGAAAACTGATGTTGTGAAATGCGGTTATCAAGTTGAGCAGCTTAAAATTCGAAGCTGAAAAATTCAAGCAGACCTTTAATGAAAGACCAACACTATACGGAACATGTGCGACACAGGGAAGGCTCAAATCACGCAGGAACTTTCTTAAGATGGTTGGTGAAGAACCCCCTGAAAGCCACCCATTACCCCACAAAAATCATGGAGGGGTAGATCTGGACTGGCGAACGTGGCAAACATTGAAAAGAATCAGAACTGGAGTTGCAGCTGTGAAAACCAACAAGATTAGATGGAACCAAATAGACCACTAGGACGCTTTATGTGACTGGGGAGAAATACAAGACATGGCGCATTTCTCAAGCTGCAGAAACTGCCCCAACACTAGATCTCTAAATGATTTATGGAATGCTGAATGAATCGCTATTGATGTCGCCCAATACTGGGCGCAAAGATTATGATTTATTGTACATCAGATGATGAATTTCAACTATCTGGGGGTACAGGTATCGAGCAGCACAAGTACAGTGAATAAGGTGGACAACCAGCTCAGAAAAGCCGTAAGAGTATCAGGATGTTTGCGGGACATAATTTGGAAGAACAAATATATGACCACAGAGAGCAAAACACGAATTTATGAGACCTGCGTCAGGCTCATAATGACCTACGCCGCCGAGACAAGAGCTGAAACGTCTGTTACCACAAGTAAAATGAGAAAAGCGGAGATGAAAATTCTCAGAACAATAAGATGGATCACAAGATTGGATCCGCAACGAGAACACCAGAAAAGAACTGGGAGTGCAGGGCGTTATCAGATGGATGAGAGAGAGACGCCGGTTTTGGAGAGACCACATAGAACGAATGAGTCCAGACCGAATTGCAAAGTGGACCAAAACACAAAAACCAGAAAGAAGGCTCCCAGGTGACAGGCCCCCAAAGCGCTGGTATGAAAGCTGGACATCAGGATCACAGGAAGGCTGACGACAGAATTGACGGGACTTTACTTTTACACGAAGAAGAAGATATGAACCAAAACTATTTTCAATCAATCATACAAATAAACACTGAATTATACCTTTCCTGACTTTTGACACTAAAATTTGTATTACAAATACGGTGCCTTGATGAATTAAAAATGATCATTTCAATGAATGATTTTGGAAACAATTCAATATGTTCATTTTCAGCTTATCGTAGAAAAAGTTTCATTGCCTTGTGATTTTAACTTCTTTATTTTGCATTTGAGTATCAGCTGGAAAAGTTGCGACCTAAACGACCTAAGAGATCTTCCTTTAAATACATTTAATAAACTTTTGGAGGAGAACAGTTGCAATGAACTAAAACAAGTAAGATATCATGTAGATTGAAAAAATGTAGTACAGCAAATAAAATTAATTTTGTAGAAAACATCAAAACTGAAACTTAAAGGGTTTCTAGCAATCAATTGAATGTTTCAAACAAGTGTCCCAAAATTGAAGATGAGAAGTCATTGCAAAACTGATCAGGTTTGTAAAGGCGAAGGAAGTAAAGCTTCTGTGAACAAAATATGATTGATTTGTCATCCCTCTTCGAAAGAACCGTAAAATTTTGCTACAACGAGCCAAAATTCGCTGTCAGATTTGCCAATTTTCATCTAAAAAACTGTTAACACTTGAAGAAGGAATGTTAAAATAAGGATGGGAAGACTCAAAACCAAGCAATCCTGTTCTTCTGGTAAGTGGGAGCACACTCCTTCTATAAACGACCCAAGCCTTTCGATCGCTCGAACGAGGAAATTGTTTTCTTCAAATTACGCACAATTGAAAATATATCGATTCTACCGCAAACCCATTACGTGTAATAAAATATCTCATCCGAAGTGCGATGTGGCAATATCTTGTTCAATAGTTAATATGCCGTTAAAGCTGGTTGGAACGATGGGAATATCTCAAGAAAAAGAAGCGAAAATAACAGAATTGTTTCTCGAAGGAATGGTTGACAAGTGCCAGTTAAACTGGACAGAAAGTGATGTAACTTTTCAGTTTTTCTTGTACGGAATGCGGAACTGCAGGCAAATGCAAAAATGGTATTTTCCAGAATTACTCTAACACAGTTTCCTTCAAATTCTCATAACAAAGGCATAATTCTTCAGAGGGAATGATCAAAATGCTATATTAAAACTGGCGTCTAGTTATTTAAACTTGGGACTTAAAAATGGGACACAATAAAGGAAGAATAATCTTCGTCAATGGGATGTGGAAGATTTTAAGAGGAAACCAAAAAAATCTTTACCTTCTTGAAAAAGGTTTAATCCGTTACACGAACAATAATAAAGTTTCAAAAAAGTATTTTTCTCATAAGTCTAAAATAATTTATAATTTTTCGCAACATGGAATGGGAAATGAAAATCAATTGAAAGCATTGCAAATTTATCTTTGTCTTAACCTTCAGTTTTATCAAAAATGCCTTTTAAGAGCTGTAGTTACGGAATTAAGTTCTAATTTAAGAACTGCACTTGAGAACAAAGTAAAAACGAAGATGTCAAGATGATCTACACTAAATAATAGGTATAGAAACAGACAAACAAATCGAATGTGATTTTTTGAATAATTTATTTATTTTTCTATCTTCTTGATAGATGAATAAAAAAATACTGATAAAAACCCGACAGCAAAAATATGGCGTATTAGGAACTAATTGATTAATTCCTTAATTAGTTTCCTAAGTCCTCATTAAAATGATAACATTAAGCGAGCAAGCTCAAATTGAAAAAGGATCAATTTGAAGATAAAAAGTGTTTCAAAAATTCTTAATAAATGGTATAATTTTACATTGGAAGCACAAACGCAATATAAAATTACCGCTATTAATTGTTAAGTGAAAAGGAAGAAAAAGGTTTTAAATTTAAAGTCTTAAAACCCTGAGTTAATGTGCCAAAGAAGCAGCACATTTTTTATTAATTATTACTACTCTATTCTAAGCTCTTTAATTTACCTTTCCAAAAAGTGTACGTGATTGAATAATTAAATTATCTTACCTTGAATCGTTCTAGTCCTTTCCCTCCCGAACCTTCACCATACCTTAGGAAAATCGTTCTCGTAGTTGGTGCATTCATTCCTGCAGCAAATATTAATGACAAATTTATTTTAAAAAGCAGTGAAGAAAGGCGACGAAGGACAAGCAAACTTAATAATAGTCAATAACAAAACCATGTCGTAGATCAATTAAATGTTTCTGGCTGGTAAATGATCGCCAGCCAAAATGTAACAAAACCCATTTGCTGTTGGTAAGAAACTGCTTGATACTAATATGCACAAAAAAATTGAAATTTGAAAAATAATCTTTATAATTCATACCATCTTATGAGTTCGGATTCAAACATCAGCACTCGACTATTCACCCACTCTTCACTCTGACTAACAATATACAAACAACCCACCTCACTGACAGAAAGACAGCTTGACTGTTTATGGACATTAACAAGGCTTTTGATAGTGTCTGGCATAGAGGCTTACTATACAAACTATACAAACTACACACACGAACATATCTACTACACACCATAAAGAACTTACTAGAAAACAGACAACTACAAGTACGAATTGCCAAAACACTGTCATTTTCTTTTTCCCCTGAACAAGGCCTCCCTCAAGGATCCCCGCTCTCACCGTTTCTCTACAATATATACTGCCATGACATATACAATTACAACTTACCAGACAAAAATCAAATCGACAGATCGGCATACATATTACAATACGCAGACGACACGGCACTTATTGTACATGACAAAACTACTGAGAGAGCAGCGCAAAGACTCCAAACACTAACAAACAACACAATGACATGGTTTTATAAATGGAGACTAACACCAAACGCGTCAAAAAACCAACTTCTGCTCACAAACCACAGACTCAACGCTGACTCCCCTACAATAACTGCAGACGGCCAAACGACACAACCAAAAAACGACGTAAAATACCTTGGAATCACAATTGACCACAAACTTAAATTCACTAAACACATACGTAACATCAGGGCAGAAGCAATAAAGAGAACAAAACACTTCCGATCACTTACCTACAAAGACAGAGGATTTAGCACAAACACCGCCACCAAAATATATAAAGCTATTTGTAGACCCTTGCTAGACTATGGACATATACTCATGACCAGAAAGGACTTAACGTTATATGCAAACAACCGAACAAATTGCACTAAGACTAATAACACGAATAAGACACCCCCAAAACCCACTACACAACCCCTCCACCCAACTACTATACGAACGCACAAACATGACAAAGATTTCGGAAAGACTCATACATCTGCAGATAAAATGGACAAACAACCCCTACAACTGGACCATACTGAATCCCCTTTGTCTTACAAAACCAACCAGACAACCCCGCTTCCGTTTCCTTACATCAACGCTACTCGAACACTTACAAACGCAACTGACTACTGGACAATAAAAAAAAAATTTTTCTTGTCATTAGAATGTTTATTTAATAAGATTGTTAACCTAGAATAAGAGAATTTTTTCATCTTTGTTTTTTATTTAGATTAAGACTACATGTATTAAACAAGGGCAGAAAGACCGATAGGTCGATAGCCTTTTTTAGAAATAAAGATGTTTACTATTACTACTCTTTACAAATGTCGAATAAAATGCGCAATGGAAACTAACAATTCCGGATGCAAAATGATAAGAAAGAGCAGAAATTAGATGAAATAAAGTTGTAGAAAGGCAACTTGTGTCTGGAGATACAAACAGGTTTGCTCTTTTTATTAACTGTAATAATTTTTTTTAAGCTTAAATTTTGTCTCACTTTTCAGCTTTAACTCGACATTTGAAAAACTTCTATTGCAAAATTGGATGAATATAGTTCAGATAAATTATTTATTAATGAAAATTGACGATTTTGAAACGAAAAAACATGATAGAAAAATCTGAAATTATGCTAATAAATTTAAAAAAATATGCTTGGCGAAGGAATGTTGTCACTTTTTGGGAAAATGAGAAAAGCATTTGGTTTATCGCTCGTTTTTTTTCTCGGTGTATAAATAGAAACAATCGTAACTATCACAAGATATACAAAATTTTCTTTTCTACATTTAGTGCAACTCAACCTCTTTATGAACTACTTATGGGCACTTTAAGAGTCCTGAAACCTGAAAACCTGAAAACGCAAAGGAAAGCGTCAGATTTTAGTTCAACTTTGAGGAAAAAATTCAGAAATGTAGAAACTTTATTTCCACTTATCCAACTGATTGGAAACACAAAAGAGTTTCAACCGATGGAAAACATTTTAAAAAAATAAAAAATGTGTATAAGCCTGTGAACTAAAAAGTTGCAACATTCTAGTTTTACTTACGGGTGGACATTTCCCTCTAAATGTTAAAATTTGATGGTTTTGAGAAATGTTCGTTATTTTATCTGCAATTTCTACCACCAAGGAAAGACAAATGCTCACTTAGAATTGTTACCAAGCTTTGCTTGTATCGGATATTTAAATCTAATTGTGTCTAAAAGGTTTTATAAAAATTGTAGAAAATATACCCGCAAATAACAGTTTGAAATATGGACAAGAAAACCTATTCATTCTGCCAAAAAGCAATGCAAGAAGCAGGTTTATGTTTGTGGTGTTATCCCTTAACATTTCTGAGAAATTATTTTTTGTAATAACCATTACCGGGGACACTTTTTGTACAAAAAATATCTCTGCCGGCATACTATACAAGCAAACAATCGATTATGTGGTTAAAAATTATTAAAAATTGTTTAAAAAAGTGGTTAAAAATATTGTATTTTTAGCAGAATTTTTTATACATCGTCGGGTAGATACAATGAAACTATTGCGTACTAATGGGACACCCTGTGTATATTCATTATTTGTTTTAACGTAGACATTTATTAAATACAACAGAAACAATGAGCATTTGAAAAATTCTGGTTTTTACTCAAAGATGCTTTGGAAACTTGGAAATAAAAAATATAAAAAGTGGCTTTGTATGTTACACTCAGTAAGAAGAAGAGTAAAGTAAAATCTATATAAAATATGTAACAAATTTAAACGAATAATATCGGAATGATCGAGCATCGATTTAATGCGAGTGACGTGCATTGTAGTAAACTTTAAACTAAAAAAAAACTAGTAAACTAAATTTAAGTAAAAAAGTGTTGAAATAAATTGAAGTACAGTCAGGAAAATATACACAACAATGAATGAGATGCTTGGGAACAAAAGCAGGATAGATCGGATGGATGGAGAAAAGTTGAAACGGGCATATGGGAGATTACAAGCAAAGTTGGCAAGAGAGAGGAATAGAAAAAACTTCCTAACAAGATGCAAGAATCTGGTGATCATACCAAAGTTCATACAGACAAACTGATGATGGTGGAGAAAGACACCGAAACGTATTTGTAACATTTTAAATAATAAACAATAAAATTGACTGAAACCCAGGAAAATTTGTTGAAGTAAAACTAAGTAAAACTAAATTCGAAATTAAAGACGACAAGGAGAATACAAGAGAAAGGCAAATAATAGAATAGAGTAATTCCCTCAAGTGTTACCCACATATTGCATTTTCAGCAGGTCAAACAGCAAATTGTATATGTGGCCATTACATGTCCCACATACATAAAACGATAGCAAGTTTTTGCAACATGTAAGCCGATTTGCCTCTTGATCAGGTACCTAAGATGCAGAATGCGTTACCTTTTATAAAATGTCATCCCAATTTCGACAAGTAGCCTAATCAAGATGATGCGAAAAAGATACCGCCAATTTATTCCGAGATTGTTTCGTTCAATAACGTAACCCAGATTATTTTCGTTGATAAAAATTCGCCATATTTACATAGAAGAATGTAGTTTGAGGTTTGCGGTGAGTCACAAAAGCCCGCATCATAACTGAAGATACATAATCAGGAAGCAAAAATCTGCCGTAGATGTTTTACCAAGTAACACTTGATAAAAATACACATTTTTTTATTTAGTGGTTAAAAAACTTGGTGCCTGTTTTCAAGTCTATACTTGTATGAACTTGACCTAAACGGGTGGATTTGCAGTTAGATACGTACCTTTTCTGCAGAATAATATGCATGAGTTATATTGCAGGATGCACACTTTCACACACAACACTCTGTTGCGCACTCAAAGTTACTGCGAAAAAATATCACTTATTAAAAAGTGACTATTCTTATTGAAGATCGAACGGCGGCTGAATCTATAGGGCCAGATCGGGCGCAAAAATGTACTTGAATTCGGATGTTTACATTAAAAGAAGCCGGCAAGTCCGGTTTACAGGAGTGTTTATTTTAAGTAATTCAGCTTCAAACTGCTTTTTTCCGGTGCATTTTTCGGCAAAATTCTAATCAACAGCAAAACATCATTTTATTAGCGTGCGTGCCAGAACCAATTAAATTAATTTCCATGAGAAACGCAAAATGGGTCATCAAAAGTGGTAAAGATCCTAAATAGTTGCGCAAAAAAACCCATTAACCGTTAGAACTAGAATAAAGCATGTTTCGTAAATCGTAACAAACAATAAAGACTTTTTTCTTGGTTGTTAATACTTCTCTTCCTTTGCACGATAGACTATTGAGAGTGTGAACATGAGACCAGTTTGGGAAATTTGGACTCACATTGTTGCCAGTACTGATGCTAATAAAAGTGATCCTGAAAATCTGGCTTGTTTAGAGAAGAGAGTATCTGGCGATATATATTTTTCTTATAAAAATAATCTGTACAACAACTTGATTTGGTTTCGTACTCGTTTGCTCCCGGATTTGGGAGAAAATGTCTCCTATCATGGGGTTTGAGTGGTTTAAGACTCGGTATAGAAATGTATAATTTTTTATACTGTATTCTTCATGGAGTGCATCAGTAGGTTTCTATAGATTTGAGAGCTTTAGATATTCGGGAAGGTTCTGGCTATGATGCGGAGTATCATGGAGTATTTTGTTCTGGAAGAATTAGAGATAGGAGATCCTGCGTTTGAAGGGATGGTCAAGGCGAAGAGGCTTAGTAAGTGGATGCTTGCAAATATATATTTCCACTGAACGTTTTCTCTTCTGGTTTAAATAGTGGTAAAACTATGGATTGTATAGCGTCCAGCCGAAAGGGGTGGTCTCTTCTACGTCGCTTAAGAGCTGCAACGCATGTACTCTCCAAAGAACATAAAGTGACCCCTTCCCAAGTAGCGTTTCATATTAAACAACGTTCAGAAAATGTACCGATTCATAAAGAGTTCGAAGAAGCGATAATGGAAGAACTTGCCCGGAAGCCATGAAGCCAACCCTCTTTTCTTTTCCTTTTCACTAACGCTGAAATGAACAAGGCCATAAGTACACTCATATTTCGAAAGGCTGCAGGCTTGGATGGTGTATTCCCAGAATGTATAAAACACCTAGGACAACCTGCGAGGGGCAATACCTCACAGACATACTAAATACGGGACAAATCCCAGAGCAGTTCAGGATAGCTCTAACCTATGCCCAAATCCCAGCAAAACTGAGGTATGTGCATTCCATCTTAATAGCCGCCTTGCAAATAAAGACCTGAATATCACATGCTGTGGTAAAAGAGTAAAACACCACAACCACCCCAAATCCCTTGGCGTTACACTGGATCGGTCCTTAACATATAAAAGACACCTGGAGGTAACCGGACAAAAAATAAAAACCAGGAACAACATAATCAGAAAACTGGTTGGGACTACTTGAGGAGCAAAGGCAGAAACACTGCGAACGGCAACTGAATCACTCGTTTTTTGAACGGCTGAATACTGTGCACCAGTGTGGTACAGGAGTTCGGACACTAACAAAGTCAATGTGCATCTCTATGATACTATGAGAATCATATCAGGAACCCTAAAGTCCACTCCAGTACCCTGGCTTCACGCACTGACGAATTTAGCAGCATCAAACCTGAGGAGACAACAAGCTACTGTCCGCGAATGGGACAAACTACACGATCCTGAACACCCTAGAACTCTGCCAATCCACATCATATTGGATACTGTTTCGGGCGGCCGTCTTAGATCCCCGAATTCTATTTGGTAAGATAAGGTGCTTTGACCACAAAGACTATGGGGATCCCACCGTTTCTCTCTCAGGAATGCAAATGTCTAGGAAAGCATGGTGTGCCTTAACAGCATTAGAACTGGCAACTCCAGATACGCCATATGCAGGTCCTTGTTGTATAGATGGAGACTCGCGGACACCCTGGAATGCGACTGCGGAGCGCCAGATCAAACTGTAGCTCATATAACCCACTAGTGCCCAATAAGAAGATTTGAAGGAGAATGAATCGAGATTCTGAATGCCACTCCTGCTACCCTTAATTGGTTGACCTCCCTGTCTGGCTTGAGAATGTGGTTTGTTGCTGCTGCCGTCCAACTCATGGAGAATTTCTTTCTTCAGGAGGTTTTGTTTATGATGTTCGCTAACTGACCAAGAAAAACCTCATCCAGGATATGGCTTAACTTTTTTGTGATTTTGCCCAGCTCTTAAATTTATTTTAGTTTGGAAACTGATAATTCTCTTTTTCTGAAGTTTTGTTTGTTAGGCTTGAAAATGAGGATGGTTGCTGCAGTTCTCCAACTCAGGGAGATGTTTTTCCAAAACAGTTTCGTTTTGGATGTTTGCTGACGACAAGAAAGAGCTCGGGCAGACTATGGCTTAAATTCTTTGTTATTTTTTCTGGCTTTTAGATTTTTTGTTTATGTTATTTACTCACTGGGCAACAAACGGCTCGGGCAGGATATGACTTAGCTTCTTTGTGATTTTGTCAGGCCATTGGATTTCTTTTAGTTCCGAGAGTCGCCTTTCTTGGAAAAATACCGCTTTTCACTAATTTTGGTTCACTGAAGTTCGCAATTTTCTCATAAGGGACCAGCTTACAAAGTGAATTAATATTCCACGACATTTTAGTTCGCTGTCTCAACTAAGTCGAAGCTGCACGAGCAGAAATCAAAACTTCGTAAACTTTCAAAGCAAGCTGCCACGATTTCACCAAATTAGCAATTGCGTAAAGTTGGAAACTTGGAGTGCAGTGCCAGTGACAAAAAGGAAAATCTCAAAAAGAAAAGGAAAATCTTGAAAATTTTCTAAAATTAGGAGTGGAAAAGCCAAAGAAACTTTGTTAGTTTGTAAAAGCACACTGCAAATAAGAGATTTCCTTTCGATGATGAGCTTCAGGATTTCGTATCGCCTGCCCCTCATAATATGTCCAAGATAGTGTTTTCCTTTCTTTTATCGTCTGTATCAGTTCCTTTCCTTTGTTCATACGTCTTAGAACTTCTATATTGGATACCTTCTGTCTCTAAGAAATTCTGAGCATGTGTCGATAGAGATACATCTCAAATGTGTCGATTTTCTTCTCCGTTATGAGATCAAGGGTCCAGCTCTCACTGCTGTATAGAAGGACAGAGAATACATAGC
Organism: Dendroctonus valens; assembly: GCA_024550625.1. Classification (NCBI taxonomy): domain Eukaryota; kingdom Metazoa; phylum Arthropoda; class Insecta; order Coleoptera; family Curculionidae; genus Dendroctonus; species Dendroctonus valens. The sequence goes on from JAJTJO010000010.1 coordinate 1,104,054, forward strand.
AATGGAGCATGCGTGTCCCAAGCTCCAAGCTCAATTCCAGTCTAGTAAAGAGCTTCTTCATACTAACGAAGACCTTCACCGCCTGTTCTATTTTGGATCTGATCTCCCTTTTAGGGTCACAGTCCTGATCTATCGAAGTGTCCAGGTATTTAAACGAGGAGACCTCCTCTACATCTTTGCCTTTTATGATCACGGTTACATTTTTATGTGTTTTGGAGAAGACTATGGTCATATGTTCATGAAAAGACCATATATAGTTCGCTTTGTTTGACTATTTTATGGATAATTCCCTGTTACTCACTTGTACTGCTGGCAATAATGACGATGTGATCCGTGTATCTTAAGTTGTTTATTACCTTCCCATTTACTACTATTCCCCCTGTTGTTTCGGCAAGTGCTTCTCTGAATATTGCTTCTGAGTCTATGTTAAAAAGAAACGGTGACACGACGCAGCCTTGCCTCACTCCTTTCATGATCGAGACGTTTTCTGACGTTTTGCCGTTTATTCGGATTGTGGCCGATTGCTTCCAATATAGGTCACCCATCACACCAACGTCCCTATTGTCTGTACCTGTAGATGTCAAGATCTGCATTAGTTGTTCGTGTTTAACTCAGTCAAATGCCTTGCGATAGTCTACAACTCATGCGTATATGTCAATATTTATATCTCTACATCTTTGTGTTAAGACTTTCAGAGAGAAGAGGGCTGCCCGTGTGCCAACCCCATTCCGGAATCCAAACTGGGTGTCGTTAACTTGGGACTCGCATTTGCGGTAAATTCTTGTGTAGATTACTCTTAAGACGGGCTTTAGAACATGTAACATGATACTTATCAGGCGGTAGTCGTCACAGCTCGAGAAGCCAGTATTTTTGGGCAGGGTGTTGAACGTAGGTCTCAGGCAGCTACGTATATGCTGGTATTGCAACTGGTATATATACTGTTGAACAGTGATGTTCAACGCTTGATTCGTCGTTTTCTACCATAATCTTCATATATGTCATCTGGACCAGTTGCTTTGTAACTTCAGTGCTTTTTTTGTAATTTCAGGTCCGATTTCTTCAGCATCGTCGTTTTTTGGTGGAAGGTTAGATCTGTTGTCTTTGAATAGCGTTTCGACATACTCTTTCTATATTTTATGTTTTTCTTCTATTCCAGCTACGATTTCTCCCCTGGCATCTTTCGAAACTGCTGCTGGTTGCTTTCGACCTCGTCCCACGAGTTCTTTAACTTTCTTGTGTACGTTGAATGTATCGTACTTTGCTTGTAGTGATTCTATCCCCTGATATTTTGCTGAGAGTCATGGATCTTTGGCTTTTCTCCACTTTTTTCTAATTGTTTTGTTGATTTCTCTGTATTTGTCTCAGTTTTGCTCCTTGTGCTTCCTTCTTTCATCCATCAAAGACAGTATTTCCTGCGTCATCCACCCTTGTTTGTTATTTCTTTCTATGAACCCTATCTGTTGCTCTTGGATACTGTTAATTGTTCTCTCTATTACGCTCCAGGTTGCATCCGTCTCTTCTCCATTGATGTGTTTTATTTCTCTTCTTACTTGCTATTTTACATTAGGATTTCCCAGTCTTCGGATGTCTTTTTTAAAGCGGTGTAGTTCAAATTCTATAACAAGTGGATTATGATCAAATTCCATGTCCACTAATTAAACTCATCCAAATGCCTACAAAATATATTTCAGAAAGAATTATAAATGCAAACAAAATATAAATTTGGTAAATCCGCGAAATTTTACTATTTTTATTTTTACTATTAGTGAATCTCAGTGAGGGAGAAGTGGTGAAAAAACGCATTTACCCAAGAAAAAACCACTCAGAAATAATGTTAGAAACTTCAAGCGAGGGAAAGATGGCTCCTAGAAAATTACCAATCATAATTCGTTTATAATCGTGGCAGGAATTTGGAAGTTTTTCGATGTTAGATTGTGAATTGAAAGACTTCCTGATGTTAAATTTCTGTTAAGTGATTCTCAATCATTTGCTCAAGACAATGATCGACAATTGACGCACTTTGTGCCTCAGCTGGTGGCATAAAGACTTCAGTTTGTTTCTCATCTCTATGGATCATTCCTTGCTCCACATGGATGAAAAAGAGCGGTATTTGGTTTTTCCTTCGTAAGAATTTTGCGACAGTTACTATAAATTGGTAATGTTTGAGTCATTTGTTTGAAATTCGAATATCAGAATTTTTGCGACTGAATCTTAAAATACTGTTTAAAATAGACAAAGTTTTCAAATTAACAAAATATAAGATATTTGGCAAGAAGTTAGTCCATACATAAATCAGAGGAAAAACTTGTGTGAACACTTTTAAAAATTACGATTTACACAAACAAACAATAAAATAATTTAACATTCTTTAAACAGGATGTCAGTTGATCAGTCAAGGAAGCCTATAAACACTGAAGACACAAAAAGCTATCGCAGGAACATAATTAATTGCCTCTGCATCTTGAGACAAAGCATAGTGGTCGGAAGGATAAAGAAGGAAGCCTTCCAAAATATTATTTTAATCATCGTGGAAAGGAGTTTGCAAAAGAGATACTGTGAAGCAGGCGACTCAAAATAATTGAGTTTGACTTCAACTTACCTTCTTTATGTTACTGCTTTTGACAACCTGCTTTGCTTTAACTGCTACAACTGAAATGTATTCCAAACTGTTTCAATTGATCATCTCTTTTTTAAAAGTTTAACGCAACGTGGCAACATTTCATAAAACATAGCACAAATTCAATTGGGAGCAAGAAATATTAAATACTGTTATTATACTTAAAGATAATTGTTGTTAAGGTAGAAATAAACATGGGAAACCCATAAAGTGAGCGAGTGTTAAACAGGTGATCCGTAATTACTCTTAATACGATCCGTCTTTAGATGAATTGGAATTAGTTGCTTTTAACGAACATCCAGTTCTAGTGGTGTGATCTGAATTCAAGTGCATCCTGATCACAAATCGTGAATGTCGACTAATTGATTGCGGTCAAGGCTGCGGTCGAATCACGCCGCCAAACTGTAACGACTTTGATTGGGTCTTCACACGCAAATATCAGCCTTTAATTGGTTAAGTTTTCTTTCATGGATTTGTTGCCCAATTTCTACCGCTAAACCAAAAGCGGATTTAATTCAAAAAATTCCTTGTTTTTTCACCACTCTAATAAAGCTTAAGTGTTGCAACTGCTCTTACTATGATTGAAACACTCCTTCAAGAAATCAATTTTCCCAATAACAAAAAGCTTGTTTATCACCTACGAGCGGTCGACATAAAATTAATGTCCAGCAATTATCGGTCATTAATATAGAGTCTAAATGACGGCCATAATCAATAACAATTAAAAGAAACGACTTATTGGAATAACTTTATCTGAGTTTATTTATTTGTATCATGTTTTAACATTGCACACAATCGGATCTCCAATCAATTAATCAATATCTAGTCGGACTTTTATGCGTTTTACAATTTGATGGGGTTCCTTTTTCAGAGGCCCAGGAAACTCAGCTAAAGAAGTTCAGCATAAACCCACCAGTTATTTTCAGTTTCATTCTTTCCGCCCTATTAGTGCGTTCAGTCTGCGAAAATTTCAATAATATTTCATACATTTTATGTGCAATTAATATTATTTAAATTATGTTTGCATAAGTACTACCCATGTTTACTTTATTATGACATTCGTTATAACAAGTAAACCTTGAAATGTGGTTTCTACTTAAAAAAAATTGCAGAGTTTATTGTGTTTAGAATGGAAGAAACAATAAAAAAATTGTTGAGTGTTACAGTTGCATTAGAAGAGGAACGAAGCAAGACCATCAGAGAATAATATAAAGATGGAGAACATCAAATGTTTTAACATTTAAAATAATTAATGATGAAGGTAATGGCATTTAAGATTGGTATTGATTTTTCACTTTTCGGATTTGATTATTCGCTTTGGCCCGTTCTGAATAAGTTTGTATAGTTAAAAGTTTCTAACTTCTTGGTAAGTTATGTTAGTTTAATGTCGCGAGCCTCAAAACTAAAACTGTATCATGCTACTATAAGACCGGTAGTTATGTACGGATGTGAAGCGTGGATCCTAACCAAAGCAAACGAAGACGTCCTGCAAAGATTCGAGCGAAAAATACTTAGAAAAATTTATGGCCCAACCCAGGATCCTAGTTCAGGGCAATATCAAATAAGAACAAACGCGGAGTTAGAACAATTGTACCAGGGAGATATTGTGAGAGAAGCAAAGTCACAAAGACTGAGATGGGCAGGACACATATACAGAACACCGGATGACAGAATGCTGAAAATTGCATGGCAGGAAGCACCGACGAGCAGAAGACCACCGGGAAGACCTAAAATGAGATGGAGGGATAATGTTCTATCGGATATGCGGAAGAAGGACATTGAAAATGAACAGGAAACAATGCTAGATAGAAGTCGATGGAGGCAAATTGTGCTTGCAGCCAAGACCCACATAGGGTTGTAGTAATACTTGAAGAAGAAGAAGAACAAACATTAACATTTTTAATAATTTTAGAAATGTTTTTAAAATTTACTCAATGTTCCACAGACCTATACTTTTTTATCCTTCTGAATCTATTTAACATAAACTTGGTTTATAAAAAATAAAATAATTTAAAGGTAGCATGTGTAATTCCACTCAGAAATCCTTAAATATTCAAGATTTTCCACGATTTTTTCTTAAAGTTAAAGAAAAATGTATATTTAGTAACAGTAAAGAAAAGGAAAGTGCTATTTTGTAATGTTAAGCGTGATTTTTTCAACACACTTGTAACTTTTTGGACAGTGTTTAGTGAACTTTTTTTTTAAAACTGTGTTTTTCTTCTTGTAACTCCGCCTGGGGTATCCTGATGGGTGGATTGAGTAGCTCATCAGGTGCCACTGCCGGTCCCAAGCCTGGATAAAGGAGGAGGGTTGAGTGTAAGGCTAACAACATAACCCCGTAAAAACCCATATGTTATGAAACCGCAATATATGCCTCGGAACCGGACGGATATACGACGACGAATTAAGCAACGTTCAAAGGACACGAATATCGGAACATGGAACATGTTAAGTTGGTGCAGGCCAGGCGCAGCAACTCTGGCGATCCAATGCCTCGAAAAATACAAGATGGACATAACAGCAATCCAAGAGATCAGATGGCTGGGCGCAGGAAATGTGAAAATAGGGAAATACATCATATTCTATAGTGGGCATGAGACCAGGCACGAGTTTGGTACGGGCTTTGTTATCAGAGAGAATCTCATGAACGAGGTTCTTAATTTCAGACCCGTGATCGAAAGGATATGCCTATTAAGATTTTGCAGCAGGTGGCACAACGTAACGCTGATATCCGTGCATGCACCAACGGAAGAAGCGGAAGAAGACACATAAGATGTTTTTTATGACTCCCTGGAGCAGGTGATCCGCCAAACACCAAGGCAAGATATGCTCTTGGTTTTAGGGGACTACAACGCCAAAATAGGGAAAAATCCCACAGCGCAACCTATCATAGGGCAACACAGCCTACATGACCTCTCAAACGATAACGGAAGCAGGGTAATAGACATGGCTACGGCAAATAGTCTAAACGTAAAACCTACTATGTTCCCACACAAAAAAATTCATAAACAAACGTGGATTTCCAATGATGGGCGTACTAGAAATCACATCAGACCACATTCTAGTAGACGCTAGACACAGCAGCAGTGTGATAGACGTCAGAAGCAAGAGAGGAGCAGAAGCTGAGCCGTCAATGCAAATCATCGTCAATGCAAAAGAACAAAAGAACTAATAAGGAACACCAGGTAAACATCGATAAACTAAAACGCCCAGATGTGGAAAAATTCGCAGGTAACCCTACAATAGATGCTGATACAGAAAATGTGGAAATGCTGTATAGACTACTTAAGGGAAGTATCGTAGAAACTAATGAGGAAATACTTGGGCCTAAACCTAAATAAAACCGCAAACCCTGGTTTGATGACGAATGTCAGAGCCTACAATGCCTTAAAGGCGCAGCGAGACTAGAAATGCTCCAAAACACCACAGATCAGGTGACTTCCAGATACAGAGCACTGAGGGACCGACTTGGAAAAACAATAAAGAGAAAGAAAAAACAGCAGCACAGGGAAAAAATCGTAGAACTACAAGCGAACCACCAACAGGGGGACATGAGAACTTTCTATAGGGGAATTGCAGCACAGAAGAAAGGATATCAGCAACGATCCACGATGATGTTGAATAGGGAGGACGGCACAGTAACTACATCAAAAATTTAAGTCCTTGATACATGGAAGAACTACTTCGCCGAACTTCTGAACCGACCAAACCAACAAGAACAGCGAGAGAATAATATCCATACAGCCGAAGCTAACCTGTGTGCTCCACTTCTTGAAGAGACCCATACACAGTCCCAATACACAAAAAAGGTGACAAATTGACATACAATAACTACCGTGGCATTACTCTCCTTAACAACGCCTATAAAATACTGCCAAACATCCTGTTAGATTGTATTACTCCCTACGCTGAAGAAATTGTGGGAGAATACCAATGTGGGTTCCGAGGCGGAAAGTCGACAACGGAACAGTTATTCACTATTAGGCAAATACTGGAGAAATGTTGAGAATTTAACAAGGATCTGCACAACCTGTTTATAGATTTCGAACAGGCCTACGATAGTATAATCAGGGTACGCCTCTGGGATGCTATGGAAGAACTAGAAATACCAAAGAAACTAGTACGGTTGGTCATAGTTTGTCTGAAAGGGTCGAAAAGTTGCGTCAGAATAGACGGTGACTATAGTGAAGTTTTTGCAATCAACAGGGGCTTTAAGAAAGGAGATGCTTTGTCCAATGGACCTAATCTACTTTTAGCATATGCAGATTACTTGGACATGATAGGTGGAAGCACGGTAAAGGTGAAAGAGAACTTTGTGCAGTTAGAAAAGGAGGCCAACAAGATGGGCCTGCGTATAAATGAAAACAAAACAAAAGATATGCACATCACAAGAAATGCTGCCGCAATCGCATAAAGCAAAACGTCACCATGGAGGAGTACAACTTTGAACACGCACAAGCCTTCAAGTACTTGGGTGTCATCGTAACATCAGATAATAATGTGCGAGAGGAAATCAAGCAACGAATCACCCAAAGCAATAGATGTTTATATGCACTAAAATCGATGATGATGTCCAATCTGCTATCAAGACATGCCAAGATTCTAATCCCAATGCCACTAGGTAGAACAAAACTAAGATGGCGAGATAACATCCGAAAGGACCTCTCCATCCTGGGAGTGGACCTTGGCACGTGGCAAGAGACAGCGGAAAACCGGACGAGATGGAGGCAAATAGTGGAGGCAGCCAAAACCCACCCCGAGTTGTAGTGCTACAGAGAGAGGGAGAAAGACAGAGAGTTTTTCTTCTTGTGCAGTATTTAAATACGCTTTATTCATACTTTTTCTGATAGTTTTATCGTTTAATTATTTAAAAATTCCCTATTAAAGACCAGATTGCTTTACATATTATGCATGTTTATAAATTTTTAAAAGACAAAAAATGAATTTCAACTTCCCAAAAGTTGCAAATTTCTTTTAAAAACTTGTAACCTAAACGACTAAAAGTACTAAAATCTAGTTGATTTGGAATGAAATGGTGTTTTCCATGCATAGATTATAATCGATTCAGCAAGAATGCCGAACCTAATTTCGAACAAACGCTACAAAACAAAAGCAAACGCAATAAATTCGATTCGAGATCGATATCGGAGCCCGGGATCGATTATAAATTCAACGCACAGTCGAATATAAACATTTCAGCGACTATCATTCAACCCGGGAGCATTGAATTGATACACAAAGATAAATCTCCGAAGAAAGATCAATAAAATATCGATAAGCAAATGCCAACTCCTTATAGGAGTTATTTAAAATTTGGCTTTGTGAAGTAAATGTATACGGCTCGGTAATTTTTTAGCCAGATGTAGTATCTTAGTGTGAGAACTCGGCTAGACGATCTTTAGAATTCCTTTTTTGGGCTCGACGTAGATTTGTATCTCGGTTGTTTCAAAAATGTTAATTCTCGATAATGATTTTTACGGCGACGCTAATGGGAGATACGACTCGATTATGTTCGTTTATTTTATCTCGGAAATCGTGGAAATGTTATAATTGAGACATTATTGAAATAACTTGTTGCATCATTTGGGAAATTCATTAAATATTTGCCATTAAATGTGCTCTATTAAGCAACAATTAATAAAAAAAGTTATTATAAGAAAAAAACAGGTAACTTTTACAGGTAAAAATTCAGTTTCTTTCTATATCAAAAGTCAATATAATATTAAATAAATATTTGACATTCACGCTGTAAAAATTAAAAAAAAACTGCAAGCAAAGTGCGATCTTCGACAGTAAAGTCGACCAGTTGAACAACCTGCCGACTCACGGTGTCGCTGAATTATTATTTAATCTGGTCCACACGATGGGTGCTCTATGCGCTCCTTCGATCACCCGCGCAACACCCCGCTTTCCCCCTGTCGTGCTAGAAGAAAACCGTGATTTAAGTGGCAATTTCCCTGCATTTAGTACAGCCCCAACCGCGTTATTAAGTACTAGATTGGTATCGGTTGTTTGGCGGAATTGATTTTTTACGCGGCTTTCTAGCTCTGAAGAGTCTGTTGATTTTAACTTGAGTAAAAAAAAAGTAGTGTTTGTAATAAATTTTATTTTTCAATACTTCTGACAATTATTGTGTACTATTGAAGTAGTCGTTAATTCAATTAATACGAACAGTTTTTGAAATATTCCTAAAATATATAAACTTAAAATATTAATTAAATATGTTTGTTAAACTACTAGCTTAACCCTTAGCCAGTTAATTTGCTTTACTTATATTCAGTGTGTGTTTCTTTTTGATTCGCGTGTCTATTAGCCGTTTTCGTTCTCCTCATGTTGAAGGCAATCTGATTCTCAAATTTAAAGTAGAGTAAAGAGTCAATAAACTTTTTGGTCCATAGATATAAAAGTTACTTTAATAATCTTCAATGTGCTTTCTTTATAACCCGAGCTCCTATTCCTCTTTCTTTTTCTCCTTATATTGAAAACAATATTCGTATTGTTCTGAGGCTTGAATACTGAATATCTACGGATCACGATCAATAAAATCATCGATTAAACAATAAAAAAAATGTCATAATTTTGACTGATGTGGACTAAAAAGGAAAGGAGAATCAGAAAACAAAAGTTCTCAACCTTTTCAAAAGAATCATTTCAGACGCAACAAGATAGTCGTTTCAGTAGACGTGCCCCAAACGTATCCATGTTAAATTATTTTCTTATGATCAGGAAACCCGTAACTCTCTCATAAGCAACTTTTTCACGGGCTTTCACATCCTCTTTCGTAGATCCTAATAATTCGTCCAGAGGACTGAAAACCATAATCACTCTATTATAGCAGCTAATTATGGTATAAATCTGGCATTTTTCTAAAAGTCAATACTTTCCTCTCGGCAATGCGACCTGAAGGCAAACACCAACAAATTCCTTAGTGCCACTAAATTAATAATAAATTACAAGAACAATGTTTTCCCCTGAACGTATGCAACGGCCAATCCTCTAAACGCAAGCATATATTAATTACCCAGTTAGTAAAAAAGCTTATTTTGATTTATCATTTTTTAAGTTGCCATGAAGCATATTATCGCTTGACCTCGGCCATAGAAAAGCTGCAAACGTTGTAATAGCGCTAATTAAATCATCAGAAACACACACGGATAAAGAAATCGGGTAATACACAAACAGCCTTGGATGAATGTACATAAAATAAAATAATGTAATCAGCTCTAGTCTGAGCGCGTTTGATGTTGATTGATGGAGTTTTTTTAAAAAATTGTAAAAATCTTCAACAACTACAATGAACAATAGAAACAGTGCAAGCGCTTTGAAAGAGCAAAAACTGTTTGAAGGAAAAAAAATTATAAAAACTCTTGGTGCAGCTCTTAAAATGCATTCTCGCAATAATCGGGCTCAATTAATTTAAAAGAAACAGTCATTAACCAAAAGTGGCGAAATCTACAATTAAAACCAGCTGAACCCATCAGCGCGCGATTCCAGAAATTTCACAAATCTGTCTTCAGATCAACCACCGATACCATAAACCTAATGAAAAAGGCAATGAAAAAAATCCTTACGGGTGTTTGCAGTTATAAATAAGCACGTCCAGATGGGCCATAAGCGTTTCAAATGTGCCATTAAGACGAAAACCAGGTTAATAAAGACACTTAGACGGGTTTTTCACGCGTATTTTGAGATAAGATTGTCGGGCAGAAGTGAAAAATCGCGGTCATTTTCGACATTTACAGTTCAATCCCGATATAAAGTGGTTCGGTTATGGGCTGGTGCGATGGTGATTTTATGTAAACTGTTGCAAATTCTCGAATTTAATGCAGCCCCAGATTACCGAAAGTTAATAAGAAGGTTTACATGAAGACTTCGATGGAAGTAACAATGTTAAGTGCATGTTGTAGCATTTCCCTGAACCGTTCAAGCATTGTCTGGTTTATTGACACTCAAACCATTCGTTATTAAGGCATAATGGCAGGTGACTTTAATAGATATTGAACGTATTTTATGGATACGAAGACCAAGGATTCCTGGTAAAGAAATCGAAGTCGAATGGCCAGCCAACCTGAAGCAACCACACAATAAGTCCAAACATCGATGGAATACCAATAAAGGCATAACTATTCGGGTGCAGTCTTCGCGCAATTAAAATTTGTACAATTGACCTGATTTGGCAAGAGAATGTAATGAAACCGAATTCAAATTAAGCATTTTTTAAATTCAACAGGGGCACCACATTGAACGGTCACCTGAGTGCCAAATCAGTATAAATTTGGCGATTTTGGATGTGATGGTATCAGACTTTGTTTAACAGTCAAACACACCAGCTTAAGTAAAATGGCATCACAAGCTTTGGTAAGTCAAGTTTTATTCAGATTAGGGCTTTGGATAGTTTGAGGGACTTGCAGCTAAACGCACTAGAAAGTTTTGCTAATTTCTAGTTCAGAACATCAATTGGTGAAGCCTTTTCAAGACGTACAATTTACCTAGTTGTTGTCCGAGTAGAAAATATTGAAGCTTTTTGAAATTGTCTTTTTTGTTGCTACTTTGTTTTGTTGTTCTATTTCTTGTCGCTTTGTCGTTCTTGTTTCAATGTTTGTCATTTCCCCAGTTTTTCCAATGTCTCTGCAACACGATCCAAGAATGAAAAGTTGATTTTTCACTTCTAGTTGTAAGTCAGCATTGAAAGCCTTCAACAGTGCCGATTTTTTAATCTACGTTTCAAATAATCCCACTTTGTATAAAAATTTGTGAATTCCTGTAGATCTAATGTTGCAGTAAATTCTACTGGTTCTTTTTCAAATTCGATCATTTTTTTATGCGAAAGGTAACTTTCATATTTAAAGCATTTCAAACATTCTAAACGGGCAACCTTGCACCTCAAGAAGCATCTCTTGACATGTTAGATACTTGCAAGAAAATACCAAGTGGAACAAAGACACACTGTATATTAAGTGGAGTGTTAAGATAGTAATAGGATAGAAAATATCACTAGATGGAACGAGCGCACAAAGAAATGAGTGCATGTGTTCTGATCCAAATTTATGCTAAATTCGTTTTTCTAATGATTACAAAATCTTCAATAATGCATTTAATTGGTAGATGGATCATTAAGTTTCAAGTTAAAACGCCTCACCCTCAAATTGAGAATAAAATATATAGAATTTACAAAAGAAGGAAACAAAAATACAACAAAACAACGTCTCTCGTTTACTGAGCGAAAAAGGAAATAGCAAAACAAGATAAAGAATAACGTTAATACAAAAAGCCTATACTTTACCAAGGCGCGATTTAATATGACTGAAAAACTGCAAGCCTGCAAAGGAACAATTTCAATTGAATTACAAAATACTTAGGATTTTCCTTTACATAACATAAAACATTGCAGTTCCCTCGTGGATATCTCACATATGCACAAATACAAGTCAAAAAAATCCTGTAGAAATCTAAGGAACCCAGTAGTATATTCAGCCTCAAAGCAAGTGCCGCCCTACAGCTGTTTAATCATTTTTCCAGTTCTTCTTCTCCTTGGCCACTTTGGCCATCTCCGGCTGTTTGGGAGGCCCAAATGGTGCAGTCCCAGTAGCCGCTGTGCCTTCCGCCTACTCGGTTCCTTACGCCTCGTCATACAGCGCCAACGTTGTGAATCACGCCATTGCCGCCCCCGTTGCCGCCCCAGTTGTTGCTGCGCGCGTAGCCGCCCCACTAGCTCCAGTTGTAGCCAGAGCCGCCCCCCTAGTGGCCCCAGCTGCTCCTTTAGTCGCTCCAGCTGCTCCCTACCTGGCGTCTCCTTATGCTGCAGCTGCTCCTTATGTGGCGTCACCTTATCTGGCTTCCCCATACGCATCTGCCCCTTATGTGGCTTCGCCATACGCAGCCGCCCCTTATGTGGCTTCTCCATACGCAGCCGCCCCTTATGTGGCTTCACCGTACGCAGCCGCCCCTTTGATCGCCGCCAAGTAATCGTCAGTGGGTGGATGGTTTAGTAGGCTTTGTTATGTGTGCCGCCCAGTTTGATATGTAAATATGTAAATAAGGTCTGTGTATGTAATAGAATTGGTAAAAATGCATTTGCAGAGTTTTTATTTTATTTTGTTGCTTTGAAGGCAACTGCCAGAGAGGGTCATGAGTGATTTCACATTTGTTCCTGCTTTTGATTGAAACTGGTCCAATTTTCTCGGCTTTCGGTCGTTTAAGAGTAAAAATTCTCAGTATTAGAACATTTTCATGCATTGGTTATACAGAGTGATTGAAAATGGGCGTATTTCTCAATCATTCTTCTGGGGGTTCTGTATAAAGTTCCGGGGAGTATAAAAAAAATTGTCTCGAATTTGTCTTCCAGGCCTACATCCAGCAATTTTTTTGAATGCAAAAAAAAGTGGGAGTTTAAGTTTGTCAAACAATGTCCTACAACACTCTACAAATGTCTTCAAGCTCTATTAATATTTGAATCCAGAATCAAACCGATCCTCTTCTTCTTCTTCTTCCTCTTATATTAGGATTATATCCTGTTTTTCATCAACATCATAGCTTCAGTTGTGACTCTACACTCCAGCTTTGATACTAGCGGGTTGGTGGTCGTCCCGGGGGTCTTTTTGAACGTGGTACTCCCTCTCTGGCAATTTTTGGCAGTCTGGTGTTGCCCATCCTGTCAACGTGGTCTCTCCACTCTCGTCTCCTGTTGCGGAACCATCTCACGACGTCTTGGATATCGCACTTAGTTCTTATGTCGTCGCTTCTTACATGGTCCAATAGGCTACATCCCACCATAGCTCTTAGTGTTCTCATTTCAGTTGTTTTTATAAGCCGTTTGGTTAGGGCATTTTCCCCTCTGGTTTCGACTACATTCGTCATCACAGGTCTAACACAGGTTTTGTATATTCTGGCTTTGCTCTCCACAGACATATATTTATTTCCCCATATTATGTCTCTCAAATATCCCGATATCAAGGCTGCTTTTGTTGTCTGCGCTCTCACTTCTTCTTTTAGGTCTCTACTACTTGCAATGCTGACCCCAAGGTATTTGAACTGCATAACCTGTTCGACGCTCTTGTTGTAGATGGCAAGCTTGCATCTGCGCGGTTCCCTTGACACCGTGAGAGACTGTGTCTTGGTTGTGGATATTTGCATGCTAAACCTGGACGCCATCCGTACAAACTTATAAAGAAGCCTTTGCAAGTTGTCCTCATCTTCGGCGATTAGCACGGCGTCGTCGGCATAGCATATCACTTTTATTTCCTCATTACCCATTCGATACCCTCTGCCAACCTTCTTGACTTCTGTAATAATTTCGTCCATTATGATGTTAAATAATGCAGGACTTAAGCTGTCTCCCTGCCTTATTCCAGTTGATATGGGTACTTTCTCAGATAGTTTGCCTGCAACTTTTATGTAAGTGTGGTTGTCTGTGTTGAGTTCCGCAATAATTGTTATTATGTTGCGGTTAATATTTCTCTTCTGCAAAAGCGGCACGACGTCGGATAGTCTTACTCTATCGAAAGCCTGAGTCAGATCAACAAAGCACATGAAAGCTGGTTTATTAAATTCTATAGCTTTTTGGGTTATTTGCCGGATGGTGAATATTGCATCAATAGTGGAGCTGTTCCTTCTGAATCCCTGTTGTTCTTCGCATGTTCCAGAAGCTGCTACTTCTTCCTCAAAGATCTTCGTAAGGAGTTTTGAGATTGCACTTAGGAGGCCAATTCCTCTGTAGTTAGTTAAGTCAGTTAAACCGATCCTAATGTAACGAAATAAATTGATGAAAAGCCTGAAGCTAAAGATCTTAAAGAATCTACTGTTCAGACGAAGGCCATCAGAGACTCTATTGTGAGAGAATTCTCTATTGAAGGAAGAAATGTTGGAAGAGTTATGAACGTGCCAGCAGATTATGTTAATTATGGAAAAACTGGCAGAAAAACACCAAAACCGTACGAGGTTCAATATCTAAAACATGAAAAGTTTTCTGATCAAAAGCGTTGAGAAAGCCTGAGAATTTGAACATTTGATTTGCCCTGAATTAAGATTAATCGTGTGGAAGAATGTCCGGAGTTATACACGACAAAGATGCTGAAAAGCCTTAATTGAAAATGCTCCCATAACCGATAAATAACTCACAAATGCCAGTATGCCACTGGTACTTTATTTGCCTTCAATTGGTTGCGTCAATCCACCTAATCCACTTTTACCGATTTCAGTATCCCATACAGATAAATTCAAAGGCCATTAACATAATATTAAAATGGTTGGACAATACAGAAACCGCCTTCGTAAGCGATAAACGTACAAAACCGACTAAAACAGTTAGAAATTCTTATGCTAATTCGGAACATCGAGATTATTTATTTCGAAAATAGAAACCTTAAACGTTTATTAATGTAATAAAAAAGTAAAACAAATATACGTTTCACAATTCTCATTGGGGCCCATAAAGTATCCGCTCTTTAAATGGCAGATTCTATATAAATTCTCATTAGTAAAATCATAATGTAAATCGTCGACCTCCCGATGGGCGAAATCTGTAAAACTACACCGTATTTCCATACGGAATGTATCATCTTCGTGAAGTACTTTTTGGTACCTTCGGGTAACCACCCTGTAATTATATTAAAGTGCACATAAGGCCGTATATCATTCGAACAAGTGTGAGAATCAGTATCGAAGCCGATAAATACCAAGGTTGATAATCTGCGCCTATAATTACACTACAACTGAATGTCATTTCAGGTAAACTAAAGTTTGATCTCGATCGTGATGATTCTAATAAACAATGGGAAATGTTAGGCGAAGAGGAAAAAGGGGACATTCTACGAATGAAATTGATTCCTAATGAAATTTTCGTGGTTTTCTGCCTGAAGAATCAGCTTCCACACTTTAGGATTGTGAGCTCAACCACTCAAGGATCTTGCCAAATTTAATAAAGCCCAATTTTCCGGGAAAGCTGCACAGTGTTTTCCTCTTCCTCCAACTCTCAGCTCATGGGGAATGTCCCCAGCAAAACGGTGAATTGGGAAATACTTTAAGTACTTTCGGACTACTTAACATTCAATTGTCTTATTGCCAATTGCCAGTTTTAATGAGTCTAATCCTTCATTGCGTGGCTATCATTATTTTCCCCAAGATGTCACGATACCATCTGCCCATTACCGCAAAGGTTAGCATGAATGCGACCGGGCAAATTAACACTCGTTTTGATTAAGCATTTCAACAAAACCTCTTTGACAATGCTCTATTGAGAGCGATATAGTAAGACCAAACCGAAACAATTAATTTACTCAACGGTTGAAGGCTTTCACGACCGATCTTTCCTGAAGTGTAAAACTGATTTGCACGCTTAAAAGTAGTGGTTTATTGGCATTTTTATGCGACGTTTCGCTTACATTTGGTTTGGAGGTGTTGAAAATTCGTTTCTCGATTACGCGTTGCTCGAGCAGACAGCTAACAAGTGAAGCGCGTAAGATAATTACAGTTTTTCTTTTCATGCAACCAGGAAAATTAACATAAGTTTTAGCCTTTTTCTGGCGGGCAATTAATTTACAATTCCCCGGATTAAATTGCCAATTTTGCCTTGACCATTGGCGAAAAAGGCACTCACGAAACTGCTACCGTACGCCTTTTGACCATCTCGTGCCTGAACACAATCCATTATTAAATGGCCTTAGGCTGTTCGCACATTGCGGTAGCGATTTTCAATTAGATGTATTATTAAGCCCACGTCACACTCGCAATTTATGGATCTCGCCAGATCGCGCACTTATTTTTCGCATATTTTTCAACTCCAACTAACAATGGCCCCAGATAGATCTATACCGCATTCTTGCCTGGACTACCGTTTTACAACTATTGTACCATTGATGGTACTGCGACTGCTTGATCGGGTTCTAATTGAATTCAACCGGTTTTTCCAAGCAAATTGTTGCCTCAAAATTCAATGAATCCGCTACACAAAAGGCTGTTATGCTTAGGCAGTTGTCACATAAAAATTGTGGTTTTTATATGTGATAAGAATGGTTCTCTTGACACGGTGCTTGAAGATGGCCAGGAAATTGCTGATAGATTTTACAACGCCGTTCTATCTGGTCATGCAGCAGGTCTGAAGCCCGGATAAAGGAGGAGGGTGGAGCGGAGGGCTGACAAAGTCCCCTCGTAAAAAAATAACATTGTAATGAGAATAATATTTAAGCCTCGGATAAGGACTGGAACAATTTGGAAGGGACCATTTTCGGGACAGCTGAAAGAGTCCTGGGAAATAGAAAAATAAATAAAAGTGGTTTGATCAAGAGTGCCGAGAGGAACTACAATTAAAACAGGTTGCAAGAAATACAATGATGTAAGAGACCACGGATGAGAATCTGGAAAGATACGAGCGCCTCCGCGGAGAGTCTAAGAAACTCCTGAGAAAGGAAAAACGTGATCAAGAACCCCAGAAGTCTGAAACAATGGAAAGAAAGCTGATAAAGCAGCAGCAGAGAGTTTTATGGAATAATTTCCGAGGACAAAAAAGATTAAGAAGGAGAATGGGGGCCTGAAGAGAATATTTTAATGGCCTGCTCAACCTAAACCAAAGCGCAAATCAAGGTGAATATCTGTATCAGACTGCAGACTTGCCAGTGGAAGAGCCAACGCTAGAGGAAACATTTCAAGCGGTCGACAAATGAAAAAACGCAAAGGCACCAGGCTCTGACACCATACCAGTAGAACTCCTCAAGTATGGAGGAACCCTACTGCACAAACAACTGCACAGTCTTATTTTTCTCATATGGAATGAGCAAAAAATTCCAATCAAATGGGGAGAGAGTATAACAATGCCCATCCACAAAAGGGGAGACAGAATGAGATGTTCATACCCCAGAGGAATCTCCCTACCTAAGAAATGTAGTCAAGTCTCGGCTTCTCAAACGAGCATCAAAAACCAAAGCGTACAAAACCGTTTTCAGGCCGATACTCACACATGGATGTGAAACTTGGACAACCAGAAAAGCCAACGAGGAGAAGCTCAGAAGATTCGAAAGGAAGGTGCTCAGAAAAATATTCGAACACTTCCTTGAGTCAACAACAAACAAACAATGGATTGTACAGCACCCTGATGTTGTGCAAGAGATCAAGTCAGCACCTAAGACTCCCAAACGACAGTCTCACCCAACTAGCTTAACGGGAAAAATCAACGACCGGAAAGAGAACACCAGGTAGACCACGTATGCGATGGAGGAATAACATTAAAGCGCACATGACGGCCATGGGAATACCATAGCACCCTGGCGTAATGCTGGACCAGGATTGCAGGGCTCATAGATGAAAAAGAAGATTGGATCTGCTAGAAAAATCACCGACGTTTGAAAAAACCAACCAATCAAGAAAGTTGCCAACTAACTTTAGTTAAATAGAGTAGCAGAGAAAGCGGAATTGCTCTTCAAACTCGGAACGATTTTGCTGATGATACAATGTTGTCTGCATCAGAAAATAATATCCGGAAGCAGCAAGACAGAATGAATGATGGGCTTATACTCAATACACGAATGGATCTGTATTAATGAGTGTCACATCAATGTCGCAAAGTGAATCTGCTGCAGGTAAGTAGATCTAAACATAAATATTTACTCGATTTAAGCACTTGGGTGTCACTCTTGTGCAGGACGGAAATATCAAGCCCACTTCCTACTTTTTTCTTTGCATTATTAATATGTTTTATATCTCTTTGTCTAACGGTCAAGTTTGGACACCTTTCAGGAAAAAATACTGCGCAATAATGCTCTCGACCTACAATAGCCATACTTTTACCTCAGTTTCAAGAAAAAATCATCTATTAACTTTAGCTATCGCTATTAATTTTCCACTGTGAAATGGGCAAATCCTTTTTGCATACGACACTATTCCGTCGTCGTAAATCTACACTAAATACCACGAGCGTTTTATCTTCTGAAATAAATCATACAGACATAGAAGCGTCCACGGGAGCTCTATATAAACTTCCATCATACGCAGTATTGCCATTAATATGACTTCCTGACAATATAATGCTCGCGACGTATAAATAATCGCGGAACGCGTATAGTTCTTATGATATTTAAGACCGTAGATATATTCAGTTGAGACCACCGTGGTTGTCATATTACTTCTTGTCTTAGATTCTTCGGCTTTGCGGCTGAAAGTGATTTAGAGCGGTTAAGCAGTTGCAGATATTGAGCTAAAACCACCCCTTAAAAGGGGTTAGTGGATCAATTTCAACATTGGCAACATTCTCACGATCTAATTCGACTGATTCAAACTGACAGCAAATTAACAAAGATGAAGCGAATCCTTCGCCAAAGTCATCTTCTCTTGATTACGAAACGCTATAATTATCCCAGATCTTCATTGTTGGTTAGTTAGTAATCTATTCTCGGCTAGGAAAGCTCTCTTTATTTCTGCAGTTATGGTTTGCGCCCACTAAGTCTAATAACGTTCCTATTGTGGGCGATATTTACAATTTCCTGTGTGTGGTGTGTCTTCTTCGGCTCCGAAGAAGAACGGATTGATTTAATTTTTCGATTTTCTTCTTATGGATCACGTTCAGAGGCGGACGAAGGAGTGGAAGATATAAATTTCGTCGACGATTGTGTTATGTAGCTTTTGACAAGGCAGTGGTCGGGTGACTAACTTTATAAAAATCTTTTGAATCGATGAAGAAAAAAGTGTAGAAGGAAGTATCACTTTTTCCATCTCATGTATACCTGAATATAAATATGAAAAAACCGATTAGAGAATTGAAGAAACGGCATTGTTTCCATTGTGTTCCAAGTGTACTTAGAAGATTTTCATACACATTTTTATATACTAACATATTTGCGTTCTAAACCTATTTCGTTATGTGCTATTAACCAGTGGAAAAATTATAAAATTAAGATTAAGGTCATATTAAACCTTCCGCAAATTTGTAAACAGTTTAATCCTTTGTCAATTTAAATAAAATCACAATTCTTCTTCAAATAAAATAAATGGAAAACATTTAAACGAATCCAATTCATGCTATCCGGAAAATTGCTGGAAAGGCTATAGAATACAACAAAACAGCATATACATGTGTTTTATATATCTTACAAAAGCATTTGACCGAGTAAGACGCGCAGACTACCCATGCAAACTGAAATAAGACAAAGCGATAGCAGAGATGACATCCTGGACATATTCCTGTACAAAAACGCAGGAAGACTGTCCAGCCACGAAGTACTTCAGGAACTGTCGTGATACCACTTGCCGATTCTCCTGCAAATTGGGCCAAACCAAGTCAATGGTATTACTGCGACTAAAAGGATCACCAACTGGCAGACTTTCCAGCAGATATTGGAAAGCTCCAACAGAATCCCTCAGCCCACAAGGGAGGACGACCTGGACCAGGCAGTCGAAAGGATCACCAGGGAAATCAAGAACGCCCTGGCAGCCTCAACAAGTCAATCCGTTGTACCGGTCAACCACACGAACCAAATACCCCCCAGGTTAAAAGCCAAAATCAGGGAGAAAAACCGGATACGACACAGAGCCATGCGAACACAACATCCATACCTAAAAAGACAAGTCAACCGCCTCCAGGCTGCGATCCAGGAAGACATGAAGGAAGTTCGATCGCAGCACGGGGATACTCGCATGGACGAAATAGAGGCTGACGAGTCAAACCAAGAGCTTTGGAAACTGGCCAGGAACCTCAATACAGGACAAAGGCAACCATTACCACCCATCCAAGAAAACAGAATCACCACTGTGGACCCCAAAGAAAAAGTGGAGCTCTCTGCCAACCATCTAGAGCTCCAATGCAGAGTAAACCTGGTTGATCACCCAGAGCAATAAGAGGAAGTGGAAAAGATAGTGGCCGCCCAATTCAAAAACTGGCAGGCCACACGAGTCATAAAAATCACCAGAGAGATAATCCAGGACATTATCAAGGGGACAAAGAAGAAGAAGAAGAAAGAAAGGGGGGGTCCCACCTCCCACGTACCACTCCCAGACCCTGAAGGGATCTGAAAGTGCCCCCGAAAGGATTTGATAGGTATGTTATTGGGACTTGTCGGCAAGAATTGAGGGAGTTATGTGTGTATTGAATTGAGTTTCTTTATTTATTTATTTCCTAAGTTACAACTAATTTGCCGACTTGCTTCCAGCAACTGTGCAATTGGGTTAGAGGTAGGGTCCACCTAATTGTGGGTTTCCCCAGGAGGTAAGGGGACAAAGAAGAAAAAGGCCCCTGGACATGATGAAATATCAAATGAGGTCCTCAAGAAACTACCAGAAACAACAATTGAGAACCTCACCACAATGGCAAATGCAATCTGAGCCCTTCAGTACTTCCCGACCACCTGGAAGAAGGCAATAGTAGTACTGGTTCCCAAAAAGAGAGCAAACAGGAAGCTGCTTAAGTCCTACAGGCCCATCAGTATATTACCAATGATGGGCAAAGTTATGGAGAGACAAGAAATAGAGGACAAGAAAGACAAGAAAGAAATAAATACAGGGCAATAGAGGACAGGAAAGTTCTGCTGGATGAGCAACATAGATTCAGCCCGGTCAGGGCACTAACCCACTGACAGCCCGGCTGACAACGAAGTTTCAGCAGAGGTTCAACCACCGAAGCGGTATAGGAGCCGTCTTCCTAGACATGTCAAAGCCGTTTCACAAAATTTGGCACCAGCCCTGATAGCCAAGATGATCACAGCAGGCTTTCCGGGGTACCAAACTAAGCTCGTCAGCTGCTACTTATCTGGACGCAGCTTCTAGGTCAAAATCGAGAACCAGCTCTCAACTAGCAGACCGATGATGTCAGGAGTTCCGCAGAGATTAGTGCTGGACCCTTCCCTCTTCAACATATATATGATAGACTTCCCAACCACCTCAAATACAGAGTGCTACATCTACGCAGATGATGTAGCACTCACTGCCGCTGGAACTGGCCCTAGAATGAAAACAATACTCCAAAGGCATCTCGGCCAGGTACAGAAATGGGGCAGGAAATGGAAAACGGAGTTCAACCCGGTGAAGACGCAGGCAATCCTCTTCACCAGATGCTCCAAGACTCCGCCAGGCCTGCTAGAGCTTGCAGGACAGCGGCTACCCTGGAGGTCCAAGATAACCTATCTTGGATTTATCTATGACAAGCGACTAGTATGGCACGACCAAATAGCAGCCACAACAGCCAATGCAAGATTCCTGCTCCAGGCCTACTATCCTCTGCTGACTGGTAAGCTCTTCCTGCGAACAAAGGTTAGCGCTTACAACCATCTAATGCGCCCGGTGCTGATCTACGGATCTCCTGCATGGTCCACGGCCTGCACCACCCAAAAAAATAAACTGGCGGTGATGCAGAACAGCATACTAAGGATAGCAACCAAGGCCCCGTACTTTGTCAGAAATTCCACCCTGCAAAGAGACCTGAAAACAGAAGACCTGCCGGACCATATCCGTAGCTTAACATCAAAGTTCCTGGATAGGAGCCGGCAAAGCAAGAATCCCACAGTCCGGGTTTCTTGCACAAGGAAATTCCCCTGTGACCGCAGACTTCTCTCTGCGGACACAGTCTAAGAAGAAGACGTGGACCACACGCGATGACCAATTCCTGCACCACATCGAGGACCATGGACTAGCTATAAGTTAGTTTATAGGAAACAAGAGAGACTGTTTAGGTTTAGGTTAAGTTAAGGTAGAATAAGGTAGATTAAGACAAAAAGGATTATCCGCACAGCAGAGATGAGGTCTCTAAGATCCATAGCAGGCTACACACTAAGGGACCACAAAAGAAGCGAAGACAGCCGCGAACTTTGAGATGTCCAAGACATAGTTTCATGGTCCCGAAACAGACGACCCCAATGGAGAGATCATGTTGAACGGAAGGACGACAACAGATTGCCGAATATTGAAAGAGATGGTCTCCCAAGAACCACCTGGACGTCCACCCATACGTTGTCATGAAAGCTGAAATTCGTTGTCCCAGATACAACTCTAAGAAAGTAGAGAACAAGGCAGATGCCTTATAAAAAGGAAGAAGAAAAACCAAATCTGGGACTTTTGTGTAAGAAGAATAACTTTTGTCAGCTTCAGATTTTGGACCAAAAGTGACACAAATAATTAAACCGCATGCAGTTAAACAGAAAAAATTGGTTTCTTCAAAAAATTACTAGTTCATTTTGCTTGAAAACGCTAATTAAGAGCTCTCAATAACATATTAAAGGAGAAAACAGGTCTAGGAGCACAAATTTAAATATTTGTATAAAGCGTAGTTAGAAGCTTCTCATATTCATTATCATATTTGAGTTCTAACGCAATTTTGTTATGTGCTTTTAACCCGTGGAAAAAATATAAAATTAAAATTTAATTAAACTTCATGGAAAATTATAAACAGGTCGAACAGAATCGAATGTATGTAAACAATTAAAGAGTATTATTGGAAGTGCAATAATGAGAAGTTAATTACAAAAGCTACAGTTGAAGAAATGAAGTAGTTTTTATAACTGCACTTGGAAATGCGTCTTTCAAATGTTTGAAGCAGTTTAAAAAGTATTTCTGTAGATATTGTGCTAGAATTTGAACAAACGAACCCAAAAAGCACAAAAAACTAAAATTAGTAAGAGGAATAACTTGCAATGCAATTTATAGAGACATTTTATTAAAAGACGAATGTCTTGTCAGTTGCAGATTTTGGATCAAAAGTGACAAAAATAAATAAGAAATAAGTTAAACCTTAATTGGGTTAAACAAAAATTTGGTTTCTTTAAAAAACAACTGATTGATTTTGTATGGAAACGCGAACTAAACGCCCTCAATAACATATCAAGTAGAAAGCAGGTTTAGAATCTTAGTTCTTTTTGCTGGAACAGAAACATACAAAATTTGCTTCTAAAATAGGTACCCTGAATGAGCAGACAAGTACCTGCCGCTTCTGGAATACCATAGATGAGCAAACAAAACAGCCAATTTCTTCATTCCAGAGTTTATCCCTAACTTTTTAAAATATATCCGCATTTTTTTTAACAGTTTTTGCCGAATTTAAAAATACGTTTTACATCCTAATATTTTCAGTTTTATAAATGCAGGTTTTATAAATGGAGACTAACACCAAACGCCTTAAAAAAACCAACTTCTGCTCACAAACCACAGACTCAACGCTGATTCCCCTACAATAACTGCAGACGGCCAAACGACACAACCAAAAAACGACGCAAAATACCTTGGAATCACAATCGACCACAAACTTAAATTCACTAAACACATACGAAACATCAGGGCAGAAACAATAAAGAGAACAAAACACTTGCGATCACTAACCTACAAAGACAGAGGAATTAGCACAAACACCGCCACCAAAATATATAAAGCTATTTGTAGACCCTTGCTAGACTATGGACATATACTCATGACCAACGGAACAGAAAGGACAAAACGTTATACACAAACAACAGAACAAATTGCACTAAGACTAATAACACGAATAAGACACCCCCAAAACCCACTACACAACCCCCCCACCCAACTACTATACGAACGCACAAACATGACAAAGATCTCGGAAAGACTCATACAGCTACAGACAAAATGGACAAACAACCCCTACAACTGGACCATACTGAATCCCCTTTGTCTTACAAGACCAACCAGACAATCCCGCTTCCGTTTCCCTACATTAACGCTACTCGAACACTTACAAACGCAACGGACTAGTGGACAATAAAATAATTTCTTCTTGCCACTGAAACCTTATTTATTTAATAGTATTGTTAACCTAGAATGGGAGAATTTTCATATTTGTTTTTTATTTAGATTGGGACTGCATGTATTGAACAAGGGCAGAAATACCGATAGGTCGATAGCCTTTTTCAGAAATAAAGATGTTTACTACTACTATTGTTAACCTAGAATAGGAGAATTTTCATATTTGTTTTTTATCTAGATTAAGACTTCATGTATTAAACAAGGGCAGAAAGACCGATAGGTCGATAGCCTTTTTTAGAAATAAAGATGTTTACTACTACTATTTTCAGTTTAATGCTCCTTAATTTAATTTAAATGCAATTAAAAAGTTGCAAAATTTTGAACGTTATAATTAAACTATGGCTCTAAATTCTCGAGCTTCTAACATTTAGAATTTAGGCACACAATATTAAAAAACTAAGATTTGTAGAAATAATGGATTGCTCTTTACATAAGAGAAATTTTAGGAAACAATTGAAACAGAAAAGATGTTGCAAAGAAGTAAACTCAAAATTTCCAGTTATTTGCGCCTTGAATAGATGTAGCAAAAACCATGGGGAAAACATTTAATTCAAAATAAGATACCGAAGATGCAAGGCTTGGATAATACTGGCGACTTCGTGTGAAATACGTCGAAATGTGTCCAACTCCAAGCTAAAAGCATTACAAAATTGTACAATGAAAACAAATGCTGAAAACTAAAGTTTAAAAAATAATATTCAAATTTTTATAAGCCTGTATACAGTTTCTTAACCCACTGCCCGTATAATCTTGTAAGATTTTCAAGCAAACATTCAATTAATCTACCTGCAGGACATAGGTATAGCTGGTTTTATCAAATATCCATCGGCCAATCAAGCATCAATTTGAGCTTTAATGTCTAATAAATCCCAATACATTATATTGTCTTAAAGCGATTTAAGCAAACACATATCTACACCCGAAATCTTTCGTTGATTTATCGTCATAATTCGAAACGATGGGTTTTACGGTTTCAAGTTCCATTTAGTTAAAAACAGTTGTGACATTTGTGGTTCGGAATATTTATAACCGATCGCCCCCTGATGACCGTGTGCGCAGTCTTGTTTTCTTTTCGTAGATTGTTTGTTGTTCCAAATAAACTTTCCGACGTTTAATTGGTAATAAAGCTAGTTTATTCGTGGAAATAAGGATTCATTTTCATTTTAAACGAGGCATTTTTTGTATTAATTGGATATTTTGAATTTTGAAGATTTTGATGTTTATTGACTATTTTTTTAAATGGACCGTTTACAGCTCAAGAAATATTTGATGCCACCGTTGTCGAGAAAAGCTTAAACACACTAGCTATTTAGTGTTATTATGCTCAAAAACATTTTTATCAACGGAAAAATTAAACGTTTACTCTACACAGTTCTTTAGTAAAGGAACATGCCAAAATCCGGGGTGGAGGACAATAAGATGTGTAATTAAGAAGACTCGAAACGATAAAATTGCTTAACCATGTGCATGTGAATAATCAGTCAAAGCTCAGATTTGATCCAAGTTTCGGTTAGGCGATTTTTTTTTGTTTTATTAAAACTGGTCATTACTGACCAACCATTAATTTAAATCTGATAATTTTTACATAATTATTGAGTCAAGGAGTCAATGCACAAATGCGTCACCGAGTCAATGGAGCTTTCTTGTTAGCCCTGTCATGCGACGAGTTCAAAGGGTTTGGTCCTTTTGAGGCGTCTTGAAATCTGGTTGTTGCCAAGTAATTTCAGTGCTTCTGGATTTTCGAGCTGAATGAGACGATTTTTGTGTTTTGATGCAATCTGTTTTATGACCTCTTCAACCAGAGGTACACCAAGGTCACGATGAAGATCGCTGTTGCGTACGTACCAAGGAGCGTTTGTAATAGTTCGTAGTAGGTACTTTGTTCTGGAAGCTCTTACACATCCCCACAGTTGAATGCCATACATCCAAATAGGTTTAAGAATTTGCTTGTAAACTACTGCCATGATTTTGTAGATGGAAGTGCGTGGTTTTCGTCCAAGTATCCGGTAGAGCTGTCTGAAGCGGATCTGCAGGTCTGCAAGTATGATTTTGGTGTGCTCGGTGTAGTTCACATGTACTGCCTTCTGATCGATGAGTTTTATCCGCCATCTCTTCGTCCAATTTTCGTTCAAGACATTGGATATTTGTAGAAGCAACGTAGATTCTTCACCAGTTTTAGCAGTGCCATCCGCGAATGTTGCCGTTACGACGTTTGTTGTTTGCGGTAGGTCACTAGTGAACAGAAGATATAGAATTCGGCTCAGTACGCTTCCCTGAGGGACTCCAGCTGGAATATCTTTGAAGTCCGAATTATGTGATTCGTGATTCACGCGGAACATTCTGTCTGTTATGTAAGATTCTAACAAATTGACGAATTGCACTGGCAAGAATTTGTCAAGTTTCCAGAGTAAGCCTACATGCCAGACTTTATCGAATGCTTGGGCTACATCCAGAAAGATCACTGCTCACACCTCTTCTCCTTCCAGAGCTTTTTTTATGATGTTGATCAGACGATGAACG
Source organism: Dendroctonus valens (assembly GCA_024550625.1). Lineage (NCBI taxonomy): Eukaryota > Metazoa > Arthropoda > Insecta > Coleoptera > Curculionidae > Dendroctonus > Dendroctonus valens. Next base: position 1,130,920 of record JAJTJO010000010.1, read on the forward strand.
TGTTCTATTGTTGAATGCCTCTGCCTAAATCCAAACTGATGATTCGGTAGTAGTTCTTTTCTTCGATAATTGGTTTCAATCTTTTGAGGAATATTTTTTCAAACCGTTTTGACATGATAGGCAGCAAGGAAATCGGTCTGTAGGATTTCATTTCTGCAGCTTTTTTTTTCAGGTTTCAAAATCATTATCATCTCTGCGATTTTCCAATGAGCCAAGACATGCAGCAGTTCAAATGTTGCGTTGACCAACAGTAGTAACATGTTTAGTCCTTTCATAGGTAACTTCTTTAACACTCGTCCAGTGATGAGATCGTACCCTGGTGCATTTTTCGGATCGAGGTTGTATTTGAGCTCTCGTTTAAGCTCTTTTGAGGTAACTTTTTTTATTGTTTTGTGCCAATTATTTTCTATTTGTGGAAGGCACTCATTTGAGTCCATTGTCGCTTCATTCGGAGTGAAGATATTTTGCAGGTGAGTAGCGAAAGTATAAGCCTTTTCCTGATCAGTTTTGGCATATTCGTTGTCTTCTTTCAGGGTTGGTGGTACATGAGTGATTTTCCTTCTCAGTTTTTCCGTAGAGAGTAGTTTGCACTTTTATCCGCTGTTACATTTTCCAAAAACGAGTTTACAGAATTTTCTTTTAGTTACTGGATCAGTCTCTTAATTTTTTTAGATTCGAAGTTTAACTTGGTATTTATCGCAGGATTTCTGGTTGGTTGCCAAGTTCGTCTAAGTCTCCTCTTATTTTTAACCAGATTCCTCACTTCCATCGGGTTGTTAAATCCGGGGGTTTTATGGGCGACTCTTTTGGTGTTGGTCCGGAGCGTATTAGCACTGTCTTCTTCTTCTGCTTGTTCAATAGCTTTTATCAATTTTCCTTCGTTGCTGTTTAAGAATTCGCAATTCTGTCTTCGACGTCTAAGTAATGACAATCTGTTAAAACTCTGTCGGTGCCGAATTTAACTCTGTTTCTCTGCACAAGACGAATTGTAGAAGTTTGTGCAAGTTCTCTAAACGTATAAATATATATTTTATTTATATCATGTTTATATCTTGATTTACTGGGTGAGGTTTTACAGTCATAAAACGCAGTGGAAGTTCAGATCCACAATTTGCCATGTTCATTTATGTGCACATTTTCCGAGTCTCTTGAATTTTAAACGTTCCTCGGTGCTCTGGTTTTAGAGCTTTTTATTTTCAATCCTGGAATACATAGTCTGGCTCCCACAACATTTTCTTTGCCACTAAAATTAGGGAGTTTGAAGAAAAATCAGCTAACGCTCAGATTTGATCCAAAACATGTTTATGCATATATGGACAGAAAAACACGATTTTTTTTAATGTTAAACACGATTTCCGCGTGTCATAAGTAGGTAATGGAAGCTTGTACAACCTCAGTAATTGATATAAGATTTGAACCTTATTCTGTTTTCGTTTAGTTGTAGCTGTTGCAGATGGCTACTAGCTTACAACCACTACTATTATGATTCCAAAGTACATTATTTTGTGTGCACCCTGAAGTTGGTATGTTTGTAGCAAAGTGGTCAAATATGAAATGTGGCCTAGTTCATATTTATGGGCAAGTGCCAAGCTTTGTTTACGCTGTGCAAAAGTTTTGCGTCTCTCCTAGCTCTGATTTTAAAGGTAATTTTTTTCTGAGTTCATATTCTTTGCTTACAGAACATTGTGTACAGCCTAAACTACGGAAGCTCGTGATAAATCAATCGCTACTAAGATTTTACGCCAATTGTATCGGCTTGAAAATCTGATTTTATTAAACCCTGAAGAATAATTCAAACTGGCTGCTTGAGCTGCTTTCGGAGTTGTTACTCATTCCTTTTGGCTATTTAAGAATTCTCAATTTTCCTGAAACTTCAAATTTCAATGATTACGAAAAATCAGTTGATGCTCAGATTTGATCGAAATTCTGCCCACCTGTAAATCTGCCTTTTTTTTTCACACTACACGCGTCCGATTGGTCAAAAGTAGTGGTAGTTTTAATAGTTCTGTTGGTTGATAGTCGATATTTCACAGTACTTTGCAACGTAAAGAAGTAATGCTCATAAATGAAGGTTAAATAAGGGGTGTTTAGCTTAATTCTATATATTTTTTGAGGGGTATTTTTTGTAGACTCTGCAGGACTTCCAATTAACTACTTGTCTGGATTTCGAAGAAGTTAATTATCCTTTGTGAGTAGTGCAAATTTAAAATATTTCCTTTGAAGCATAAACTAAATAATCATATAGCGAATCACTCAACGTTCAAATTTGACCCACACTTTGTCTGCATTTAGATGTGTGTTTTACTTATCCCAAGTAACTTTTACAAGTCACTATAAGTATTTTCTTAGTGGATAGCCGCGAATTTACTGCCTTTGCGGCCAAATATTGAACACTTGTGAAGAATCAGTCGAAGCTCAGATTTGACCTCAATTCTGTCTACTTGTGGACGTAATTTTTTGTACACTCTGTAGGAGTTCGAGTGTGTTTATTGCTGCTTCCAGAAGATCTGGTTTTCCTTCTGACTGTGTGACAATTAACAATATCTCATATGCAGCCCAAGTTATCGATGCTTATGAAAAATGGGTCAATGCTCTGATTTGATCAAAATTTTAACTATAACTACGTGTGTTATTTGTTTATGCGTCAACGCAATTAGATTAAATTTTTTGGACAGTTTTATAGCTGTTAATGTTTCGTGATGGATATACAATGCTTCACAATCACAACAAGTTTTTTGGAGCGTTTATTACGATTTCCTGTAAATGCTCAGATTTCGTTGGTGTTTTACTGCGTTTATATGTATTTTGTTTGTAAAAACACGTCACTTTCGGCGCTGATTTTTAAAATACCACCTACTCTTAGCGGATTTGCTAGAATGTACTGTCGTTGCATACTAGATGTTGGGACGCTTCTGAAGAATCAATCAAGGCTCAGATTTGACCACAATTCTTTGTACTTACAGATGTGTGTTTTCAGTACACTCTGTAAAAACTTGAACTTGCGAATTGTTCTGGTTTCAAGGGTGTTCACTTTTTCCTTCTAATGTGCTCAGATCCGAAAAAAGTTGCTTGTATGTAGGTTTATCTTTTGTTTACTCCATGTAAAAAAAGGTTGGTATGGTTTTGGTTTTCTAAATGTAACATTTTCTTAGTGAATATGCAAAAATTTACTCTCTTTCCAGTCTAATGATGGACTTTTTTAAAGAATCAGGCAATGCTCAGATTTGACCTTAGGCTATACGTTCGAGATGTAATTTCTGTACACCCTGTTAGAATGGGAACTGACTTCTTGCGCTGGTTTTTCCATATAAATATGTGAGATTTCACAGTGTTTTCTCCATAGCTCAGATTATCAAATAATATGCAAAATCAGTCAATGCTCAGACTTGACCAAGATGTGATCTGTTTGCAGATCTTTGCCCAGATGTGCATGCTCAAATTGTCCACACCCTGTTGAAGACGAAGTAAACACTTGCACTGGTTTTATAATTGTGAGTTGACAATGTAAAAACTATGTGGTCAGGTTTGATCCAAATTCTGCATGTGCACAGTTCATAATTATCTGAGGGCTCCAAGTGGTGGTTTGGTTGCTATCGGAGCCATTTTCTGACTGTTCATAAACCAAATTTAGTAGTAAACATCTTTATTTCTAAAAAAGGCTATCGACCTATCGGTCTTTCTGCCCTTGTTTAATACATGTAGTCTTAATCTAAATAAAAAACAAATATGAAAATTCTCTTATTCTAGGTTAACAATATTATTAAATAAAATTTCAGTGGCAAGAAGAAATTATTTTATTGTCCACTAGTCAGTTGCGTTTGTAAGTGTTCGAGTAGCGTTAATGTAGGGAAACGGAAGCGGGATTGTCTGGTTGGTCTTGTAAGACAAAGGGGATTCAGTATGGTCCAGTTGTAGGGGTTGTTTGTCCATTTGTCTGTAGCTGTATGAGTCTTTCCGAGATCTTTGTCATGTTTGTGCGTTCGTATAGTAGTTGGGTGGGGGGGTTGTGTAGTGGGTTTTGGGGGTGTCTTATTCGTGTTATTAGTCTTAGTGCAATTTGTTCTGTTGTTTGTGTATAACGTTTTGTCCTTTCTGTTCCGTTGGTCATGAGTATATGTCCAAAGTCTAGCAAGGGTCTACAAATAGCTTTATATATTTTGGTGGCGGTGTTTGTGCTAATTCCTCTGTCTTTGTAGGTTAGTGATCGGAAGTGTTTTGTTCTCTTTATTGTTTCTGCCCTGATGTTTCGTATGTGTTTAGTGAATTTAAGTTTGTGGTCAATTGTGATTCCAAGGTATTTTACGTCGTTTTTTGGTTGTGTCGTTTGGCCGTCTGCAGTTATTGTAGGGGAGTCAGCGTTGAGTCTGTGATTTTTGACGCGTTTGGTGTTAGTCTCCATTTATAAAACCATGTCATTGTGTGTCATTGTGTTTGTTAGTGTTTGGAGTCTTTGAGCTGCTCTCTCAGTAGTTTTGTCATGTACAATAAGTGCCGTGTCGTCTGCGTATTGTAATATGTATGCCGATCTGTCGATTTGATTTTTGTCTGGTAAGTTGTAATTGTATATGTCATGGCAGTATATATTGTAGAGAAACGGTGAGAGCGGGGATCCTTGAGGGAGCCCTTGTTCAGGGGAAAAAGAAAATGACAGTGTTTTGTCAATTCGTACTTGTAGTTGTCTGTTTTCTAGTAAGTGCTTTATGGTGTGTAGTAGATATGTTGGTGTGTGTAGTTTGTATAGTTTCTATAGTAAGCCTCTATGCCAAACACTATCAAAAGCCCTGTTAATGTCCATAAACAGGCAAGCTGTCTTTCTGTCAGTTAGGTGGGTAGTTTGTATATTGTTGGCCAAAATAAAGAGCGGATGAACAGTCGAGTGATGCTGTTTGAAACCAAATTGGTAGGTAGGTATATATTTTCCAATCACTTTTTCAAGCCGCTGCTTCATTATGTATTCAAAAATTTTGCTTAGTACTGGAAGTAGTGTAATTGGTCTGTAGTTCCTCGGTTGTGTATTGTCCAGTCCATTTTTGGGTATAGGGATTATTAAGCCGTTTTATTTGTGATGCAGTTATTCAATTCAGTTAGATCAGTTGTGTGCGTCTGTGATCAGTTTGCAGGTGTAGTCCGGTGAGCTGTTAAAATAGGTCAAGTACCAGTCGTTGATCAAGTTCCAGTTGTCATTGTCGAAGTTAAGGTTTGTCGATATGCTGAAGGCCCTTTGATAGTGTCTGGCGAACGCGTCCGCTTTCTCTTTGTCTGTGTAACGTTCTATTCCGTTTTCGTCAATTGTGTCAGTAGTGCCAGTCTTCCTGTATTGCGCCAGTTTCTTAATTTTTCGCCAGTATGTTTTGCCTTTGTCCTTCTGTATTTCTTTACATGTTTCTAGCCATTTGTCTTGTCGGTATTGTCCAATCAGAGTTTTAATGTTTCTGTTAAGTTGGTTCATTGTCTTTTTTAGGTCGTTATTTTGAGTGTTTGTATGTAGTCTGTACAGTTCTCTCTTATGTTTTATTAGTCTCAGTATGTATTTGGGTAGTGTATGTCGGTAGAAAGCATTTTTTATTTCCGGGCTAAATTTTCCTATGGCTAGTGAAAGTTGTTGTTGTATGGTTCAATCACAAGCACAGCACATTTCAATAGAAACCAAATTTATTTTCCATATAAAAAAGCAATGTTTCTATTACTCTTTTAGTCATAGTTTCATGCTGAAAACGAGATAATCCTTTAGGACAGGAGAAATTAGTTATTAATGGTAAAGTCTGACTTGATGTGGAAGTATCTATATCTTCAGTCGTCTCAATCCGTTCGGACTAGTGTGAAATAGTTTTCGTTCAAATAGGGGCCGATACACATACATAAAAGCGGCGATGAGCTCGAGCGTTACACATACAAATTGCACCATTGGCTATCTAAGGCGAAAACAACTAGCACCGGACCATTACACATGGCAAACCGATTGTATATTTGACAGACTTACGATTATTTAATTCCCTTTCCATCGATGAATTACCTGGCCGAAGAATTTGATGCCTAATACTAAACTATGTTTATGTACTTTAACAGCAATCCGACCGATATAGGCAGTTCATAAAGTATTCAAGAAAAAAAAAGAAAATTATTTCGAATACTACAAGTGGGATTGGCTGGTTCTTGGCGAAGCTTTGCGCGTGTAAACTGAAAAAACCATTTGAAGTTTCTGGGAACATCTCGAGCCTACCCGAATTCTACGACTCATGCAATATAATTTCAGTTTACACTCGATTTTCGTTCAAGCTCTTAAATCAGTTCAGGGTTTTTACCAATTAAATGGTGCTTCTCGTTGATGCGGATTTATATTCACGTATGCTACGTTCAAAACTGTAGTTATTTCCTACAGGTTTAACTTTCTACTTTGAATACGTTTAATTAGAAGAAATGGAACGAAACTTGCTGAAATTTGCAGCTACTAGTAAACTTGTGGTAATTGCTTGCATATCTTGAAATATATTTTTTTAAATAAATTGTATATACCAGGTGTTTCGGGAGGAAAGGGAGATATTTTGGGAATGTGTTCAAGAGGTCAAAATAAGATAAATGAACTCATCTGGTTTAATCCGATTCCTAAGGTTTTGGGGCGATTTTCATTTTAAAAGGGATACACACAAAGAATTTTTGTTAATTTAGCATTTATATTAAAAGGATTTGTATAAATGGGGACAAAATTTCATTAAAATCTGATATTTGAGAACCTGCCGAACTTGAACAGAAATTCAAAAAATCGCCCTATGTCTAATGCAGTTAAGCAAAAATTCGTAACTCTCAACAAAATTCGAAAATTCCGAGCACACCACTGGACAGAGCGATTAAATTCCCATTAAAAACTTTATATTCACTTTCCCCCAAAAAATACGAGCAAGCGAGCTACTGCAAAAGCCAAAAAACTTAAGATCCGATTATTTGAGAAACGGTTAAGAATCGGTTTGAACCATATAGGTTCAATTAACTTATTTTGACCTCCTGAGGGCATTTTCAAAATATTTCCTTTTCCTCCCGAAACATCTTGTTTACTGTAGTACAAGTTTTAAAGCTTTCAAAGTTTCATTTCTAAACGTTTAAATATAGATAATGTAGAAGCACATCTTCTTCTGATTTTAACTGGACAATGAAGAAGTTTGTATAGCTAACTTAGATAGAATCCAGCAGAGTGCCAGCGCGACCAATATGAAGAAACTACTGTAGGTCAAAGTGGGTGAAATGTATCTTTTTAATGACTTTTTCTAAAGTTTTTTTTTTAAATTTGTGCAAAGTCTTCCTGGAATATAACTGGGTTATAACAAATAACTGTCTAGCTGTAAATTTGGCAAATGTATCTTGAAAACAATATCAAAATTGTAAAAACATGTACATGCATGTGTATTGTTTGAGTAAATTCTAAAGTAGCGGTTGCTTTTATGAAAAGCAAACAGCAAATCAAAGTTCAAGTTATATCTACGTGCCGAGCCTACATAAATGTTTTACGAGTTTTTGAATTTTGGCCCGTAGAATCTAAAATTCTGCCACCTTTTGCCTGGATGAATTCAAACCTGAAGATGCAAGCCACTTGTGTTTGTCGTCACAAAGAAATTTCTTTACACAATGGCATAAGAGGCCGGAAAACTTTTCTTTTGCCCACATTGGTTCCCTTTTTCTCACCTTTTTAAAGCACAACATATTGAATCTTCTTCTTCTTCTTATGCGTATTCACTAATGAATATTTGCGACCACATGTCTCATCTGTATTCCGTCTCTGGCCGTATGCATTAGGTTTTCCACTGTTCGTAAGTCGGTCCACTGTCTTATGTTACGTAGCCACGACATCTTCTTCCTTCCCATTTCTCTCTTTCCCTCTATCTTCCCCTCGATGATCAGTTGTAATAGCTTCGTATTTCGCATTATGTGTCCTAGATATGCAGTATTTCTTTTTTTGTTCATTAGTAACAGTTCACGTTCTTGTTTTATTCTTTATAGCACATTTTCGTTTGTTACTCAGGCCGTCCATGGGATTTTCAGTACTCTGCGGAATACCCACATCTCGAAGGGCTCTATTTTATTCATTGTGGTTACCTTCAATGTCCACCTCTCCACTCCATACAGTAACACCGACCCAATGTAACACTTTATGAATCTCACTTTTAGGCTTTGGATAAAGTCCGTATTTGTGAAGATGGATTTCAATTACATAAATGTGATGTGGGCGCTCTCTATACGACATATTATTTCCAGGTCAGATGTCCATTCTTCAGTGAGCCATACTCCAAGGTTTTTAAATTTGTTCACCCGGTCAATTGATGATCCGTCCGATGTGAGTCCCACGTCTCTTAACATGTCTCGTTGACGAGTAACGATCATGTATTTTCGTTTTATTGACGTTTATTTTTAGGCCCATTCTGTTACTGTGCTCTCCTACTACGTTGGTACAAGATGTTGGAGGTCGCATATGTTGTCATCAATCAAGACTGTATCATCCGCATAGCGAATGTTATTAATCCATGTCCCATTGACTTTAATACCCTCTTCAATATTCTCAAGTGATTCCTGGAAGATATTCTCGGAGTACAAATTGAACAGCAGTGGCGCAAGCACACATCCCTGTCGGACTCCTCTGCAGATTTTGCATGCCTTATTACTTTGTTCTCCATCGATCTTTATGTGAGTTGATAGATTCAGATAGATGTTAGTAATTTAGGGAGTTGTACTCTGTCAAAGGCCCTATCGAAGTCTATAAAACACAGGCACACATCCTTCCGCTGATCGTGGTAGTTTTGTACCAGTACCTGCGTTGCCACTAGTGCTTCTCTAGTTCCCAGGTATTGTCTAAATCCGAATTGTGATTAACTGATGTTTTGTTCACACTTTCCAAATATTCTCTGATGTATTATTTTGAGGAAAAGTTTTAAGGAGTGACTCATAAGACTAATTAGCTTGTGATCTTCACATTCCCTTGCGTTATTCCTTTTAGGCAAGGGAATGAAGGTTGATGTCAGCAATTGATCGGGGTACTGGCCGGTTTCATATATTTTATTGAAGAGTTTCTGAAGAACTGCTATGCCTCTATCATCGAGTAGTTTTATGAGGTCTGCCGGCATCTCATCGGGACCGGGTGTTTTGTTGTTTTTCAATATGCGGATGGCCCCTTCTATTTCTGATTTTGCTATTGAGGGTCCTACTAGATCATCCTCCTTTTCTTGGTTAAGAATTCTTTCATCTGAGAACATGTTTCTAATATAGTTTTCCCATATTATCTTCCGCGTATTGATGTCGCATGCGATTTCGTTTTTCTCGCTGTTTCCTATATTCCTCTGCTATATTCCTGCTGTTTCTTTCAGTTTTTTATGTAGATTGAAATCATCGTGCAGGGTCTGCAATTCCTCAATAGTTCATATTGAATCAATGGTTCCAAAATTTATAATTTCGATTATGGCAGTTTCAATGACTGTACATTTTGATCGTTTCAAAGGTTTTCAAAGGTTTCTAAATAAATTCATATTTTAGATAGTCTCTCGCTTAGGCGCCTTTTCACATTACAAAAATGTCTTTGATCCGAGGAGGAATAACAGGTTCAATAGACTCAGAATGAGAACTTGGGAAACTTTATATACAAGGACTAAGTGAAGTCCTGTATGGAATCCTTAAACTTCAGCATAAAGCCAGTGCTGTAAAACAAACGTAAAAGCTTACGATGCCCTTTTATGTATCACATTATTTCTTAAAAAAATACCAAACTGGACAAAGAAGTTTCGCACGCACATGAAAATGCAGACTTGATCTTTGCTCTCTTGTTAATCTTAAAAAAATAAAACGACAGTGTTCTAAACGACTGTGAAAGAAATGAACAGATTTCTTATTTAAACTTCTTTAGCCCGAAAAGACACCATTAAATATTTCGTTGACTTCCTTATGCATACACTAAAGCAAAATGGACTGAAATTCAAATTGAAATTTTAAACATTTCCATCCACTTTTCTTTACAAAAAAGTTCAACTCTTAAATGACCAAATGAGCATGAACTTAAGCATCTGGAACACAGTTGCGTCGAACTCGCTCTTAACTTTTTTTTTTAAACGAACCAAATCTGCTGAATCCGAAGCAGTGCATCATTTTATATAATGATGCACAACAATAGTTGACAATAAATTATATAGTCAACAGGTCCGAGTAAAGATGCAATTATCTTTTAGAAAGCATTGCGTGGTTGATGGGATAATGATCGAGTTAAGCACTCGTTCGGTTCTATCTGTAATGTTTCGAATTCGAAATTAATTTTTGGGACAAAACTCTTAAACGGACATAGAAACAGTAACACAATGTAGATGGTAGTTAAATATTATTTCCTTCTAGCGTTCGAAGATGGGCCGAGTAGGCAGGGATGGGTCGTAAATCGTGGTCGTAAATCGAGAACACAAAACGCTTCAGGTGAGTGAACTGAAGAAATTAGTTAAAATGACTACCACAGTTACGCGATTCGTTTCTGTGTTTGTTCATTCGGTTCTTACGATTGGGAAACTACCATTCAAGGTTCGGCAACGTTTTGCATATTTTTTTCTGCAAAGCCAAGCCCTGTAAAGCAGAAGATTACTTCCTCGACTAAACGACATGGATATCGGCAAGATTTAAAGCTAATTTTTTTCACTTTGGATGTTTATTGCTGCGCTGGAATCCCAGGGTTTTGCCAACATTACCAGTGTTTCATTGCGTGTGAATATCGCCAAGGAACTAATCAAGCGATAGTTGACTTTATCCCGAGTTCAGCTGATTGATGTCAATGTATTCACTACTCAAGAGCAATTTAAGTCCAGATCCAATTCACATAAAAACCTGGACTAAAACCCTGCTCGTTCTAGAACTGCAATCCCATCTAGATCTAGCTAGAATTGTTGTCCTCCAACTGATAAAATGAGGCGAGTAGTGGCGATTCGTTGGTGAATTATTAACAGTTATTGATTCAAGAGTTCACTCTCGCTCCATTGCCATGTTTTACGGGTGTGGATCTGCAATCTTATAGCGGCTAGTAAGATATAACAACCGTTAGGCATTTTTAATAGAAAAACAGTCTTAATTGGCAGTTTCTCGGCAAACTCTCGGATTTTTTCCTGACCCCCTATTGATTAACATTGTGTTCTCCATTGATTAACCGGCCCGTCCAAGAGTAGCACCGCAATTGGATGCAAAAACCGCGATACATGGATGTTTGGCACTAGACCATCTTCGTGCTTAGCTAACCAAATGACTTTAATGCCCTTAGTTGTCGTTTCAAAGCCTGAGCGCACAGCGGACACGTGCTATGAATTATTTAGCATCGCTTGTGAAGAAAAACTCTTCCGATGTTGAAAAAGTCACATTCGATTATTATGCAGAATGGTTTTTCTGATCTCCTTAGCCGGATCGCCTCCAGCTACTTTCGATGTCGTGGGTTGTTCGAACTTACCAGTGCGCATTAGTTGATCCTGAACTACCAAAAGTTCATCCTTCCATAAGCGTCAAGGTTTGCCCCTAATCAACGCATTTAGTTTTCCAAATATTTCTTCAAAGGTGAATCTTTTGGCAATTTGTCAATGGTCTGGTATACATATTGCAAACGGGCAAATTTTCGCATATCACTGGTAGTACGGTACCGAATAAGAAGTACGACAGTAACAAGTAGTATAAGTAGCCATCTCGCTTAGTAGCAGCACTTAGCGCTGGCAACTGATAAAAGAAATTGCAGAATGGTCGTTTGAATGTGATTTACAAGGAAATCAACTTATATCGCCACCATTAGTTTTGCGGTTTAGTGGACTTAGATCCAATAAATATGGTGTCCTTTATCAATGGATACGTTAAGCGGTAAAAATGGTTTTTTAGGACGACTGGCGCATCGGTTTTGCCATTCGATGTTTTTCTATGGAAATTTATCTTCTGTTCGCTTTTTTCTAACCGGGCTCATTAGTGGTTCTTTATAGGATTGACTTTACATTCAAACAAACGCACAAACTTACTTTATTTGAAATATTTTATAAACATTCGGTTCTTGTCGGTTTACTGAATGGTGAAGATATGATTGGCTTCGGAAATTGCAAATTTGTTGCGGGTTATTAAATTTAAATTCATAAGATGCCAAAGGAGAAAGTATCAAATCTTATGGAAGGAAGAAATGCATGAGAAAATCCATTTGCAAAGCCAGAGATGAAGCTGGTTTACTATAGAATTTAGCGTTATATTTTAGGTCCTGGGCTGGTTGATGGCATTGAAAATATTGCTCTTGGACCATTGCCAAAAAAAAACATTAATTGCTTTCAAATCTGAGTAGGATATTGAATGTATGGCAAAGTCCTCTAATGCGGCAACGTTCACTGACATATTGTCTAGCGAAAAATACTGGATTTTAGGCAAATTTTCCTTATCCGAAAGTTAACAGTTTCAGAGCTACATGGAGTCAAAGTGTAAATAAAATTTACGTTTTTTTACAGATCTGAACCAATTTCACTATTACTAAAACAGAGTGTTCTTTGTTTCTGTTTAAAGTCTTATTTAGTCCAATTGTTTTTTTGTCGATGGGTGTTTTTGCAAATTTTTTGCATTTCGAAGATTGTTTGTGCAGGGTCGATAATTAAACAATGCAGCCTTTCTGAAAGTTTGTCATGTCCCCAGTTGAACAAGAGAGTATTTTTTTTTATTTCAACACCAAAAGCATAAAGATGGGCCTCAGGGTGGCCTCAAAAGATACACTTTTTAGCCTTGAAAAATAACATTTTCGTTTCTGGAGCGATTTTCAAGACTTGCAGCTCATGTTACAGCTGAAACTTTATAATCGAGTTAAGGCACAAGTTACAAATACATGGTGGCATGCATGATAGGATTGCTTGAAAATTAACTTCATTCTAACAGAAAGGATTTTCATATAACCCTGTATATTAAATTGTGGTCTTAAGTCAATCTCATACTCATAGAGAAGGGACTGGACTAGCTAAAACTTCAAACAGCAGTAAAATTGCTTGCAGCAATCAAAAGTTATCCATTTAAAGTTAGGTCAAATTTGGAGGCACAACCTATATTTTGTTGAGCAAATCATACATTTTGACACCCTGTAGCTTGGAAACTTTTGCTTTCGGTTAAGACCAATTTGCCTGAAAAGCAATATTTTTACCTAAGCATTAGTTGAAAACAACCCTGTATATGCAGATGATACCACTTTAGAAGCATCATTGGATGATCTAGAGTTTGATCAAGAGAAGATGTCCAGAAGTAACGAAGAACACAGGCTTCCTTTAAACGGCAAAAGAACCAAGCTTACGCCTATATCAAGAAAACCTCAAGACAATCTAGGTCTTAATCGACACATTTAGACCATGAAAAGAGAAGAGATTTAGTATTTAGGAGAAATGATACATCAAAAAAATTACTGCTGGGAAGAAATCGGAATACCCATAGAGTAAGGAGTAGCTACATTTGTGCATATAAAAAAACGGATTCTTACCTTAGGTTCTAGATCTCGGAAGTAGGATTGTTAAAGTGCTTTGTGTTCTTGGTACTCCTTTACGGAGCAGAATGGTAAACCGTAAAGAAACCACAGATGCTGAGGTTCAATACTTATGAGATGTGTTTGTGCTGATGAATTCACAATCTATGTTGGATGAGTAGAATTACAGTTCTACATGAGTAGAACGGGATTGTTAAGATGAGAAAAAGGATGAATAAAAATTGCGCATTTCAATATCTAAAGCACGATTAAAAAATATCAATAATACAGACGAAAAGTTCAGAGGAGAAAAAGCTAGGAAAAAAAGAGATATTCCTCATGGCAAAACTTGCTCTACAAATCGCCTCTACTCTTAGTTCACTAAAGATTGATACTTTTACAAATTACAACGTATTATAGTGCACGAAAAAAATCAAATAAAAGTACAAACGATATAAAATGTTAATTGAAATATAAAAAAGCATAGAAGTTTAACATCATCCAAAGAATTTGGTTAAAAAGATCTTGTTAGTCCAGGTAATGAAGATATGGGAATGTTCAAGTTTTAACTTGTTGCCTGCTGCCATGTAGAGGCAAAAATGCAACATGAAAGTTGTCTTCAATTGAACTTTGTGCACATAATTTTCGAACTGATTAATTATTAATTAATCGAACTGTATTAAGTAAAGAAAAACTGTTTTTATTCCATACGTCTTCTGGTATAGTAACCACGTTACAACTCCTAAATCTTCTTTCGAAATTGTAGTTTCGAAAGTTCAACATTGTTTTATTTCAACAAAATTCTCGTGGTAGAATTGATAAAAATGATTTGTCCATTTTTGTATGTTCAGACGACCTTTCTCATGCTCTAAATCTTCATGTTGACAATATTTTCTAAAGAAACTTGCTTGAGTAAGTGGGTATTCAGTTGAAAAAAGCCGTGCCTATTTTTAAAATTCCACATTCAGGTCTAGAGCTGAACAGTAGCACAACTTACCATTGACTTACATACTGAAACTGCAGCAACTGGAAAAAAACAGAAACAACAAAAGAATACGCTGAAGACACGAACAATAATCTTGTTTAATTTTAAGTCCTTCAAGCCACCAGTAACACCTATTGAAACCTTTTGTTTAAGTTTTGCTCTGTTGCTTAAAATTGTCCTACTGAGCCCCACATATCACTGTTTCCTACAAAAGTTACCAGACGACTCTATTATTGCGAACATTTAATTAATTAAGGACCACTCAATAAATTGCACACTCGTATTCCACACGATGCCAAGCAAGCATCAAGCGAGGAATTCCACTCTGGTCCCCGTCCTAAGACAAGACTTACTTATTCATTCACTTACCTGAGGAAAAAAAGGTTTGAAGATGACATGGCAGAGATGGCATTTCATCGCCAACCCACGTAAGTGGACGAGTAGACAGGCCCCGGAGAAGCCAAGTGGACAATAAACGATCTGGACTAACATTAAACGTTGAACAACACTTCAGTTAACGACGAATTATTGAAATGATTTAAAGTCCAGCAGCTCTGCAACGTCCCCCAATGAAATTACAGTGGCGTCTCTATACAGACCTAGACATTATCGAAGATCGGATTCTTCCGGGGACCTCAATTGCGTATTTGTACCAATTTTCTACTGTTTTGCTGGGAAACCAGCAATGTAGAGAAACGCCTCAATTGACTTAGTCACTTGGTACATATCCAGTAATCTGATGTTTATGTTTCCCTAACAATCATCACAAGGGACGACACACAAGAACACAAAACCATGAGATTTTTCCACGTTTTCAAGCTGATTTCTCAACAATCCTTAACAGTTTAAACAGAACCAATGACTCATTTCCCAAACATAAGGATGTTCAACGCCTATAAATAACAGAAATTTCCTTTTAATAATTCAGAAATAATCCGGTTGGTTCATCGATAAATTAGCCAGCAACGAATTCCTCCAATGCCACGACAATGGCATAGTAAAATATGAAAATTATTGAGAACTCTATAACTGGCCAACCGGCCACATGCCACTACCAGTGCTAATAAATAAATTTGAATAAATTTTCTCAAGATTTATACCCTCGGTCGGTAAAAGATCGATTTCTGTGCGCATCAAATCCGGATGGTAGTCGTGCCTGCTTTCGTCTTGGCTCTTACCAGTTTATGTACGACTGACCATAAAACCCGCACTGGATTGCTGAAATATGGAAAAAGCTGAAAAGATGAATGCAGGTGGAAATCAAAGTCAATAAACTGTATCAATGTTCTTTATACAAAGTGATTGAAAAATAGGTTAGAATTGCAGAAGGTTTGTGGATGAAACATGTTTAATTCTATAAATTGTAGGCGAACTTTAGTGTGAGAATGGTGGAAACTGCTGGTCAACAATGTGTGAGACATTCTTTCATAGAAATAGAAAACTGTGGAATTGTGAAGTCGGTATAAAATGGGTAAATGATATATCAACGTATAAAACCATGAAGGTTAAAAATAGAAGATATAGGAACATTTACTACCTAATGGAAGGTCATTCATCGACCTCACTGTTACTACATCTAGCATTTTTACAGAAAGTTCTAATAAAATGCCTCTTTTTCTGCACTTCCTAATAAAAGCTGCGTTGAGTAGTTAAAAATATCAAAGGCAGAAATCGTATCCATAAAAAAAATTAATGGTTTAACTTCTGCTGGATCCTTGTTGTCAGCCGGGCGGTGAGTGTGTTAGTGCCATGTCTCGGCCTGAATCCATGTTTCTCATCCAGCAGCACTTTCTTGTCCTCTATTGTATCCTAGATGTTGTTCAGGATATACCTCTCCGTAACTTTGGTCATCATGGGCAAGAAGCTGATGGGCCTGTAGGACTTAAGCAGCTTCCTGTTTGCTCTCTTTTTGGGAACCAGTACCATTTTTGCGTGAGGTTCTCAATTGTTGTTTCTGGTAGTTTCTTGAGGACCTCATTTGATATTCCATCATGTCCGAGGGCTTTTTCTTCTTTGCCCTCTTGATGATGTCCTGGATGATCTCTCTGGTGACTTTTTTGGCTTATATGGGCTGCCAGATTTGGAAGTGGTCGGCCACTATCTTTTCCTCTTCCTCTTCTTGCTCTGGGTGATCAACCAGGTTTACTCTGCATTTGAGCTCTAGATGGTTGGGAAGGAGCTCCACTTTTTCTTTGGAGTAGTCCACAGTGATGATCAGGCCTTGACGAACTTGCAATCTGAAGTCTGCCATTTTGAATGAGCTTAATGTTGCAACCAGGGTTGGTGCTGCCACCTGTGAGTTTGTAGATCAAGTCTGCCACAAGCCTAATAGCGTAATAAAAGGTGTGGCGCAGTCAGACGGGATGAGTTAAAAAAAACGCAACTCAACTCAGTGTTACTCATGTCTATTATTAATGTAGGTTACAGATTATTTCGAAAATAGACAACCGACTGCCTGGAAAGAAAAATGTTAGTCAAAAATGAACCTCATGATTCAGCTGATTGGCACTCAAAATTGAGTTTTGTTTGTTGAAATAGAACAAAGACTAACTCCTCACTCAGGAAATATTAGAAAGCTGTGTTCCTTCATCGCAAAATCAAACCGCAAATGGAAAATTGCACGCTAATGTACAAAACTCGTTTCTGTGTTAGTTTTTAAGGAGTCTAAATTTAGTTTAACCTGTTCAACATAGCAAAAATTGAACGTACTTTTTACAAAAAAACCAAAATATATTTTTGAAACTCAAATTGAAATCATCCTCAAATTTTTCCTTTTTTTAAAACCACCTTTACCAGCTGATTGACATCCAAGCCATTGAATCCAAGGCTAAAGAATCAAAATCAGCCTCTTAACCACAATCTTCAAAAAGGCATTTTGTGATTAGTTTTTAAATTACACTCTTCAAAACGTGTATAACAATGTCTAAAATGCATGAAGTGTACGTTCTGTGTATGTGGATTATTCTGTCAACAGAAAACTGTCTTTTAACATGTGATATGAGCTGTGATATGAGCTCCAAACATTATTGTAAACAATGAAAACTGATGTTGTGAAGTGAGGTTGTAGGTGAGGAGCACCCTGAAAAATACACTCTAATAACGATCTAGAAAAATGACAGACAAAAGTAAATATGTTATGATCAATAGGCTGGATAACAACTCTGAAAAATTAATTATTATTGCAAACAAAGCCAGACACATGAAGAAGTTATAAGTCGGTGTCTATATAAAATAACGGAGGAATAAAGACAATGAAAGAAGTAAAACATCAACCCCGTTTAATATACTAACAGAATTCCGAAACACATCGTGAAAGAAAGCAAAGAAGCGTAAAGATTGCAGAACTAAAAGTCTTATAAACCAAATTTTAGCACTATTCTGCAAAATGACCCTCAAAAGTAGCGCATGGTTTAAGATTGACTTATTTGAATGGCAAGTAAAGAAATAAGTTTGTTTCAATTTTGGGTGCACTATCAGCTTTTGGATGCGTAAAAACTGCCTCCTAACATCAAGTAGTGATATAAGAGCCTAACATTCTGACTCCAACAAACTATGAAAACTGGTGTTGTGAAGTGAGGTTATAAAGTGAAGTTAGAATATTATTATAATCATTGTTTTGATTTCTACATATTGAAATTTGCTCATGTCCCAGGTTGTCTCGAAATATTTCGTTTGATATTACGTGACTGCCAGCTTGAGGGTTTGTTTCCGGTGGTTTTCAAATATTCATTTCGTTGAATCAGATATTGTTTTTATGGCACAGTTTTAGAAAAGTTTGAAAAACTATCTTTATTAGTATTATACTATTGCTTGAGGTAATAAGTGTGGCAATTTTATTTTTCCCTATTCATAACCAATTCACTTTGTACGAGAACAGTCGACAACATGGCATTTAAATTATTAGAAGTTGCAAAAGTGAGGTTAAGTTTGCAGAATGTAAACCATTAATTGGGAAAATGAGTTGCTTTCTTCAGTTTCGTCAATTTGCCTGAGTTGTACAGTACTTGGCGTCAACTGTGAGCGTTTATGTTTGCTATTTTCGAGGTGGTAAACCTGCAGTCATCATATGAAGCAAGTAGTAGAAGCAAAATGAGAAGATGGTGGTGAAATTAGGAGGAAAATGAATCGTTGTTCACCCTTACAATATTTCTTAGGGATTTTCGGAAATAAAACATACAAAAAAATACATCGGTAAATTTAAAAGGTAACATGGAAAAATTCACTGAAACTGCCAACACACAAAATAACATCAATAATTTGAATTTTCTTCCATACTGCCGAGAATTGCAACAATTTCATGAAAGTCATACGTTCGTAACATAAAAGTTTCGTCGTCTCACTCAGTGGACAGGTAATAGAAAAAGAGCGACAATTATTGCGTCACTACCATAAAGATTGGGGCAAACTATAGCAAAGAAAAAGGTCGTTAGACTGCCCGATCAAATACAGTGTTGCCCAATTTATAATTATTTATAATTGCCTAAGAATTAATTTTTTGTTTGTTTTTCTGTAGTCCCTATATGTCCTCCACAGCCGTGAACCATGGCACGTACGGTTTTTTTAAACTGCCGACGTTTCGTCATTTTTATTTACGCAGCCTCAAATCCTTCATATTCTACCGTCAAAGATTAATTTAATAATAAATATAAAGAAAAACCACACACCAACAAATCTACTTCCCATCATAAAAAACTTACTTGAAAACAGACTACAACAAGTACGAATTGACAACACATTATCTTTTTCTTTTTCCCCTGAACAAGAACTCCCGCAAGGATCCCCGCTCTCACCATTCCTATATAATATATACTGCCATGATATCTATAATTACCACTTACCAGATAAAAACCAAATAGACAAATCAGCGTACATATTACTATACGCCGACGATACTGCACTAATAGTACACGACAAAACCACTGAAAAAGCGACTGAAAGACTCCAAACACTAACGAACAATACAATGTCATGGTTCTATAAATGGAGACTAACACCAAGCACGTCAAAAAATCAACTTCTACGCACAAACCACCGACTCAACGCTGACTCCCCTACAATAATTGCAGACGGCCAAACGACAGAACCAAAGAATGACATAAAATACCTGGGAACCACGATTGACCACAAACTTAAATTCACTAAACACATACAAAACATGAGGGCAGAAACAATAAAGAGAACAAAACACTTCCGATCACTAACCTACAAAGACAGAGGAATTAGCACAAACACCGCCACCAAAATATATAAAGCTATTTGTAGACCCTTGCTAGACTATGGACATATACTCATGACCAACGGAACAGAAAGGACAAAACGTTATATACAAACAACAGACAAAATGGACAAACAACCCCTACAACTGGACCATACTGAATCCCCTTTGCCTTACAAGACCAACCAGACAATCCCGCTTCCGTTTCCCTACATCAACGCTACACGAACACTTACAAACGCAACTGACTGCTGGACAATAAAATAACTTTTTCTTGTCATTGGAATTGGAAAGGTTATTTAATAAGATTATTAACCTAGAATAAGAGAATTTTCATCTTTGTTTTTTTATTTAGATTAAGACTACATGTATTAAACAAGGGCAGAAAGACCGATAGGTCGATACCCTTTTTAGGAATAAAGATGTTTACTACTACTACTATAAAGAAAAATTATCCTTTGCTATCGTTGAGGATATTATGAGATTTCCATACTTAGAGGGTTATTTTCAACGTAAGTTGATACAGAAGAACAGGTTAGAACTATCCAAGAAAAGACTTGTTTGTTCTTCTCGAACCCTTAACTCTAAATTGCCTTTATCAAAAATTATCCCAAACAGAAGAATGTGAACATTACATCTCTACTGGTAAGACAAGCATCCTTGCTTCTGAATCTGCTGAATCTCCTTTAAAATATTCTGCAACATTTAAAAGTTCTAAGTGAAAAAATGAAGTCATGATTATTGGTCTGAACTGATAAGAGGGAACAACTTTCATACCAGACACAGTTATTCAGAGAATTGACGCCAATTGAAAATCACCGTGTATATAGAAGACGATCTGCAGAATGTCACTTTCAAAGCGAGCCCATCCTGAATGGACGATTGTAAATCGAAAAAGCAATTTAGTCGTGAGCAGAGTGAAATTTCCAAATAGTGTCCGTACGCAATGTGCCTGAATAGGTACGACCATAAAATACGACTCTGCGATTATCTTTTATTGGTTTATGAATGCGGTAATATATTACGAACGGACACGCCGTATGGAGTGTGGGGTCTTATATAGAAGATGCGTCCGCTGCGGCTTTATGTAATGCCAAAGGTCCACTTATTCATTGAATCGGAATAGTCTTAATGTATCCTGCGGATTGTCTCGTAAAGGTGAAATGGATCGATTCTATCTATTCTATACGGATCAGGAAAACCGACCAAAAAATATAGATCTGCAACTCAGCCAGGTTGAATGAACGTTCACGCTTTAACCTGGTGTTAAAGGTTGGGAATTTTCGGACCATTTCCGCATTTTAATCTGTATCAGTTCAACATCGAAAACATCAATTAACAATTCGCTTTCGGTCTCACGAAACAATGACCTACAACAAAGCACACTTTACGCACCAATTCATGGAGCAGCACACCCATCGATTTGCCCATTGTTTATTAACAACAGTGGCGGATCTTCTGAAGAAAAAATTCATTTTTTTAAGTCAAGTCAAAGTTGCAGAAGATAGAAATCCTTGTGATTCGAGTGCTTCTCTGGCGCATTAAGATCATAGGAGCTGGTAATATATTATTCGCCTAGAATTGTCCATTCTTCAGAACGTTTCATACAAAACAAAATTTCAGAGTGTTTTCTATTTCTTCAGGGACTAAATTTTGATATTCTCAATCCCAAAAATTCTGTATAGTTTGAAGGGAGTTGCTTCACATTTGGTGCTGTGTGTTTTGCTTAAAAGGCAATTTTTCAAAAGACTAAATGAAATTTGAAAAAACTGACTGGAAATATTTTCCTTAGGACTACGCATTTGGAGGTTTGAAAATATTTAGTTTTATATATCCGGGGTGTCAATCTGAAATCTTCCCACCCTTAATATCTCTATTACAGTTAAAAATATGAAAAATCGGAAAGACACGTCAATTTTATTTGTAAGGGGGACACTTTAAATTAATATTTTTAGCCCTCTTGTTTCAACCCCCTAGAAGGGGTAGATGTCACCCATAGAATCTTAAATGGAAATGGGAGTCAAGTGGCGCATCGTTTTAAAGGGCCTTCAATTCTCTTTTCGTAGAAGTTTCTCTTCCGCAAATAAAAAGTTATTTTTGTCGAAGTAAAGTTAACAGTAAATGAGATATCAATTGTTCAAACTAGATTTTCTTTCTGTTAAAAATAGTAATTTTAGTTACATTATAATGAACACACTTGATATCTGAGAGGAAAAATGTACAAGAAAATGAAGTGGTTTAACTTTTAAGAGTTCACATTTAGAATCTTAAAATTATGAAAACTTGAACTAGACATCCAATTTGAAAATGGAAATAGAATAGAAAGTTTTACCAAATTTACCAAATTGTTTGTGTTTTGGCATAGGAATGGTTGAAATGTGATCCTTTAGAGCCTCTGTTTTAGCAAGGTTTTGCTCTGAGTTGAATGTCCATTAACATGCTCCTGAGCACAGTTGTCGGCTACAATTCTGCAAATATGGTGATTCAAAATTGGCATCATTCCTCGGTGGGATTTTGCCGGAGGTATTCACGCAGTAAAGATAAACTAATTCTTACAATAATAGAAAAACAACAATATAAAGAATATTAACTCTATTGAACCACGTTATTTATTGCTCTTTCAAATCATGGTTTTCTATTAACTTATGGGATTCCGCAGGTTTAACCTATTTCGAGTATCAAAAAAAAAAGTTCGACATTGTTATATATTTAAGTTTTGAAGAGTACTATAAAATAACTAACCACACATTTGCTGTAAGGCGTACCCATTTGTCAACAAATATGTTACTAGATGTTACCGTTGAAATTTTTCTTAATTACACTTTTCACACTTGATTTGATTGATTTTTATTGAAAAAATCACTGTGTATGAGACCTGCCGAAATTCTAGTTGAACACTAGCTTATAAAACCATCAACATTTTTTCATTTCGCGTCGATAACAATAAAAGTGGCTGCATTTTTGGTTACTTTTAACTGAGGAATAAAAGTCTAATTGATATCAATGTTGTGCGGAAACCTTCGGGCACTGGTTTTGTGCACAACTGGATAATTTCCAAAGAATTAGTATCATTTAGTACTAAATCCGATCTTCAATTGGACATTTAATGATACTTTGTTTCCCATCTTCTCATGTTTCTTCTAAGCTTCAGAACTTTCCATAAAACTCTTCTATTTTTAAGTGACAATGTGAGAGAACCACAATTGCAACTCTCAATTTATCATTTTTTTTTTGACGAAGTGTGGTAGCGGGCGTGTCTGCGGATTTTAGAAATATGGAAAAAGAGCAATATCGGTCGCTGATTCGATTCTTGTTTCTGGAAGCAAAATCACGAAGCGAAATCAAAGAGCACTTGGATGCGGTGTACGGTGACTCTTCTCCTTCGATCGCGACTGTCAAAAATTGGTTTAACGAGTTTCAACGTGGTCGCATGTCGGTTTTTGATGAGCCACGCCCAGGTGCCTCGAAAAGGGCTGCCACGGAGGATAAAATTACAGAAATCCCCAATCTCGTATTATTGGTAGACAGCCGATTGAAGGTCCATTTATCTCCAACCCGGTAGGACACTACTGTCTCAAAAAACCACTATCACGGAAGCCCATCTCCGTTCCTTGGACCATCCACCCAACCAATTAGCGGGGAGGATGGGGAGCACCAGTCAGCCCTGAGTTTTCCCATCACCGATCTTTCTGGCTTTTACATCTCCGACAATTCCTATCAATATGGGGGGGGGCGGCAGGCGTGCTCGAGGTCAGACAAGTCCTTGCTCTCACATCTTCCCAAAATCCAAATCACTTGACCCAAACAGTCCATTTACGTTACTCCCCTTAATGCTCACGTTTCCATCTTCTCTATACCATTTCCAAACAGTCCCTTAATTCTCTATCCCGTCATGCAAAACCCCTTACTATCCGTCGGAGATGAGCGGTACCTTACTAATCCCCTCTCGACCCAAATTACTCCAACTCTCTCTCTCCTCAACCGTTTCTGCGGATGTGACCGACAGCCATCCTGGCTCATTCCACTACCGCAATCCCGTCGGACTTGTCAGCCGCTTAACCGACCATGCTGCTCGTGAGTCTTATGCACAGTCTCCCAGGGAATACCACGAGGAGGTGGACTCACTTATTCCCCAAAGGTGCTGATACAGTAGGCATCTCAAAAGACCGCGTGGGTCATGTCCTGCAGTACATTTTGTGCATGAAAAAGCTGTCTGCGTGATGGGTGCCGCGTTTGCTCACTCCGGACAACAAACGAAACCGTAAGACCACTTCAGAGCAGTGTTTGACGCTGTTTGAGCGCAATCCGAAGGAGTTTCTGCGTCGTTTTGTGACCGTTGACGAAACATGGACCCACTGGTACACACCAGGGACCAAGGAACAGTCGAAAGAGTGGACTTTACCCGGCGAACGTGCTCCCAATAAGGCGAAGACTGTGTCCTATCTGCCGGCAAGGTGATGGCCACCGTTTTCTGGGATTCGCAAGGTGTGATCTACATCGACTAACTGGAGAAGAAATTCTACTATACCGAATTATTGGGCCGATTCCACGTCGAATTGCAGAAAAAACGGCGGGAAAAACGTGCTCTTCCACCATGACAACGCACCGGCTCACACCTCCGCCGTTGCAAGGGCCAAATTGGTCGAAATGGGCTACGAACTACTGCCCCATCCACCGTATTCTCCAGATTTGGCCCCGTGTGACAGTTTTTTGGTTCCAAACTTGAAAAAGTCACTCGCCGGGCAGAAATTGCAGTTGAATGAGGAGGTCATCGCCACCACGGAGGCCCACTTTGCAGACCTCGAGAAAACGTATTTTTCAAACGGGTTAAAGAAGTTGGAGCATCGTTGGGTCAAGTGCTTTCGTTCCATAGTTTTCCAAAATTTTGGTTTTTTTTCTGTGGGC
This sequence comes from Dendroctonus valens, assembly GCA_024550625.1. NCBI lineage: Eukaryota > Metazoa > Arthropoda > Insecta > Coleoptera > Curculionidae > Dendroctonus > Dendroctonus valens. The sequence goes on from JAJTJO010000010.1 coordinate 1,155,481, forward strand.
TAAGTACTTATCGAACCGCGCTCGTATTGTTCGATCGCATGCTTAAAGCACACATTTTACACACGTTATTTTGTAAATGTGAGTTCGAAACACTCATTAACTGTTTGCTGATACTGATACATGTTAATTAAATATTCATGTTTTGCAACATTATTAGTTAACATTAAATGTTTCTTTTCAGTTTATTCTTACTGGTAGTTTAAATTACGCACTGTTTTCATATACATTGGACTAAAACATTGAAACCCTGAAATCAAGCAGAAAAAGAAATTCGATAACGACTGAAACAGAAGTAAAAGAAATTTTCTCTTCAGTCTTTCCTGACTGGTAGTTTATAATTATACTGCCTTAATATTCTTTTGATTAAAACATTGCGGCCCTGAAATTAGGCACGAAAGGAATAAAGGGGGACGAAAAAGACTGAGAGTAGAATAAAATAAATAAAAGCCAAAACTAATTGATGGTTTTGCATTTAATTTTTTTTACCTGAACAAAACACAGAGACCAACAATGAAGTACACCACTGGACGACAACATTTATCGTTGACGCATCCTGCTGTTTTAAACAATTTGGCTCAATTTTCGATTCTAAATAGTTAGTCACCCATTACGATTACAAAATATGGATCACCATTACTTCCGGTCGGACTGTTTTGGGTAGCCAAATCAAAACCAACACAATAAAACAAAACATTTATTCGATAAAAAAAGCATCAATATTTTATATAAAAATATGTATCAAACAATGTCGGGCTCATTACTACTGGCCAAAATAATACTAAAAGTATGGTTTGAGTTCTACTCACAAGAAGTTTGTTTAAGAGACGGTACTGGCCAATCCATAGGCGTCGATCACTTTCAATGGAACTTTTCAAACTTGAACGCCTATGAAGAGGAGATAATTTAACATAAAAAGCTGATAATGTTCCTTTTGTAAGTCAAGAAGCGTCTTATGCAAGTACATAAAAACTGACCATCAATAATGCGTAAAATTAAGTAAGTACTTCTTGATTAACTCCAAAACTGTGTCAACTGTTCAATTCTTAAACGATCACATTGAAAACGTTGTAAAATTCAGTAAGTCTATGTCTACATATATAAAGATTAACATCAGCTATGTACAGAACGTTTTTTTTTCTTCTAAAATCTGGCCATAGTTCGAATAGGTGGTTCAACTAGGAACACACCTAAATTCATATACAAAGGACACTAATTGTAAATGGTACAGGCCAAATTGGTCGTTTTCTGAACGATTTAGAGTGATTCGTAAAAGTTGAAGTTTTAAATTGAACACGCCCGAAAAAAGTACTGCTAATATTTCGACTCAAAATCGTTTTAAATGCAGAAAAACATCAAATTTCAGAGACCTTTCAGCTTTTTCATTCAAAACTGGTGAAATTAAAACTATAAAGACAGAAAACTTTCAACGAATATGGAAAATGAGTTTTTCAAAAATGCATATATTCCATCAATTGTTAAAATATACAGGGTGTGAAAATTTATATTTTTTTATAAAAGAGATCTTTTTCAAGCAAGGTACCACTCGGTCTAACATTCTAATTAAAATGTTTGTGGTTGATGGAGATTGTGAGGAGATTGTTTCTCTGGAAAAATCTAAGAGTCTGGAGGTGGATGAGAGAGATGTGAACGAACTCGTCGAGGAGCAGTCTCTGGAGGAGCTGACAACCGAGGAGATACACGACCTACATCCGCGGCAGCATACGGTGGATCAACGAAAAAGTAATTTTGAAGAAGAGCCAGAGATGGAGGAGGTTATCTCTACAAGAAATATGAAGGAGATCTTGGGAATGTGGGAGAAAGTTGTAGAGTTCGTGGATAAAAATCACCCCGAAAAAGTTGCATCTGGTCGTGCTTCGGAGTTGCTCAACGAAAGTTGCCTAACTAATTTCCGCAATATCCTGAAAGGGAGGAAGAAACAAACCTCGTTGGACAGTTTTTTTAAACGATCTGCAGGTGAAAATGAGCAAAGCGTGACGAAAGAAGCGAAGCACTTCACTTCTCCTTGTATTATGTTTTATAGAATAAGTTTTTTTTTATAACTAAGTATTTCTTCTCGTAAATACATTTTTCTTAAGACGGTGGAAAAATTTTGGAAAACAACTTTCAAAAACATATTGATGAAACTTAAGTAGAGCGTGTCACTTTCCAGAAGTCCTTTGCTGTGTTTTGATTCGTACGTCCGAAAAAATTCAAGTTATCGCCATAAATAAGAAAGTTACCAATAATGTCGACTTAATTTGAATGTTTTTGTATATGTTTCATACTTATTTTTCAACAGTACTTGTTGCAAAAATCATCACGCCTTCAAAACAACCAATTTGGGCCACCCTGTACTAGCTCGGATAGTAAACATCATCAATACTGGACGGATACTGGCAATTAAGTACTTGTAATACACTGTATAAAAAATAAATAGTCATTTTACATGATATGTACAAAATGTAAATGTGCAGCGCCACTGATGCTCTCATGCAACAGTGAAAAACTACCTGGACGTATTAAAATCACACTCGTTACATCATTATAAGTACGATTCTCACGGGATCCATTAGGCCCTAACCGTAAAAGTCTTAGCTGGAAAAGTACAACAACTGCAATATGCAGAAAAACTCTAACTAACTCATGTGATATGTGCCTTGCTGTTGAGAGTTCATAAATACCTCATTGGTGCTCAACCTAGCGCTCAGCTAGAGTTAGGTCTAAAGGCACTCCCATTTTGGACTCTCCTTCCACCTTCTCCCCATCACCCTCCAGCTTGCCCGCTTTATCGTTCACCTCGTTTACAGTGACTTCAATTTTTTTACACTGCTTAACACTCAAATCGATTGGTTGCTCCTGGTTAGTACCTGATGGTTCCGATATAGTGGGTTGTCCACGCAACCACAGTTCCCTAAATATGGCATGCTCGCTAATAACAGGAGGAGGAAACCATCGCTGGTTAGGAACTACCGCTAAACTATTCGGTGAAGGAGGCACTGGAGCATTGGGAGAAATAGCTGGCAAAGAAGCCGGCGATATACTAGGAGCGTGAGGAAGCTGAGGTCGAATTGGGGAACCCAAAGGCAACGCCTTCAAATGGTTGTTGTTGTTGTTATTATGAGTCAAAGTCCTGTGGCTTCTAGAGAAGCAATCAGTATCACTACTCAAACGGTCGCTGAGTGGCGACCCAGTAGGTCGGCGATAACTCAGCGCACTTCCAGATCTCACTTCATCCTCCAGGTCAGCTGAACTGGCTCCCGAATCTGACTCGCAGTTTGAAGCAGTATCGCGCAGCACTTGATGGTGCCCAGGAACGTTGACATTACGAAACAACGGACTAAGATACGGATTGGGACGCAAAAGCCCTGCAGCCGCCGCCAAATTGGCAGTAACATCCAGCTGTCTGGGCAAAAAAGGTGAATGATGAGACGGCTGTTGCAGCTGCTGTTGCTGATGCTGATGCTGGTGCTGCTGCTGTTGCTGCAAACAACAACAATCCAACAATAAATTAATCCCTGCCTAAAGAACGGGACTCTTTACCTGCAATAAACAATGGATTTTGAACCAGTTGGATCGTCTTCCATATCTGGAACCGCTTTTGGACATGCCCACCTGCACACACTTGTGCAGGCGGCACGCCTTGCATGCGGTCCGGTTCTTCTTGTTGATGACGCAGTTTCCATTGTTCTTGCATTCGCTTATTGAGCCAGTGTTGTTGTAGGTTCTTCCGAAAAATGACTGAAACAAACAGAGAGCAACGTTTTCAACAGTTCTCACTTCTAAAGGTTCAAGTGTTTGGAGGAATTTTTCATTTAGAAGACAGTGAATATTAGATGGTCCATTGATCTGAAGCACTCTGAGATTTGTAGGATATTACCAGCGAACCGAGAACGAGTTTTTTTATAGGCAAAACCGGGTTGTTTTAGTAGGAATAAGATGAACTGAATGGGGACTTCGTTGTGCTGGAATCAATTAGGAAGAACTGTTCTGCTCCAGTCCGAATTGGTTTAACTTGCACTTTTGCTTTATTCTGTCGAATTAGAATTTTTGTTGATATAAAAGAGAAGATGAAGAAGTGGGGAGAGTATGTTAAAACCTTCTTCAATAACACACGACCCGACCAACCACTCCTAAACGACGAATTTAATGAGCCCAGTCCTGACATCACAAGAGAAGAAGGTGATACGAGCTATAATGCTTCAAAAAAAGAATATAGCCGTGGGCCCAGACCAGGTACACGCGGAAACTTTGAAACTCGGATTTAATACAAATGACTGGGGGCTAAAGATCCTTACCAATTTGTTCAACTCTATATATAAAGCCGAAAAAATACCAAATCATTGGCTAAAGTCGACATTCATCACGTTACCGAAGAAAGCAAACGCCTATTAATGCGATGACTACAGGACGACCAGCCTTATGTCTCATGTCCTCAAGGTTTTCCTTCAAATCATCCACACACGAATCATCCAGATGCGAACGACAAATTGGAGACACCCAGTTCGGATTTAGAAATGGAGTGGGCACACGTGAGGCTCTCTTTTCATTCAACGTCCTCACACAGAGATGCAGGGATTATCGAAAGGCTTTCGAGTGTGTTTCGCATCAGAGGCTTGTCGAAATCCTTAAGTCCACGGGTGTCAATGCGGGAGATCCACGCTTCATCATTCAGCGATACTGGAACCAAACTGCAGAAGTCAGAGTAGAAAACACCACATCGGATCAGTTACAAATACGAAAAGGTGTCAGACAGGGATGTGACCTATCACCCCTTCTCTTTAATATATATTCTGAGGAAGTTTTCTGAGAAGCACTGGAAAATACGAAGAGGGTATATCAATGGCACCCTCATAAATAATGTACGATTTGCTGACGATGCGGTGGTACTTTCCGACAACCTTCCAGGTCTCCAAAACATGATGAATCTGATCGTTGAGCACAGCCAACAATACGGTGTCCAAATGCATGTCGCAAAGACTAAAATTGTTGTATTCTCAAAAACACCGAGACGCGTAGTCCTTAGAATTAAGAACGAAGCCGTGGCACAAGGCTGGAAACTCTTGTCAACGAGTCCGACGATCCTAAAAAATTTTCGTTTTGTATATTCTTTTTTCCTGACTGTACTTTAATTTTAATTCATTCCAATGTATTCCTGGGTTTTCAGTCAATTTTATTGTCACTAATTATGGTGTTATGTGATGAGCCCTGGGGCTTTGGGCTCATGAAGAAGAAGAAGAAGAACAAATGGTTTCTAAACTTTACTGTCCTAAATCCTTTCTGTATTTTTTTCTTCTGATTTTACCCTCTTTATTTTTACTTCACTTGAAGCAATTAATCTGATGATTTGATGAAATCTAATATAAAATTTCGGGGCATTTTAGTTAATCGTACTATAAACATAATGATTGCGCGAACCTGTGGTAAATATACGTTTGACCTTTAGCAGTTTTGGCTTATTTGTCGTTTTTTCTTCCTAGAACAGCTCTTCGTATGTGGATTTTATTATTTACGTGTTTGTTTATTACTTGCAGGAATTAACATCGAGTTTTACGTCAGCATCAGCAATGTTTTCCAAACCTGACTTTTTGCGAATGTGTTTTCTAGGCTATGAGGATGTCTTGTGCTATGTGTGAGGTATTCAAACAGATTCTTGGTGGTCTTTTCGAGCTTTTCCTTAGATTCATGGAAAATATAATTACTTTTTTGTTTAGCCTATTTTAGTTTCCGCTTCGCTCTTCTTTCTATTGAAGACTATTTTTCCCACTAGTAACTTGCTCCTCAATTTAATATGTTTTTTTGCTTTGGTCGTTTTGGTATCTTCTGCTTGTTTCTGTCGATAGATTGGTTTTCCTCTTCTTTTTTATATTTTGCAACAAGTTTTATTAGAACTTATGTGTCTCTTTGCTTGCCCTTTTCGTCAACTGTCACGACAACCTAAATAGGACTGTAGCTGCAAGAAAAATTTTGAGAGCAAGAAGGACCTCTTAAAAGTTGCTGAAGAATAAACAGCGCCGAGTATGAAAGTGAAGACTGAGATTTAGATAGAAGCAGAAGCAAGGAAAACAAGGATGAACATGGATCATCAAAAAATCCAGAATCAATTTTAGTGGCATACACAAACTCTTGGAGGCATCATCAGCAAATATCAGAATCACAGTTGATCAAAATTAAACCACAATGTCTGGTATAATAAGAAAGGCAGAAAATAACTTAAACTAAAGCATGTGAACAACAACATTTAACACTAAAAAAATCATCCTATTATCCCTTTACAAAAGCTCTTAATAGATGTTCTAACTAACTGAAAATGCATTGATATTTCATATGAAAAAAAATGAATTCTGGTTTCTGCAAACCTTGAAATATGGCACCGGCAAATGAATGAATGCACATTTATCTTGCTAAGACAGTTTGGCCGCGAAGATTTCGGATTCCAGAGAGGCTTGTGACAATACTGGGGAATTCTTTCGCAATAGAACTACATAAACCATGGACTGGCTATGTTCATGGATCACTTCGTTTCACTGCAACTGTGTAAGGTGTAACTTCCAAACTGAAGCAATAGGAAACTTCAAACTTTCAGACTGTAGATTTGCGGGTTTGATGATAACTGGGAATTGATGAAGTACAACTAATTATTTTAACGCAATAATGTATCTTGAGTGAAAGTCAATCAGTTGAAGCTCGACAACAACTGGCTGAACCTGCAGAAAGACTCAATTTAAAATAGAGAACAGTAAGGAGAATATTGAAGAAGAAAAAACGTTTGCATTTGTTAATGTTTTAGAGAAGTTGAAGTGCTTTTTTCCATTGTTTAAAAATATATATTTATTTCATTATAGACTGTGCCAAAATAACGACTATTTAAACAATTTAAATCTTCTAAACCGAATTAACTGGAAATAGGAAATTTCCAAAGCTCATAATAGAAGAGCGATGGTTTTGAAAAGAGAAACTATCGATGCAAATAATTAGGAAAACGAATTAAAGTGCATCTTCTAAGAATCTCGAATGCTCTTATTGTTAGTGGGTGAAATCTGCAAATTTATCCAGTCTAGAAAGATCAACTCAACCTGAAAATTTTCAACTTTGAATTTTGAAAGCAAAAAAACAACTTTTAAAATAAAACAGGAAGTAGGAGGAAGTTTTCACAATTTACTGGCATGAACTGTGACAGAATGCTCAGAAAATTACCTTAAAATCCCATTATTTTTCTGTATTCTATAGTCAATATCACAGTATTCTTTTGTCAATAATACAGGGTGATTCAAAAGTGGCGTCATTCCTTTTAAGGGGTTATAGGGGCTCACTTGGAGAGTACGAGCAATATATTGAAAATTTTAGAAAAGAAATAAAGAATAAAGAAACATACATCTAAATTAAATTTGACCAAAATTCTTAATTAATTAAATTATGTATTTACCTTTTTTTTAAACAATGATTTAAGTGAAAGTCAAAAAAATTTCAAAAAAACGTTTGAAATACACATTTGTATTGTATTGATTTAGCATTTTGAAGCTATTTATTAATATACTTTTTTTGTAGCTTTTGAGAACGGCAGCAGATTTTCTATCGAAACGTTACGGCAATGTTTCTAAATTAATTTCTTTACTAATTGAAAATTTTCTCTTACAGCTTGAGTCTAAGTGTGTCGTAGCCGATAGCTCTTGGTTTGGTTCTTTATTGTGAAATAAGAGCACTCTTTATCAATCTGGTAGTAGAAGACGTGGAAAAATTCTATTTTTTTAAAGACAAAAATATTGGGCGTTTTAACGTTTTAAAAAAAACCAAATATTCCGGGTGTAAAAATCAAAATCAGCTACTAGCATATCCATGAATGGTCCAGAAAACTTTGGCAATGAATAGCAACAAGCCAATTGAAAAAAAAAAAAAGTGAAAAACACTGCAGTGAAGTGATTCCAAAATAATATTTAGAGCATTGTCAACTTCGCTTTAAACGCTTCAAGGAAATGAAGCAGTCGTAACATTTTCGAACGTAGTGCGGTATCCACCTACGTTGATGAATGGCCATAACATGCATGTTGCAGCCAGTTTCACGACGAAATGCAAGTGCAAGAGCAGGAGTTTCTCATGATTCGTGATCTGCCCTGGCGCATATCATACATTTGTCGTGTCCTCTGTGCAATATCGCTTCTCTTCTTGCGAGAACACGAAAACGATACACAAGTACAAGTTGCGCCGCGACTTCTACACGAATTCAGGTGATATACATGAGACTCGAACGAGTTCCAATGACAGTTTATGTGCGATCTGTCAGCTCCATTGGCAATGCGATAAACTGCGGCCAATCGAGCTGATGATAGATCAAACGAAAATGATCCAATTAGATCAGGAAACGATCCACCTACGTGGATTCGGATAGTCGAGCTCGGCATTAAAGTCCGGCAAATTATGGCTTTTAGTTTAATAACACGATAAAATTACAGTGTAGTAAAGCGTCCAGCTTCGTATATCTCAAAGACCTCCTGCTGGCCGAGTTGTTAGTAACTATAACATATAAAAGCCACATTTTGATCGGTCGCATAGCGGTATACCTTGTATCAATAAACCTGGGATCGTGAAATCCATTTGTCTATTGTGAAATCTCTTCTCGAATGGACTAACGCACTTAAAAAGGAAACGCTAGCTACATTTGAATAAACATGAAAGGGATAGATTTTGAACTATTACGTACTGCACAGTGGAGCTTCATCAATTGCCTTTTCAACCGTTTTGGGCACACGAGGCTATTTTATTTTTGACATATACCCATGTTTTATGGATTAAACAAAAGCCTTTCATAACTCCAAACATGGGAAACTTATGGAAATCCTAGAGAAAATCGGACTAGAAGAACCAAACAGAAGGGTTGACATCACCCCAAAGACAAATTAAGAAAGGCGTGAGACAGGGATGCGTTCTGTCCCTTATTCCGTTTAACATTTATTCATCTTCTTTAGAGAGGCACTTAGTGAACGAGGAAGACTAATTATAAACGGTGTGAATATCAATAATATGCGATACGCTGATGACTCTGCACTATTAGCAAAAAGCGCCGAAGATCTACAGATATTAATTAACCGAGTCGTAGAAGCCAGCGGGGAATTTGGGCTGAAACATAACATGAATAAAACAAAAATTATGCATATGCAAGCAAAACATCGATGGGAAGGGGAACAAATTACGAGTAAAAGGAATTACCTACCTGGGATGTCACTTGTCTGAAGACTGGGATCACTCCAACGAGGTGAAGATAAGGATAGAGGAGACAAGAAATACATGCACCCACATGAGAAACGTACCATGTAATGACATCGGGTCTACAAACCAGAATGTGAGTTCTTCGAAGAAAAGAAGAAGAATTTAGAAGCATGGACGCTGACATCGAACACCACAAAAGGACTTGAGGCATTTGAACTCGTGGTGTTACAGACGAATTCTCAGAATATCCGGGACTCACCGTGTAACAAATGAAATGGTGCTAGAACGCCTAAATAAAGAAAAATAAATAATCCTAACAGTGAAACTAAGACAAGTCTCATACTTCGGACATGTTACGACAGGGGAAAAATACAGTCTGATGCAATTGATATTGCAGGGGAAAATAGAAGGGAAAAGAGGACCCCAACGGAGACGGATATCCTGGCTGAAGAATCTTAGGCAATGGACAGGATTAACATCAGCCGAAATATTCCGATCAGCTGTCAATAGAGTTAGATGGGCCATAATAATCGCCAACGTCCAATGAAGATAAGGCACCTGAAGAATAAGAAGAAGATTCGATTCTTTCATGATCAATTAAGTATTTGTCGAAAGAAGCATTCAGTTACGTTGGCTCTCGAAAAAAGCGCACCAAAACGACAGACCAACGCGTGGTAAAAAGAGTAGTGAACTTTTGTGTTCTTAGAAAAGAACTGAAGAAACTAAAGGACAGGACTGACTGAACAGGACAAACTGAAGGGCCAGGCGAAGTTTCCCAAAGAAACAAAAAAATGAAACTAATTAGGCAATGAGCAAATGATGCAAAGAAGAAAGCAAAGGCAACCAAAAGATAAGACTTTCATCAGTCATCAACTCTCATATAATAATAGTCGTAATAATAATATGTGCTTAAGTTAAGGAGTAAGGAATATAATACATGCAGGTTCTATGTTATGCTTAAACCTCCGAGATAATAACAGAAGCCACTAGAAGCAAAATAAAGATCAGGCGAGTATACAGAAGATAATTTCCGATCTGTGACTCATGTTACAGTTACACCTACTATAGGTCTTTCTCTGACGAAATAAGGATTTTTTACAACACATTACCCTTCCATGTCCAGCAATTCCTGAGACCGTACTTTGAAACTGCTTTTCGATACAACTTTAATTTTTCTGGAATTAGCAGTTCACTTCACACAATGCCACTGCCCTTGAGCGTTCGTTTACCCCCATGAACTTCATCCCGCTTCCATCGATTCACAAAAGCACGGCAATCGGTCGTGGACTTTCATTTGGACCATCGCGCTTTCCCATACGATAACAGCTTCTAATATTTTCCACCGAAATATTAACTTTAGTTTCGATAGTGTTGACGATATCATCAACCATATTGCTCGCTGCACCAGGCCTTTCGGGTACGCCGATTATCACAATTCCGTCCAAATACGTCGACGGTTTTTGCTCCTGAATATTTTCCTGGGTCAATTCGGATTGTCGACGAAGCTTTGATGGCTCATTCTTTATGGTACTTAGAGCATCTTGAGTATCCTTCTGGAATGAGTTAATGCGGGCAATTAAATCTTCGGGGTTTGGTCTATCATTATGGTCTTTGGACTCCGAGTCACCTGCCGTAATTAGGTCTCTCATCTCAGCAATGCTTTTCTGAACACGCCTTCAAGAGCTTGCACTTGAGCAGCCATATCGGAACAATTAGAGCTAGAATAACTCCCATTTTGGTTCTGCCTTGTCGACCGGGTCTCAACGCAACGGGCACCTTGTAATCACACTTTAAACCGAAGATCTAATCAAAACCCAGAAAGCCGATTTGGACACACCTGACTAGACTGATCATCAATTGTTGCTTTCAAAAAAATTGTAACTTCCAAACTAAAACAAGCAGCAACTTGAAGTTTTCACATCCTACAGAAGACAATGTTGTCTGAGAGCTTTTGGAACTCGTTTTACAATATCGCACGATTTTTCAATACTCGGAAATATTGAATATATCAGCGAAGGTTTCCAAACATATGCAGGCATGTTTTAGAAAATTCGTAACTTTTAAATGGAGACAAACATAAATATGAAATTTTCTCAGGCTGTAGAAAACACCGGAGTTCGAAGAAAAATCCAAATGGTTCCTTTCTGCCCTTGCATATGTACATGTATTTGTGTAAATTATCTATCTATCTGTAATTATCTATCTATAACTTAAACTATCTTACTGTAAACTTAAAATTTTTACAAGGCAAAAAAATCGTCTAGCAGGTTAGTTCAGTCGTGTTGGAAGTGTTCAAGTAGTGTTGTTGTTGGGAAGCGGAAGCGGGATTGTCTCGCTTGTCTCGTGAGGCAAAGGGAATTCGGTAGGGTCCAGTTGTAGGGATTGTTTGTCCATTTCGTTTGCAATTGGAGTTGTCTTTCGGTTATTCGCGTTATTTTTGTTCGTTCGTAGAGTACTTGGTTTGAGCACAACTCCTCAAGTTGGACTAGTTGGTTTTGAGGATATCTTATTTTCGTTATGGACCTCGGGGCAATCTGTTCTGTTGTTTGAATGTGTTGTTTAGTTTTCCTAGATGCATTCGCTGTCAGTATATGTTCGTAGTCAAGCATTTTTGTGGCGGTCTTTGTACTAATTCCTTTGTCTTTGTACGTCAGTGATCGGAAGTGTTTTGTCCGTTGAATGATTTTTGTTCTTACGTTCTGTGCGTGTTTTGTAAATTTTAGTTTTTGGTCCAGTGTCATTCCTAGATATTTTGCCTCTTGTTTTGGTCTAGTTCTGTTTCCGTCTGTTGTTATTGATTGAGAGTCGTCTTTAATTTGGTGGTTTGGTAAAAGTAGTTGGTTTTTCGTGGCATTTGGTGTAAGTCTCCATTTGTAGAACCAAGCAATTGTATTGTCTGTTAGTGTTTTAAGTTTTTGTACTGCTTTTACTATAGTTTTGTTGTGCACGATCAATGCAGTGTCGTCGGCGTATTGTAGTATGTAAGCAGATTTGTCAATGTGTCTTTTGTCGTGGAGACTGTATATATTGTAAAGAAGGGGTGATAGCGGGGATCCTTGCGGGAGTCCTTGTTCAGGGGAGAAAGCAAAGGAGAGGGTGTTGTCTATGCGTACTTCTCGTTGTCTGTTTGTGAGTAGGTTTCTGATTGCGTGAATTATGTATTTGGGGGGTTTTAAGCTGGTAAAGTTTATATAAAAGTATTTTGTGCCAGACACTGTCAAAGGCCTTATTGATGTCCATGAAGAGACATGCTGTTTTCTTGTGCGTGAGGTGAGTTGTTTGTATGTTGTTGGTTAGTATAAAAAGTGGGTGAACAGTTGAGTGTTTAGGTTTGAATCCGAATTGGTATTGTGGTATGTGTTGTCCAACTGATTGTTGCAGTCTATTTTTTATTATAGTTTCAAAAATTTTACTCAGTACAGGGACAAGTGTGATAGGTCTGTAGTTTTGTGTTTGTGTATTGTCTAGTCCGGTTTTAGAAATTGGTATTATCATTCCTGTTTTCCAGCTATCTGGTATCGGATTAGTTTCAATACAGTTGTTGAATAGGTTCAGTATGTGTGTGTATATTTGTGCAGTTAGATTTTTCAGTAGTTTGCCTTTTATGTTGTCTTTTCCCGGCGTCGTGTTTTTAATGTGTGCGAGTGCTTCGTCGTATTCTGCTTCAGTAATTAGTTGATGTGCGTTGTTTGTTTCGTTTGTGAAGTAGACCTCGTACCAATCATTTATTGAGTTAAAGTTTTGGTGGTCAAAGTTACGGTTAGTGGAGGTTGTGAAGGCATGTTGAAAATGTCTGGCAAATGCGTCCGCTTTGGTCTTGTCTGTATACAGTTCTGTACCGTTTTCATTTATTATACCAGTAATAATGTTTTTTTTTATCGTGACAGTTATTTGATTTTTTGCCAGTACGTTTTACCTTCGTCTTTTTCTATTTCTTTGCATGCCTCTATCCATTTGTCCTGTTTGTATTGGCCTATTAGTGTTTTGACGTTTCTGTTGAGTTCGTTAAGTTTTCTTTTCAATTCATCGTCTTGAGTGTTTGTGTATAGTCTATACAGTTCCCTTTTTGCGTTTGATTAGTCTTAGTATGAATTTCGGTAAACTGTGTTGATAGTATGTGTTTTTGGTGTATGGAGAAAATTTGTCTATGGCGGTCGTTAATTGTTGTTGTATATTTTCCATTGAACATGTGCCTGTCCCTGATTGGATGTAATCATGTATTATGACATCTATTTGAGTAAAATCCATAACTTTCAAACTGAACCAATCTGGCCCCCACCTAAAAGGACACTGAAACTAAAGTCTATTGAATAACGTGTTAATTGATAGTAGCTTCTAAACTTTCTGTAGCTTTTTGCGAAACTTATCAAATAATTTTTGTTTCAACTGCTTAAACTCAATGGTGTCATGAGAACCGAACAACAAAAACCGAATCGGTCCAATAATCCCAACCTTATCTATTCCTCGTAGTTAAAATATGTGTATATTTCACATTTAATTACTAGTTTCACTGATACTAATAGTTGCTAATTATAGGCCAGAGCCACACAAAACGGCTTTTGTTTTAAAGGTATCGCCGAAACGTGTTAGAAGGTGTTCCTCTATTTGTTGTAATTAATGCCTGTGTTTTTTGTCCTCACAATTTGACATTTACGTAAGTTCCAGTGATATTTTCTTAGGCACGAACTGCCATTTTTCATTCAGTCGTTCATATATGGAGGAAGTGACTAGTTTGGATTAAAAGCCTCTTATTCCACTTGAAAGTCCTAAGAAATTAACCTTTCGTTAAGTTTTAATAAAAATTGAAAGTTGAACCTAAAATTCTGCTTAAAAGCTTCAAACGTAAGAGCAAAGCAGAGTTCAAGAAACTTTGAAGAGTTTTTATCCGAAAGTTCATTGAATAGGCAGAAGGTAATTTTGAAGACTCAGAGAGAGATTAGAAAACGCAATGTTGCACATAACCAGGATTGAAGAACTATTGATGGATTTTTTTGAAGAGAATCGATTATTCCTGAAGAACCCTTGAATTCATCATATTCAGTTCAAGTTCAGAAGCCCGAAATAAGAAAATCAATGCAAAAACTGCCCATTGAAAAAGTGTGAGAACCAATTCCGACAAAAGTATACCAACAAATCGTTGAAGTTGCTGTACCTGTTCAATTAATTTTATTATGTGTGTGTTCTCAACTATATCTGATCTATTAGGTCACTTATAACAAATTGCTACTTTTACTTTTCTCGAGTTTAGTCACGATTGATTAATGGCAGGCTAAATTACTCTGGTTTATATTTTTTTCTCTGCGGTTATTTAATTTGCTCGTCCTAAAGCTTTGTGCTGCAAATCAACTTTTCACTCTTTTGTTTGATCAATTCTACCCTCGAGATATGTGCTTTATTATGTAATGAATTTAAAATACCCTCAAGCATTAGATTGTTATCTGTTTCTTTATTAGTTTATGCTACTTTGCATGTTTCAGATTAGAAAAATTTCAAACATTCAAGCTTTCCATATGAATAAAAAACTAGTATATAAAATATAACAGTGTAAAAATCATTCTGGGATTTTCCGCGGCTATTCATGTGGTAGCCAGTAGTTCACTGCAGGAATTTTGCGATATATTGTGCAGTTTCTGCATGATTAACCAATGGGTTAGGTGATCTATTTCTTGCCAATGGAATTTTAATGAAATGACCAATTGTCGGGGTTTAGGGTTAATGTTGTAGAGGTAGTACCTTTCACCAAGAATGTTCGTAACTGACGTTTATGACAGAAGTTAGTAGGTGGTGACTGGTCCACACAAGACTACCATCTCTCACTTGTGGCTCCCAACGTTGCGCATCTGTACATGGAACGTGAGAACGCTGTTTCAATCTGGGAAGCTCGATAATTTGGTTCAGGAAATGAAGAAAATGAATATACACATACCGTTTATAAGTGAATACCGTTGACCAAGCTGTGGATCATGTCAACATGAGCACGGCACACTATATTACTCAGGTAGTGAAGACAACGACCAAAATCATCGAGGCGGCGTTGGCATCTTCGTTTCATCAGAAAACACAAAATATGTCAAGAATTTTGTACCAATATTCATCCGGATATGCTTACTGTAAATAGTCTGCAAACCATTCAATATCAATCTCATCTGCTGAGAAGAGTTATGATATGGAAGCGAAGCAAAGTGAAGATGTTAAAGAGCGATAGTGTTATTATTATATTGGGAGATTTTAATGCCAAAATTGGTCAAGGACAACGCACAGATATAGTTGGTAGTTTTGGGCTTAGTAGCTCAAACGAGAGAGGCTACGAGTTTTGTCAGGACTCAGGGATGATAATTACTAACACGTTTTTCGATCTACCCAAACGAAGACTTTATACTTGGCAAGCCCCAGGCAGTAATCTAAATAACTCAACACCAATTAGAAATCAGATCGACTACCTACTTATTAATAGGCGTTTGAAAAATGTAATAAAATGCCAAAACTTACCCTGGGGCTGACATTGGCTCGGACCATAATCCCCTTGTGGCTGAACTGTCGTTAAACTTAAAAGCTAAAAACCAAACACACCCAGCTAGAGCAATTGATATAACGAAACTAAATAACTCTGAAGTCAGACATATTGTTGCCGAAGAAATAAATAACAGGTTAACAAGTCTGCAGGGGAACCAGCTCCAAGATATAGAAACGCTTTGGAAAGACATCAAGAATATCATTGTGGACACGTGTAAATTACATCTCCGAGAGACCTTTAAACCCAAAAACAATGGGATGTCATATCACATTCTAACCCTCATGGAGCAGCGAAGACTGGCGAAGAACTTCTTCTTCTTCTTCCGGTCCCATATGCATCCTGCACGTTAGGGATCTTCCGCACATTCCTTAAATGATTGTCAGGACGTTGTCTTCTGCCCGACGAAATATGGTTGCCACATCTGGCACCCCGTTCCAATTCCTGATGTTTCGGAGCCACGTGTGCTGTTTTCGGCCGGTTCCCCTTCGGTCCTCTATCTTGCCCTGTAGGATCAGCTTTGGGATGGCGTAGCGAGGCCCTCTCATGATGACACCTTCCGGGTTTTAACTATGTTTAGGAGCTATCTCTCTATACCTGCTCTCCGCAGTACTTCCTCGTTTGTAATGTGTTCGGTGTATGAGATTTTAAATAGTCTGCGGAGAGTCCACATCTCAAACGCTTCAATGCGATTGAGTGATCTTACTTTGATTAACCATGTTTCAGCCCCGTACAACAGGATAGGCCACACATAGCATTTTATCACTCTTAGTCGGAGGTCCAGGGGTAAGCATTACTGTAGGGGGACACCCTAAAGTCGTTGATATGCCGTTTTGGCCATGCCGACTCGAGTCTTAATTTCCTCGTCACAGTCCCACGCGCTGTTAACAGCAAATACGAGGTAACTAAATCTCTTCACTTGTTCGACGTTATCGCCCTCTACCTCGAGAGTAACTCTCTGATTTGTCTACTGATCACCATGGATTTCGTTTTGGAGATGTTAATATGCAGGCCGTTCCGCCGACCAATGCTATTTATCTTATTTAATATATGCTGAAGATCCTCCAAGGTGGAGGCCAACACCACGGTATTGTCGTCGTGTCTGATATTATTGATGGGTCTTCCATTGACCTTTATACCCCTGGGTTCATTTTCGAGAGCAATCCGATATATTTTCTCGACATAAATGTTAAAAAGCATCGGAGACAAAATACAGCCCTGTCGCACTCCCTTGGTTACATCGAAAGCCTCGATTGATACTGTGTCGCTTATCTTCACCTCGGCCTTCTAGTTCCAATATAGTTGTTTTATGATTTGAATATCCTTCTCATCTATTCGGATTTCTGGTAGTCTTGCCAGAAGTAAATCATGTTTGACATTATCGAAAGCTCTTTGGTAATCAATAAAACAGAGAAATACGTCCTGTCGCTGATCATAGCACTTTTGTACCAGAAACCTTAGCGAGAACAAAGCTTCTCTAGGTCCTTGTTCCTTAATGAAACCGAACTGCGTCTCACCACTCATTTCTTCACATCTGTTATGTATCCTACGGTGAATTATTCTGAGGAAGGCCTTAAGTGCATGGCTCATCAGACTGATGAGTCTAAAGTCCTCACATTGTTTGGGGGTATTTTTCTTAGGAATGATAACAAAAGTCGAGCTAAGCCAATTTTCCGGTATTTTGTGGGAGTCATATATTCTGTTAAATAGACGTGTTAAATGGTGTATGTCCACTTGTTTTAGCACAGCATATATGTTATCATGTCCTGGACTTTTACCGTTCTTCAACAGTCCTACAGCTTGCTCCACTTCGGACCTAATGATAGTAGGACCGCTCATTTGATTATGCAAGGTTACCACGTCGTCTTCTCGGTTATCGTGAAAAAGGTTGTTGCATATTTTAACCAAGTTTGGCGAAGAACAAACCTGACAAATATAAAAAAATGCAAAAGGCCATAAGAAGGGAGATCAAAGAAGCCAAGTAGAGATGGATGGAGGGAGAATGTGCAGAAATAGAAGAGCTCTGCTCCAAACATGATACATTTAATATGTACAGAAAAATAAACGAAGTAGCTGGAGTCCACAGGAAGCGAACGACTATGTCACTTACAAATGATCGTAACCAACTAATTTTGCGTAATAATACGTGCATGAGGGCATGGGACCAAGAAATCCGCTGTGATCGAGGCTCTAGAGCTCATTACAGAGGAATATATTGGCTTGGTAGTTAAACTGTTTAATAGTATTTATGAGACAGGTGAAATTTCATCTGACTGGTTATCATCAACCTTTATTGCTCTACCTAAAAAACGTCCACCAAAAATGCGGTAATTATCGCTTAATCAGCCTCATGCTCAAAGCATTCCTACGGATCATTGACACTCCCATCAGACGTAGATGTGAGGAAGATCTTGATGATTCTCAGTTCGGATTCAGAAACGCTTTCGAAACGAGTGAAGCACTTTTCGGGATGAACCTTCTCCTCCAGAAATGCCGTGATCAGCGAAAAGATGTTTTTGCATACTTTATCGATTACGAAAAAGCCTTTGACCGCATACAGCACGATAAACTACAGGGGGTAGGCATAGATGATAGAAATATCCGCATAATTAAAAATCTATACTGGAGTCAGATGGCACAAGTAAAAATAGGCAATATTAAAACAGACCATATTAAAATGCAACAAGGAGTCAGACAGGGATGCACCCTTACTGTTCAACCGATACTCTTATCGAATATTTAAGAAAGCATTGGACGGAATATCACACCCCGGCATCAAAATAAATGGAGAGCCCATAACAACGATCAGATATGCTGATGATACAGTGATTTTAGCAAACACAATCGAGAAACTACAGTTGCTTATAAACAAAATAGGTGACGTGGGAGATACCCAAGGTCTAAAAATCAATATAGGAAAGACCAAATTTATGATATTCAGCAGGCAACCCCAAAATGGCACTGCCCTGGAACTTAATGGAAGCCAAATTGAACGTGTCTCAAAGGTTCAAATACCTTGGTAGTATTATTACGGAGGATCTAAACCCGGACTGCGAGACAAAGTGCCGTATAGAGATTGCACGGGCAACTTTTACTAATATGCTAATATGAGATCCCTCCTTTGCAATGACAACCTGAATCTGAAGTTGAGACAACTCATGGTTGAATGCTATGTATGGTCGGAGTAGAGACGTGGACTCTGAAGGTCAGGACGATAAACCAACTGGAGGCCTTCGAAATGTGGCTTCACAGAAGAAGGCATCGTATTCCGTGGACACAACATGCTACAAACGAAAATGTACTACGAAGAGCAAACATCGAAAGGCAACTCTTGACGGTCACAAAATGTCCAAAGACGGCATATCTTGGACATATTTTGAGAGGTGATCAATATCGTCCATTACAGATCATACTAAAGGGCAAGGTTGAGAGGCGTCGTGGAGTTGGAAGAAAGCAACACTCGTGGCTCAGAAATATTCGGGATTGGACCGACATCTGCTTGGCGGAAGACCGTACAGCTTTTACCATGGTCATCGCCAACGTCGGGGAGACGGGTCAAGGCACATGAAAGAAGAAGAAGATCAATTGTTAAGAAATTCAACTCATTTCCCTGCCTGTACAATAAGAATGCTTCTAAAAAGTTACCAAATCTCGTAAAAATCCTACTGACAAACGCTAAAAGCAATCATGCAGAAACTCTCTGTTTGAGTGATGAAGCAGGAAACATTAGAGCCAAAGGTGATTTAATATCAGGCATTTTTTTACTAGTGGGGCTATTAGTTTATTTACTTATTGACTTGACACCGAACAGGAAAAGAATACTTTAAATTGAGGAAAAATCAATTTACTGGGCTAATGAACGGTTTGAAAGCTGTGTGGCTGAGAATCCTCGTATAAAAACGAAGAGAGTCAAACTAATCAGGAGCCAAAAAATTATATATAAATGCTAATTTATGTCATTATAGTTATAATAGGTTTTGAAGTAATTAATAAACAATTTATAAATAACGGTGACAGTTTAGTGGGATGGTGAAGACGATAAATTCGCCTCAATTTATTGTTATACATTACCTAAGAGCGGAATGCGGCGCTTTGGGCTCGTTTTATTATTTGTTGGTGAAATTATGAGAATTTCGGATTATTAATGGGTGAAAATTATTTATTTATTGCTGCCCAAAGAAAATTGGGGTATTCGATACGTGCCTAAGAGTAATGTCCCGCGGGCATCACAACGGCTTAATTGTTCCTCTGAAATGGATTCCTTTGAGATCTAGAAACAGCAGTACGTACATATCTGTAGTATGTGGCATCGGAATTGGGCAGTTATTTGAAAGTCGCGGCCAAAGCAGCATAATCAGGCAATCAAGCAAATTAAGGAAATTATCAAGATTAGGGAAAATGTGGCTTCGAATATTTATTCGAACGGTTGTTTATGTAAAAGTAGGCCCAAGTTGATGTTGGCTGGTTTCATAATATTTTTAAAGGCTCAGAAAATTAATTAAAATCGGTTGAAGCCTGAGCCGATTTCCCTTGAATTCATACACTTTTTCTTTAAAGAGATCGAAAGAAATATTCCTCGAATGTTGCACAGTAAGTATTTTCTGTTTGCAAGTCGCTCTAAAAATGTATGAAATTTTTATTTATTTTTATCATTTATGTTACTCTCTTCCTGAAAGAACTGAAAATGGATCTGAAAATACCAAATAATAAAGCCAAAGCTACTCTAATCTACAGAAAGAGTTCAAAATGACTTTGACCATTTTTGCCACCGAAAAATCCGTTTTCTTCGGATGCTGCTTCTCCTGCAAAAGTTACCTTGCATTATTAGTTGAAACAAGTTATATTGATTTTGGTGTATTATCTTCACTATCAGAGCTTGCTTTTCTTTACTCGTATAGTAAAAATCATTTTTTTTTCTTCTGCCTTCTTCGCTTGCTTAAGAATCTCGTTTATAATTCTATGCGTCCATTATCTTCCATTTTACTGTTGCCTTTTAGGCTCAGCATTGCACCTCTTAAAAGAGTCTAAAGTTTATTGTGAAGTTCTTGCTGTAGAATGATTGTTTCACCTTCAAATATATAGCTCTTACAAGCAGGAATATTTCATATTTCTCTACTGTTTGATTTCCCAGGGAAATATTTTCATTGGATTGCGGTTTTTTTTTTCATATGAGCATACACTTCGATTTTTTTCAAGTAAGCCACCTTCTCCAGAGGAAAATATAGATCATCTAAGGATGCTGCTATTGAGATTGTGTCATCTGCATATATAATGATGATGTTGGTCTCTTTTCCGATTAATGTTGCTCCTTTGCTGCCGTTTTTTAATACACTGGCAAAAGTACTAATCTCTTTCTAACGTCTCGCATTATTTGGAATTCGCCTTTATCCAGATTTTTCTTGGAAATCTTTATTCGCCTCTCATGCCGCACTCTATCAAAATATTTATTGTAATCTATAAACCATACGTAGATTTGAATCTATAGCGTTTTTTTTTGTAAATTTTAGTTTTCTGCACTCGTTTTATGCTTTTTTGAATTTTGAATTCTCTTTTGAGTGTATTTGTATTCTTTATTGTTGATTATGGCTTTGCCTTTTTTTATTCATTAACTTGGCAATATCGGGAGCCGTTCTTTTGTACGAATTTCTTAATGACTAACGCTTTTAGAAAACTGCCTGCCTTTTTGAAAAACATCAAAATTGTTTTTGGGGAACCAAAGAGAAGATCTACCTTCAAAACCCTATGGGAAATATTGGCTTTTATTGGTACTAATTATTAATACCATTCATCATCAAACATCCGTTCCCGTCTACTGCTGGACATAGGAGCCCCTTAGTGTCTGCCACCGCTTTCGGTCTTATGCGTCCTGTATCCAGTTTCCCCGGATTCTCTTAATATCATCCGTCCATCTAGTTGGTGGTCTGTCACTGTCTGTCGATAGGCTTCGTGCCTTGGTCTTCCCTCCAGAATACGCTTTGGCCCTCTTCCATCCGTTGTTGACACCCTCGTCCTATGCCGTATAGTCACAATAGGTAACCTGTCCCTCAGACATTCCCAGCATTGACCATAGGTCTCTGAGCTACTCGCAGCTTGTGCGCCGTTTTTTGGTAAGGGTTCCAATCCTGATCTCTTGTCCCAAATATTTATATGAGGCAACCTGCTCGATACTCCTACCGTCAACTCTCCAACATAGTCTGAGCCTGATCAATACTGTCGGCAGTTAAGATAATGTCATCAGCAAACCTCATGTGGCTCAACAGCCCTCCGTCGATATTTATGCCCATTTCTTCCCAGTTTACTCTTTTAAAGGTATATTCCAATACGGTGGTAAAGAGTTTCGGAGATATTGTGTCGCCCTGACGAACTCCTCCGTTAACATCACTAGAAAAATATGTCCGCTATCAGAACTAAATAAAATCATTTGCTACCAGCTGCTGCTGCTCAATAACTTTTTTCCAATTTGAATATTGCTTAGTAGCTTTAGTATCCCAAGCCCATTTGGAGGAAAAACTTTCGTAGTTTATGGATAAAACGATATAATATTGATAGTGAACTGAAAACTTTATTGGGTTGGAACATTTTTACAGAAAATGACTCTTTAAAAGTCGTTTCCTTAATGATGACACAAAAGTAAAGAGATTTACGAATTACAGACGAAAAATCCAAACAAACTTAACAGAATACAGAAGCAGTTCAATAGATTTACTAAGAAATGGCGCAGAAAACTGCCAAAGAAGACTGAATATCAGAAAAAGGCAACGAAACAGAATTTAAAAATCAGCAAAACAGTAAAAGGAAAAAATGACAAACACGCAAATTTGCCAGATGGGGGAAACACCTTCAAACGCCTTTCAAAGAAGTGGGATCTGAAATAACCAAAGAAGAAAAATAAAAGGAGAGAAAAATGTTTATGTTTTATTATGTTTATTGTCATAGTTTAATGGCAAAACATCTGATTAAAACCAACCGCACAAGAATCTACAGAACAAGTAAAGACCAACCGGAGAAATCACTACTGAATCATGAAATCGTTAAGATTTTTAATTAATACATTTATATTTATTTAATTTTTTTTCATTCAATTTTGCAGGAATCAGTATGAACCGAAACACGGCGTCAATATAAATCCACATCAGAAAAGAAATAAAATGAAAAAATCTAAAGGAATTATAACAAAAACGGAAGCAACACATACATGCTCAGATCTTCTCGAGTGTTTCAAATGGAAAAAGTGAAAGACAGAGATATGATGAAATAGGCAGCATCGCAAATCACAAAACAATTATTTGTTAAACAAGTCACCAAAGAATCAAACTGATAAAACTCACTGAAGGACATTTAGGAAGTACTGAAGACAACTGTCTTTACATAGTCTAGAAGAATTAATACAATTGTGTAAAAATCGCAAAAAAAATCAAAAAAATATGCTCTATTCAATGCTAATAATGTCGACAAAATGTTCAGTGATTGGTTAGAAGTCTTTCAAGTGTCTTAGCAGTCAATAAAGATATTTTCGTAGAAGATATTTCGTCCAAGACTTTGTCGTTTAAAACATTTCCAAGAATACAGGTAAGTTTACAATTTTTATTGCAAATTCCAGTGCTATTACATGTTGAACAGTAGAAATCATATTCGTAATGTGCTTATAAAGTATCTACAGTTTGTAAGCAAGCGTCCGTCTGAAGAGTGCATCGGAATAAACTATAATCTGAAATAAATGCAGGAAATGCATTTAAAAAACGATGAAAAACCAAAATGGTAAATCGAGGTTGACGGGTTGATAGCGTCAAATTAAGGAAAGCTAATAGGAAGATTCAGTCCAGGTACAAACTGAAACCGTCAAATTCGCCAATTATTCAAATAAACAAATGAAATTTAAAGCGCCAAGTCATCTCGCACAGCCATATACTTCACTTTTGCATCTTGAGATGGTCCGCTAACCCATTTCTCAGGCTCGCGTACCATCGGTGGGTGTAACTAGAGATAGCAGATTATTAAGGATGGTATGCACCGTTCGACAACATACCAACTGTATGTAACTGAACGTCTGAACGTGACCAACGGGCTCGAATTTGGAACATTGTTTCGCAATTATGTTCCGGAAATTTTTGTTTCTCTGATATGTTGGCAATCGGGCAGATGGTTCATTAGAGGTCGGAAAAATCGCTTCATCTCGGCTTGCTCGGGAGGAGAGTCTCACCGTAAATATCCAGCGAACAATGCCAATTCCAATCGCCTCTAAAATCCTAAACATGCGAAGGCTTTAAACTACAGTTAAAGATTATCTTGGGTCCACTGGTAACGCACAGGTTGCACACAATTATCTTTGGTCACATTTCATTTGAAGAGCTGACATTCATTGCCTAGATTGTCGGTTACAGCGTGCGTTTCAATGTACCAGCGCTGATGTACTAAAATTGCCATTGAATGATCCAAGAGGTCAGCGATTCACGCTTGCAATCACTTCAGGTGCATTGTATGGGTAGATGATGCGTTGTTCAAACAAAATTACCAATCGCCGTAACTAAAATCCACAAACGATGCTTCTTCTTCGCAGGAATTACTCTTGGCCAAAGAGAATTATAAAATGCCTAGGCCTGTCTATTCTGACAAATTTACAATATCGATTCAGTTTCTTCAATCTTCTTTCGTCCGGCGAAAAAATGCCGCAGTTTTTATCGTTTCCATCCATCTTCCTTGACAAAATAATGACTGCAACAATTACCAGACGGGCAGAAATCAATCTATTAATTCAACGGATTCCGCTTGGATATATCTCTGGCGACGCGATGCTCGTCAATTTGTTTTACAACGAATGGAACCTATTTATTTTTTTTAAACGCATTTAACTCGTTTCTGATTATCTTCCACGTCTGTCTTCAGGAACTGCCGTTTTTCACCTCTTTTCAACAATCTCTCTTGTTTCGTGCTGTTTAGGTGAAACAACCCAATGATAGAAAGGAGGTACCATCACTTTAAAGTAGGTACCTTTCTTGTTCAAGTGTTCAAATACTTCATGGGTGATATTTACGGGAGTCCGTGGAACCATTAACAGATTCAGTCCAAAAGGGACAGACCATAATATTTAATTCCTTTAATAAGTGAATGGAGAAACATCAAGTCTGAAGTTTAATTTGGTCCTTTCCATCCGGTCAGGCGTGGGCCTAATGACACTTCTTGAAATGCGCATAAACTATTGTTATATGGTATTGTTATGTACGATAATAAACAACGAATTAATAGAGAACTATTGCGATAGCTTTTGCGTTGTTTACGGTTTCTACGCAAAGATTTATAAAAAAAAATATTTCAAGCGTTCACATGTGTAAGATACACACAAGTAAATTGTGCATTGTCACACCAAAAACTCCTCCAGTTTCCATTCTTCCAAGCTCAAGCATTTTTTTGCTGATGAGTGCAATGGAAAGCAGTCGATTTTCCATCGCAAAAGCACACATTGGGGATATTGCTTCATTTGGTCCTTCGAGCCGGATCAAAAGATGCAATTTTTTCGACATTTTCAAGTAAAAGTGGCATTATGGACGAGAAATTAAATTATTTACAAAGCAACTATCGACTATCTGAAATGTTTTACTTTCATGCTTGTGAAATTATAAAACATTTCAAATGTCTCAAAAGTAAAAAAGAATATACCTGCAGCTCCACCCTGCAGTAATTCTTCGGAAATGCATCCAAGGGAAATTTGTACGTTTTTCAAATCCATCAGAGCTTAGATCATCCAGAAGAATGTAAATGTAGAAAACAGAAAAATGTAGCGTTATTTGGTCCTTCGAGCAAAATGGAAAATGTATATTTTTGTAAAATACTCGAGTAAAAGTAGCATCAGAAATCCGACCTTCTGAATTTCAGATATGTTTTACTTTTGTGCCTTAGAAATTGAGAAAAACTTTACATCGAACCGCCTAATTTTCTCGCAGTCTCGATT
The DNA here is from genome assembly GCA_024550625.1 of Dendroctonus valens. Classification (NCBI taxonomy): domain Eukaryota; kingdom Metazoa; phylum Arthropoda; class Insecta; order Coleoptera; family Curculionidae; genus Dendroctonus; species Dendroctonus valens. Next base: position 1,181,139 of record JAJTJO010000010.1, read on the forward strand.
AAGTTTTTTGGGAGAATTTTTAGCGCAAATGGATGGCTATGAAGCTATGTCTATGGTCGAAATTTTGTTGCAAAATGCAACATTTTAAAAAGTTTCGACATAATTTCTTTAAACATGAATTAACCAATCGTGCACTAAAAGGTGCAATTTCTTCCTTAAATAGATTGTGGCCAAAGTGCATCTACGTAAGCAAGAAATTTCACACTTTAATGTTCGTTTTATTACTTTGTCCTGATTTATTATTTTGTCCAGTTTGTATACAAAAGTTCCTATAACTTTTTCTTCTTTATCACTTCGTGAAACTCTGACTACATAAACGGCTTGTACATATGTATATACATATTAATATTAAAATGAAACAATCACAATTCAAATAAGAGTTTAGCCTGATCTTCTTTTTGTCCTTCGAGTCGGATAAGAAAAGCTGCAGTTAAGCTAAAATAAATTGGAGATTTTCGGCAAAAAAAGCGTTGAAAAAAATTATGCTGCATGCAGTTTCTGGAAGATTGATGAAAATTTAATCAAAAGTAAAGCTAAGTGAGGGAGGCAACAGGAAAACTACACAATTCGGACAATTGTGTCTTATTTCCACAACGTTTATAGATTTATTATAATTTGATCACGTCGGGTTTTGGCATTGTTTAAATACTTTAATATTAATTCAACGGCTAGTTTCTTCACAACAAAATCAGAGTGTGAAGAAAAAATGCCAATAAGGAACAGATAATTATGAAAAAAAAAACAAATTTTGAAAGAAAGCGGAGAAAATTAGTATTTCAACTACCTTTGGTCCTTGGAGTCGGATACCAAAATAAGAATAATACGGAAGCTTCTGCATTGAAAATGAAGAAACTGCTTGGAACTGCAGAGCAAAGCGCTTGCGGTTTTTTTAAAGAGAACACAACTAAAAAAAAGCAAAGAGTGGATTTCACAGGCTGAGAAATGTTATACCTGTCGCTGCATTCGAGACAAAGACAATAATGACCAGAAAATGAGCTCTTAAAAATTCCATGTTACAAGTTCTACATAAAATCCAGCAAGATGCATTATAGGTGTGAATAGACACACTTTTTAAGTTTCTGTTTAGAAAGGAATCTATATTTTGTTGGTTTATATGTACTATTTCCCACAACGATTTTAGTTAATTGGTAAAAAACTACCTTCTGAGCCAAAAAACATCTAGTAATCACTCTTTACACCCGTAGTAATACCAACAAATAGATAGAAAACGGATTATTTATACTGAAAAATTTGTCCTGAAAGTAACTACTATGTAAAATATGACTGTCGGATTTTCAACAAATTATTTTATTGAAAGTTGGAAACTCCTATTTTGTTGGACCACATAAAGACTGCAAAGGACAAATACCGTATATTTAAATAGATGAATTCAGGTTACCAATAAAATTAATCTAAAAATCATATATCGCCCCGGATTAATATCAACAGCGTATCGGAAATTGGAAGCAAATATTGATACATATCAAATAGTCGTGTGGTTTGACTTGCACTCTCCACCGCGGACCATTACCAATACTCCTTTCCTGGAGCGACAATGTGCTGTAGTCCGACTGCAAACGAAACAGACTGAAATCAACTAGAATTGCGTTTAGTTCCCCAGCATTTTTTTTTCAGTTTTCCTTCGTTCGTAAATAAATATTTTCATAAAAAGTTAATAGAAATTTAACTTTGAAACATATTGTTGATTATACCCTGAATGCTTGCGATATAACTTGTTGCATGAGAGTAGCGTTAACGTGCTGACAATGGATCCCTATCCTGCCTGATATACATGAATTAATATGCATAAAGGCGAAAAGCCAGAATTAATAGTTCTCAGGCTAGACAGTTGTTCGTATTGAGATAAACCGATCATTTGTCAACGCCAGTCTTCATTTCTTTTGAGCTATTTTTAGGTTAGGTTCAGATGTGGGCCGGATGATCCGACTTGCATAATGCGAACGGATTGCGCTTTTAGGGCTCGGCTTGTGACTCGAAAGTTTTTTTAAAAAATGCGAATTTCCCGACGACTTTTTACGAGCAGCATTAAGTGATTCTCAACGAGCGTAGTTGACTGGAGACCCTTAACCTCGTTCGTCTTTGAAAAACGAAAAACACGATGTTTTAGATGTCAAGTCCGAGATTATACGGCATACTAATTGAATAATTGGACTTCAAGATTGTTATTATATTGTTTAAATAAATTGGATATGCGCCGACTCCTATAATTATTATGAGCTGCGATTACCTAAACAACGAAATGGAACATTTTAACATGGGCTTTGAAACAGTTTTATTAGGTGCTTTAGAATGGCTAGTAATTTTGGGGAAATTGCGTTATGTAATGGTTGCGCTCAGGGCTTGTTAACGATCGGATCGAGTTGACCCATACGCATACACACCTAACACAAACGGGCTTAAATTTAAACAAATTTTAAAAAATGGGAAAATCCCGGCTCTTCAATAAGTGGGATAATTAACGAACCGTAGTATTTATTAACTTTAACTAAACTAAACCAAATAAATTATGTTCAATATGTAACATAAATATACACACCCATAATGTTAAATATGTACGTCCTTGTTGCGTGAGAAAAGATAGGCAGAGCTCGGTTCTTGCAAAATTACCTTATAATCTTGCCAATATGCGGATATGCGGTTATTTTTGGATGCAATGCTTTTTTAACATTTTATTGAATAGCAGTAGTAGTAGTAAACATCTTTATTTCTAAAAAAAGGCTATCGACCTATCGGTCTTTCTGCCCTTGTTTAATACATGCAGTCTTAATCTAGATAAAAAACCAATATGAAAATTCTCCTATTCTAGGTTAACGATAGTAGTAGTAAACATCTTTATTTCTAAAAAAGGCTATCGACCTATCGGTATTTCTGCCCTTGTTTAATGTATGCAGTCCCAATCCAGATAAAAAACAAATATGAAAATTCTCCCATTCTAGGTTAACAATGTTATTGAATAAATAAGATTTCAGTGGCAAGAAGAAATTATTTTATTGTCCACTAGTCCGTTGCGTTTGTAAGTGTTCGAGTAGCGTTAATGTAGGGAAACGGAAGCGGGATTGTCTGGTTGGTCTTGTAAGACAAAGAGGATTCAGTATGGTCCAGTTGTAGAGGTTGTTTGTCCATTTTGTCTGTAGCTGTATGAGTCTCTCCGAGATCTTTGTCATGTTTGTGCGTTCGTATAGTAGTTGGGTGGGGGGGTTGTGTAGTGGGTTTTGGGGGTGTCTTTTTATTGAATAATTTAATTAACTTAGGTGAGTTTTTTGGATCAAAATGAGTAAAAGAATATTTTCAGAAAATTGAGTTCAAGAAGTTCGCTTCAACAGCATTTTTTTTTTAAATTCTTGCAATATACGATGTAGGTTTACTTTGTGAAAGAATTTCAACATTTCTTCATTCGAAAATGAAGAAAATTGAGTAAAGTTTCGGGTTCTACAAAAAACGGAAATGGAACACTTCTACAAAAAAATTTTTTTCCATTTCTTCCTCCCACTTTATGACGGGTTGTTTTGTCTATACTTGTCCTGCTACCCTCGACTGCATCGCCTTTTCAGCTTGTAGCCGTTTTCGATGCTTCTTAACTCCTCATTGTTTAAGGCACAAGACTTAAACGAAGCCAATACCACAAAAGCAGCTAGCTTCTTTCAAATTACCACCCATTTATTATTTATTATTATTTTTTTCCTTTTTTAATTTATTCTTATTTTTATTATTATTCTTATTTTTTCATCCGATCACTCTCAACCCTCAAAATTCCCCCTCCTCACAAAGGCTCATTCATGGACCAACACTAAAGCCTTAAATGGCTATGTCTAATAAATTATCAAACTCAGCAGACTCGGTAGAAAAACAGGAGAGATACATAGGGGGAAAACCAAAGAGATATAAGAGACAACTTCGACCGCTACCTCATCGCCTTTGAGAATGTTCATCGCAGATGTGAACGAAACGTCAGGAAGTAATTCCAATGGGCCACGGCTTATAAACCCGGAAAACTTTTCAACTTTCAATTTAACCGGCCGTGAAAGTACACAGTCTGATTAAAGCAAATATATTTTAATAAAGTCAAAAAGCTACTAAAAAATAAATAATTGATAGAAGGAAATATAAAAATTATCTAAATGGGTGTTGGTTGTATGTTACGTTATGTCTGTACAGAGTGATTCAAATAATAAAATGAGTTAATATTAATATTAATATGTTAATATTAATATTAATATGTTAATATTAATATTAATATGTTAATATTAAGTTAAATTAAAACAAAATTAATTCTCACCAGAAGCTGAGATATTCAGAATAAACAAGATTACAAATTTAGCAAATGACGTTTTTCTCTAACAGCCAAATAACGAAAGAGGATCATTTCACTGATGAAACTATAAATTCTCAGGATTCAATGTTTTAAAATTTAATTTTAGGAATTAACTTTTCAATGCCTGTATTTCAGTGTTCACATTATGTAAGTTTGATCACAGAACTGCTGAACTTCACTTCACAACATACAGTTTCCTTGTTTATAAGAATGTTTCGATCTCAAATCACAGCTTGGCGTTGAAATAAAATTTTTCGGCGAAAAAAGTTTATAAAGCGATGTAAATGCAGCCTTTATTTAAACTAGTAATTTATACGGGGAACCTTTAAACCATCTAAGGCGCATTATGAGAAAAACTAAGTTTGACTAGTTTGCGCCCAACTGAACAAGTTATTAAAACAAATAAAAAAATGTGAATTTAAATAATCACTCACCTTACATCCTTCGCATGTAAATGCTCCAAAATGAAATCCTGCAGCGGGCTCACCGCAGACTTTACATAATTGGTTCATCTGGAAATCAGGAAAAAATCAGCAAACAAAAATAACATTTGAAGACAATAACAACTTAAAAAGCGATGCAATGCAAGTTCCTAGATTGGACCAGTATTAAGTTAAGCGTCTAAAGAAGTGGAAGAAATGGAAAACCGTCAGCATTTCTTGGTGTTAAAACATTGTTCAGTAGTTATGGATTCCAAAAAATCTATTAATGTAAAAACATTTTAAAATGCTCTAAAGTGTTAGCTGATCTGTTTCCCAGCAGATCTAGAAGAAGATGTTAGGCAAATTCTATGCATATTTTTGATAGGTAAATCTAAAAAACACATGTTAGCTCTTCCTAAGTATGGTGGAATTTCATGTTTAGCAAAATAGCAAAGCTTCCAAAATAAAATTTATAAGACAGATGAAACTGCTAATGCTTGCCTAATTTTTACAAGCATTTAAGCACATTTAAAGATAAATCAATGGCTCTTTCCTAACCGATGGACCGCGAAAAAAATAGCAGAGCCAATAGAACAGAGGACATTCTTGTGTCATTCGGTCCAGCCGCCTTAGTTCTTTAATTAGGTGTCCACGCTGTAGACTTCACGCAATTCCTATGGTTGATTACCATTCAGGTAAGCGGGGCCCATGGGGAAAAAGGAAGAAAAGCGCGGCCCCAGCTGTCAACGGCACCGGTACGAGTATAGCAGCGGTTGAATGGGCATAGAGGCAATACCATTGTGACGTACAAATCGGATAGAATCCGTGGGAATTCGATGACCCCCCACGGTCGCGATTGGTCCGTTTACAAATCATATCGGTCCAAAAAATTCTTTGAAGTTGCACTTAATACAACCCTGCCCAATTCCAGACAACCCACTATACACCTAAGTTGTCGCCAATAGATTGTGAAATTCTCAGGGTTGTTTACGTCAACGCACTGGAGAAATGGTGAGGACCGTATTCGCTCTCAGTGAATGAAGCATATTGTTAAATTTTTTAAAGTTTTCCACTATGCAGACTTAGGCTTTAAGTCTTTTATTAAGTGATTGATATTGTCAGTAATTTCTAGTTTTTCAATAAATAGTCACTGTCCTCTATCGCTGAAGGTTCAAAGAAGATTTCTATTATTCTTAGAAATTGTGTTAGGGCAGATCCTTTGTTAAAGGTTGGTTATTTTGCTTTCTGAACTAAACTTGAATGTTGGACGCTTACAAACGCCTTGAAAGGTATAAATGAAAATCATACAAACAGATTTTGAGCACACGAACAATAATAAAAACGTTAAAGCAAATTGGTATTGAAAATACTCTTTAACTGGAGAATTCTGCAATAATATGGCTTCATATGTACCAAATCAACGTAAAATCTTGTAATAGGTGACAAAGGTTAACAGGCAGAACTATCAATCTACCACATTTACTGATTTTTTGAAATAGTGTAAAAATCTTCAACAAAAATTTAAATTAAAACGATTTATATTTCTCAAAGCAAATAACAAACAAAGTATGATTTAAATCGAAAAAAAATCATAAACCACATTATTATTATTGCGGTCCATTAACATTTCAATATCAAACGACTGTTTTATTAATCTGAAACCATAAATAATTAATATGAACACGCAAAAATACTGTATACGGAATAAAATGTCTTGATTGCTCCAGTTCAAACAACATTATATAAAAAACACAATAAATACAAAGACAGTCAAAGGCATAATAATAGACCGAAAACAGCTTTACCACAATACACACACCAAATGTAGCAGCTTTCGACTTCGAAAATATACAGGGTGTTTCAATGCAAATGCGCAGAACGTCAGAGGGTAATTTCTGGCTGAAAATAAGAGTGGCTAAGTAATAGTATATCTTGTAATATAATTATACGACAAGAAGCTTAAACAACAATAAAATAAAACTATTTAATAAGTAGCTATTAGGGTTTTTTTAATAAAAGTTTTCATAAAACAGGCTATTTGCAAGCCGCAAAATTTCACATTTTTTTTTATTTCGAAACAGTTGCTTCTATCCAAAATTTTAGAGAAAAATAGATCTAAATGAAGTTGTTATGGACTTCAACAACAAATTCCTGGGTTTCAGTCAATTATACTATTTATTATTTTATTTCATTATTAATACGTTTCGGTGTCTTTCTCCACCATCATCAGTTTGTATGTGTAGTTGTTGCTACCTTCAGTTTAGGCATGAAATAAAATGTATTAAAAAAAAGGTATTAATAATGAAATAAAATAGTAAATAGTATAATTGACTGAAACCCAGGAATTTGTTGTTGAATTGAATTAAAATACAGTCAGGAAAATGTACACATTGTTATGTACTTTCCTCCAAAGTTTTCCTAAGAAAAGGGTGGTTTACGTCGACACTGCAAATACTTTCAGAAAGTGAAAAATATATCGAAGGTACCTCGGATGATCGTAGCACTTCCCCAAAAGTTCGCTTTTTCCACACTTTTAGTCTCTAAAAAAAAATTATTTTCGATTTTCCCCAATCTTTGTAACGCTTTATATCATACACTAAACTTTCTTTTATTTACAACAAACAACTGATTTTTCGTTTCTGTTTTGAAAAAACTTTGTTCCAATTGAAACACACCACAAATCCTTAACTTTTAGATTCAATCCTCACAACCTAAGCAATTTTTATCAAAAATCAATCTAAATCATCAGAATCATCACAAAAATCATCTAAAATAAAATTTATTAACAGGAAAAGTAAAAAAACTAACATTTAGACAAAAATATTACCTTAGCATCGCTAAGTGATATTATTTATTATTGACCGATGTTGAAATACTTGAAATATGGAGATTTCTTGCGGATACGGTCTAGGCAGTGGTGAAGAAAGAAAACTTTTTCAGCTTACCGAGCTTTCGGCGGTTTATTACCGCTTTCTTCAGGGCTAGAAGAATTATTACATAAATCCAATTAACATGAGTCAAAGTGAACGAGGTACAAAAACTTAAAATACATATACAGGGTACTCACTGCTAATTGCTCCTCATGAGAAGTTTGGGAACCCTCCAGAATCCTATCATTACTGCAGTCAGATGAAACATCCAATTTTCATGGTTTTCATCGTATTACAGGGGTAGAACTATTTTTTTTTAATATTGTTCACCTGAGTCACATCGCTGGATTATTAGTAGTCGTGGATTAAAATTGTTTCACAATTACATTTTACGGAGAGACAAAGGGACGAATTACAATAACTGCACACTAAATGATGAGCTGAAGGCCCTGTACATCGAAATGATTTATTTTCATATTTCCTACGTTAATCGCAAACACTATCAGTTCGGGATTCCTCCAACATTCACCTTTTCTTATGTTTAATTTTTGCGTTAAATAGGTTTTATTCTGAATTCTTTGGGTGCTTGTTGGCTGATAAAGTAATCAATGGTTTTCCTTTTCCTTTTCCTTTTGCTTTGGTTTCTATGGAAGAATTATTTTATTTCATTTTATTGTTGTGAATAGTTTTATGGTATAAACTAGGGAAAGAGAAATGTATGAAAGATATGAGATAAGTTATGGGAACCAAAGTGTAAATAGGATCCTGCAATAGTGTACTGTTTTCTTGTTAATTATTACTATTTTATATTTTTATTTGTTATGTGGATTACTGCTAATCCCGAAGAAAAAACATTAATCTAATTGGTGTGTATTTTTGCTGTAGTAAGAAGAAGTTTGTTGAAAAAAAAATTTCTTCCATCTTCCCTTTTTTGTTATGGAGACACCATTCAAGTAATTGTGTCTTAATGCGCGGTTCCTATCGAGCTTTCCGTTTTACAAACATCTATTAGGTTGGCATAAATAGAGCTGAGATTCTCAATATCTGTTCTTTTGTTAATCGATTTCTCTTCTAAGGAAATCTCTATCATTTCAAGGAAGACTCTCTTATAGTAGCTCGATTCGATATCCAACACGTTTACCCCGTTGAAGTCCATTATGTGACCTAACTCAGTGCAATGTTGTGCGAGTGCACTGGTCTTTTCACCAATCTGCAAACACTTTTGTGTTGAGCGATGCTGTTGTTGAGGATGCTGCTGGTCTGCCCTATATACACACCGTCGCATGCTCCACAAGGTATTCTATAGACTACCCCTGATCTCTTCAATAGGTGATCCCTATCTTTTAGACGGGTGTTAAGATCATCTACCGACATTACATTCCTGAATGTCAGCTTCACTGAGGGTAAGTCTTTAAAGAGTTTTACCAGTTTGTTAGAGATTTCTGGTATCTGAGGGAAAGAGAAATATGACGTCGACTCTTGATTCTGAGTATTGATCGGAGGTATGTCTATATTTGTGACGGCCATTTGCAACGATGTTTCGATGGGCTTGAGGTTACCTGGAGTCATTATGTTAGGGTTGATGGTACTTTGGTACGTGTTGAAAATTATTTTGTTAATAAGCTTGACCACCCGGTCCCAAGGAGTTGGACTTAAGGATGGTTCTTAATTTTTTAAGGTTTTTTTGTTTTAGGGATTTATGTGAGGTCAACTCTATCTTGGTTTTCAATCCTTTCACTAGGTTGATTTTGGTTTTTTGGTACCTTCCAGAGTTAGTTGGCTTGCTATACCAATCTAGGATGATTCCTTGTGTGGGAGTTCTAATTATTAAGATGTCTAGAAAGGGAACGCTGTTGTTTGCCTCTTTTTCAACTGTAAATTGTATGTGTCGGTTATATTGATTAAGTGTAATTAGAGCTTCATCCATTTTGTCTTTAGGTACGGCTGTAATGATGTCGTCCACATACTTTTTAAGAACAGGCACCTGGAAATTCAATCTACTCATCCGGTCGTCCAACAAATCGTCCTCTATGTATTGGGATAAAATGGGGGAGAGTGTTGCTCCCATTGGAGTGCCAAACTCCTGCTTATAGAAATGGCCCTAGAATGCCCAATAAGTGTTGTTCCAAGTTAGTTTCAGCATTTCCAGGATGTTAGCCTTGTAGACATTGGTGTGATGTTTAATTTTATCCCAACGTCTGTGGATGCTATCTACCACCAGGTTGTAAGGGATGTTGCTGTATAACGACACTACATCAAAGCTAACAAAAAAAATCATTCTGCGAACTCGAAACTATCTTTTATGTAGTAAGGGTTGTTCTCGTTGTACGCTTGTGTGAGGATGTCGTTGAGAAAGAATGCTATTTTACTGTTAGGTGCATTAGCAGATGACACCATGGGTCTGAGGGCTAGTTCCGGTTTGTGTATTTTAGGGCGACCGTAAAATTTTGGTGAGCAATGATTGTAAATTTTAAGCTTAGTTGCTTCTGCCTCTGATATTAGGCCTTGGTTTGGAATCTGGATATTAATTTGTTACATTTTGTCTGATTTTTATTGCCTCTTAGTATTGGCTCTTGCTAATTATTACTGTGACATTTCCTTTGTCCGCTCTAGTTATTATCAGATCTTTATTTCGCTTTCGGAGTCGATTAGCTTTTTGGTACATACTATGAAGGTAGCCATCCCCACTATTGCTGCTGAAGAAATTTGTTACAATCTTTGTAAAACGTGCCCTGATTAGGTCCTTGGCCATTGTTTCCTTTTCGAGGATATATTCAAAATTACTCAACAACCTCTTGCAGGAAACACTGTTTTTGGTTGGAGGAATTCCGAACTTTGAGCCGAGCGCCAGGAAGCGTGTCACATCATCTGGGATCACAACGTTTGTAAGGTTCTTGATCCATCCATCCTCAGTATGTATGTGGGCTGGTTCAAAGTTGTTCTTGAGTTTGAAAAATTTTCTTTTGGTTACTTGTTATAGTTATAGTGCAAACTATAACAATAATTTTTGTTTAGAAGTAGAAGGTCTTAGTTAAATATCGCAAAAGAAGACAAGAAAAAGTTTTTTGCTATTTTCTGCACAATTTTAACAGTAGGTATTCTAGAATATCTTTGTCAAGATCAGAAGACAAAAATGTTGAAGCATCTTGTATTGTAATGGGGGAAATCGGAAATGTTTTATTAGTCGAGTGATCACTAAAATCCCTTCTACTATTTAATAATCGAAAAATAATTGAAATAATTTCCAGGGCGACTTAAAAGCCTGAAAAATTCACCAGTTTCAGTTGCATTTAGTTTATTCCAAATTTTTCATGAGTATCACGAGAAGACAACAACAATCAGTTTACTCGAATTAAGCCCGGAAGTTTCATCTTAATTCGATATTAATAATTGATGACATTAATTATATCTTAGTCGTTATTGGACTTAAAATAAAATTGTCTCCTGTTGCCCTCCATTTGGTATCAATAAATTCCTAATTAACTTTCATATCCTTCTCACTCGTCTTTAATTATGACTCGTATGATCTTCGGTTGTTACTGCTAAATCAAGGCTTTGATGTTTCTACTTAAGTTATAAGGAAGGTGTTCGTTTTAATTCGTTGTTTTGTGTTCGTGTGTTAAGTCTGTGCAGCTCTTTTCAGTGTTTTGAAATAAATCTCTTAGCGAAAGCGAATTTAAAGCTTTTCAAATGAAATCCATAATCGAATAATTGCCATTCCAATCCTGTAGGATGGAGAATGTTAAAATATAAAACATGTATTTAAAAGCAATTTGAAATCGTCCAGTCCAGTGATGAGAAAAGCCACGCGCTTTTCCCATCTAGTTCTTACGGTTTCGGTATCCCATCCACATACCACGTCTTGCGCTTAAGTGTAGTTTAATTCTAGTTTAAGTCGAAACGTGTCTAAAACTGCCCATTGATTATGGTACTAATACGATTGAAAAAAGCCATCGTTTATGGTAAATAAAAGCGATCGAGTTTCACATTTATATGGAGTTTTTATGCGTTGGGACGAGATATAAAGCGTCGAAACGGGTGCCGCAAAGAGCGGACAAGACTTGGTCATTCTAGATCGGCCGGTGACGACACTGTTTTGATTTTCCAGTCTCTTGGGGTATGTCTATTTATGCAGAAGAATGCGTTATCGCTTTTCTTGTGAGGAATTTTGCAAGCTGTCAGGAATCAGAATCGCCGTTGATGTAACAAATTTATTATGCCGTCCCGTAAAGTTCAAGCGGAGATTTTCAATGCGTTTCTTATACGGGGAATCAGTCAAAGACATCTTTTGCAAAATTGGCTAATGGGCTGACATGAGTTTAGTCTAATTAGCATCATACATTGATAATTGATGAGCCCATTCAATGGATTGCTATTGAAAAGTTGCAGGATTCAGCAGGTCTTAATTGATTGATTATTGACTGTTATTTTATGGACAGATGGATGATTAGTATTATATGCCATTTTCGTATTCCAACTACACGACTAATAACACTGAATTACAGGAACAGCAATGCTTTAATTCGCTCCATACAACAGCTAAATGTTTTCAATAGGAAACTTGTTTCAGACTCACAACATTTCAGCTTGCAGCGCATTGCAGGTTCTTCTAAACAATTAATAATGTCCAAAGTGTAATTTGTCTGTATTAAACAAAAAAAACATTTTATTGTATCATGCCCTTCTGCGTTGGCTCGGTTGTGGGTTCTTTATCGCAATGGTTATGGTACCCATTAAGCCTAGAAAGCTTAGAAACAGTGTAATATTAATAAAGAACCTATTGGGCTTAATATGTACGTGTCCAACCGCTTTAAAAACAAACCGTTTTTACGACTCGGAAACGTCTTTTCTCCCATAGTGATGCTTTTTGTTATTCGTTTTTAATGTGCTCGAACATACATATTACATATACCATAACTTCTGGACTACCATATAAGTGGCCGCGAAATCTCCATAAAAAAACCATTACGGGAGATTAAGAGTAGAGATCCCATAGTACTGGCAGTCGATCACCCGGTGACTTTTATAACGAAAGCCATTGTCAATTGATTAATTTTTAATTAATTTACTAATTCCGGTTAATTGCTTTTCCAATGGAAAATTGATTTTGTTTATCGCGTTAGAACAGTGCCTTTCGTCTAAAACCGGCTTCGGTAACATTTGCGATCGATTTTACTCATGATTCTTTTCAGTTGGGTACCGTTTTGTAGCTTGGTTGCAACGTTTCGACTACTAGTGCGACATACACTATTAAGTGGTGCGCAATTTTAAAAAGTGGAAACTATTGTTACCTGTATAAAAATTTTCTAGTTATCATCAAGATTTTGGAAAATGTGTTCTCTTCTTCAGGGTTATAATATAGTCAATTAAAATTAAATAAATGCAGTGAGTAAAAAAATATGTATGTGTTTTAATTATAAAACACTAACTCAACATTTAGAAAAGTTTAATCAGTTATTTATTCTATAAATTTATTCCCTAAATTTTGGGGATCTCAACCTTTATTACCCCCTTTTCCAAGTTTCAACAATTGGTAGTTTCCGGGTTTCTAAGCAGTAGTCGTTAGGAATGTGGTCCAGACGTTTCGCTAGCACGCATGGCCAGCATCTTCAGAGGTCTGTTTGTTTCATACACACTGAACTAATAACGCGATGGGGAGCAATTGCTTGTTTTTGCTATTTAGATCAGCCGCCTTTTGATAACAAGTTTTCACTTGAAGTCTAAATTTTTCAAATTATTAAATTTAACCAGCAACTTGCACACTTTCACAAAAAGCTAATGAGCGGCTCTGAGAGTGGCAAACTGACCACAATATGGGAAAAAATGCCTAAGAAATTTGCAGTGAAAGTTCCGGTTTTTTCTATTAAAATGTGCGGGTTTTTCCGCCTGAAAGCGACCGCTTCTTGAAACTTTTGGATCGTTAGGTGCCTGATCTGAGGTTATTTGGGGCTGTCGAGTTTCAGTTTGAGTTTGCCAATTTTTTTTCTAAAGAATTTAGAGCGATGTTTAAAAAATGTTTCAAAGGGAAGCGCTTATTGGTAAGGGCCAAAGTGAATAAAAACGATTTTGAGTGTTTTAGTCCAAATCAAGTTGAACCATCATTGGTTTTTATTCATTGTTGTGTATATTTTCCTGACTGTACTTCAATTTATTTAAAAAAAATTTCTCTTGGGTTTCAGTCAATTTTATTGTTTATCATTTACAATGTCACAAATACGTTTCGGTGTCTTTCTCCACCATCATCAGTTTGTGCGTATAGTTGTTTCTACCTTCACATTTGACTGGTCACTCCAAATCAATGGTCAAATGAGTGACCAGTCAAATGTGAAGGTAGAAACAACTATACGCACAAACTGATGATGGTGGAGAAAGACACCGAAACGTATTTGTGACATTGTAAATGATAAACAATAAAATTGACTGAAACCCAGGAGAAATTTTTTTTAAATAAATTGGTTTTTATTTCTTCTGGAAAACGCAGGTTTTAGCAAAATTCTCTATTGGTCGCTTGGGACCATCCAGACATTATTATTTTGGAGCTAAATCCCGTTTGGGTTCTTGATACTAAAACATGCTTCTAACTGTTTTTCTGTCTTGTTGGATTTATATGACTAAACGCAGCTTCGGATACTTCCTAATGGATACTTTGTGACTGTAAACCTCTTTCGTAGGACAATGCAATGCAAGACTGAAAAATGTAGTTTGATTTTGCAGAGAAATTGGTAGAACGAATTTCAAAAAGTAAGTGCCTACCAATAGAAAATTGCGCCCAGATAGAATCTGGTAAGAAGCTAAGAAAGAGTAAGTAGCAAGACTCTCTTTGGAGTTGATCTTCTGTGTCGTTTTTGCATTCAAAAAATCGTCATTTATCTTCTTTGCATCAAGATAAATGATATAAGAAACTTACATTTCTCTCTTTATTGTAAATGTAATAATAAAAATAGTTGTAAATGTAAAAGCTCAAACGATAACTTCGATTGCAAAATTTTCGATAGGTTACATTGGTACCAGTCAACATATCATTTTGGTCCAGATTTTTTAAATGTCTAAATATTAAAAAAAAACATATAAAATATAAAATAAGCAAAAAAAATTAAATGTGCAAAAAGTAATAAAATGCACTTCACAAGTTGAAATAGTATAAGTTGAAATTCCGACCTTTTCTAGCGTTGTCCTTAGTAAAATTGTACATGTTAAAATGAGTTAAACTGGAGAAGTTCCATATTTGCTACCGACAAATAGTAGTCGAGTTCGAGTATTTTTAAGCAAAAACAGTCAAAAAACTCAAACCTTGACTCTTTTCAATAATGCTATTAACTATGTCTTTAATAAAATCTCAAAAAGTAAAAAGTTAAGAATCTCTAAATTTGACCAGTTTCGTGAATCAAGCCACATACAGAAGAAGAATTTGCCAATTTTGTAAATCAAAATTCGACAGGATTGAACGAGGTTTCAAAGCTAAATAAAATAACTGAAAATTGTGTATTTTTACCGCCTATTTCTAGCCTTAAGTAAAACTGCTAGAATCCAAAAATCTTCAGTAAAATATTTTGATACATTCCGATAACCATATTTAATGCATATTATTATTTTTGCGTATTTGTGTATAATCGGACCATTTGTATTTTTCCTTATCCAGTCTGCAGCCTTTTCTTGACTTCAGTTTCATCATTCTTTTCGTTGACAATAGAGGATTTTTATTATCATTATTATTTTTAAATTATTTTTCATTTTTGTGTAATAGATTTTGTATTGTGTTCGCTTGTATTTCTCTTTGTGGTCTCTAATTTTATTCTCAGTGCAGTCTTGGTAAAAACTAAAGTTTTGGGAAAATTGCCTCTATTCAATCATATAAAATCATTGCTTTCAATGATCGTTGGCTGTTCTCTCATAACCGCGAAACATGAGTATAAAACAAAACATTTTTCTAGGAATTTTTATTTCCATCATTCATATTTTTATTTGCAGGTTTTAATATAATTCTTCGGGTTTAGGATTATTTCACTGATGGTTTTGCAAAAACCAACAATTCGGTTTTGCTTCGTCAGGTATTGGCTGTTATTATTATAATTATTCAATATTTTATTATTATTGGATGTTCTGTGGTTCACATATTCAAAAACTTGGAATATATCCAGACTTAAACCCATTTGATTTTAATATCTGCAGGTATAATGAAGCTAATCGATGTATATTTGCTCCATTCTGGGCTAATTTGACCATGTTAAGAATCTTTTGGAAAATTCAGAGCATATTTTGATCTGTTTGCACTGTTTGTTTCCTTTGAGCTATTTAACAATTTTCGCAATAAAACTCTGAGAATATCTTTTTGCATTTAAGAGGCAAGAAGGTTTGGAATTGAACAGTGCTAAGTGGGCAAGCAAAGTAAATTCCATTTTTTGAGATTTTGGAAAAAGCCAGAGAGGAAACAATTAAGCTAGAAACAAAATGCAGACTTCAACAAAAAATGTTGAAAATGACAAAAATAAAGCTAATAAAATTTTCGAATTTCTGTTCTCTTTTCTAGATTGAATGTTAACGGCTTGATGAAACCCTGAGAAAACAATCAATGAAACCTAATGTGAAGAGCCAGATTGACCCAATTAAATCACCACCAAATTATGAGGAACCAATTTCGATCACAATCAGACTCAAAGTAGATTATTCGGCCAAATTAATTTATAACTGACAAAATTCTAGAAGAATTCACAATTCTGCTCGAAAATTTGCACCATGAAGTCGTTGGTTAGCAGAAATATAAATCGCTTTTAACTAAAAAAGGGACAATTAGGAAATAGAGGAATAAATTTGCAAAAGTAGAAAAATTCAAAAAAAAATTACAAGTGTCGTGTAGCGTAGAAAAAATGTTTGCGGGTAATGGTACCAACAATGCAAATAATTATTCCAAAAAAATCACGCTGTCTAAGTACCAGCTTATAACACTATTCTCTAACTCGCAACGTCGTACTCATTTCTTAGGTGGTGGCACCTGTTAAGGCGTATTTTTTTCCATAGCAAAAACAGCAAAGTCGGTACTTACAATAGCATAGTTAGCAGCTGCATCATAATCCATTGATCCACATCAATAAACTCTCGTAAACTCGATTTTACTCAATACGGACGTCATCTCACTCGGCCCGGGTACTACTTTAGGCGCATCACTCAGTATATTCTCCTGGAACCGCACAGATTGCACTAACGCAGCTTCATTTCCCGCTGTACCGCAGCACCATGTGGTTACCTTGAGTACCTCCAGGTGGCGTACCGTTACAGTCGAATTTGCAATCGTCCTGCCCACAGTACCACCTCCATGCTTCTTATTGGGAGTCGCCGATGCCACGACTACTGACTGGGCCAATCAGCAAGCTTGCGACTTATTAGTGGGATGAATTGGAAAAAAATTATCAAGGCAAATAAAATTGTGTAATAAGTTTGAAAATACGTATGTGTGTACAGGTGGAAGACATAACTTAATTTCGACTTAAGAGCACCAAAGAGATGTAAAGTTTGTTTGATTAATTTCGAAATTGTTTACTGAGTTTAATGAAAGCACAGTACTTTGGTATGGAAATAGTGCAAGGCACGCAACTCGCTGGCAATCAATCATCCGAAGGGGCAATTTCATAATTTTCAAGTTGTTGTTTGATTGTATTTAACTGCCAAGTTTTTGAGGTAAAAATATGAGGAAGTTTAAAAGAAGAGTCTAATAAAAGCGCGTCTTGGTAAAGTCCTTCGGGGAAGAAGATTCTATCAAAGCACAATAGACGAGGTCAAGTCCGATCGAATAGAAACTTTGGAAATCTGCATTTGCACCGAATCGCCACTTTCTCTTTAAGTAAGATGTTGATTCGCTTTAGAAGAATAAATAGGATTAAAATATAACCTGAAGAGTATTTTTTCGCGTATATCAGAGCACTGCGTTTGAATTGCAGCACATATTTTAGGCATAAATCCTGATTTCCAACTTGAATTGGACATTTACATTTTCAAGCCCCGTTTTTAAAAAAATTCGGGTCGAGAATCTCGTTTGTGCAGATTCGTTTTCCAAGAGTAAATAGGATTAAAATTCTATCTGGAGAGTATTTTTCGGCCAACGATCAGAGCACCGGGCTTGATTCGGAGCACATATTTTATGCAATTGATTTCAAACATGAATTGCAAATTTACATCATTAAACAGCTGTTTTTTTTTCAAAGTTTTCCGGTCCAAAATTTTTAACAAGAGTAAAAAGGATTAAAATAAAATCCGAAGAGTATTTTTTCGCGCAATGAGCTGCGTTCCATGCTTGAATCAAAGCACTTATTTTAGGCAAAAAATTTTCAATCATCAAAAATCATGAAATTGTATAGGATTTGATTTACATTATCAATCAAACCGTGGATTTTCAACGTTTTCCTGTCGAGAATCGCGTTTGCCTGTGTAAGTACGCTTTAATTCTTGCGTCCCTTTAGTTCGTTGATCTGTTCAATATGTCCCAATGTAATTTTTATTAATAAACTAATGCTTATTATTCTATTTTTTTCCTTCAGTAGCGAGCTCTTAATCTTCATAAATTGCAAGTGATTCTTCCATGTGCATTTTCTGTGTTCAGGCTTCCGCCTGAAGAACTAAGTTGGTTTTTAGAAGAGAAAGCGATGTAATGGAGCTATTGAATGTTGATTTAAGGAAATCCTGCCTGATTTTTCGCAACTTTGGCCCTTAAGAGGTTTATTATAACAGAAAATTGCGAACTTTGGGCCAGGCCAGGACCACATCTCGAGTACCGATGGGAATAATCGAATTGTGTACATAATCAAGAAATTCCTAGTATCTCGTGCTGCATAATTGAAATAATAATTTAAATTATTGAAACCAGAGATTAGTAGATCTACTAATCTCCGGTTAAACGTTGTTTTGTGTCGATTTTTATTTGTTTTTCTATACCCCTTAAAAGTTTTCTATTTTTTACTTTTGTACAAATTTTTGTAAAATTTTTACATGAATTAAGTATATCTGTCTATCTAAAGATTTCAGTAAAACACATTTGAAAAATCGGCAAACTTGAAGATTTCATGTGGTTATTAAATAGTAGTTGAGTTCGAGGCTTTTAAAGCTAAAAACAGACTAAAAAAATTGAACTTTGCCTCGTTTCATTGGTGCTAATAAATATGGGTTTAGTAAGAATTCTAACAATTAAAAACCTCTGAATCTGATCACTTTCATATTTTGATCGATATACAGACAATTCATAACTTGGAAACTCCGACAGCTGCAACAGTGAAAGTTTGTGAAACTCTAGGCCAAACTTCACGGAATGGAATTAATAAACTTTTAGTCGAAACAAGATATTCTTTAAATTGAGTAGAAAGTTGGAATTTCTATACCTGGTTTTAGCTTTCAGTCCCATTTTAAACCTTTAACGGAGAAGAAAAATGGTTCAGCCGACCTGTCAATCAATCGTTCAGGTCTTAACCTTGTGCTTTCTAGAAGTGATTTCAACCCATTTGAGGTTTTGCTAAACATAAACAGTCTAACTTTGTGTTTAACCCACGTGTTCGAGCCGCCTAAAGAAACGATAAGTGGATCTGGCTCCCAAGCACCCTCCACCAAAACTAAACCCTCCACAGTATCAATTCATGCCTTTCTCACTGTCCGAAAGAAGAACGAATCATTTAAACACACTATTAAAAAACCCGCAGCCCAAATGAGAAAACTAAACAGAAAATTACAACCAACCAATCCAAGTTCAATTAACAACTCCCTGGAAACCAACAACACCCTGGAACTTCCCCAAAACATCAAATAAAACACTACACAATCTCCTGCAGGATGAAGAAGCCAAATCAAACTCCCAAAACCTCGCAACACAAAACACGCAACTTCCAACCACCCAAGCTCCCCAATCTCTGCCCCCATACATTCCCAAACCCAAATCTATTGTCCCACACACAATCTCAAAATCACCGCCACATAAAGTGATACTCTGGCATTTCCTTTACCCCAACCTCCACTGACGCCCACCGCAAAATCACCACTTTATTCACGGAAAATAACATAGAATACCACACCTACACCCTGCAGGAAGACAGGAAACTGGCTTTCATCATTAAAGGTCTCGATGCCCATATGGACATCGCAGACATCCACAACAAATTCGCGATTTCGAGCAAACCCACTTCTACCGCCTGGGAAACTTCAAAAAAGTTTCCATTATGGTAAAAGTTCTCCTCCCCCAATCCCAAACTGACTTCCAACAAGTCAAATACCTTTTAAATCTCCCTGTCCTCATTGAACCTCAAAGGAGCTCAAATACACATAACTTGAAACACATTCCACAGTGTAAGAGTGCCAGAAATCGCGCGACCTCCCAGACAAGTGCTGCAACTGCGGCGGGCCTAACTCAGCCAGCTACTTTCCGTGCCCCCAAAACCCCAACTTTACGCAACAAACAGAGGCTAAACGAAAACTAGCCCTGCTTAACAACAAAGTAGGATCAGGCATTTCGTATGCCCAAAAAGCTACAAACTCCAAATCCCAATACCCAAAAACAAACACACAAACCACCAACACACCCAAAACCAAACCAGACCCCCAAAACCTCCTCAACTCCACCCGCACAGCATGCAACCCTGAACCCCCAACTCCTACAACTCCTAATCCTGTCCGACCAGGAGATTGAAGCCAAAAATGTTCCAAAATTGCGGCCCAATTAATCCCCAAGGGGACCATATCGTGTCATGTCGCATCTTTGTACCCCAAAAGGTACGAATTTGAGGCATACTTAAAATAAAACGATGAGGGAGAAGGAAAGCCTTTCCCAACACTTAATTCCACATAAACAACTACACCACATATCGTACAGACCGAAACACACACGGCGGTGGCACCGCTAGAACAATCAAAAACTCAATTTCACACACCCAATCTCCCCGATTTAACTCAGTTATTGAATCCACTGCCATGAAGCTTAAAGTGCTTAAATCTGCAGTCAAAATAATCTCTGCCTACAGACCCCCTAACAAAGCAACCACTCCCTCTGATTGCGAAGCCTCTTTTAACCCCTCACTAACCACCCTCCTTGCCGGAGACCTTAACAGCACACATATTATTTAGTGTAAAAGGTCGAAAATCGAGGAAAACAAACTCTACATAATTTCCGAAGATCTGGACCAAATCCACGCCCCCGATGAACCAACCCACTTAAACCACAGCAGCCCAGACATTCTCGATATCGCCGTAACAAAAAATCTTGCTCTCAATTTGTCAATTTCAAACTCGGACTCACTCAGTTCCGACCACAACCCTCTTCAACCATTTAATATACACAAACTGGGACGCACTGGCACACTTCCTACAGGAAACGACTATCCCAGACACCCCAAACATTCACGAACTCAACTCCCTAAATAACACCATCACCGAAAAAATCACCGAGGCTATGCAAAAAGCAACTACGTCTAAAGAAAACACTACCAAAAACCCTTTCGGCCTTCCAATCGAAATTAAAAATAAAATTAAACAGCGTAATCGCCTTAAGCAAATTGCAAAAAAAAACTCCGACTCCCTCCTCAACCGTCAAGCCAACCAACACACTAACCAAATTAAAAGGCAAATTTTGGAAATAAAGAAGAAAAGCTGGCAAAAATATCTTGAAAACTTGGAGCGCGGTGTTAATTCGGTATGGAAACTCTCCAAGAATTTCCAAGCCAAATCCTTCACTAACTTTCCCCCATTCATGGTGCAACAATGGACTGGTCTACAGCGATGAGGAAAAAGCGGAAGCTTTCGCCGACTGACTGGAAAATCAGTTCAGGGTCGTCTACTCCATGGGTAAGGGCTTAGACTTCGAAGAAGAAGTCGAGAACCACTACCTTTCCCTAACTTCCATGGCTTTGACTGAAACGGAAGAAACTATCTCCCCAATCACACTTGACGAACTTAAAACACAAATCAAAATTTGAAAATCTATAACAGCGCC
Source organism: Dendroctonus valens (assembly GCA_024550625.1). Lineage (NCBI taxonomy): Eukaryota > Metazoa > Arthropoda > Insecta > Coleoptera > Curculionidae > Dendroctonus > Dendroctonus valens. Next base: position 1,202,721 of record JAJTJO010000010.1, read on the forward strand.
AGGCATAGACAAAATTTCAAACAGGGTAATTGAAATGCTCCCCGAAAACATCCTACTAACATTACTGACACTAATAAATAGTGCCTTTGCACCGCATTGCCGAGAAGCTGGAAAACAGCGGCGGAAGTTCTCATTCCAAAGCCGCACCGGAACAAAACCTTCCCCCAAAACTGGCGCCCAATTAACCTCCTGCCAACCTTCTCTAAACTTACGAAGAATTTCTTGAAAGAAAGACTCTTGGAAAAAATCTCTCATAACCACGAGATCCCCCCATTCGGCTTCATGAGAAACCATGACTCCGAATTGCAAGTGGCCAGACATGTGGAGGACGCCAATCTAGGGCTCCAGGCGAAATCCTCTACGGGGGGTTATCCTCCTGGACATAGAGAAAGCGTTCGACAAGGTCTGGCCCGAAGGGCTAATCTGAAAATTGGACAGCCTCTACAATCTGCCAATTAGTTTTGTGCAGTTTGTAGCAAGCTTTCTGAAAGACAGAAAATTCGAAGTCCGACTAAAAAACCTTCCCTCCACCCTAAGAGCTGTGAAACCGGGACGTTCCGCAAGGATCCCCCTTTCCCCAACTCTCTACAATATTTACACTGCCAACATCCCTAAAGATCCCGGCATAAAAATTACCCTGTTCGCGGACGACACCTGTTTATACCATACAACTACATACCACCAATCTATCAATCCACAACACAGAAAAAACTTTCGCAGAACCTTGATCAGGTCAGTTCATCTCGGATCATCGACAGTGCAGTTTGCCACCCACGCTCTCTATCCGCACGTGTATTTATTAATCACTTACTTTTTCTGTTCACTTTATATTGACTCTGATTATTCATACTTTTCCACTAGTGAACTGTATAGTTTTGTATTTGCGCGTCTTTACTTTAAATAATGTGCATTAAATAAATACGCCATTCCTACATAATAAAATTCCAACAAAGAAGATGTGGACGTGAAGATTGTGGGCTGAAGCACAACTGAGGCTTTAAAAATACATAGCTTCAAAACTCCCACAGCTGCAGCATTGAAATTTGGTGAAACTTTACAAGAAACTTCATGGAAAGGATTGAATAAACTTTCAGTCAAGCCAAGATTAGCTTTAATTTACTAGAAGTTTTTAACTACGGACTAGAGTTTCGACTAGGCATGGGTAACACTGTGTTGAGTTGCGTTTTTGAGTTGTTGCTGCATTGGGAGTTAGTTAGTTAGTTAGTTATAACTCATTGGTTGTTGAATTATAACTCCGTAACTCATTAAAATTTAAACACACGGACTTTTTTTTAACGTTTTTCAAGCTACAAGCCAGTTCGTCTTATCTAAGACTTATATCTTCAGGTTGTCCAATATTTTCCTCAATTTGATTTTTTAAGAAATTTCACCGAAATTTCACGAGAAGAAAGAGAAATTTCAAAGAATTTACACCGAAAAAAAGACACTTTGCCGGATTTCTGCGGAAATATTCCAAACATTTCTCTGTTGACCTTAAACTGTATGGAGGAGTTACTGGATCCGATTGGCAACAATATATTTTAGGTCAGTCAACCGATTCAGCAACAAATTGTCGGACAGACAATTTCCTAGGAGTAGTTTTATTATTCCGTTCGCCCGTTTTCCCATTCAACACCTACCAATTAAATCATAAAACGCAGCCGTAAATCTCGAAAGTAGGCGCGCATCAGCGCAAATAAGCAGTTATTAAACAGTTTTATGTTTACATTACGCATATATACGGATCGTCCTCCAGAGGACACATCGAAAAGGTCACGTCGATCTTAAAATGTAAATAAATAACATTCAGCAAACACGGACTGTCGACAATAGCACGGCCATATTTGCTTAATTTATTGTCTTGGAATATTTGAAATCGATGCACCTGCGGTGTGATGGTCAGGCGATGAGCAATTGAAACCAGCTTAGGTGCTTTAAGTAATTTTTTTATTATTTACAGATTAAAACATGTTGGATGTCGCAAACGTGGCCCCACCTTTGAGTACTCAACACTCATCCAATGGGAAATGATACACCTATGCTGCCACTTGACTAACTAAAGCTCTTACGAAAATGTGCATTCGCTCGTGCATTAATCAAATGTCCCACATGAAACCCATATCTAATGAAGATATGGGTAAATCGAATAAGAGAGCGATAGGAAGATTGTCTTTGAAAACGCAGAAAATATTGTGACTGGAATAGTAACGTGTATTCTGGATGGTTCATCTTCCACAATCAAGTTGTTTTGAAGTGGACAAGTCCAGGACGGGTTGTCTTCTCGACCCATCAGACCGCCCACGCAAAACCATTTATCAGCAAACAAACCAAACGGAAGTTTCCGAAAAAATTATGCATTTTTACTTCCATACATCTTGGGCAGCTCCTCCTCCAGTCGGAAAACCGTGAGGGAGCTCATCAAGTTCCAATCTTCGCCCTTCTGAACATAGGAGCTGTAGTAACTAACTAATTCACGGTTCGAATCATGCTCCAAGTCTTCCACCAGAAGACTGTCCTGTTGATTTTCCACGCTCGGCTGACAGTCGGGCTCGGATCCGTTTACTGATTTGCAGATCTGATGAATTTCCGTCGATGATGCATTGATGATTTGAACATCTGCAAAAATATTGTGTCCGTCTCATACCTATAAAGCCAGCGGTCCAGGATCGCACCGGAAACTTTATTTAAAAAATTTCGCTCACAGTTTTAAAGTCTATTATTTAAAATTGAAATTATTGGAAAAGGGCGACAATTTCCTATCTTTTGTCGATAGATCAGCACATACAAAATAGGAAAAGATGAATTATTTGCCTTCAGAACAAGAAATCAACGAGGGTAAAACCATCCCACAATCAAAAAGCATTTTTTAACAGCCCATTTCGTCGAATAACATACCTGAATCATTAAATGTAATCAGCATCACATTCTCGAGAAGATCAGTAGAATAGTAGGTAAAGTTCTTCAGTTCAAACCCGAACACACTGCGCTTGTTGATACGCTGTGTCGGCCTCAGATTCCTGTAATGCTCCGTCCACTGCCAGATCTTCACGATAAAGCCATTCAAATGTCCTCGTAATCTACTTTTGTTTCCGTAGGACGATTGGAAAGAAAGCGGCCGAGGATTCATGATGTAGGCGTTTTTATATTTCCAAGACTTCATTAACTGGAAAAAAAGTAATTTTTTATGTGGAAAGTGAAAAGTTGGAGGACTAATTCCCTTAAAAGAACTGGTATTTTCGCAATAGATTTTTCTTGAAATGCTTAACTGGTAATACCATGTGCATGAATAAAATGTTGACAAAGTGGCAGTGGTAAAACTGGGTGTAAGCGATAGTTTGGAAGAGCAAATTCGACAAAAATTAAAAGCACATTCAAAAGCTTCGCTTTTTTCGAAACTTTTTTCACCTATAGATCGCGCTTTGGCTTACTCAACGCACTAGAGCATAATTCTGTAGCTTCACTGTTTTCTGAGAAATTGAATACCAAACTGAGGCCTGCATAAACAAGCACAAAATTCTATCGCGCATTAAAAACCATCTTGAAAATAGTCTCATGATGACTTAAAATCGAAACTTTCTGGCCACTTATAAAACAGAATATCCCCTACACAACTCATGCAAGAGTAAATACCTAAGTTGGCTATTTTCTGAGGAAATAACTGCGAAACTTCAACCTGCTTGAAGAAGCACAAAATACTAAGAAAATACTTTAAAAATTCTGAACACTGAAAATTATTGAACATTTAAACGTCTTTCACTCATAGAACACACTTTGCCCTATGAAATGTACGCAAAGGTCACTCTCCAAGTTTTCTAGATATTAAAAAAATAAATGCCAAACTTGGACCTGCAAAAGCAACTTCAAAAATGCAAAGGACATTCAAAAAATTCTCAAAAAATGCATGGCGAGACTCAAAAAGGACACTTTTTCCACATAAAGAACGGGCTTTGCCCTACCAAACGCACTCGAGAGGAAATCTGCAGCTTCGCTAGTGTCTGAGAAGAAAAATTCCAAACTGAAGCTTGCATAAACAACCACAAAATTCTATAGCAAATTTAAAAAACCTTGAAAATTGCCTGTTGATATATGAAAATCAAAACGTTCTGCCACCTATAAAAGAAACAATGCTCTTCAAAATTGATACAAAAGTCAATCTCTTGGTTTACTATTTTCTGAGGAAACTGAGAAACTCCGGCCAGCATAAAAACGCACAAAATACAAACGAAATTCTGCGAAAACTCCTGAAAATTCCTTGAGACTGATTGAAAATCGACACTAACGTTTTCAACGCATAGAATACACATTGGCCTATGAAATTTATACAACAACAAAGTGACTCTCCAACTTCTCTAGATATTAGAAAAACAAATGCCAAACTTAGGCTTGCAACTTCAAAAATTAAAAGCACATTAAAAAGTTGTCTGACGATGATTCAAAATCGAAACTTTTTATGCATATAGAACGACCTCTGCCCTACTAAATTCCCACAGAAGTCAATCCCAAACTTGACTAGTTTTTGAGGAAATAACTGTGAAACTCCGGCCTGCATAAACTCCAAATACAAAGACAATTCTAAAAACATTTCTGAAAATGTTCAGAGTCAAAAAATATACGTTTTTTACTTATAGAACACACCTTGAACAAATTTTAAAGAAAGGTGACTTTTCAAATTACGACCTGATTCAATATCGGCAAAAATCACATGCAACTTTGAAAAGCTCTTGAAAATTGCCTGATGATGCCTGAAAATTGAAACTTTTGAGATTTGTACAACCGACTTTGCTCTACTTCTTACATACAAAAGCGACTATCTCAGTTCATTAGTTCTTGACTAAATAAATGCCAAACTCCGGCCTGCAAAATCACCCTCATAAACCAAACGCAAATTTGCAATATTGCCAAAAATTGCCTGATGATTACTAAAAATATTGCCAAAAATTGCCTGATGATTACTAAAAATTGAAACTTTGTTCACTTATAGAAGAGTCTCTATCGTACAAAATACATCCAAAAACGAAATGTTAAAAAATGTTAAACTTTGGCCTGCAAAAACCAGACACACGTTTGAAAAATTCTTGAAAATCACCTGAAAATGACCATGAAATTCGAAACGATTTCCACTTATAGAACATACATACAACATAGATACAAAAAAATTATCTGGTTTTACTGATTTCCGAGAAAAAAGGTATCAGACTTTGGCCTGCATACATACAGGCAGACATAAACAACAGTTGAAACCAAAAACGTCTTTGAAAGTTTCTTGACAATAAACTGAAGATGCCTTTAAATCGAAACGTTTTCCACTTCTAAAAGGCAAAGTTCGTTCTATAGTAATAAATGTCTTCCAAAACAACCAACAAAACCTTCACAAATTACATTCAAGAGAGGGTTATGATGATTCAAATCATTGTTTTTCCTTTTCTTCCTCATCAAATAATCACCCACAAGCAATATTTCTTACTCATCCAAATGTACCTTAACACAGTGTGTCCAGATAACAGAGCAATATGACATTGTGGCAATGAAATTAAAATGTCAGATAAACCTTTCGCCAGCAATTCCTGTAAAAATTTCGATGTTTTGTCCGCCGGATCGGAAATATTCCCATCCACCCCTAAACCTCCAGTTCAAGTCCCGTCCGCTAATTTTTCATCCTGCAGAATATGCCAAACGGTTGCATCTGGAGAACCGCTCATTTCACCTTGCAATTGTAAGGGAACCCTGGCCTACATCCATCTGAGCTGTTTGGAACGATGGCTCAACCAGTCTGGCAGGAATTTTTGCGAATTATGCAACTTTAGGCAAGCCACTCTCGAATATTCCCTGGAAAATCTCCGTAAAATTACACTAATTTTAGATATGATGCGATAGAGACTCAGAGATACAGCTTGTGCCAGAGCATCAGACTGTGGATATGCCATCCACGAAACCGACGTCACATTCGATCAGATTTAATAATTGGGGTGCTGCTCACTCTGGTTACATCGGGTTTATTATTCATTTGCATCTATGGGATGGAATATTTCGCGATTCAAGCAGAGAAAGTCGGCATTGAAAAGTCCTGGATCAAATTCAGTCTGATCTCGTTCTTAATTATTATATTACTAGGGTATCTGGTATCTATTTATCTACTGCTGAGGGATCACTATGTACCCTGGTACACTTGGTGGACTAGAACGGTGAATATACGACTGCAAATTCCTTGCAGAAGAACACAATTTGCACAACCGCAGGTTATGTAAATGAGCTTGTGCCTTATAATAAATGTACACTATATTTTAACAAAGAGTGCAGTCGAGTAGTATCTATTTTAGTAGTTCTGGTGAAGGTTTTGGTTGCGGGCCCGAAGGCAAAGTGTGGGTGTAGATTTTGCGAATAGACATTTCATGTGTTCAAAAAGCTTTGCGAGAGCTTTATTCTGGGCTGCTTGTGCATTTTAATTTTCAACATTTTATTTGATTTTAAGCGATCCTGTAAATGTCCTAGTTTTCGAGGTTCCAATGAAGAGGTTTGAAATGTAAAGCGACTTTACATGTTTCCTTCGCTTCAAAGTTAAGGCATTCAAGCGTTCATAACGCACGTGAAATTTATACAGAATGTCTCCGTAACTTTGAACCATATGGAAAGCTTCTATTATTATTATATTTAGAAAAAAAGTTATTGTTCATGAAAAGTTGGGCACGTAAAATGCAGCAAAATTTTTCGAAAATATTTGTCAAAAAATATGAATTTTACCCAAAAGTACTTTTTTTTGGACAATATCGAAAATTGTCACTAAAAAAAGTTGATCAGAACTAGGAGCCACATGTAAATTTGCAGTTACACCTATTTGTATACACTGTGTCCAAGATAAGAACGGCCAGTATGGGGACATCGGAAACCGTCATTTATACGAAGTTGGTTAAATGGGAAAAAAGGGGGGCAATTAGAAGGCTAAAAACATGGCGCTTTAAAACTTTTCATTAAAATTTAGGTTTCTGATTTATTTGAAAAAACGGGAAAACATACGTGTACGTAACCCGCCATACAAGATCTTCCGAACTAAGGGTTATTCAACCTTTACGTTGAAGTTTTATTAAGCAAAAAGTCTGGCTTCTCTGCTGTTGATGGTTAAAGTTCTCATATCAGGAGGATGGTACGACGGGTCAAAGTGGGCAAGTGAAGAATTCTTGAATGTCTAGGTACAAAAACCACCAGAACTTTTTATTTGGTCGTTGGAATCAACTGATTTTTTCTCGTGATGATGCACTATTCCTTTTTGGACATTTTTGCGCTCTTTGTAAAATCTTGTAGCATTCATAGTTTTTGCGCAAAAAAACAATTTTTGTTTGCTTGCTACTGAACAATTTGAGACATTAACTGCAAACGTCGTAGTAAACAATAATCTTCTTGAAACAAGTGGGTTTTTCGGGTTTTTAGGCCGTCGTTCGGTAGAATTTGTTCTTGACGTTTCGCAAGCACGTACGGCTTGCATCTTCAGAAGTGGTTTGCTTGAACGCTTACACTGTTCTGATGTGATTCCTCGGGCGCAGTCCGTATTTATGCACCGGTTGCGATGACGTGGTTTGTGATGACGTGGCCTGTGTCATCGGAGCTTGCGCATTCTGTTGGCTGTTGCTATCCTCCGGTGTACAGGATTTTCTCTCCTGTCCTGAGCTGTTGCTTTTTCTTGCTGTTTTTGCGTTGGTGAGTGCTGGAAACCATATCCTGTTCAGCGCCATTGTCTCTTCTTTTCTGTTGAAATTGTCGTCGTGTTTGTAGATTTCAATGGCTTCTCGTATTAGTCGGGGGTGATACCCTGTTGTCGTGGCCAGGACCTGTGCCTCTCCGAAATAGATGTTGTGTGTTCCATCGCTGAGGGCATGTTCCGCCACTGCCGACTTCTCCACATGTCCCAGTTTACAATTCCATCGGTGTTCTTCTATTCTTGTCGCAACCGATCTCTTAGCAGTTCCTATGTAGACGCTTCCACAGGAGCATAGAATCCGGTACATTCCTGCAGTTGCTATGTGGGGTCTTTTGTCTTTAACTGACCCTAGACATTCTCGGATCTTTGTTGTGGGTTTGTAGACCGTTCTTATGTTGTGTTTCCTCCAGAGCCTCCCAATTCTGTCTGTAACCCTGGGAATATAGGGCAGAAAAGCTTTCAGAGTGGACTCACTTTTTTCAGCACGTCCGACTCCTACAGCTTTTTTGATGTCCAACTGGGAATATCCGTTCTGAAGAAAAGCTTTTTCCAAGTGCTGTAGTTCCGTTGTTAGATGTGGTGGTCCTCATATTTTTCTGGCTCTATCCGTGAGAGTCTTAATGATTCCCTGCTTCTGACTCGGATGGTGGTTAGATAGCTTGTGAAGATATCTGTCTGTGTGGGTGGCTTTTCGATATACCTTGTGGTCCAAACGATTCCCCTGCCTAGACACCAAAACATCCAGGAAGGCCAGTTGGTGGTTTGTTCAACTTCCATGGTGAATTGGATGTCTGGGTGCTGTTTGTTTAGATGGTCGAGGAACATGTCCAGGTTTTTGCGTCCATGCCTCCATAGCACGAACGTGTCATCGACATATCGGTACCAGATCGTTGGTTTAAGGGGTGCGGTGCTCAACGCTGCTTCCTCAAACTTCTCCATGAATAGATTCGCCACCACCGGACTGAGTGGGCTTCCCATGGCTACTCCTTCCTTTTGCTCGTAGTAATCTCCATTCCACAGGGAGTAGCTGCCCTTTAAACAAGCCTTGAACAGATTTGTTGTACTCTCTTCAAATATCTCCGCCACTAATCCTATTGATTCGTCCAAGGGTACCTTTGTGAATAGAGATACAGCATCGAAGCTGACCAGCATATCCGTAGGTTCCAGTCTGAGGTCTTGGATCTTCTCAATGAAATGTTTGGAATCCTTGATGTATGTTTCCGTGGACCCCAAGTGTAGCTGCAGAAGAGAGGATAGATATTTTGCTATATCGTAAGTTGGTGATCCCGGGGCACTGACGATTGGTCTTCCTTCCTTGTGAATCTTCGGTAATCCATACAATCGCGGGGGGAGGGCCTCTGACCTAATAATCCTCTTCCTGGTGTTCTCGTCTATTGAGGATATTTTGATCAGGCGGTTGATGTTTCTGAGCTTGGCTTGAGTCGGGTCTTTTTTGAGCTTCGTATAAGTGACTGGGTCCAATAAGTTTTGGATTTTCTGCTCGTACTGCTCTCTGTTCATGACAACTGTAGCGTTTCCTTTGTCAGCTGGCAGGACGACAATGCTTGTGTTCCTTCGTATTTCCTTGAGTGCATGTTGTTCTTCTCTGCTTAAGTTGCTTTGTGGTGGTTTCGCTTTTCGTAGGATTTGGGTGGTTTCCAGACGTATTTCATTTGCCGTTTGTTCTGGGAGCCCTTGCAATGCTGTTTCGGTGTTCGCGATCATTTCCTCTATTGGTATCGTTCTCGAGCTAATAGGAAAGTTTCCTCCCTTGGCTAAGACGGATTGCTCCGCAGGTGTTAGTGAGACTGCTCAGGTTCACCACAGTTCGTGCTGGGTCCAGGCCTGACGTCGTTTGGGTTGATCCTCTAGATTTGGCTTCCAATTTTTCAAATTTCTTCTTTTGTCTCTTCGTGGCTCTGTCCAGTTCTCCTTGCATGCTGCTATAGGAGATGGTGTCGATCTTATTCCAGTCAGCGTAATGCAAACCGTTTCCCAGTTTGTAGAAGAGGTTTAGAAGTTCGCTGTCCTTTCCCTTAGGAATCGCATCAGAACAGTGTAAGCGTTCAAGCAAACCACGTCTGAAGATGCAAGCCGCACGTGCTTGAGAAACGTCAAGAAGAAATTCTACCGAACGACGGCCTAAAAACCCGAAAAACCCACTTGTTTCAAGGAATGGCCTCGAAAGTCTATCTCTTTTGATAATCTTCTTTTTAAATAAATTAAAGCGTTTACTGCAATGCTACAAGATTTTACAAAGAGCTCAAAAATCTTCAAAAAGTTTTAGTGCATCAACTCAAAAAAAATCGGTTGGTTTCAGCTACCAAAGAAAAAGATTTGGTAGTTTTTGTACAAAGACACTCAAGAATTCCTCACTTGCCCAAAGCGGATGGACTCGCTTACTTCATCAAAATATGAGTCTTAGATAGGAGCAAACTCCCAGCGAATTTCATTAAAATCAATAGTACCATTCTGCCAATATTTCAAAAAACATAATTTTTTTGAAGAACTTTGACCATCAATGGCAGAGGAGCCAGACATTTTTGCCTAATAAAACTTAGGTCAGATCGCCTTCTTTTGGGCCAAAGAATGCCGCAGTGCCTTTTTGATCATGTGCTTCAAAAAAACGTAATTTTTTTAAGAACTTTGACCATCAATAGTAGAGGTACCAGACATTTTTTCTGAATAAAATTTACGTTAGATCGTGTTTTTTGGATCCATAGCTATCGGAGTACCCTTTTGATCATGTTGTTCTTGCCTACTCTAAACATACCGAATGCTTTCTGAAACCCACAAAATGAGAACCATCTCCGGTCTTACCTTGTCATCTTCGTCAAACAATGCAAGCCGACTGTGGCACTTTGGGCAATTTGGTTTATTTGTAACCGTCAACTTTCTATTTGCAACCGAAATTGTGCTGCCGGGTTGAAAAGCGATCTGTTCAATGAGCATGTCATACATCGAATCCCTGAACACCTTCGCCAATTCATCGAAGCTGAAATATTAAGAATTAAACAACCGATTAATCATAGACGTGATAGTATTACTCTATCTTGTACACAACAGGTTTGTCTGTGTCATTTCCACAACTGTATGTAAAACTATGGGCATTTTTCTCAACTTTGTAAATTTCCTTGATCGTTCCGCAATGTTTAATGGGAATGTTAGCTAAGGCCGCGCCAGTTCTGCCCGATACAATCAGGAAGTACACCTAAGAAATGAACATACATATAAAAGCAGTTGTGCTGTGCAGGGACCCGGACCGGAACCGACAAGGACCCAAAACCGGAACGGAACCGTTTCTTTTTTTTGGACCGGAACCAAAACAGAACCCATATTTTATATTAAGACATTGTTAGGTGCTGAACCTGAACCGCAATATTTTATTTTGGTTTTTTTTTGGTTCTGCTTGTAACGTTTGAAAGAAATTACTGTAAATTTTACAAGCAAATGAAAATAATCATTTACCCTCCTGCAAATGAATATAAAAATACGTTTCTATGTTCTGGTGATCCGCAGTGTCACTGTTAATGTGCCGACAAAGGGTCTCAAAGCACTTCTTTTAGTTAGTTCTTACAATCGTTTTAATAGTCGGCGCCGCGACGCCGTTAAAGGGAGAAAATATAAGCGCTATTCTTTCCGGCTAGTTGCCCCAAATGACAAGATGTATAAATCATAAAATAACAATTTTTTGGTATGAGGTAGCTTTAGTCGACAATCAAGTAGAAAGAGCAAAAGCACATTTAAAGTCGTTATGGACTAGACTGATGTTCTTAAGACTGCAATTCTTCTAATTCTAAATCTGAGCCTGACCAACACGATATGGAAACGGAATCATCTAGTTCTTCATCAAGCGATGAAATGGAAGCCTTTTTGAGACAAAGATTTAGAGCAAAAATGTTTAAAAGGAATTAATCAGCACGAATTTTCTTCACGAGGTTTATTTGTAGCCCTTAACAAAATTGAAAATATTTTAAATTCCTATTAATTCGAACAAAGCAGCATACGCTTACCGAAAAATGAAACGATTTTTGATTTCTGGAAGAAAAAGAATGAGCTTAATCCCGAGTTATACATGCTTGCTCAAGTATTGTTAAGCGTACCGGCAACTCAAGTTAGTGTTGAGAGATTATTCGCAGGACTCAAATTTTTGTTGCCGCTTTCGAGGTCAAATATTAAAGAAAAAATGTTAGAGGAACAATTATTTGTGAGGACCAACCGACTTTTCATTGGTAAGGAACAAAGACCGTACGTTTATACACTATTTTTAAAATTCTTTTTTAAGTTGAATTATTTTAGTTCTTCGATCACCAACAACGAAACATTTGAAATTGGAATTTTGGACAAAAGCAACTCCTCAAAAGATGGTGAAGAGTGTGAAGACATGAACCAGGAAGAGCAATCTGTAAACGGAAATAAGAGTGAAAGAAGAACGCGCTAAAGCCAGAAAATTCATTAACAAATTACTTTTCAAAAATACGATTAAAGTAATTTTTGTATTTAATATTGTCTGGGGTTGCTAGTCCTCCTACCCCCTACCATACAACCAGCCGAAGTACCGTATGAAGCAGTGGATGGTTTGCTCATCTTTTATCTTGTATAATACAACAAGCAAGGAGAAAGGTCGTGAGATTCCTAATTAGAGTAGCCTTTATCTTTATCCTCGTTTGTTGTTATTTATCGATTTTGGAACCGAAAAAAAAACCGGAACGGGAACGGAACCGAATTGGAAATTATTTTCTAAACGGGAACCGTAACGAAACCGAAGTTTTAAATTTTGCCTTGGACCGAAACCGGAACGGAACAGTTATTTCTTTTCGGTCCGGGTCCTTGGTGCTGTCTTTGGATACACTACCGAATTTAAGACACATAACAATTCCACAACGCCATCGTTATCCAGATCGGTAATAGCTATTGGATGCCTCAAAGATGTGACCCGATTGGCTTCCTCTTGTGAATGAGCATGCCAAAGAGTTTGGCCCGAAACACTCTCGATGGCTTTAAGACCCTAAAATATACATAAACTTGATTTTTTTTGTAAATCCCTGATAATGTTTAAAGTTACTTTTAAATCCACCACCAAGCAATCTAAATGGTCATCCTGATTGACATCTATAATGCTACAGTCCATTTCAATGGGAACAGAATCTTGCTCAAAGTCCCAGGCCACATTGCCTAAATGCATATATAAATAAACCCAGGTTTTACGTATATTGGATCAATTACCTGTTAAGCCCATAAGAGAAATGATGCCGTGTTTAAGGGTTTTATCGCTGTTGATGCTCCCTTTGTACATAATAACCAGATTGTAGTTCGTTTTATATGCCCCACTGGCGAGATTAATTGGCCCCTTTAGTTCAATGCCTTCCTGCTGATATTCCCAATTGGAAATTTTTATGGGGCAAGTGTTTAGCTCTGAGCAAGGCAGAACCCACAGGAAAATGAGCACAGGCAAAAAGCAGAGGATGATAGAGCAAATAAATGTCAGCTGGAAAAAAGAGATTGTTCAGTAGGATCCAACTGTTTAGGAATTTTTCACCCACCTTTCGAGCGGTGGACATTTTACTGGCCCCCCTTTTAATCTTAACTGTGTCCTCATCCAGCCCTATACGGTTCCCGTTCTGTCGATAAGAATTCTCTGAATTATTGGGATTTTTTGAATTGTAGCTAGTACATATAGGGTCCATGCTAATTTCCTTCTCAGAATCCGAATCGCTCAAGGATTGAGGCAACGGTGAGTAAATTCCTTGCATTGAATGAGCCATTTTCATTTCGAGGTCTCTTATGCTCTATCAGCTAAAAATAACTACATTTATAGAACTTATTGATTCTACAATAATTTTTGTTTTGATTTTTAAATTCTTGACAGTCGACGCCGATCAATATTGTGGTTACGTTGAGAACGCCGGAGTTTTAAGTAAGCATCGGACTGAATTTGGGCGCGGCTTGATAGGGCATCTGTGAGTTTTTCTAAGTTAAATTTCAAACTTTAATTGTAAAAAAATTGTTCAAGCATTTTGAAAAGCAAATTATTATATTAGAAATAACATTATATTATAAATAAGCGTTTTTAATACAGAAGAAAGAAGCAACTGTGGAGTTGCAACAAAAAAATAGATGAGATAAAATTGCAAATAAATTAATTAAAAAATAGCTGTTTTAAAAAAAACTTACATCTGAAAAAAGAACGATATTGGATGAAGAAAATATCATTAGAAAAGGCATCAACATTATTTAGAAAGACTCAGACCAAAATAAATATAATTTACAAACAATAAAGTTGTACTCTAGCATGTTTTTGAGTTATAACTCAAAACGATTGAAAATCTGGAAAAATTATTATCAAAATATTTTCGAAAGAGCATCTCAAGAAATGTTTCTTTAAATTACACTTTACCAGAAAATCGCAACTTCTAAAGAAACAGAGTAAAATTTTCAATTTTAATCGTGCTCTCAAAGCTCAAGCGTTTTTATCTCAGAAACGGTTGATTATATCTGAATAATTATTAAAAACTTTTTGTTAGGACGTGTCTTGAGCTATCTTTATCCAATTCGTTATCCACAGCGTTAAGAAACCGCCAAATATTAGGAGCTTTTAAAAACCGCCATAGAAAAGTTGCGGCAGGAAAACGAGGAGCTGCGGAAAGACATCCGCAGGCCCTACAGGCCAACCTTAAGCCGCTAACGGCGATGCTGGCTGGTAGCCTCGATTCCCCATCACAGCCAACGAAGGGAAAACCTGCCAGTTTTAGTGCAGCAGTTAAGGGGCCACCGAAACCCTCGGCGCCCCACAAGACCAGGCTTTTGGCGCCCAAAACAGTGCAGGTTCCCCCCCAAAAGCCTGTGTTGGTTATGCCAGCACCGCACAGCCCTCCAACAGCCACCAAAGGCCCATCCAGCGCCCCTTCTGCTGCTCATGAGAGCAGAAAAAGGCGCCGAGATGAAAATTATGATGAGGAAACCATCATCATATAGGTCACGCGGATGGAGACCGACATCCATGTTCCTGAAAAGGTCCAAACAAGCTGGAGACAGCTAAACGGTGCCTTCACCGCAGAAGATCAGGGCCGCAACCAACAAAAACGGTGTTGCGGTTACTACTAAACAGCGGCTGATTTTAGGAAAGCCACCAGCCTCCTGCAAACGCTTCAGCGACCGTACTATACGTACACGCTGCCGGAGGAAAAAAAGATCCACGTGATGATCAGGGGATTGCCACTGGACATCGAGGCCAGCGAGACTGAGCAGGAGCTCAAGGAGCTAGGCAACAGGCACGCGAAAGCTTTCCAGATGGTCAGCCGGAGGTCCAAAGAGAGACTGTCATTGGTTCTGGTGAAGACAGGCAACAAGGACATCTGGAATATATCCAGACTGTTCAAGCTCTCGGTCAAGCTGGAAGGGAAACGTAAGTCCCAAGATCCTGGACAATGTTTCAGGTGTCAGCAATGCGGACACTCCCAGCGCCATTGCACCCAGTCGGTGAGATGCGTGAAATGCCAGCTACCCCAACCAGGCGAAGGTGAGGGCCGCAATTGCAAGTGCGCGCTATGTGGCACCCAGCCATCTGGAGGGGATGCCCCATGTACCCCAAGAGGAAGATTCCGGTCGTCCGCAAGGAGGATAGGAAAACAACCCCAAGGAAGACCATCCCTCTCACTCTGCAGGAACAAGTAGCAGCAATGGACAGGGGGTCCTTAGAAGTCATTGTCCAGGCAGTAATGTTCCGATTCCATGCCTAAACGGCCTGATAGTTTCACAGTAGTGTCTTGGAATGTCAATGTCCAGAGAGACTGGACGAGTTCCTGAACAACAGAAAGGATGGAAGAGGTAGAACTCCAGGAAACTAAAGTTGCAAGTAATATTAAGATTAATATACAGGATTATAAGCACGACGATAGGACCCAACGTGAAGGAGTGGCCCTCCTAATTAGGAAGGACATCGACCAACACAGCATAAGGGTAGAGGACACCGACATACACGCCATCAGCGTGCAAGCCAACACCTCCAAAGTGCAATAATTGTTACTCCCGTTTACAGAGCTCCTCAGGCATTCTTAAACTTGCTGGACATCCAGACTACAGCAGTTGAAAGTCCAATTTCCAAGTCCCTAATAAAGGTATGTCGTGTTTAAAAAAAGAACAATTTTAAAAAGATTGTGTTTATTCATAACAATATTAACCAATATCACACTAACTTTAATTTATTTTGAATTTGTTCTCGAACGTCAGCGATTTTACTGTCCTGTAGCACTTTAAGGCTTTGGTACTTAATTGTGGAGCTGTCGCTGCTTATAGCACTATCTGAAGAAGTTGGAAGCGAACTAGGCTGGATACTGACGTTCTTAAAGGGCAAAGCACTGAAAATTTTCTTAGGCACCTTTTTGGAGTTTCTAGTCCCAAATTTGTCTGCTTTATTACTGGAGCTAATTGAGCCATTTGACTGATTTTTACCAGCCACTAAGTGGATGGAAGAGTTGCTTTCAACTAGCTGGTTCTTTGATTCTTTGCTTCCAATCGCCACGGTCGATTGCTTAATGGTTCTGGATGCAAACTGATTTTTTTGGGTAGCTAGAGGGATCCTGGGATCGACTGGAGGTTTATACTCTTTTTCCTTCAGTCTTCTGGAATGGTGTCTCCGGTGGCGCTCTTTTTCGCTGCTTATGTTCTTGATGGTTCGCGTTCTTAAAGAGACCATCGGTTGCTCCTGATCGAAATCTTCCTCATTGTCTTCCTCGACTATCACGCTGTTTTCAATCCATTTTCTTATGCGGTCCTTCTTTGCACATCGGTCCACCGTAGTTTCCAGGCCGTACTGAGTGAGGGTATGCAGAAGCTTATTTTTTTCATCTGGAGAGCTGTGAAAACTGTACATGGACGGGCATAAGCCCTGTTCTTCCACTAAAGTCTCGTTGGTTTTCTCCATTCCTTTGGTCAGCCATCTATCGTCTAAGTATCTGCAAGATCGCTTAGGTAGGCTCGAAACGACAATGGCTGCGAAAAGTTATTATTCTGGACTTACCTACCTGTACACGTCCTTCAGATCATTTGGCCGTCGTTCTTCTTTTGGCTCTAGGTATCGCTTAAAAAACCTCTGCGCTCTGGATGAGACCAGTTTAAACATCTTTGGTTGCCGAAGAATGGGTAAAGTGCTGTTCTGCCAGTTGTTGTATCGGACATACCGCGGATCGTCATAAGCGGCTTTTTGCCATGGAAGACATCCAGTTAAACATACGAAAATTACGATGCCAAATTGCCAGACATCATGCAACGATTTGCATCTGAATGAAGAAAAATCACAGTAAATTCCAGCCTATTTTTTCACTGGTAGTTCATACATACATATAGGTTTCATCAGTTGGAACCTCTAAAATTTCAGGAGCTGCGTACGGTAACCATTCATTTCTGCGCAGAACAATCGATCCTGCCGGTCGGGTTTCGCCAAAATCGCACAACTTAATCCGGGAAAAGTCCGATTTAAACACCAAAATGTTGTCCAGCTTAATATCCCGATGAACCAGGTCTTTTTTATGGATGAATTCCAGGGCTGAGGCCAATTGCCTGGCCACTCTTTTAGTGTGCAACTCTCCTATGCCGATTTCAGATACATTTGATGTTAAATCGCCTGTAAACAATTAAAGAGTTTTAGAAGAAATTTTTAATAAAAATCTATATGTAAGCTAAGAAATTGTGCCATTTAAATGTATACAGGGTGTCGTGTAAATCTCTTTTAGATCACATTTTAGAAGCTCACTAGTCCAAGTTCATAAAACTCACGGATTTTTCAGGTTTCAGCCGCGAATTTTTTCAATAACCTTTCCACTGACAATTGTTCTTGGACTGAATTGGAAAAGTTATAAATGACTCAAAAATAATAAGCAAAACCAAAGGAATGTTAACATATCTTTTTCCTCAAGAATAGTTGAAAAGAATATTAATTCGAAAAAAAGACCTTCAGGTGAGCGATTTATTATATTTTTATATTTATATCTATATTACTTTATTTTATATCTATATTCGGTTTATTTTATTAGACTCACGCTAATTAGCTTACTATGAAAAGTTTTCACTTTTTCGAGTTTCGAGTCGCTTAAATTGCGGAAAAATTGCACATTCTAATGGTAATACTTTTGCACATTCTAATGGTAATACTTTTGCACATTCTAATAGTAATACTTTTGCACAACAGAAATTTTAAAGCAGTAATTGGTTAGTTCTTGAAGCATCTGCAACAGATTAAAAAGGTCCAAATTTGCTTTCATTTCCTTTCGGCACATAAAATAACAAAATCGTTTTTTTTTTTTTTTGCAGCTGCAAAAACTGTTTAAAAAGAACCTTTTTCGGTTTGTAAAATTTTATGTATTAATTTATTAAATTACTTTCTCATGTGCAAACATGAGTCCAAAAATCCTCCAAAAAAATCGAGTGTCTCTTTACTTTTATTGCGGTTTTAAAGATTAGTTCAAAGAACCAAAAGCTCTAAAAAAACGAAAAGCTTTAATTTAATTTATTAAGTCTTTTTTTTAATAATACGTTAAAATAACTTTTTTAATTAATTTGTTATATCTGCTAACGTAAAGTTATTTGCGAAATAGCCCCAACATACTAAAAAATTTTAGTTTTGCTTCACTTTTTCTGTGATTTTACAAGAAGCAAAATCTTAAATTTTAACCACCTTAGTCATTAAACCACCTTAGTCAGCAAAAATAATTTTCACAATGCATTTCTTGACAATTTTTCGAATTTGCGTCTGGTTTGCAGGGCAGAGTTTAGCATTTATTTATTCCGGAATTATTAAAGTCAAATAGGCGCCCTTAAATGCACTTTGTAGGGCGAACTCTTGCATGTAGTTTTAGCTGATATTAGGAGGTCAAAGTATGACATTTATTTCCGCAGAAACTTAGAGTTTCTAACAGTTTCTAATGTTAGACAGTAACTTTTGTAATTATTGTATAGGGCAAAGTCTGCTCTATAAGTCGAGAACGTTTCTATTTTGACTCATTCTCAGAGAATTTTCAGAAACTTTTCAAAGTTTCATGTGGTTTTCGCTAATATTAAGCCAGCTCGTAGTTTCACATCCAATACCTCAGGAACTGCCAAAGTTTGCGAGTTACATTTGTAAACATTTTGTAGAACAAAGTGTCTTCTTATACGTGGAAAAAAAACGTTTCCTTTTTGACTCATCCTCAGTACATTTTGGAAACTTTTCTTGAACTTTGCTTGGATTTTGCGTTTATTTATGCAGCCCGGAGTCCTTTTATGAGTGGCAGAATTTTGGTTTTTTTTGGAGTGTAACAGTTATTTTTACAGAAACCAATATTTAATTTTCTGAATAGTCGAGTGGAAAAATTGTATATATATTTTTTAAATAATTACTGAATATAAATGAAATTAAGTAACTACATTTTCTCAAAAAAGTTCTTTTCAATTTTGATACTATATCAATCCAAAAAATGTTTTCACTGAAGCAAAAAAGTCCAGTAATTTGTGCACACAACCATTTTCGACAAATATAACACAGTATTAAATTTGGTTGAACAAAACCAAGAAAAAAATGGAATAAAAATATATTAAGTTAATAAATAAAGGGTGTTCCATTAAGAACGACGGATTTACATTTTAATAAAACATATATATTTGTCGCATAAGTTTGAAACATTTATTGAAAAATGAAGTACACATCATGAGGTTATGAATGGAAAAAGACATCGGAGAAATGACCGCCTCAGCTTTGCTGGCACAGACAAGGACTGTTACGCATAATTTTTGCAGTATTTCAGAGATACAGCGTTGAATTTCATCTTTTAAGGCTTCAATCGTTGTTGGTTTGTTCACATAAATTTGTGACTTTAAAAAACCCCAAAGAAAAATTCCAAAGGCGTTAAATCGCATGATCTGGGCGGCCAATGCCGATCTCCAAAACGAGAAATAACCAGGAAATGACTCAGCAGTAATTCAACAGTTTCTCTGACTGTATGGCATGTTGCACCGTCCTGTTGAAACCAACTTTATTTTTCAAAGCAATCAGTCAGGACAAAAGAAAAATTAAGCTATTTTTCAGTGTTGTGCATATATTTTTATACAATTTTGATAAAATGTTTTTATGGTTATTGCAATTCACTACCTTCTCTTTAGTAACCATTTTTGTAATTCTAAAGTCACCAAATTCGAATTTATATAGTTTGCTTAAGATGAAAATCCAGACAATTATTAAGACTTGATGGACTGATTCGGAAAATTTTTTTTTAAATTTATTACTGTTAACGTCAATATCAAAGTCTAACCGTTTTCGGTACTCGTACTGTGCTTCTCAACATCAAAATTGAAACTAACAGTCTAATAATTTAGAAATAAATATTATTAACAAAGATGTATAAAAATGTAGCTACTTAACCAAATCGCGGACGAAAAAGTGTTCTACATGTTATTAATGGCTATTTCATTTACCTTTTAATAGCGCAGGTTTTTTGGAAAGTTGCCATCGGAAAGCAAACGCTTCATTAATACCATATTGCTCAGAAATTACAATAAAATATCTAATTATAGTTACAATAGTTTTTGGACTTTGAACTTAAAAGCCCGACTTTTACCCAGCAAGGTTTAGGGAAAATACCAAGATTTTGCTCGAAATTCACGATCATAGAGAAACCTTCAAGCTATCCTTAATTAAAATGTGTATTTTTTAAAGCAATCTAAGGACAAACTACAAAAATCTTCACGCCTCTCAATTCATCTGAATTTTGCTTGCATGCATAAAATGAACGCAAGATTTGCATCGATTTGCGTCGATAAAACACTTGTGGGCTAAGCCTTACCTAATGGTGCGTATTCTTGGGAAAACACATAAAACCCAGCAGTCTCAAAAGCAACATCATAGGCCGATATAATATTTTTATGGCATCCCAATTGGAGCCCATAATGAAACTCTCTGTAAAAATCCACTAGGGCTGTATAAGGTTTGGGAAGGGCTTTCAACACCATTTCAGTGTCTGTAGCTTTATGCTCGACCAACAGGATCTTTCCAAACCATCCTTCGCCTACGATTTGCAGAATGTCGAACTCATCGATCAGATTTACCTGAAACAATCACATCAGCTGGCTGAGTGTTGAACTATGAAGAAAGAGAATCGAGGTGATGATATAATTACATTAAGGATCCTGGCCGATTGCCAGAAAGTGAGAGCCTTAAAGATATTTTGGTCGCGTTCATTCTTGAGCTGCAGTTTTGTGTGTATGTAGTAGACATAGTATAGGTGGCAGGTTTTATTGGATTTGATCCGTTGGAATCTCAAGAGGGATTTGGAGGAAAATGTGAAATAAAAAGACTTACTTTTTCCAGCTCAAATTCCCTTATCCGATGAATGTTTGAGTCTGGGCAGTTGGATATGGCGTGACTACTCATAGCTTAACATCCCCAAATTCCTCAGTTTGAAACTGCCACTAACTGAGGCAGAACTGCGCGATGTGAATAGGTAGACTGAAATTGAGCAATAATTGCATACTTTTATACGGTTATTTTCTGAATGGGATAAATTTGGCACGATAAATACCCTCAAAACTTAGCCAATCTTTAACATATCAGTTTGGGCAGAAACTGGTTAATTCGCTCTTAATTATAGATGGGCTTAGGAAAACTTACAGCTGATACAGTGAATGAAACCTTCTCTCCAAAAACACATACAGACACTGGTGGTTTCATAAAAAAATTATCGAATTTAAAACACATTTGGCGAGGTACAACAAACAAAATTAGTTCACTTATGCGTTGAAGCGACTTGACTGAGTTTTATAACGCCGGAAATGTTGGCTGGCTCAACTCTTTCCGACACCGTGAGTATTTTTAGATCGGTGTCTGGCTTTATTGTATTGTCTTCGATCAGTGCCTGGATGCATATCTGGATTCCGGCGACGCAGTGTCTATCACACATCGAATCACTCAAAACGCAACTCTGCTCGCATCCAGACCAGATCCATAACATTCAACTGACTGTTAAGTAACAATTCTGGATTTTCTAATCTGGCAATTAGGCTGAGTCAACAGTGATACAAAAGCCTGCAATCTGGATAATTTGTCTCCCATTCGAAACAGAGATAACTCGATTAGGCAGCCTTCGTATTTCGCTTTGAATATGTTCCAGTCGTCGATTTTCCAGTCTGTTTAAATCAAAAGCGGAAGCGAAATCTGCAATGTAACGTGCTTTTGAACATAAAGCGCGGTCCTTGGTTTATTATTATAACGGCCTCTGGACCAGTAAACTGTTGAACATTATGGGATATTATTGCGCCATCATATTCCTAAATCTATCTTAAACAACAGTCTGTTAGATAATCGCGTTTGTTTTTCATAGCTTAAATGTTCGCTAACTTTGTCTGTGAATATTCTCAATATATAAATATATACATATGAATATAATATACAGAATGTCTCAGTTAAAAAAAATAGAATTTGAGCTTCCCAGGACCTTGTGAGCCCTAGTTTTCCTTGTAATTAACGCCGGCGTATAAAAATAACTAATAATTACTACTTTCTTTTATGAAAGTTTTCCATATCCACCATTATTAAGGGACAACAACAGCGTGATTTTAAATCATCACTCTGTATTTATACGTTTCATGGTACTAATCAATGGGATAAATTTTCTCTTCTCTCCAAGACTTAAAAGTATTTTTAAAAAGCCAATAACAGCTAACATCCTAATTCCTTTTTATGAGTTGAAAGTGAGCATGCTTTCCTCTTAGAATCGAGCTAATATATCAACATCGATCCACCCACAGTCATTCTTATCAATCCTTAAGCTGAAAATCAAACTATACTCCGGATGAAAATCTGCCAAACAATCAGTCGCTTTTCCAAAGCGTTACATTTCCTAATTTAGCCAATCAAAGCTCTACTCCCTTTTCATCCACTTCGTGATTTTGTTTCGGTGAAATGGAGGGAGCATTCGCGCGATTATATAAAGCGCAAGAAGAAACTTTGAGGGAAAACTTCGGCTCCGCTGCTAAAGGGAAAGTATCGAATCATCCCTTATCCAGTCGGGTGTTAACGTAGTTTTTTTGGAACTAATGAGTGGATCGGGTAAACCCCTGTTGGGGCTCTGGTTGTACAGGAGTGAAGAAGAGTGGAACTACAAAGAAGAAAGTCCAATTGCTTTAAAAAGCCAGGTAAATCTTCACCAAATTTGTAAGTAAATGCTGACGAGCTTCAACAGGTATCGGAATCCAAAGAACCAGCGGAAATTGAGAAAATTTCGATAATTTTCACTTTGAAAAACCAAGTGGGGGGCCTAGTAAGGGCTTTGCAAGCTTTTCAAGATCTGGGCATCAACGTCCAACATATCGAGTCCCGACCAAGTCAAACCAGCGACAATCAAGCGGATTTTTTGGTGGACATTGAAACTGACCCGAAGAAATTGGAGCAGTTGGGACGCATATTGAAAGTAGGTTAATTTATAAATAGCTTTATTAATCACCTACCATTTTCTAACATCAATTTAATGGCTTTCAAGATCAAGCAAACTGCGAATACGCTATCAAGCCATAAATGCCATAGTAAGGGGCAATCTGCAATAAAACATTTATCGGCAAAATTCCATTCTTTAATAAAGCACGCAATATACAGTAAAAGTATAATTGCTACTGGACTAATAAACTGCCCATGCTTTCACAGAGCTAATTATACGACCCATTAATGGCAGTTTTCTCATATTCTCGGCGCTATTTTCGGTTTATGCAAGAAAACTGTTAAATAATTTTCTTCTCAAAGGCAAAGCTCTAATATATAAAATTACCAGTTGACTAATAATAAAGCTGATATTTGTAGCATACAAATCTTAACTATTCATACTTTCACCATTTTGTTATTAAAGAAAGACATAAACGATCTTACGAGCTTTAGGGGAAAGTAATTAGTTACTTTAATGAATATTCCTTTTCCATAATAGTTTAGTTTCCTGATTCTTGAGAAGAAATTGGAACAAACTGTTTATTGAGCTCGACCTTAAAGCATGGTAATCTATGTAGTTCTTCATGGGGAGCAAATGATTTAATCTGAAGAAAAAGTAGACTGCTAAAAATCTTCGAATTTGTTGAAAACCTGGCTTATTATAAACGTACCCTTGACCGACTTTATAAGAATAATTAGTCAAGACTAAGCTCTTTTTAAGTCTAGACTGAAGTTAAAATAACTAATGAAATCGACAAAAAACATACATTTTTTGGCACATTAATGTTACAGTTTTTCTAAGTTTTCTATACATTTTTTTAAATCTGAGCTGCAATTGGACCGACAGCTTAGATTCGAGCAGCTTAAAAGAAAAGTTTAAAAACTGTCTGTTTCGAGTTTGATGTGAAGAGTTAGAGGATGTAACTGGACCCATAGTTGCAATTATTTGCAGGTTTTGCCACTCATTCAATTAAGATCTTCGGTGCTATAGGAAAATTATGGGTTCAAAAAAGCATTTTGCCTCATAACTGGATTTGGTGAAAGTTCAAGGGTTCGTTCTAGGAATTGACGTATGCAAAGCATTGTTAGTCTCTCCTAATAAAAAATATTTCCTTCAAGCAGAAAAATAGAGTCACCTGAATTTCCAAAATCAATAAACAAGAAAATCAAAAAAATCGATTTTTCAGATTATTTTCTAGAGTAAATATAGAGTAAAAAAAGCTATCAAAAATGTTCTAATTAATCCAGATATACGATCACAATTCGTATAAAAGAAATTGCCTTTTGCAACAGAAGATTTTAAGGGCTGAGTAAACTGCAAGTACCAAAGCTGGTTTGAAAAAAATTGCGAAATTCAAAACAAAGCTTTAGAAAATATCAAATATGCCCATGACAGAGATTCTAAAAATAATAACGAATAAATGAAACAGAGGTTTAAAAGTTGTGATTAAATAATTAATTAAATTCAGTTTTTACAAATTATTCTTAGATTTAACCTTGTTCATGGAACAGTACATTTTATCCTTAGAAAACTTAAAGAGGGCGTTAAGAGTTTTAAGGAAATTGAGCAATTGAACTGTGACTCTTGAACTCACGACTAAAAGTTTCCAGAAAATCAAAAATCTCCAGTTACTTGCAAATATGTCTCTATTATCTTAATATTGGATAAAAAAATTAATTGAATGCGAAATGCGGCGTTTTTTCATAATTTTTAATAGAAAAACTGAGAGATAATTTAGTCGTATAAAAATGTACTTTTGATAAGAGAAAAAAAAGTTGCAACGGTTTCTATGTCTATGTACTTAAGTTTACAGTTGCAAATTCTTCAATGCAACGTTTCTTGGTGCAAAAGTGAATGAGATGGTCTTGAAAATACTTCTCCTTCATAGCCGAATTTTTTGTTTAAATCTAAACTACTTTGAAAAAATTATAGATTTCTGAGCGAGAATGGGGCACATGATGAAAACCATAAAAAATTAAACATTGCGAGTTGTGTTATGAATATGTCTGTGCTATCTTGCAAAAGTGCTTGAAAAAGGTTCTCTTAAAGATGAAGAAAACCTACAGTTTTGAACTGCACCGAAAACTATCGAAATTATTTTCAACTTTATCAAAGAATACCAAAGATTAATTCTAGAAAACAATCACAATCTCGTAATTGATATCTGGTAAATAGCCAAATATAAATATAAAACATCCAAAAAAAATCCTTACTATTGAATAAGAGTCTTTCTAGAAATTTAGAAGTTCTAACTGCGCCCATGGCATTGATTAAAACCACCAGAAAAGCAAACCTTTGTGAGCCAACCTAATAAATTTTAGCAAATTTGGTGAAATTAAATTTATTCTTCACTAACTGATTAATACACCAAATTTTCCAAAAAAAAAGGAGTTAGTAAATTTCCAAATGCACAAATTGCAAATTTTATGCAATGTTTTTTTCCTTAATGACTTTCTAATAATTTACTAGAAAGGTTTGGGAGTTCTAAGTGATTTCATAAGTCAGTATTTAAACGAAATCTTTGACAATTTGCATCTTTAGGTATGTTATAGTGTTATTATGTAATAGCAAATTTTATAATTTATAAAAAGTTTCTGCTGCGTAGCTGAATTAAATAAAAATATTCTCAATTCTTAATTTTGAATTCTCAATTGGTCCCACCGTGTTTGATCTTCTTCTTTCTTCTTATCTCGCCGTCTCCTTATGAAGGTTGGCGATCCAAATGGCCACTGTGGTTTTGGAAACAACTGCTCGAAAGATATCTGTGGATGCGCGCCAAAACCATCGGCGGATGTCCTTTAGCCATGAGTTCTGGCGTTTTCCGATAAATATTTTTCCCTGAATCTTCCCTTCAGGATTTCGTATCGGCTGCCCCTCATAACATGTCCAATCATCATCCATGTCTCTAATCCGTAGGAAAAAACAAGAAACACCAATATTTTTACCAGCTGGATTTTCGTGGTTTTTGTAAGGTTTCTATCCCTCCACAGCTTTGTTAGTTGATCCAAAAAAATTCCTGGGTTTCAGTCAATTTAATTGTTAATTATTTAAAATATCACAAATACGTTTCGGTGTCTTTCTCCACCATCATCAGTTTGTCTAAAATACACATTCACAGTCATCATTAATTTTAAAAAAATTCTATCAAAATTCACATACTAAAATACAAATTACACACATATTAAAAAGTACATCAAGAACATTGGTTTTCAGGTGATGAGTCAGGACAATCATGTCTGGGAAAAAACTAGAATCTATTGTTCAGAGATTCAAATTTAACTTACGTGTAAGGCTGTTTCTACCTTCACATTTGACTGGCTATTGAAATCCATATTTTGTTCGATATCGAGCGAGAGAATAAAGAAACTGTTTATATTTCGCTCTTTCTTTGCATTCTAGGAATATCAATTGCTCTGCAATTCTGCAATGTCAGGTGTTTATATTCCATTTACTTGGTCCAATCAGTGTATGCATGCGCTTATTTAATTAGTGTGTAATGCATTAATTATTTAATTAATGATGACTGTGAATGTGTATTTTAGACAAACTGATGATGGTGGAGAAAGACACCGAAACGTATTTGTGACATTTTGAATAATAAACAATAAAATTGACTGAAACCCAGGAATTTTTTTGGATTAAATTGAAATACAGTCAGGAAAATATACACAGTAATTTGTTAGTTGAGTCATTGCGACTTTTCGTTGAGTCATTGCGACTCAGGTTCACAGCTGCCCGAGCTGTACAACGTGGAGCCAAGGTATGTGAACTGCTGCACAAGTTCGCATTTGCCAATCCTTACAGGCTGCCTCCCATTCTCAGTCTCGCGATCAATTATCATGACTTTGGTCTTGCTATAGTTTACTTTAAGACCGTAATCTGCACTTACATTTTCAATTATATTCAACACTTCTAGAAGTTCTTCTTCGTTTTCCGCTATGAGAACAGTGTCGTCAGCGAACCGAGGATTGGAGATCTTTTCCCCCCTATCTTGATTCCTCCATTCCAGTTGTCCAAAACTAAGCGCATTATGAATTCGCTATATATATTGTACAGAAGGGGAGAGAGTACGCATCCCTGTCTAACACCTTTGCGAATCTTACATTTCTCAGAGACAGTATTTTCGATCTGGACAACGGCAGTACTGTCCTCATATAGCTGCTTAATGAGAGTAATCAGATGTCTTGGTACGCCCATCCCTTGAAGCACTATCCACAGTTGTGACCACTTTACATTATCAAAGGCCTTCTCGTAGTAAACGAAACATAGGTACATAGGAGCGTAGTATTCTCGAGATTTCTCTATGAATTGTCTGATGTTTAGAATTTGTTCTCGAGTTTCTCTCAGGAGCAATTTGTCTAGAGATGAATGATTCCAGCCTTGCTTGTAGTATATACAGCATTATTTTGTTGAGCCTTTTTTGTGTATGGGTATTATCACGGATGCAGACCAATCCTCGGGCCATGTGCAGGTTTCCTATATTCTCTGGCATAGAAACTTAAAGTGAATCCCAGGAAGACTGAACTTATTATCTTCTCGCGCAAATTTACTAACAATAAAATCCTATCGCCACTCATGGTGCAAAATACTCCAATCCAGCCAGTGAAAGAGGTGAAATACCTGGGATTCAAACTAGGCGCCCGACTTCACTTCAACAAGCATGTTGACTATGCTGTACAAAAGACTTTAATGGCCCGAAGAAAGATGTACTCTCTTCTGGCGCCAAATTCATTTCTGTCACCTCAAAACAAACTTCCGCACTACACCTCCACCATAAGGCCCATATTGACCTACGGCTCCCCTATCTGGCACTCTGTCTGTGATTCCACGAGACGACGTGTTCAAAGGACCCAAAATAGGTTCCTAAGAGGCGTCCTATCGGCTGACAGATACACCAGAATAACCGAAATGCACGAAGCTACAGGGATGGCCTATATAGCTGACTATATAGATACCATCGCTGAAAAATTTTATCATAGCGGAGTGCAAGGCTCAGTCCTCACGCGAAATATCACCCAAGTAAGAGCAAACGATCGCCCAACCCATGGTCCCCTGTATAAGCGACTTCCCATATTTTATGAGGAGTTTGTCCCTGACTTGTTTCTAGCAGGCTGGAAACGCACAAACCCAACATAACGTGACTTGACGGGTTCGTCCTGCCTCGTTCTGGTTGGTGTTGGCTGGTCCTTGCACCGATCGGGGCGGGAGCGGATGGATTTGGTCATCTAGTTGAAACTGCCGGCGGTTAACGCCACGGCTGACAGTATCAAACTTAAAGGTCGAAGCAAAAGGGGTTTTTGGCTTCCGTTCAGAAAGATCTTTTTTCCTTAATGAATGCCCCTCGAATAAAACCAAAACCGCCACTTCAAGACTATCTCCTGACGTTGTCGTGCGTATGGCTAGCTCGGGAATGTCCATGTTAGGGCACTGCCCAGGTAATGGACGATTTAGAGCGCCTATTTAGATCATGGGCAAAGAGCAACCGGCCGAACATCTGGCTAGACATGGGAGTTGACCTTGTTGACTGTGAGTGTTTGTGGACTGAAACTTTGTTTGTGAGTTTTATTAATGGGAATGTTCAATAAATTTTTATCTATCTATCTATCTGGCATAGTTGGTGTATGATATTCTGACCTTTTTCATCTAATGATTTTAATACTTCCGTCGGTATCCTATTTATTCCCATCCCTTTATCATCCTTAAGCTTCTGAATAACGACACGAACTTCTTCCTTTAGGATGCCTGGTTCTTCCTCATATTCACGAACTTCTATGTCGACAGCCTTATCGTCAAAGTAGACGCCTTCACAGTAATTCTGCCATATCTTGATTATCTAGTCAAATTCGTTGATCATGTTGTTATCTTTATCTTTAATTGGCCAATTTCGTGATTTAAATTGCCTAGTAATACGGCGGATCTGTGTAAACAGGTCCTTGGTATTGTTATGGTCAGCATATTTTTGTAGTTCTGCACGTATTTTCATAAAGTGTGTATTTTTATCTCTCCGGGAGCTATTTTGGATTTCTCTGTTTAAGACTCTGTAACGTTCCCAATCGTTGCTGTTGTTCATGTCTGTGTTCTTAATATGTCTTCTGTTGGAAATGAGATTCAACGTTTCAGCTGAAGCCACGGTTGTTGTTTTTTAATTTGCGTTTCCGATGACACTTAATTAAGTGCTTCATTTATGGAGTCTTTGAGGGCTCGCCATATGTCATTTGGATTCATGTTGGTGATATCTGATACGTGCAACTGTACTTTTAGTATAACGTTCGTTGCAACTGTTGGAACTTGCTCTGGGTTGATCTTGGGTAGATATTTGATTTCCTTTCTCCTGCAAGATTTTAGTTTGATAGTCAGTTCAAACATAAGCAGTTGGTGGTCTGTGCCACAGTCAGCAGATGGAAGAGTTTTTGCGGTTGTGATGAAAGATCGCCATCGATGTCGGATTAGAACATAGTCGATCTGGTTCTTGTATTTTCCATCAGGTGAACGCCATGTGTATAGTCTGCGTTGGTGTTGCGTAAAAACGGTATTGGCTATTGTAAAGTTGTTGTCTATATTGAATTGTATCAGACGTTCTCCCCGTTCATTGCGGGCTCCCATTCCATGTCTTCCCACCACAGCTCTGATGTGGTTGTCCGCAAGAGTGCTTCCAACCTTTCGATTCTATTCGACACTAGGAAACCGACTCCATGGACACTTCTATTTTCTGTGCCAGAATAATAAACTTTATAGGTGGATGTACCAAAGTGACCATGTCCCTGTCAGTGGGTCTCTGAGATCCCCGCTATACCTAATTTGCAGCGTGTCAATTCATTGGTAATTACAATACAACAAATAAAAATAGAAAAATTTTTCTAGAAAATTGATTTCTAGCATTTCCAACTGCGCTCAACAATCAACAAACCAAAGCTTATGTTGAATTTCCACTGAATTTGATTTCTTTTCAACAAAAAAATACAGTCGGGCAAACCTGTTGTAAGATACCTGTGTAATAACTGTCATGTTTTGTTGGTCAAAGTTCAAATCTTCCTGCGGCCAGAGAGAAAAAAGTATACGATGTTATAGCCTCATGTCTTCTGAGTAATTTGAATATTTAATTGTCTGTTTATCCTGAGTCATTCGAGACATATTTGTTTTTTTACACCGGGTCACATTTTTGACGCAAAATTTGCTTAAACTTCTTGTTTATTTGCGAAGAAAATTTCTGGGAAAATGATGTCAATTAAGTTGTTAAAGTTTTTTTAATGTTTGCATTCCTAAAGATAAGATATTCTTGTTATCACGCCTGAGGATATTGTTCTTTGTTTCGTTTCCTAATGGAGGTGTTACAAACGTAACAAAACAAACAGAGGCTCTAAACTAAGCTTGTAATAAAATTTTCTTTGCAGAGCCTTCCTTAGAATAAAAAAAAGTGTATATACATTTTGTACGAAATCTTTCAAACGACACAGGATAAAGAGACGATTAGAGCTCCAAATTGCTTAGAAGACATGTGGCTATAACAACGTATACATTTTGTTGGCTGAGCTACCCGATATTTCCCGCAGACGGATGTTCATTGAACTTTGTTGCTTATATTGTAAATTAAATTTTGCCTAGTAATAATGCTATGATCCGATGAAAAAATTACTCAAATCGGACTACCGATTGAGCAGATTTCTCAGTCAAAAACTAGGAAATATATGTGAAATCTTCTAGAAACATTAGTCGTTTGGATTTCGATAATCTTGTTCTAACTAAGTTCTGAATTCGCCTATTTATCTCCTATATAATTTGATACTTTTTTATGAAATTGTTAGAAAAGACAGTTTTTCGTGTTATCTTGAAAACTTTTATAATTTTTCCTGTTTGGTCGTTCAATATTTGTCCTCCGAACAGGATTAAGAACATAAGCTCCTCAAAGCCCTAATACAAAATCATTCAAATGTATGATTTAAATATGAATATGATGCAAACATGATTTCACTTCATAATGCAATATAATGTTTTACATTATTTTCATATTAATATTCAAAGTGTTCTTATAACCAAGCACAACTTATTATGACGATATTTATATATTCTTAATACAAACTTCCGGTTCCAGAGAGAAGTATTGACTATGGTAATTGGCTCTTATGGGACTGGTGCTGAACAATTCCCACCACCCACTCCTCTCAGCGCTACTACTAGCTTTGGTAAGTGTTAAATGGGCAGATAAAATCAATAAATTGAAATGTGCATTTTATTCGAAAAAATTAACACACTGACTTCCAAGTAGGAACTCAGCGGCATCTCGCATTTATTTCCTCATTCTGACCTTAATCTTTTAGTCTAACTAAAGCAGCAGTTAAACTAAATCAAATAGACCCGGTGAATAGAAGTGATTTTCTCGAAAAGCTCCTCGAGAAGCCCGAATTAATGAATACAGAGTAAACACTTAGCAGATAAAGTCCATTTGTTCCCGTCAATATGTCCTATACGGGGTTGGATAAGGTGTTAAATTGCATTTGAAGGCGTTTATTGCAGATTTTGATGACATGCCCTGGTTTCCGAAGAAAATTTCCGAACTGGATAATGCTCAGAATGTACTGATGTATGGCAGCGAGCTGGATGCCGATCATCCAGGATTCAAAGATCCGGTGTACCGGAAAAGACGCGAACAGTTCTTCCGAATCGCTATGAATTACAAACAGTAAGTTTCGCCAATGGCTGAGGAATTCGTAATGGAAATTTGCAATTTTAGTGGCCAGCCGATTCCCAAAGTCAAGTACACAGAAGAGGAAGTGAAAACTTGGTAAGTCAAGTGCAAAATCAACTGCCCCAGCTAACCAGATGTTTCAGGGGTGTGGTTTTTCGCGAGCTTCATAAGCTCTACCTAAAGCATGCCTGCAGGGAGTATTTGGAGAACTGGCCTCAACTGGTGAAATATTGCGGATATCGCGAAGACAATCTTCCCCAGCTGCAAGACGTGAGTGTTTTTCTGAAAAGGAAAACTGGATTCCAACTGCGACCTGTTGCCGGGTACTTGAGTCCCAGAGATTTTCTCAGCGGTTTAGCTTTCAGGGTGTTCCACTGCACTCAGTATATTCGACATGCCAGTGATCCATTTTATACACCGGAACCGTAAGTTGAGAAAAATCATCAAAATTCATCTGAAATCTTGCATTTTTTCAACATTGTTGCTGTCTTTCTTTTGCTTCAGAGACTGTTGCCATGAGCTTTTAGGTCACATGCCCCTGCTGGCCAATCCCAGCTTTGCTCAGTTCTCCCAAGAACTCGGTTTGGCTAGCCTGGGGGCTTGCGATGAAGATGTCAGCAAACTAGCTACGGTAAACTGAGCTGGATTGAATGGCAGTTGTTTTTTTAACTCAGCAACATTGCAGTTGTATTTCTTCACTGTGGAATTTGGGCTTTGCAAGCAGGATGGTGAATTGAAAGTGTACGGAGCGGGACTGTTGAGCAGCGTCGCTGAGCTAAAGCACGCCATCGAAAACTCAGCTTTCAAAGTGAAGAGGTTTGATCCTGAAGCGACTGCAAAGCAAGAGTGCATCATCACCGATTTCCAGCTGGGCTATTGGTATACGGATAGTTTTGAAGAAGCCAAGGAGAAAATGAGGTATGTTGTTTGATGTTATTTGTATGAACAAGTTTTCTGGTATCTACCACTTTAAGTTCTGTTCAATTTTTCAATTTAAAATTTTATTTCCGTATTATTTATTAAATGCAAGTATAAGACAAAATAGATTCTTGGCTACTGTTTTCCTGATACTTTGGTGTGGATGCTACTCATATATCAAATTGATTAGGGAGCCGGCAAGTGCCCACATACAAAAAAAATGTCGGTTCGTAAAGAGGAGCACTTAAACTTCAAAACACTATAATTCTTGGATGTTGTTGGTTCAGGTGGTCGAGGAAAACTTTTAAAAGAGAGACCAACTAAAATGAGCCAAGCGTTATATTTTTTAATAAAATTTTGTTGCAGAACTTTTGCAGAACAAATTCAACGTCCATTTGGTATTCGCTACAACCCGTATACTCAAACCGTTGAAGTGCTGAGCAACGCTCAGAAAATTACAGCTGTGGTATCAGAACTCAGAGGCGATTTATGTATTGTGAATAGTGCTCTGAAAAAAATCAGCGCTAGAGATGCCACATTGGATATCAACCAGATTACCACTCTGCTGCAGACTGGATTGACTATGGAGGAGAATGGAGTGGCAACAAAGGAGGCAAAACCTGATAAATCCAAGTAGCAAACCTCATATTATTTAGCCTCATAGTGTGTAAATGCTACAATATGATTAAAATATATATGCACTAAACTGATATTACTTATCGAGTTGTGTGGTTTCTTTATTTCTTTGCCTTTTATTTTTTTAATGTTTATTTTGTATTTTGGGTAAAATAGAGAAAGTGCCAGTCAGGAAAAGCAGACGACATCTTTATTCTTCCGCTGATTAAAACACTTGTTGTTATTGTCAAAACAAAAGTATATTTAGCAAAATTGAAACAGATATGCAGTAAGTATACAAGTAACAAAAAGACGACGAAACATCACAAACAATGAAACAAATACAACGACACTAAACTTCATGGATGTATCAAAAATATACAAAAAATCTCCCTAGCATTTAAAATCCACTTTATCTCAATTTTAAATATATTGCCTACCTTATTATCTGCACTTTTCAGGAAGTATTGAAACTTTAAATTTAACAATAATTTACCGTTTCTACAAGAGTTACAATCTATGCTGCTCTAAATAGGTTTTTTATAGTTATTTACATTAAAAATATAGAGATTGCACTTGAAGTTGTTCGCTTACTTTATACGAACCACCTAGACTATAGAGATTACATCAGTTGGGGAATGTACATGCATGTAAGAGGCTTCAGAACCTTTCATATCTACAGGGTGTTTAATCGCAGTTTCAGCCGTTAATTATTTGCTTACATATCGACTCCTGAAAGAATGTTGAAGGCAAAAGTTGTAGCGGAAAAATATGAAGCAGGAAAATGTGGGACTTTGGAAAATTGTAAACAGTGTGAGAGTCAGTTTACAGTAGCAGGACTTCCAATAGTCGATGGAGGGAAGAAGGACTTTTAGGCGTAACCAACTGTTTTATGAAAAGTAGGCAAAATTGTAAATTTTTCAATAAAATGAAATAAAATAAATGCAATTTTGTGTCTTTTGATAACGCCAGAATTTTCTCAGGTCTTTTACTACGTAGTAAAAAGCGCAAAGGGTCGCTTAAGACAAAGTATGGCTCTTCTGTAGTTTTACTTTAACGTATGTAAAATGGTGCAAGAAGAAGAATGTAGAAAGTAAACTTGCAGATTTATATAAGATTAATGGCGTTATATGGGAAACGGCTTATTTGCCATACTTATAAATCAATAAAAAATTGATCTTTAAGGAACATTTGCTATTGACACTTTCTTTAAATTTAATTTAAAAAATTGACCAGGAGATCACAGGAAAAATTCCCGATGCCCGAAATAAAAGATGCGAAACGCTAGTTTTCCCAAACAGGCGCTTAAAAAAGTTGTTAATCAACTAAAAAACTAATTTAAACGTATGTTGACTTTTGCACACTTGAGCCTATTTAGGTCCAAGAAATTGCAATTCAAACACCAACAAAGCGTGAATAATTCATTCAACTCTTTAAGAAACAACCAGAAAATGCGATAAAGGATGGTTAGGATCCACTTAAAAACTATAGTGCGTCTTTTCTACACTTTTATGTGCTTCAATGTTCCTCTTGTAAGCGCTCTTCAAGAAAATAAATTTCCGGATAAACAAATTTAAGCACCCTGTACATACAAAGCTATTAATAACTAGAACCCAAATACATTTCGTACTTAGTACCGATTATTAATCTAAATGTAACTATACGTGCCTAAGAATTATAACAAATGGCTTCAGAAGCACATGATATGACTGAATAGAATGAGTCGCAACCAGCAGCGTACTAATAATTATTGCGGATTTTTAGAGGAAAACTTAACCAGCAGATTGGAAGTGAAAACATCCACAACAAAAAAATGTTGACGACGCTTAATGCAGAAAAGCTAAAGCCCTCCGGTCGTAATTTGCAAAGAATTTCTTAGTACCAACATTTATTAATTATCATTGTTCTTATTCTATGTAAATATCCTCCACTGGATATGCAGTCTCTATGAATTTTTGGTAAAACCTTTGAAATGCTCGCCTGAAAAAAACGAATATTGCAAAACTATCCCAAAAGTGTTAAATTGCAACTTTCACCCACCCTACAGCTTCGGCTACTGGTCTGGTCGAATCGGGTCCCCTAAAGACATGGCATGCGAACCTTTGCAAAGTCGGATGCTTGGTGATGAAGCCCAAATATCGATGGTCTCGAGGGTGAAAGGCGCAAAAACTCACGTTTTTGAGAGAGTAGAAATAGTCTATGCAAGGCTCGTTTTGCTGCAATTAACCACCGCTAGACTTATGGAGGTTTAATTACAAAAATTTACTTACGTCTCGTTTTCTTCTGTCGACCATCCTCAGGCCCTGATCGGATACTTCGAGAGTGCACGGTTGAACTTCTGGCTCAGATGAGTGATTTCCAATCACCCTCCTTACTGCCTGGCATACTACTGTAGTCCCCTTGTGTGCTAAAGTCTCAACCGATCCAAGGTACCCTTTATGAGAGATTATTATAGTGAGGTAAATAGTATTTACAAATGCCAGCATACCTAAGAGGTATCTTTCCCGTCGACCATGTTCAGTATTAGAGTCCCAGTCACTAAAATCGCTGTCCACTGCATAGGCCGAAGGAAATATGCCCATTCTTCCTGTTCTCAGATTAACTCCTGAAAGGCCCTTGTTCAGTTCAGACACTAATAAAATAAGTCAGTTTAAAATACCTTCACACCATAGATCATCAGCTTCTTTTTGAACGTAGACTGGATCTCCGATTTCTAATTCGATTTCGTCTTCATGTCGAGGAACAAATTTATGCAAAGCCCTAGAACACAAGGAAAACATTCATATAGTATCCAGAATGGCCCAGTATATTGAAAGTTTTGAATAATTTTCAAAGTGAAATTAAGGTCGAGCTTAGCTTAACGTTATAGAAGAATAGAATGTATAATTTAAGAGTAATTAAGACAATTCGCCAATGATGCCTGATGATCGCAGATAGTCGAAACTTTCATACGAGTTACTCCTCTAATCCAAAATCTAATTTCAATTTTTATATTTATATATAAATCGGTTTTATAACGTCCGCCGTCTTCCGATGCCCAATCACTACTCGCTTCTGTTCGCCCATAAATCGTTTTTATTCTTCTTCTTCTTCTTATTTCACCGTCTCCTTATGAAGGTTTGCGATCCAAATGGCCAGTGTGATTTTGGAAACAGCTGCTCGAATGATCTCTATGGATGTGCGCCCAAACCACCTGCGGGTGTCCTTTAGCCGTGAGTTCTGGCTTCTTCCGATGGATCTTTTTCCCTGAATCTGCCCTTCGATGATGAGCTTCAGGAATTCGTATCGGCTGCCCCTCATAATATGTCCAAGATACTGTGTTTTCCTTTCTTTTGTCATCTGTAGCAGTTCCTTTCCTTTGTTCATACGTCTTAGAACTTCTATATTGGTTATCTTCTGTGTCCAAGAGATTCTGAGCATGCGTAGATAGAGATACATCTCAAATGCGTCGATTCTCTTCTCCGTTATGGGATCAAGGGTCCAGCTCTCACTGCTGTATAGAAGGACAGAGAACACATAGCAACGGAGCATGCGTGTCCCAGGCTCCAAGCTCAATTCCAGTCTAGTAAAGACCTTGTTCATACTAGCGAAGACCTTCCTCGCCTGTTCTATTTTGGATCTGATCTCCCTTTTAGGGTCACAGTCCTGACCTATCGAGGTGCCCAGGTATTGAAACGAGGAGACCTGCTTTAGATTTTTGCCTTTTATGGTTAAGGTTATATTTTTATGTGTTTTGGAGAAGACTATGGTCTTGGCTTTGGATATGTTCATGCAAAGATCATATCGTTCGCTTTGTTTGACTATTTTATGGATCATTCCCTGTAATTCACTTGGACTGACCATCTGATGACGGTGTCATCCGCGTATCATAAGTTATTTATTACCTTCCCATTCACTACTATTCCTCCTGTTGTTTCGTCAAGTGCTTCAAAAATTGCTTCTCAGTATATGTTAAAAAGAAGTGGTGACAAGACGCAGCCTTGCCTCACTCCTTTCATAATCCAGACGTTTTCTTCATCCAGCGAGGACAGTATTTCCTGTTTATCCACCCTTTTTTGTTATTGCTTTCTATGAATCCTATCTGTTGCTCTTGGATATTGTTCTCTCTATTACGATCCAGGTTGCCTCCGTCTCTTCTATCTTGAAGTGTTTCATTTATTTTTCAGTGAGCTTCTTACTTGCTCTTTTATATTAGGGTCTCCCAGACTTCGGCTGTTTATGACTTTTGTGTTTGTTTGTCTCTTTGCTATTTTAAAGCAGTGTAGTTGAAATTCTATAACAACTAGATTATGATCAGATGCCACGTCCGCTCCTGGATATCTCTTAACTGCCTTCACAGACCTTTGGAATTGTTTATTCAGTAGGATGAAATCAATTTGATTTCTCACTATATTTTTCGTGGTGTTTGCAGGAGAGGTCCATGTATATAGTCGTCGTGGATGGAGTTTGAAAAATGTGTTGATAAATCTTCATTCAGGCCACTAATTCTCATTTCCCTGTCTATTCCTTGTTTCCAGCTCCTCCGTGGTCTTCCTCGCTCTCTTTGCCCATTTTGATTCCATTTTAGTAATTGTTTAGGTAGTCTTTCGTTCTCCATTGTCTGCACATGTCCGCACCATACCAGTTGTTTTGTTCTTATCTCGTC
The DNA here is from genome assembly GCA_024550625.1 of Dendroctonus valens. Classification (NCBI taxonomy): domain Eukaryota; kingdom Metazoa; phylum Arthropoda; class Insecta; order Coleoptera; family Curculionidae; genus Dendroctonus; species Dendroctonus valens. The sequence goes on from JAJTJO010000010.1 coordinate 1,240,712, forward strand.
CGCTATCGTGCGTTCACCTACTGTCATTCTTTCTCTTATTCGTTGATTTGTAACTCTTCTTGATCTTCCTGCTGCTCTTCTCCAATAGTCCATTTCCGAAGTGGACAGCATTTCCTCTGTTCTGTCTTTGATTGGCCAACCTTCTGAACTGTCCTTACGCTGGTGTTACATGTATATGAGCTTTTTGTTCTGTTTCGATATACTCTGCTCCCAGAGTATTCCATTTATTAAAGTTATCGCTTTTCTTTCTTGTATATTTCGGTATTTAAGAGCTCTGTCTAGTGATCCGTCCGCCATTATTTTTAGGCCCTAAGTATTTATACTCCTCACAAGACTTAATTCGCTGTCCCGAATTTAACACTAGATCTTGTTTTATTCCACCAATGCACATATGCCCGGTCTTTTTTATATTGACCTCCAAAACCCACTTTTTGTGTTCGTTTATCAGTTTTCAAGTCATATATTCCAAGTCGTCATATCCCTGGGCCACTACAGTTTGATCGTCGGCGAAATATAAGGTGTATAAAATGGTTTCATTTAATGGAATTCCCATGTTTCGGGATTTTCTCAAAGTAAATTAAATGGTACGCTGTCGTATGCTTTTTATAAGTGTACGTATAGTAAGTGCAACTGTTGTCCATATGCCATTTTCTTTTCGATAATTTGAGTTATACAGTACGGATGACCTGCCCTAAATCTGGCCTGTTCTTCTGCCTCCATGTCTTTGTACTCATTTACCATTTTATTTCTTATTATTTTGCCGTAGATTCTGCTCAGCGTACTTGTCACAGATATGCCTCTATAATTGTCGCACATATCTTTTCTTGTCTTTTTGTGAATTGTGGATATGTACGATGTTTTCCGCTCGTTTGGGACTTTGGTTCCGTTTAGATATTTTTAGAAAAGATTTCGCAGTCTCCCAAACAGTTCATCAGTACCGCATTTATTAAGATAAGCCGGGATATTTCCGGGTCCGGCAGATTTTCCGCTTTTTAAGGCTATGCACTTCAGGAAGTGTTAACGGCATTGGAGGTCCTATCGTTCTAAAGGCATCGTTTGTTTCTCTCGCTTGTTGAAATTCCACTCTTTCTTCCGTTAAAAGTTTTTTCAAGTGTGCATCCCATTATTTGTCTGTTATTGGCGAAATTATATCTCTGGCCGTTACTTTTCTAATTGAATTTATTGTCTTCCAACTTTGGGTATTTCTTCGACCTCCTAAATAAGAGCCTATTTTCTAGCCCTTTTGTGTCCATTCTGCATTTTTCTTGCAATTTCAATTTAACTGTTGTTAATAAATGACTGATGACGGCAGTTAGGCGAAACTTTCAACAGCCAAAGTGCGAAATACTCGCGAAATTTTTGCAAAAGTGTGAAGTAACATAAAATCAAACAGGACTGATTTAGATATTTGATTTAGGACCATTTCATGTTAAGCGAATTCTAACTAATTAGTTAAAAGCTGCTTGAAATTGTACTATTATCAGTAACTGCCTGATGATGATGAACAATCAAATTCTACAAGAGTTGTAATATACATGTTTCCCTGCTGAATAGAGCATCAGAAATATCTTATTTATTTCACAAATTGTGAAACACGGCCTGAAATTGCAAAAATGTCAATAATTGCCTGATGAAGGCGAATAATAGAAACTTTCAAGGATTCAAATATACGATAATACTTCAGTTCAAATTCTTTCTTCTTGCTGTTGAAATAAAAAATGGCCTTGTTTCATATCTTTAGTATTTTATTCTGAGCAAAATGTTTCAGCTTAATGATGACGATCAATCGAAACGCCTGCAAAATATAAAAAGCACGTTTCTATATGTATTAATACATCCACTGGCAAATTATCAATAACGACCTGATGAAGGCAGATATCCGAAATTTTCAAAGGGTAAAATACGTACAATTTCTTTGGCCATTTTACGATCAAACAAATTTGTTAAAAACTGCGAAAATTTTAAGAATTATAATATATAGATTTTTCCATTTAATACACTATCAATACAGCGTTTTGCAAATTTCATTTTCCAGAATTTCTTGCAAAAACTTCAAAGAAGCAACTTAAATTCTTCAAAGCAACTTGAAATTTGAAAAAATATCAATAATTGCGTCACAAAAAACAACGAAATCCTGCAAATGCTGCAATCTGCACATTTCCCTACTTAAAAACTCATCAATTGTGAATTTTTCATTCTTGTTTAAGAAAGTCTTGTGTTCAATTAATGCGTACAACTTTTTCAAAGCAGCGTAAATGTGTCGATGATTTCCTGATGATGGCCAGAAAGAGAAACCTGCCAGAATTTTAACCTTCAATGTCTTTTAGATTAATTTTCTAGTCTGAATTACTTTTGCTTGTTTTAATCTTTATAATTTAACATAAAAAAGTATTTGTAGAATTGTAAAAAAAAGTAATTGTAGAATTGCTTGAATTGCCTGATGAAAGCAGATAATCGAAAATTATGGAGATTAAAAGACGTATAATTTCCGTCTTGTTGTTTTACCTCTTTTAATAACTGAGAATTCAATCTTCAAACATACGATCGGACCACAAAGTTAAAAAGTGTTAAACATCGAAAATTTGCCTACAATAACCTGATGAAGCCAGAGATCCGAAACTTTTATATATTAAAACACTTACGATTTTCTCCCTGCTTTCCGTAAAACAATCGAGCGAAATTTTGAAAAATTGGTTGAAATTAAAAAAATTGTTCCTAAATAGCTGATGATGATGGACAATCGAAACTTGCACTAATTATAATATCTACATTTGACTATTTAACATTCCATTAATCGGAAATGTTTTTTAAAGAATTAAATGCTAAACGAATTCAATGGAACGAATGAGGCTAAAAGCAGTTTAAAATTGTAAAATGGTCAATAGTTGTCTGATGATCAACAAATAAATCCTGTAGGTTTTTCTGCTATTCTAATCTGCACGTTTTCTGTTATAAAATGACCAATCATTCAGAGCTAATTTACGTTTATGAAAATGTCATGTTTAAATAATATGTACAAAATTAACAAATGCAGCTTAAAATTTCAAAATTGTCCATTATATCCTGACGGTGGTGAAAACCCGAAACTTGTAATGTTAAATTTTATTTCTGAAACTTTTTGTTATTTTTTCAAAAGTAACTTGCAGTGCTCAAAATGCCCATAATTGTCTGATGAAGGTCGATAATCGAAACCTTCAGAAATAAAATGACGAAGGAGTTTCGACCTGTTGCCTCAATTGAGACTGTTTTATATTTGCACCTTGGAATAGGAAAATTCTCTATAATAGTCTGATGATGACGATCAATCGAAACGCCCAAAAACTATAAAAAGCAGGTTTGCTCATTTAACAACTCATTAGAAACTGTTTTATGTTTTTTTCATTTTATTTTCAAAAACTTGGAAAATAGAAAAATATTAAAAACAATTTGAACCTGATAAACGGCCAATGATGACCTGGTAATGAAACGAATACGAAATTTTCAAGAAATTAAATATTTACGTCGAAGATATACGAAGTATGATCGAATAAAAGTGTTAAAAATGAAACAAGTGTCGTAAACGTTTAACAATGGCAGTCTAAATGGAACGAACCACAATACAAACAAACTCTCAAAATGTTACAAACAATTAAAAAAGGTATAGAACTTCAATAACAAAAACAAAAAAACGCAAAAACAAATTCATCATCAATTATTTTTAAAACTAAGTTCAGCTGAAACTTCTACCTTCATTCTAGTTTTCAAATTGTTCTTCCTCTATCTTATTTACTCTATTAATCTACTCTATTAATCTGTTTTAAAAGGGTCCATTTAAAAAGGGCTTTCTGTGTGATGGTGATGAAAAATATGAACAGAGCAAACTTTTGCAGTAAAAAAACTTTTAAATTGAAACTGCAAATTGCAACAACAAATGTGCATCCAAATCATGTTGATTTTGTGGTCAAAACTGACTGAAAAGCCGCTTAAACTTGAAACTTTCCTTAAGCTAGTCTTACCGATGTGTGGCTTCCAACATATCAACATCATTATACACCATGCCTCCTACCATTGAAAGACTACTGCCCATAAGCGGCGACATGGATTTAGGCCCGTCGGTTCCTGTAGGAGAATGAGCTGTAGAATGCCCACTATCTGCATCCGTTAACAATCTACAACTGAATGTCTTAAAATGTGCCAAACTGGATACTGGAACGCTAACCTCTCTGATTCTGGAGATTCGTCCCAAAGATATCCGCACTTGAGCACCAGCATGGAACTGGGACCACTAGATCCAACACCGTTGCCTAATTCCTCAGCCAAAGACACATCGCGTGATATCGAGCCTTGAGTGTTGTACAGTGTAACCATTGTAGCTGAAAATTCAAAGATCATCACTCTGTGTGTCTCTGTTTCACTCACGTACATTTTTTATTTTTTGGAATTTCCGGAAGTTTTCTTCGCCTCCTTTCGCCTTTCCAAGAGGATGACACTGTGCCTCTGCAGAAAGTTTCACTCAGCTGGGAGTCATCTTTATCTACTTAGAGCCAGGAAATTAGTCATCGAATGTCCAACTATATTGAGCAGTGTCTTACCAACTTGTGACGTACGCGGTAAGCTTGAGCTCTCCTGGATGTTATCACAGTCATTGACGTCAATATCTGGCGATGGGGAATTGGATGACGGAGAGTCTTCATCAACTGGGACTAGCCTAGAATCAACAAAGCATTATATGTTAATGTGATTTGAGGAAATTAGGCCAGAAGGGTTGGGAAACCAGAAGAAAATCTGGGAAGAACATTGAGGAGTTTTTCAATTTCACCAGTAGATGTGGAGTCTCCAAATAAAAACCCGTTTTCTTTTATCTAGTTAGTTCCAATTAACAGCAACTCTTGAAGGCAGGGGATGCACAATTCTATTGAACTAACGGGAAAACTTACGAGTAAAAAGGTGATGTGTTAGTCGTATTGCAAATGTAACTCTTGCCGAATTTCTGCCCAAACTGCTCGAACTCGATATCCGCCATGTTTATTCGCGTTCACCCTTAGCCCGATTGATTTCCTGGATGCGAGAGCGCAACCCCTAAACGTCGATATTTTCCTTTCGAAGTTTTCCTGCGGTGTAAAGTGCATGTGCAGGTTGGCTGGTCTGTTTACAGCGCGTGCAAACCAGCTTAAGACCATTCTAAATCACTTTCAACCACATTCTGAAAAGAACGACTGTTTTACATCTAAAGAATTTAATGTTTAGGGCAAAAATCGTTCTAGTTTTCATAAACGTCAAGAATAGAAATCAAAAACACTGATATACCGGGTGTTTAAAGGCTGGTGCTTTCATTTTGAAGCTGTGAAAGGATTTTTTAAATTTTCTAGCTTGCAAAGCTGGCACAACTCTCTGGGCACTAGATTTAAAAAACATGTTTACTCTGGAACCACTTGAAATCGAGGCATGGGGATTTTACCAAAAGTAGGCTAATAGGTGGCTTGAGATGCGCGGAAAAAATTTAATTCCTTGGCTCTTTAGCGACGGGTTTGACGAATTTTTGAAATTATCAAATTTGGCGGGCTCAACCGGGAGCGCATTTTTAGGAATCCCTTCCGAAAAACGACACTCAAAGACATGAGATTTACTCAACCATTTATTAATGTGTGGCTGTATATTGAAACGAGAAATCAAGTCATGGACTCTTTGAAGGGAGATTTGGAGATTTTTTTAAGTTTCTACTTTGCAAAATTGGCTCAATCCGACTTCAAAAATTGTTTTTTGCTTAATCAAGCCAGGCCAGATTGGAACATTATTTTACCAGTCAATCGGGGACATGGAAATTTAACCAAAAGTTTGCTAATGGGCGGATTGCGACTCATGAGGTCAAATTGCTGTCTTTTTAGCGAAAGATTTTGGAGAATTTTTAACACTTTAAACCAGGCAAAATGCACTACGTCCAGTGCACTCAATTTCAATAATGATTTTATCCGCAAACAAAACATAGAATTTGGCCAACAGTTTTTCATTGCCTGGCTGTATTTGGACAGAAAAATCATTTTGTTAGCTCATTAGGACGGGATTTGGAGAATTTTTGAAACTTTCTACTTTGTGAAGTTTGCTCAATCCGATTTCAAAAATTGTTTTCTCCGGACCCAAGTCAGTTCTAAGCATAGGAATTTTACCAGAAGTTACTTAATGATCTGCTGTAGGTATATTCTGATGAAAAGGCAAATCGTTAGCAATTCAGTGGCAGATTAGGATTTTTTTTCGCAATTTCGTGGTTGCAAAGTTGTCACAAGCCCGTACACTCGATTTCAAAAATTATTTCCTCCGGAACCAAGTCAGACTTTAAAACTTTTCATACTTAATTCTTCTTCAGAAATTGTTAACTTTACATGGTTGGTTCAATCCTGTGTTCACTTATTTTCAATTATTATTTTGTTTTTAAAATAATTAAACCTGTGAAAACATTATACCTAAAGCCAAGGACCCGGACCGAAGCAAGGCAAATTTTAAAATTTCGGTTCCGTTACGGTTCCGGTTTAGAAAATAATTTCCAATTCGGTTCCGGTTGTTTTTCGGTTTCAAAATCTATAAATAACAACAAACGAGGACAAAGATAAAGGCTACTCTAATTAGGAATCTCACGACCTTTTTCCTTGCTTGTTGTATTATACAAGATAAAAGATGAGCAAACGATCCCATACGGTACTTCGGCTGGTTGTATGGTAGGGGTAGGAGGACTAGCAACCCCAGACAATATTAGATACAAAAATTTATTTAATAGTTATATTTTTGAAAAGTAATTTGTTAATGAATTTTCTGGCTTTAGCGCTTTCTTCTTTCACTCTTATTTCCGTTTAAAGATTGTTATTCCTGGTTCATGTCTTCACACTCTTCACCATCTTTTGAGGAGTTGCTTTTGTCCAAATTTCCAATTTGAAATATTTCGTTGTTGGTGATCGAAGAACTAAAATAATTCAACTTAAAAAATAGTGTATAAACGTACGGTGTTTGTTCTTTACGATTGAAAAGTCGGTTGGTCCTCACAAATAATTGTTCCTCTAAAATATTTTCTTTAATATTTGACCTCGAAGGCGGCAACAAAAATTTGAGTCCTGCGAATAACCTCTCAACACTAACTTGAGTTGCCGGTACGCTTAACAATACTTGAGCAAGCATGTATAACTCGGGATTAAGCTCATTCTTTTTCTTCCAGAAATCAAAAATCGTTTCATTTTTTCGTAAGCGTATGCGGCTGTGTTCCACTTGATAGGAATTTAAAATATTTTCAATTTCATTAAGGGCTACAAATGAACCTTGTCAAGAAAATTCGTGCTGATTAACTCCTTTTAAAAATTTTTGCTCTGAATCTTTATGTCTCAAAAAGGCGTCCATTTCATCGCTTGATGAAGAACTAGATGATTTCGTTTCCATATCGTGTTGGTCAGGGTCAGTTTTAGAATTAGAAGAATTGCACTCATTTAAGAACATCAGTCTAGTCCATAACGACTTTAAATGTGTTTTTGGTTTTTTTAATTGATTGTCGTTTTAAACTACCTTATACCAAAAAAAATTATTTTATGATTTATACAAGATCTTGTCATTTGGGATAACTAGCCGCAAAGAATAGCGCTTATATTTTCTCCCTTTGACGGCGTCGCGGCGCCGACTATTAAAACGATTGCAGGAACTAACTAAAAGAAGTGCCGATCCAACAGAGGAGATCATTTGAATGCTCTGTTTGCTGAACGTCGAAATGTTTGGGTTAAAGCTTTAAAACGGGGGCGTCTAAGGGAAAGCCATATGAGAAATGGTCGTGTTTGCTCAAGACATTTCATAACTGGTAAGTACTTTGTAAAAAAAGTTCTTTTTACTATTGTTTATGTTTGATATTGAAGGAAAACCAGCGGCATTGGAAGACAAAACTAATCCAGACTGGGTGCCCAATCAAAATTTAGGGTACGTTTCAAGTCTCCAACCAGGTCAATCTGCGTACTCCCGTTTTAAAAGGTCCTTAAAAAGAGCTAGAATGGAACCAGAGGTTGGTTGTTAGAATATTAACAGGCGTAATATGTTTTTAAACTGCTGTTTTTAGGTTTGTATTACATACCATATTACAAAATCGCAGTAATGTCGGCTAGTTACAAACATTTGGCATTGTATTTGGTATTAATAGCTGTGATTACGGTCTAGATAATATTGACCATTTCTTAGAAATAAACATGTCTGCTTTTTACGAGCAAAATCCTCTAAAATTGAATTATTAGCTAGTATGTAAGGACATTTCACTTCCACAACAGTCACATAATATTAAACCATCTGGAGATGCACCGACTTCTAGATGTTTTTCTGATATTATAAATCCAGTTGATGTCTTCAAAAAGTTTCTATGTTGTCCAGACACATGCTTTTCACACTCCTCTAAGGCAATTTTCTCGTTTTTGATGCCGCATGAAGTCGTCTTGCTACGAAAAATTACTTTTTGTGGGTAGCAAACTGCTTTTATCACCGTCAATGATGGATTCTCTACAGTCGTCCTGCACACTGCCTTGAACCGTGAAGCCGTGATTCTTCCTGTTCTATTTGTTCTGCAGATATGTACATGTCTAAATCCTTGCATACGGATGAAAGGTCCTCATATGACTTTCCAACCATATCAAATGAATACCAGTTATCCAGACTAGGTGGCAAATTTTCAGGGTCAGCTGCTTCCACCTCCGAAGCAAATGGCTGGGTTCTCACCAATTTGCTTCAGTTTAGTTAAAAAGTCGCTCAACTTGTTTTCCTCTTTAGAAGGTGGATGTCCCTGTGACAAAGCAGTTGCCCCTGATTTTGTTGACCATTCCATATTCCGAACTCTCAACATTTCCACATTTTTAATGGGAGGTACTGGCCATACAGACAGTTTCTCCGTGCAAGCTGTATCAGAATCGCTGTTTTCGGAAGGATTAGGCCGAGCATGTAGAAAAAATAGTATTGTGGCCACATGACTGCAAACTTCTGACAAGCAGTGATGGGCGCGTAATTTACACCATGTATAATACACCATTATCTACACGTAGACAATTGCAATTATCTACATGGCCAAAGTCATGTATCCAGAAAATACAGTTACATTAGTTTTACAAACGTGTTCTCCAGTACTATAACCATTCTAAATTCATATCAATTATTTAATAATCGGATAACAAGATAATCAATTATAAACTTTTCAAAAAAATTTTTTTTTCAAAAAAGTTATCAACACAATCACATAAACTAATATCTAACTACATATTTCATCAACTATTTTTTTCGCCTTCTTGAAGATCATCGATGTTTATATTCTTCAGGCCATTATCTTGAATACGCAGTGTAGAATACACATGCATTAGCTTCTTTGATCTCCCAAATGTTAGGCGATTTCTAATGGGCGTGTGAATCAATGACCAAGTTGAGAATACTCTCTCAAGTTGGGCTGATGAAGCTGGGATTAGCACTAATCTTTTAGCGACGCTCGCCAAACTTGGATGATCCAAATCACAAGTATTTCAAAATACCAGCGGTTTAAGCACGTTTTTTTCATAAAGTGTATGAAATATTCCTTTGTTGCATTTAAAATCGTCTAAGCTTTCAATTCCATCAGCGTAAAGCGCTTTAATTAAAGAATTCTTAATGACAACTTTATGATCTTTTGATAACTTTCCGTTATCGTAGGCAGGATGTAGGACGTTCGCAGTTAAGGCATATTTATTTAAAGCCATATTTTTCCTTAGCTCCAATTGTGATTTGAACTGGTTTCTAAAATTTTCGGGAAGTTCTGTTTCTAAATTAAGCCACTGCTCAACTGCATCTGCAACTGAACATGTGGAACTCTGGCTAGTGTTAATCAACTTGCAAATGGGATCAAAGAGTTCAATACTATTTCTAACTTGCTCAACAAGTTCTGCGTCGTATAGAAGATGAGTTGTTTTTATTTCCTTTGTTATCGTATCATCTACTGCAACAAGTTTCATAAACTTTAAATTTTCCAAAAAAGAAAAATAAGCATCTCTATACGAACACCAACGCGTTTCACACGATAATTTTAGTCTGTGGCCTCCTTTTTTTACAACCGGTTTTTCTAAATCAGTTTGTTTGAATTCTTTTAAAATGCTATTAATTTTGTCTGTACATTCTTTGTTTAGAACGCTTCTTGCCAATAAATTGGCGATATGACTATTACATGTTCATATGTACAGGGTGGGCCACTAAGGGAGGTGCTCGGCCGTATCTCACAAACCATTAGTCGTATCGATTTCAGGTAAACAATAATATGAATAAAGAGACCACGGGAAATTGCTGGAAATGACTTTCAAGTTCACAAAATGGCCGCTAGACGGCGAAATTGCAACAGTAAATTTTAAATAAGGATTTTTTGAGGTTTCAGATAAGCTAAGATATGTCGAAAATACTTTAATCCTATTCCTGAGAGAATTTGACTTATTTTTTGTTGGAGTCTCATTGTTCTAGCTAGTCAAATAAAGTGGTGGGGGAAGGCCAAATAATGGTTCAAAAAGTTGTTGATAGCTCCGTGTTAGCTTAACAAAATTCAATACTTAAAATTCAGTTGAAAAGCTCTTTATTTACCTTAACACCTGCTGTAAAATATTCGACCTTATGATTGCCACTTTGGCCGCCAGAGGGCTCGTTATAAAAGGTCGTCAAACGTTTTCGTTTTTCTTAAATTTTTTAAATGGAGTGATATATAATATTTCAGCTGCTTAGATAGTGAAAACCGCACACCGATATATTTATTGTAACCGAAGATATAAACAATTTGACAATAAGAATGATATTATAATAATACATGGCAATTATTGGTTCTGATAAGAACCGATTGCTATATTTCAAGCATTATGAGTATTCCTGCGGATGAAATACACCCTTGGGATTAAAACCTGCTTAGGTGCTCAAAATGTTTTCCGTCATTTCAAGCAATGCATTGTTCAAGCCTGTTTCTCGTAGATAAAACAGCACTCTCTACTTCTGCGACAAGAATGTCGCGAAATTGCATCCTTAATTTCGCTTATTAGGTCCTGTTTGGAAGTTGGTCTGGTTTGGTAAACAATCTCTTTTATTCTCCCCCACAAATAAAAGTCCATACACGTAAGATCGGATGACCTAGCTGGCCACGGGAATAAACTGAAAATAAAATCGACGGACATTTACCGAGAAATGAGCAGGGCCACGTCTTGTTATAAAAACAGGTTTACTCGCTTTCGCAACGGTATGTCTTCTGAAAGTAATGGTGGTTAGTTTTGTAAAAAGTCTAAATATATATTTCCATTAAGCTTCTGTTGAAATATAAATGGACCATTAATTTGTCCCCCAATTATGCCGCATCAGACATTGACACTAAATCGACCTTGATGATCAACTTCCTGCTGAAGATTGTCAAACAAATGAATTTGTTATTACGAATACTTGACGTTAAAACAGAATAAACTGTATTCGCTATAAAATTAGCTATATCTTCGGTTGCAAAAAATTTATCGATATGCGGTTTTCACTATTTTGTTTCATTTGTCGTTCTCTTTCTAAGCAGCTTAAATATTATATATCATTACATTTAAAAATTGAAGGAAAACGACAAAGTTTGACGACCTTTGATAACGCGCACTCTCGCGGCCAAAGAGGCAATCATGAGGGCGAATATTTTATAGCATGAATTAAAGTAAATAAAGAGCTTTTTAACTAGAATTAAAATTTTGAATTTTGTAAAGCCAATACGGAGCTATGCATAACGTTTTGAACCAATATTTGACTTTCCCTCACCACTTTATTTGACTGGCTAGAACAATAACACTCCCACAAAAAATAAGTGAAATTCTGTCAAGAACAGAATGAAAGTATTTCCAACCTACCTTAGCCTGTCTTACGGCCATTTGCACCAGTCATTCTTAAAAGTCATTCTTAGTTAGGTATAACTTTGGATTAGGGTTAACCCTAACTATAGATAGCTTTGCACGGCTGTCAATTAGGTGATACTTAGCTAAGATGAAGTTTCGCCCGGCAACACTGCTAAAAGTGACAAATTGACTTTTGCTCCCGCCTTTTCTTCCCAAACTAACCTTTATCTTTAGAACGAAATCGTAGTAAAGTCGTTAGTTTGAATTTGCTCCCACATGGTGTACGTCACAAATATATTTTATTATTAATTAATATTATTAAATATGGAATCATTCCAAAATAGAAAACGGGCTCCAAATTTTTCATTTAAGGAGAAATCTCTCTTAATTAATATTATTCACAACTTCAAACATGTTGTGGAAAATAAAGAAACAAATGCTACCACATGGCGAGACAAGGATTTGGCGTGGACTAAAATTACGGCTGCATTTAATTCTCAAACGACTGAGCATGCTAGGTCGAAAGAGCAGCTAAAAAAAAATTACGACAATCTAAAAAAGGTGGTAAGGAAAGAAGTTGCCGAGGAAAAGAGAGAACAGACGAAGACTGTGGGAGGCCCATATGTAAGTAACTCTGGAAGTAACTCTTTGAAAGAGCTTACTTTGGATTTACTCCACAAAAAAACCGTCTATGGACTCCCATGTAAGTTTGGTGGGGATATTGAGGAAAATATCGACCAATATATTGGCAGCTCTCAGGTCACAGCGAGTGGAGACACTAAAGACTTTGACCATAATTATTATGGTCAAAGTTCAGAGGACTTGAGAAGTACGCCGAAAATGAGCGAAATTAAGGCGTCTCCTGTCGGTATCATTTCGGTTCAAGTAAGTTGATTTGTTTAGTACAATTTCACAGATATTAATTATAACCCTTAACTGGCAGGTATTAACGTATAATAATTTTTCTCTCTGTTTTAGAAACCTGACCAGATATTATTTTCGGGTAATGTTGGTCAACCAAAAACGCCGTGTTTAAAACACACGTGGACAAAAAGGCGTAGACCAGCACAATTCCCACAGACTTCAGACGCGAACACAGAAGCGAATAATGCGAAGAAACTATGCTATGAAGAGGAGCTTCAAAGTATTTTGGTCAAAAGGGAGCAGGACAGAATCCTGTTCGAGTTGCAGCAGGAAAAGCTGCAATTAGAAATAGAAATTCTAAAAAAACAAATAAACAAATAATTCAATTTTCTATTTGTTTTATTAATTAATCGTAAGTTTATTTTAATTTAGTTTAATATTTTTAGCATTACTTTTAATTCACTTCATCGCTATTCATCAATGAATCTAAAATAGGAATCAATCAAGTCCCTCCTATTTTGATTCCCTTGCGACAATATATTGCTGGAATCGAGAGCAATGTTGGGTACTTCATCTTCTTGCATAAGATGTATGAAGCGTTCAACATCTTCAGGATCAGGTGGCTCTTCCTCATGTTGTTCTCTACATATATTATGAAGAACTGCAGTAGCAATTATAATTATTAAGACCGTATCTATTTTTAGACGACAACCGTATGCAAGTACTGGGAATCGTCTTTTCCAGATACCAAATATCCGTTCAATTATATTTCTTGTCCGTATATGCGACTCGTTGTATAATTGCTCTGCACGATTTGCAGGCTGTTGTAACGGAGTTAATAAATACGGCCTTATGTTATATCCTCCATCGCCTATAAACAGAAATTAACAGTTATATCGTTTAAATATACGAGAGGTACATATAAATAGATAGAATAGACATACTCATATGTTACTTACCTAATAAAATGGAGTTAGGAAATAAGTTGTTTTCGAAATCGTTCTTCACTGTGCTGTTGTTGAATATGGTAGCATCGTGAGTTGATCCAGGCCACCTGGCTACCACATTCATAAGCTTTAAATCAGCATTACCTATAGCCTGAACGTTTACTGAAAAATAGCCCTTACGATTTCTAAACACTTCAGCATCTGATCCACCTAAGTACATGATTTAAAGTCTCATATTATTACATTACTTATAATACGTTTTTTATTGTGTACGAAATAGTATTGAATAAACATACCTGGTGACTCAATTTTTATATGCGTACAGTCAATTACTCCAACTACCCGGGGAAAGCGAGATTTTTCATAAAATTTTAAGTGGCATTCATTGATGTTATCGACTGAAGGCATTTTAACAAATCTACTGTATAACCGGGCAAGTGAGCTTCCCACTCTGACAATTATTCTAGATGCAGTCGACAAATGAATTCCACTAAAATCTCCAATGCACGCAAGGTGAGCTCCAGTAGCACAAAATCGCAGAAAAACAAGCAATTGGTTTATAGGCGCCACACTATTGTTCCTAAAAAATGTACTGGAAGTGAATTTTTTCCGACGTTAAACCTATTTTGAGTTAAAGACTATGTTGAATGTACGTGAACATAGTTATTCTTAGTTACAGAATTTCACAATGTAAAGTTAATATTAAATAAAATATTTACATCTCACCTACATATCATACAAAATCGTTTCTACTTACATATCTAATGGATACTCTATTTCCTCTTCTATCAGGTTCAATATGAAAAGAGCGGTGGACTTTGTGACGCGGAACCGTTGAAAAAAGAGAACATCATCAAAACTATTAAAGTAATGTGTTCTCTCGTAAACTAGTCTAGGAACTCGCACTTGGTCGAACTCATCATCATCATGATCAAATAACAGATCATTAGTTAAAACATTCATAATGAAATGTAATGTAAAATAACGACAAATCGGCTTGTTTGCATGCAAATACTGCGACTGCAACTTATGTTTTTTGGTTTTAAACTTTGTTTGTGAATTTAGTAATGTGAATGTTTAATAAATTTTATCTATCTATCTATCTATCTACTGCGACTGCGAAATGATACATAATAGTTCTATTTGAGGTTATTCTTCGAATCTGACTTTAGGTTCCACCTAAGCTGCACCTCATCTTCCCCTTAAATTATTTGCCTGTTACGGTTCACCTTAACGCTAGGTGAGAGTGGTGCAAACGAATTCTGTCACTTAACTGTCACTCTTATGCTAAGGTGTACCTTAGTTTCACTGGTGCAAATGGCCGTTAAACCGCTTAAAATCAGTATTTAAAATTTACTGGTGCCATTTCGTCCTCTAGCGGCCATTTTGTGAACTTGAAAGTCATTTCCAGCAATTTCTCTTGGTCACTTTACTCATATATTTTTTTACCCGAAATCGATACGACTAATAGTTTCTGAGATACGGCCGACCACCTCTCTTAGTGGCCCACCCTGTACATTTTCCACATTATTCTCTACGTAAATCTATTGTCTACCTATTTTCTACGCATTATCTACATGTAAACGCCCACCACTGCTGACAAGCCAGCCATACACGTGCAATGAGCACTGGAAATGCTACTGTCAGACAAAATAATTATCCAAACCTGGAGTAACTTTTCTTTTGAGAATGTTGAACCTGCAAAAAAAAAAGGAGCAGTCAAAATATTTTCTATATCTCAATGAAAACCAATGTGGCACAAGAAAAATCATGAAATATTATTAATTAAATGTAATTTCTTACCTTTCCGATGGCAATAAATGCTTTATCACCAACGTGTGTCGCTGATATGTCTTGAACTGAGCCAGACTCAGCATAATTGTAAGCTTGCAAACTTTTATATGCCTTGAGCTGTAATCCGGTGTAAAAACTGTCGCTTAAAATTAAGTAGTTCACCAAATCCATTGTCGTGATGTTGGGCAACTTAGAAATATCAAGCCGTAATTTGTGAGGGGGGATCGAATACGGGTCAATATTGTTGATTACTTCAATTTTTTTATTGTATCTGTTCTTCACATCTCCACTAAGAGTTGAATAGTATGCACTTCCTGACATTTTGCACTAATAACCCGTAATATCCACTTTCAAACCAAAATCAGCAAGAAGATACGCATAAACCAAATGGGTAATAAACAGTTTGTGTGCCACCCAGACAAAATTCGAAACTGTCAATGGTGAGCTGTTCTGGAACGGTTGAAACAAAAAAAAATTGAAAAAAAAAACTTGTTGAAAGCACAACTTTCAACAAGTGCACAAACGTCTGGATGCCATTGATAGAAAAGAAAGATTAGAGAAGCGAAAAATTAGAAAAGTAAGTAAGCAAAGTGATCGCCATATTTGGCGTCTTAACTCTGTAACAAAAATATAATTTTTGCATGTAGGTTGAGGAAATTATGGAATCCGACGTCGTAGATGTAGATAATGAGCTACATACTGGCATTACAGCTCAGACTGAAATCACCATGGACGAACTTGCGATTAAGTTTGATCAGCTCAAATTCGCTTTCAAGAAAATAGCAGATCTTGAGAATAAAATTCACACTGCGCATTTTGGACTTAAACATAAGATAGGCAATGATGAAAAATGGATATACTACACTGGTCTGGTTTTGATTTTATTCAGCATATTCAGCAGCAAATAAAAGAGCACCTACATGACTGCAGACTTCACCACTTCCAGCCATACATGTGAAATGTGCAGTAGATATGGCCCCATCTTTGGTAATAATACACCAAACTTCCAAAGGCTTTGCTTTGGTCTCAGAGAATGTTTCACATAAAAAAAATACTATATACATACATATTTATTTAGATTTACCTGCTTGACCTAGATAAATGGTAACGTAAAATACATTTTTGCAAACGTTACTTAAAATTTGTAATTTTATAATCAATATGTTATAAATAAATAGGTACGTAATACAATGCTTCACAAACATTTATAAGAACTATGTAAAAAAATTCACCTTTCCAAGCAAAACAAAGAAACCATTAACTTCCTTTGTTCCTACGTCTACAATAAGCCCAGACTCCAAATATTTGTACGATTGTAGGCTTTTATAGCACTTCATTTGCTCCTTGAGTTAGAATCGCTACCTTGGAAAGGGAGTTTTTAAAACAAATTTATTTTACTTTCGATTGATATGGATTCAGCTTCAAGATACAACTAACTGTTTATTACAGATTTGTTCGAATTTATATTATTTAAGTGCTGAGGTGTTACATACCATCAGTGAAACTACAGAACAATATTTATAACGTAAGAGTAATTAGATACTTACTTACGCTGAGTACGTGAAATAAGATATCATAACTGTACGTGAAATGAGATATCATAACACTTGGTATAATAACCATGAGTCAAAACTAAATATGAAACAATGTCCATATTTGTTACCGGGGGAACCCCGTGAATAGGATTAGTCACGTATGTTCAAGGTGAAAGGATCCACATTGTTTCTTAGCCCCAACTTTGTTTTATATCTATAAAGGTAAAGTTGCAATAAAAATTAGTGAAAATGTAAACATTATACAGTGTGTCCAGTATTAAATGATGTACATGGGGATATTGGAAACCGTTAAAGATACAGAGTGGACCAAATGGGGAAAAAGTTGCGCAATCAAGTGCCTATAAATAATCTGTCATCAACTTCTTTGAACTCGGAATAGCAACGGATATACAGGAAAAAAAAAAGAAAAAAATGCGTTTAATAAAATCCTTTATATCGTGTTTATTATAACAGATACAATAACGAAATTTTCAGGGTGGGGGTAATAAATGAGCGTGAATTTGAAAATAAAGTAAAAAATAATCTAAGCCCACTATGTTCAATGAGGCCGAAGTCAACTTTTGTTTTTCTTATGGGCGCCATATTGAATTTCTGCATTTTTAAATTCCTCTTTAAATATGCTCTTCAACCATGTATAACATGCTTATGTTCGGTCAAGATAAATAATTAAAATTAACAAAATTAAGATTTTATGGTAGTAGGCATTGATATTTCTCTTCAATTTCCCCATAGTGACGTTCGTTGTCTGTTTTAATTACCTAGGTAACTGTCAAAGTAGAATTTATTGTCAGTGTCAAGTGTTTGTAATTAATTGTTTGTTTCAAAATGAATCACTTTTCAAATTATGAAAAATACGATATGTAGGAGTGTTTTATTCCCTGTCGTCGAAATGAAGCGAAAGCTGAAGAAATGTATTTAAATAAATATCCAGAAAGGTGACAACCTGGTAGAACTATGTTTAGGCATCTGAAAGACAACCTTGTAGCTTACGGGAGTTTTGCTAAGGTAAAGAAAAACAAACTTCCAGACGAAAATAAAGAAAATTTGGTAATGCAAAGCGTGGTTGAGACACCTCGTACGTCTCTACGTCAAATTGAAGCCACAACAGATGTTGTGCGGTCAACGGCCAATAGTATTTTAAAGCGTCATAAATATCACCCCTATCGTGAACGGCCCTGCCAGGGACTCCAGAATGGCGATGCGATTAGAAGAATGGCATTTTGTCAGTAGTTTATTCAAAGAAATAACGAGATACCAAACTTTTCCTTAAAAGGCCTTTGGTCAGATGAGAGCCAATTTACTAAATGTGGACTATTTAATCGTAAAAATACCGTTTTTCGGTCAGATGAAAATCCACGGCTAGTTCGTCAAGTTAGGTTTGGATTTAACGTCTGGTTAGGGGTCATCAACTTGCCGTGGTACGATCCGCTTGTGCTTCCGGATTGTTGACCATAGTGACGTGCGATAGTTTCTTTTGCGTTACAAGTGTTCTCCGTTGTGGCGGAATCCACAAACATTTTAGAATCCGCCGACGAAGACGACAATGAGTCCGTAATCTCATTGTCGTCCTTAAGTTCGCTCGCCAGTAGCGCTGCATCAGCAGACGCTTTCCTCCAATTGGACGAGGAACAAAAGCTCCAAAAATTCAATCAGGTTTTCCGCTTGTTGAGAGTCAATAAAAATTGCGACCGCTGCAAAGCAATATCAGCGGACTTCACAGCAGCCTACAGAGCAGGCAAACCACCAAAGTGGTCGCTGGCGGTCAATCACCTGAAGGCCGAGCACCCAACTGCACGGAAAAGGGCCCTGCTAACCACCCAGATCTCTACAGGGGCCGTACCCAAACGGAAGCTGGATAAGGTGAGCCCCCCTAACATAACCAAAAAATCAAAGCACCAGCCAGAAAAAGCCACGAACGAGATTGCCCCAGAACCACCAACGGACCAACCACAGCGAGCCACGAACTACCGGCGGGACAGAGAAGAGCGGGGAGCTGTTGCTATGGCTGAAAAAGAGCCAGCCGTGCGCCAAACAGTGGCCGATGACAAGTCGGGTCACAGCGGGGATGCCTTCATTTTGCCACGGAAAACGGTGCCGTGGAGCACACTGCTTACCACACCGGCAAAACCAGCAATAGCACTGGAGAACCGCTTTTTGCCAATCCAACCGGCAACTGACCCCTTCGAGATCGAGCCTCAACCCTCCACCAGCGGGACCCAACCCATGCATGAGGAACTGGCTGCCAAAGCGGCTGCTTCGCTCAACAAATCGGCGAAGAAGCCCGAAAAACCGCCACCAATTGTCATCGTGGGAAAGCCCAGCAGCCACAGCGCGCTGGTGAATGGCCTAAAATCGATAACAAATAAGCCATTCACTTTAAAATACACGAAAGCGTCGCTGATAGTGTACTGCAGCTGCATATTAGACTGGGCGGCGGTCAAACGGTCACTGGAGGCAGAAAGCAGCCAGTTCCATACCTACGCACCTGCAAACCAGCGAACACACGCGTTTGTGTTAAGGGGGCTCGAGGGCAACGTGGAGACTTCGCACATCAAGGAGGACCTCGAGGAAAAGGGGTTCTCCATAAAAAACGTCTTCCGAATGAAGACCCAGTTTCGGCCCCTGTACCTGATTGTCACCGATGATTCGGTGACCCTGCGGAAACTCGCCACCACCGCCAAAGTGATCCGCGATGTCAGGGTCTCCTGGGAAACCAGGAAGAACCAACGAACCCTGACGCAGTGCCGCCGATGCCAGGGCTGGGGACACGTATCGGGCAACTGCAACAAACATTTCAAGTGCTCCAAGTGTGCGGGCCCCCACGAAATAACATCGTGCCCGCCGGGATCGGCGCTAAAATGCGCCAATTGCACTGGTCCCCACCGGAGCTTTGACGAAGCATGCCCAGTGTACGTGTTCAAACTGGCCCAACGCCCGGTCGAAAAACCGCAAAGGCAGTTCGTGGCGGCGCCACTTCCGTCCAGACCAGCGTGGGGGCAGACCTTCCGACCCGCAGGCCCGATCCCCCACCCAGAAACCAGCAGGACTAGGCAGCCCATCCCGAGCCCGAACGAGTTTCCGCCGCTCCCTGGCAGAAATGAAATGACCAGCAGGGCCACACAGCCTGGTCAAACCATCGCAGCTAATGGTCCCCAACCAAGACCCCCCACTAACCAAGGCATGAACGCTGGCGCAGTAGCCACTCTGGGCACCCTGCATCGGGAATTCGCCAATCTGGCATCGCAGGTGAACTTACAGGAGGTAATCAAAGCGGTTAGATTTTATAGCGCTGCGTTGAGGGGCTGCGAGACGAAAGCGGACAGGTTCCTCGTTTCCGCGCAGTTCTTCAACGAAGACATTAATAGCTTCGATTTCTAAGCCCTGATTTTGCCAACTGTGCCCTATGAAGATAGGAGAATGGAACTCATGCGGACTCCGGAGTCGTCTCGGTGAGTTTGTGCACTTCCTTCAGACCGAGGATATCGACGTGGCGTTGATTGTCGAAACATGGTTGCGCCCCGGGGATATACTTAGGATTCGGGGGTACAGGCTCGAACGTGCCGATAGGCCCGGTTTAAGGGGAGGGGTGGCCATAGCGGTCAAAACGTCAATTCCATACAGGAGACTGCCACACAGGCAGTCAGCAATAGAGAACGTCGGCGTTGAACTTCCTGATGGAGTTTTGATCTACTGTGGCTATTTCTCCACCGTACGCTTACAGGCCGCTGATGTCGATCCATTCTTCATAAACACCAATAGGGTGTTGCTAATGGGAGATTTCAACGCCCGCCATCCACTATTCAATAACCCTGGACATAAAAACGCAGCCGGCAATTTTCTAGCCGACTACGTTCGCGACAATGGCCTACTCGTTATGCCCACTTCATCCCCAACGCATTACCCGAACAGTGGAGGGAATCCATCCTACCTCGACTTCGGAATTGCCAAAGGACTCACCAATCTCACGGAGATGGTGGTTATAGACGCCCTCAGCAGTGACCATTTGCCCATTTACCTCGACATTAGGGATTTAAAGCGCACACAAACTAACGACTTTCGATATTCATACGAAAATTTCGATTTTCGCGAATATCGAAAACGACTACAAGACCTGACGTGTATTCCGGGCCAGATTGATACTGTCGAGGCTCTAGAGCATGCGGTAAAAGGTCTGACCAGGAATATACAACGGACACAGCAAGCTCTGGCCAAAAAAGTTCCGAACAGACCGCGGCGCGACAACCTTCCTGAGGAAATTCTGAACCTTATTAAGGCGAAAAATCGAATCAGGAAGCGTTGGCAGCGATTCAGGCAACCTGCCGATCGCATAATGGCAGCAGAGCTTGCACGAGACATACAGCGCGAAATCTCCGCATACAGGAATTATACCTGGGCGGAGAAACTGCGAAATTTGACTCCCCGTGACAATTCCCTGTGGAAACTGTCGAGAAGTCTGCGAAAAGGCTATGACCAAGTCCCCGCTCTTGAAAAAGAGGGGCGGAGTTATATTACCACCAGTAACAAGTGCGAGCTGCTCGCCGACTTTTTGGCAGAAGTACACAAGGTCCAACCAGCCCTTCAGGATAACGAAATCGAAAGACAGACCGCTGTTTTTGTAGAACGGAAGTATCCTATACCACCCTCGATTTTGCATTCCTATATAACAACCCCGTCGGAGATACAATCGTGTCTTCGGCGCCTCCCTAGCCGAAAAGCCCCCGGGCCAGACGGCATCCCTTATCTACTCCTCAAAAACTTACCGCGGAAAACTATTGTGCTAATAGTACAAATAGTCAACGCAGTCCTTAAATTGCAGCACTTCCCACAGGACTGGAAAAACGCTGTAATAATCCCCATCTTAAAGCCGGGCAAAAACCCGACCGAACCCGCCTCTTATAGGCCAATTTCCCTCTTGAACACCCTCGGCAAATTAACCGAGAAGGTCATCCATTCGAGATTACAGGCAGCAGCCGAGCTTCGAAGTTTAATCCCGGATGAGCAGTTTGGCTTCCGACCAAGACACAACACAACGCTGCAGACTGCTAGGATCGCAACAGATGCCTATGCAGCATTTAATAAGCTTCAAAGTACGGTTATGCTGCTTCTCGACATGCAAAGGGCCTTTGACACAGTCTGGCACACAGGCCTGCTGTACAAGTTGTTTGCCGTGCATTCACTGCCACTCTACCTAGTTTCCCTTATAGCGTCTTACCTAAAAAACCGTTCCATCCAGGTGAAAGTGGAGAATTCCACTTCTGCCAAAAGACGCATCGCGGCAGGAGTACCACAAGGAACAGTGATTTCGCCGCTGCTGTATACATTGTACACAGCAGACATTCCAAAACTTCCCACTACAAAAATAGCACTATACGCTGATGATACGGCTATCTACGCATCGTCTTTTTATGCTCAGGCTGCGAAATCTCGCATTGCACATCACCTGAGTTTATTGACGCCGTATTTTGACAAATGGAAACTTAAAGTGAATCCCAGGAAGACGGAACTTATTATCTTTTCGCGCAAATTCACTAACAACAAAATCTTATCACCACTCGTGGTCCAAAATACTCCTATCAAACCAACAAAAGAGGTGAAATACCTGGGATTCAAACTAGACGCCCGACTCCATTTCAATAAGCATGTTGACTATGCTGTACAAAAGACTTTCATGGCCCGAAGAAAGTTGTACTCTCTTCTGGCGCCAAATTCTTTCCTATCACCTCAAAATAAACTTCTGCTCTACACCTCCACCATAAGGCCCATACTGACCTACGGAACCCCTGTCTGGCACTCTGTCTGTGATTCCACGAGACGACGTGTTCAAAGGACCCAAAATAGGTTCCTAAGAGGCGTCCTATCGGCTGACAGATACACCAGAATAACCGAAATGCACGAAGCTACAGGGATGGCCTATATAGCCGACTATATAGATACCATCGCTGAAAAATTTTATCATAGCGGAGTGCAAGGCTCAGTCCTCACGCGAAATATCACCCAAGTAAGAGCAAACGACCGCCCAACCCATGGTCCCCTGTATAAGCGACTTCCCATATTTTATGAGGATTTTGTCCCTGACAGTACGTGACGACAAACAAACATTGCCTGCCAGTTGCAGACAGTCGTTTCTAGCAGGCTGGAAACGCACAAATCCAACATAACGTGACTTGACGGGTTCGTCCTGCCTCGTTCTGACTGGTGTTGGCTGGTCCTTGCACCGATCGGGGCGGGGGCGGATGGATTCGGTCATCTAGTTGAAACTGCCGGCGGTTAACGCCACGGCTGACAGTATCAGGCTTAAAGGTCGAAGCAAAAGGGGTTTTTGGCTTCCCTTCAGGAAGACCTTTTTTCCTTAATGAATGCCCCTCGAATAAAACCAAAACCGCCACTTCAAGACTATCTCCTGACGTTGTCGTGCGTATGGCTAGCTCGGGAATGTCCATGTTAGGGCACTGCCCAGGTAATGGACGACTTAGCGCGCCTATTTAGATCATGGGCAAAGAGCAACCGGCCGAACATCTGGCCAGACATGGGACATTTTACTGACTTATGTTTTTTGGTTTTAAACTTTGTTTGTGAATTTAGTAATGTGAATGTTTAATAAATTTTATCTATCTATCTATCTATCTGGTTAGGTATTGTGGGTACCCACGTGATTGGATCAATTTTTTTAATGAGAACTTAAATTCCGAGAGATATTTGAACCTCTTACAGACTAACGTTCCAGTAGCTACCCTGCAAAACTGGTATTTCCAACAAGACGGCGCGCCGCCACATAATGGACGTATTATCATAGAACTTTTAAATCACGAATTTCCCAACAAGTGGATAGGCAACATGGGACCAGTAAGATGGCCTGCGAGATCCCCTGACATAGCACCGCTTGATTTTTTTGCATGGGGTTTCCTCAAAAATGTTGTATACTGTAGGTCATACGAAACCGAAGAGGAGCTGATACAGAAATGATCAGAAAATCCTGTGAAGCAGTAATGAGACGATGTATGTTGTGCGTGCGGGAAAACGGTGGCTTATTTGAACACCTACTTTAATCCAAAAATGTTACTTGTTCTTTTGCAGTGTTCGATGTATGATCAATAATAATTTAAAGTAATAATTAATAGAAATATCAATGCCTACTACCATTAAATCTTAATTTTGTTAATAAACATGTTATAGATGGTTGAAGAGCATATTTAAAGGGGAATTTAAAAATGCAGAAATTCAATATGGCACCCATAAGAAAAACAAAAGTTGACTTCGGCCTCATTGAACATAGTGGGCCTAGATTATTTTTTACTTGATTTTCAAATTCACGCTCATTTCATACCCCCACCCTGAAAATTTCGTTATTGCATCTTTTATAATAAACACGATATAAAGGATTTTATAAAACTTTTTACTTTTTTCTTTTTTTCCCTGTATATTCGTTGCTATTCCGAGTTCAAAGAAGTTGATGACAGATTATTTATAGGCACTTGATTGCGCAACTTTTCCCCATTTGGTCCACCCTGTAAATCTAACGGTTTCCAATATCCCCATGTACATCATTTTATACTGGACACACTGTATAAATGGGTATAAAACGTTGCTTACCTTTCTCCAACATCAGGACTTTCCAACAATAATGTCTTTAAACATTCACTCTGCATCTTAAAAAGTTTGTTAACAATAAATCGAGTTATTCAGCTAAAAGTAAATCGCATAATTAACCTCAACAGACTGTTTTCGTTTCTATGTGTGCCCACAGCTGTCAATTTTGGTCACGTGGTTTGGAATGCCTAATTATACATTGAGATTAAGACAACATAACCGCAAACCTATTTTCTCTAACCCAACTTTCTATACATGTGAAAGGTCGCTTTTAAGCAGATAATAACACATAAAATTATTTAGCTTTAATATCATGAAACCTTCAACAAAGGGAGTTTTTAGTGCAAATCAACTAAAGTTCGACAAAGAATATTTAAAAGAGTTAACTGGTCGGCCAAACAGTGGAGTCTTCGAACAACGTTGTAAATATCACATTTGCTTGCACCCTGCACAGCTTATAGATTATGACCAGGCCATTAAAGACGAATTGAGTAAAAAGATTGGCAGATACGATAAACCGTAATTCTACAGTTTTTATTCCATCGTTATCAGTCTAAATCAACTTTGGGGTTTTTGCAGTTTTGATGGAATCTTGCTTGGGTTCCAGAACGCAAAACTCCATTCCGATATTGGGCTCATCGGCTCCGACAGCTTCTACATTCACATGGATGTTAGTGCGGACTTTTTCATTTTCAGGCCCAAGTTGGACATGCTTCTAAACGGTAAAATTTTTAACTTTTATGCCAGCGGCATGATTTTTACAGAACCCGTTTATTTGTTCTAGGCACAGTGACCAGGATAACCAAGGATCATGTGGGTTGTCTGACCTACCAAACATTTAATGTGTCTTTACCCAAAACTCAATACGACGACGATTCTTGGCTGGGTTCAAGAGTCAATGTGGGCAGTGAGGTTCAATTCCAAATAACCCACGTTAATCTATTTGCCCGCTTACCACATATTCGTGGAGAAATAGAGTAAGAACATTTTCCAATAAAAAACTTTTACATACACAAAACATCTATAACGAAAGTATAAAAAATACAAAACTAAATGGGTAAACCATATATTGTACTACAACTGCATAATACACAGATTATATTTTAACAGATCAATAAAAACACAAGATAATATAGGGGCACCCTGTGTATCTAAAACGCGTTTTCCCTATATGTTTATGTAACTGATGTGCGTAACACGAACTACTACGTTTTTCTTATTAATCGCGTCTTTGCTTATTTTATTTAGTTGTCGAATAGTAAGTTTTCTCCCTGCCTTAAAACACATTTTTTAACACCTCGGTGGTTCACTAATAAATCTCACTTTGATGCTCATGACCATTTTAGATCCATTGTTGGGGAAGACGGTGCTACTATCACCAGAACTAAGCCGAAGAAGATTAAAAAAACAGTAGTTCATGAAGAAGACAATAGTGCTGAACAGACTGTTGTCAAGGAACCAACGAAGATAATGCAAGCGCTCAAATATAGGAAGCAAAAAAAGTAATACATATTTTTATGACTCTTCGTTCAATTCTTTTAATAAAAGTAAGTGTATATCCTTACTACTTTTAGATCACAACCTCCAATCGTTGCAAATAACGAAAGTGAATCTTTAACTGAAGAAACCCAATCACCGAAAAAGAAACATCGCAAAAACAAACAGGAAGATCACCTCAATGACAGCAAAAACAAACAGGAAGATCACCTCAATGACAGTGCAGGAACATCGCAAATTAGTCAAACCGAAGAAAGCCCCCAGAAAGAAACACGCAAACACAAACAGAATACTTTTGAGAACAGTCAACCAAACGTTTCAGCGGAGTCAGTTGAGGAACCATCACCAAAGAAGCGCAAACCCAAGCGAAACGATAGGGATCGTGAGGTTTCTTTGGAGTCCCTGGATATGAAGTCGCTATTTGCCGATGCTGACAATGACTTCAGCGCAAAAGTTCAAGAGTCAGGAGTGAGCGAAAAAAAATCGAAAAGGAAAAGGTCGCAATCCATGTCGCAGGAATTCTATCTGCCTGAGATCAAACTGGAACCCGATAGTGATCTTGAAAATATTGTCGGCTAAAACAGTTTTTGATTAAACGTATTTAAAAAATGTATGTGTTTGTTATTATATTGCCTTCACTTTGTGATAGGTGTTCAAAAGTAAGTAATTTTTGCTTTCTTCGGGGACTTTGTCCTCGGGTGAAAATCTCTTCTATCGGCTTTAAAAACGCTGCGCAAAAAGTAATTGGACCTATAAAATCGATTTACCACGTGCCTCAAAGCACCTGAAGTTTCCAGTTGATTTTATATGGGAAAAACGTGTTGATTTGCTTATCCTTCTAAAAACCACTCTAAATTTCGGGGTTTCCTTATTGAAGCTGTTTTTTCTGATATATTTTGAGCTGCTGAATCGAATGGTACCATCAGTTATCTACGTATCGTCAAAAAATAGTTATAAGAAGAAATCCTCAAGAGATAAATGAAAAAAAGGATGAATTGGCCTGTAACGACCATAATCGTTCAATTTTGTTTTACATTATACATTTTTTCAAGTGTTTTGAGCTGCTGAATCCAGCGTGCGCTTAGTTTTTGCCTACGTAACGGTAAAAAAAGTTATAAGCAAAAAACTTGAAAAATTGGTGAAAAACGCACCAAATGAACGAATGAAAGAATCAGATGAGGTTTACAGACTAAATTATATCAGAATAACGAATATCATCACCTCTAGACACACTTAGGCGTATATATAACGGGTAGGGTTTTATTTATTATTAATTGCTGAATGAAACAACAATGAAAAGTGTCCAATATTTTATTGTGGTTTGATAAATAAAATAAAATCTTGTAAAACTCGAGCTTACTTCAGATAAGACAAATGCAACTGATCTAGTTTTTGTGATTTAAACTAGGAATTTTTTAAAACCATTTAGTCTTCGTATACCCAGGGTTCTTGGGCTGGCTGCCAAGAGACAACCTCTTTCTCGTTGAACCAAAGAGCGATTTCTTTATTTGCTGACTCCACAGCGTCAGATCCATGTATGATGTTTCTGCCCACCTAAGAGGAAAAATGAGGAACTAGAAAAATGTTGCCTTTAGCGCGAATTTAAGCAAATTATACCTGGACACACAGGTCTCCTCTAATGGTTCCAGGGGCACTGTCAGCAGGGTTGGTGGCACCCAACAATACACGGCCGCTTTTCACTACATTTAGTCCTTCCCATACCATGGGCACTACTGGTCCAGAGGACATGTACTTGACTAGACCAGGGAAAAATGGACGTCCAGCTAAGTCAGCGTAGTGCTGTTTCAGAAGTTCTTCTGAGGGCTAAAATGTGAATATTTCAGGGGTCAATTTCATATTTTCCGGATTTCAATTCTCGTATTTAATTAATCGCGTGATTGTGTGTCTATTAACATTCCCAGTTAGGGGACAAACTAAAAATTAATGGCTGGAAAAATTACTAATTCAGCACTAAAAAATAATTAGTTATTGATTGATTAATCAATAGCTTTGTATCCTTGATAGAATTCCTATTATTATTTTTTTTAATTCGTTCCAATGTATTCCTGGGTTTTATTAATTATTTTTTTTTAATATCAGATTCTTCGACTATCAAATTGCACATTTTTATAATTCACGCAGCTTAAGTCCGACAATTCCCTCGATATCTTCATTTAGAGAAATAGCCTCGTTTTCAGGTAATCGAATAAAAAACATTCTCTTTGGACTATTTTTTACATTAAATTGAAGACCGCAGTGGGTTGATCGATGGAACTTGAAAAATAATGTAAGAATTGTTAAAATCAGTCCTTCAAACATACAACAATGACGATTTTATAAGAAAGTTGATTTTGAGTCAATAAAATGAAGATTGCAATTAACTTTCTTGTTCAAAAGTATGAATTACTGATGAAAATGTTAGCAAATTAACGTAGAAATTGAAACGATTTGCTTTAAGAGAAAATGTCGTCAATATAGAGGAAAACTAAGTAGGAACTAATAGGATTTGCGACAAAGCCGGCAGCGTAAAAGAAAGCGAAACAAAAAACATAAACAGAAGAGATGATAGAATATTAAAAACGAAACGTGAATTAAAAAAGCTGCTAAAATATCCATAGATTATACAGAGAAAGTTTTAAATAATTCTAATTTGGGAACGTAGCTATTAGCGTATGATTGTGTTAATGTCAAGAAGTACCTTTGGGTGAGTATCTTTTGGATCTAAGGATTGGAATAATCAAAAAATTGCGCAAAACCTTTGAATTGAACATTTATAAACGCGGCAAAGAAAAAAGTTCTTGCAATATCTACTTCGTAACGGTCCAGACAAAAAAATGCCAAAGTTCTTAATTTTAGCACAATTCAGCATTATTTACGAACTCCCTGTAAAAAGACATTGCAATATCGGTTTAATTTGTTAAAATGCATAAAAAACACCAGTAAAAGTCAATCCGACCCAACTTAAATATCGTTAGAAAATGGCGCTACGTTCGCAACTTTTGGAAATTTTCGTTAAGTTGAATGTATATTCCGCAATGTTCCTCTTTAAACTACTTGATTGCAGAGCTATTGTTCAAACTGATGCGACTTCAGCCTTTAAACATGCTAAGTTCGCGAATATTGATGTTTTTGCTAATTTTATGAATATTTTGCAAGGTTTTCGTTTAAACTACTTAATTGAAAGCGTACTGGCTAAACGGCGCCAAATTTCGCTTTTAACTACCTTTCAAATCGGTGCAAGATTCGTAAATTTTAATAGATTTTTTCACTTTTTTAAATACTTTTATAAATATTTCGCAATGTTTTTCCTTAACCACTTTGATGAAAAGGTACTGTTCAAACCGACTCAACTTAAGCCTTTAAATATCCTTAAGGATGTTATGCTAGGTTCGCAAATTTCAATTTTTTTCGTCTGGTTTATGAATCCTCCTCAATATTTCCTTCTAAACTACCGGGTTAAAAGCGTACTATTCAGACCAACCCAACCTTGGACTTTAAATGTCCTTAGAAAATGGTGCTGCATTTGCGAATGTTAATATTTTTGTCCAGTTTATAAATATTCTGCAATGTTCCCTTTAAACTACTTAAGCGTGCTGCTAAAACCGATACAACTTTGGCTTTTAAATATCCTTTATAATGGAGCCACGTTCGCGATTTTTTGTATTTTTTACTTGATTCATGAATCTTCCGGATATTTTCCTTTCTTAAGGGCGAACTGTTCAACTTTAGACTTTATTTGCCCTTAAAAAGGTGCCGCGTTCTCAAAATTTGGCAGTTTTTCGGCTTATTTTATGAATTTACATCGTTTTTAACCCAGTAATTAGTTACATAAATTGGCCATATTGAAGTTTAATGACTTATCAAGCCACGCCGGTTTAGTAAGTACATTTGAGGTTAAATCCCTAGTAATTTAAGTACTAATGAAGACATTGGTGAGTAAATTGCTCTTTAAGGCACACCTTTGGAAGTAATTAGTTCGGTAAAGACATCTTTATATGATTAAAAATGGTAAGGGAAAGGTAATAATGGTAATTACTCTTTAACTTACCCAGACGAATTTCAATGCAACCAGTTTGAAGCCTTTCTGTTCGAATCTTTTCATGATTTCTCCTACCAGGCCCCGTTGGACGCCGTCGGGCTTTACCATGATGAACGTTCTTTCCCTGTTAGCAGCCATTGCTCTCGAAAATAAAGAGAATATTGATAATAACGTGCAAATCATACAAAGATTCGAACGAAAATGAACAAATCGAGGTTCAGGAATTTGCAATGCTACCGCGAATGGTCGATAAGTGATGATGTGCGCGCTTTCCTTAAAGTTCGTGTGGGATTTCGTTCGTATCACGTGAGCATCCAGTAGAAATTTTACCAAGTGCTCACGTGAACGAGCCAAGAACCAAAAAAACGATCTTGCGCAGGAAACCTGGACTTATCAAAGGCCACATTCCTAGCGCGGGTTTATCGATTACTCCCCCTAGTTGTTTCATCTTTTCTTAACATGCAGCAGGAAAAAAGACAACAGTATTTTTATAGCTTACCTAAATCAAATGTCCAATCAACGACTTACTTACACCTGTCAATAATACTCATAAAGGAATAGTAAGAAGTTCTCTTTTATAACCGCGCTATTCTCATGAGAAACTATGTGGAATTTCCTGACAACTTACCAAATCTCCTAAAAATCAAATTACCACATGAACTAGGCATAGAGTTTCGTTTGTGTCCCAACTGGATCACATAAGACAGTTTTAGCACCATTCTACAGATCTGTGCACTCACTAAATCCTCAAATTAATAAAGCGGAATAAATAAAGCAATAATCTTCAAACTACATTGAACTTTGCCTTTTTAAAATAAGAGAATCGTACGTTAATGAAAACAAAATATCGGAGTCAAAGTTCTCTTCGTTCTGTTGCATTTCGCATACTTATATAAATAACAGACAAGGAGCTCATATTGTTCCGTTTTTGTACAAATATTCTGATAAGATTAATTCGCATTTTATTTTTGTTTCATATTTCTTTATTAGGGTATCCAAACTTTTTATACAGAGTGTTTCTCCATTTTAACAAGTGTATTATTAACATGGAAGATGGAGAAAGAAAGTTTGTTTTATAAGCCACAGCCCGAAGATGGAATGTTAATGAAATTTTTAAAAACCCCTTGAGATGCTGCAAAGGTATTTAATACACAGTGAAGTCTAATAAAAGGAAACTTATAAGGAACGAGAAAAGAGCGGCCCAGAACAAAGTACTACAACAACTAGAGGAGGATGCCAAAAGCAATAATAGTAGGAGATTCTTTCGAGAAATATCGCAGATGAAAAAAGGATATAAACCCAGAACAAGCAGTATCCTAAAATGTGATGGGGACCAACTAATAACTGACACGACGAAAATACTTAAAACGTGGAAAGAATACTTCAAAAACCTCCTCAATGCAGACTACGACATAACAACAGTGACCACAACATACCAGGCTGCGGAAATAGATGTAGAGGAGCCAAGCCTCCAAGAAATAATAAGGGCAATCAACAAACTCAAAAATAATAAAGCCCCTGGATGCGATACAATACCAGCAGAGTGCCTAAAATATGGAAGAATACAACTCCATAAAGAACTACATAAACTAATACTGGCCATATGGAAACGGGAAGCCCTGCCAGACGAATGGAACGAAGGCATCATCATCCCCATCCATAAGAAGGGGGACCGCATGAAATGTACCAACTGCAGGGGAATATCCCTACTGAACGCAGCCTACAAGATACTCTCCAATGTGCTATTCAACCGTATATCACCGTATGCGGAGGAACAGATTGGGGACTATCAGTGTGGATTCAGACCAAGGAGGTCAACAGTGGACCAGATATTCACAATCCGGCAACTAATAGAGAAACACTGGGAATTCAATAAAGACGTACACCAGCTGTTTATGGACTTCAGACAAGCCTACGATACAATCATACGCGACAGTGTCTGGATAGCCATGGTAAGTATAGGGATACCACAGAAAATCATCACTCTCACGAAACTGCGTAAACAACACCAGGTGTCGCGTAAAAGTAGGAAACCAGATAACAGAAAAATTCTCGGTCATGAGTGGTTGAGACAGGGAGATGGACTGTCGCCCATACTCTTCAACATAGTCCTAGATATGGCTATCAAAAAGACGAACATCACCATGGAAGTATATACTAACCAGGGGCCACAGATGATCCTGACCTTCGCGGACGACATAGACGCGGTCGGAGGAAGTACTGTCGGAGTCAAGGAAAGCTTCCTGAAAATCGAGAAGGAATGTAAGAAAATGGGCCTCAACATCAACGAGGAATAAACAGGGACAGAATCGGTCAGAACGTAACGATGGACACCTATAACTTCGAATGTGTCAGGCAGTTTAAATACCTTGGAGCCACGATATGCTCAGACAATGACAGCAACGAAGAGATTAAAACACGAATACACAGTGGCAATAGATGTTTCTTTGCTATGCGAACCCTCGTGCAATCCAAAACGGTATCAAGAGTGTCAAAGCTGAGGGTGTATCAGGCTGTAATCAAACCGATTATCTGCTACGGCTGTGAGACGTGGACCCTTACGAAACACAACGAGCTTATACTAAAGCGGTTTGAAAGGAAGATCTTGAGAAGAATATTTGGCCCCATAAAGGATCCAAACACGGAGCAATATCGCATAAGGACGACTGCAGAAGTGCAGGACCTATACCAAAAGCCAGATATGGACAAAATAATAAAATCCCAACGTCTGAGATGGACCGGACATGCTCAAAGAGCATCTGACGATCGACTGATCAAAATAGTATGGGAAGGAAACCCAGCAAGGAAGAGACCGCTGGGGCGGCCGAAACTTAGATGGAGGGACAACATGTTGAAGGACATACAGACTATGCAGGTAGATGACTGGAGGGAGGCCATGATGGACCGGGACCGATGGAGGCAAATCGTTAACGCAGCCAAGACCCACCAAGGGTTGTAGTGCTACCCAGAGAGAGAGAAAAGTCTAATAAAGACGCAAATTTTTCCATAAAAACTTTTTAGCTGAGTAGAAGCGCGAGTGGGCGCATTGTTTTTGAAATTTTTTAAGCAAAAGTAAACCATCAATTTTGCCACAATCCTCAATGAATATAACTGATGTTCTTCTTAAAAATAGGAAATTTTGAACTTGTATATTTTCAAATGAACTTTAACTGCGCCAT
Source organism: Dendroctonus valens (assembly GCA_024550625.1). Lineage (NCBI taxonomy): Eukaryota > Metazoa > Arthropoda > Insecta > Coleoptera > Curculionidae > Dendroctonus > Dendroctonus valens. Next base: position 1,274,009 of record JAJTJO010000010.1, read on the forward strand.
TTACACGGCCCACTACTTAAGGCCTCTTTGTATGATTTATAATGGAAACTGCGACATTTCAATGAAACTCTTGATCAGATGGCGAATGTCTCTGAAAGTTGACTCTCAAAGTTTTCCCCAGTGAGTCCTTTTCGCAAAAATTTTGGGGCCAAGTGAATCCTCAGAGCTTTTTAACTGAGGCTCAGTTTCAGTTTGTTTAAAAAACAAATTAAATAGTTCAAATTGGGAGTTTCGGAGCAGTATTTGGTTTTTAAATGGAAATTTTGCAAGTATAGTAAAAGTCAGGCTTTATAATTATTATAATAATGGATTGTTTGAATAAATTGTCATCACTTTTGCTATTGAACGCCATATTATCTGTAAACTCTGTAATCTCTAAAAATCTGTAATGTTAGTTCAAACTCATTAAATAAATTTTTATGAAAATAAAACGTTAATTATAAAACATAATTTGATAAAAATGATCAGAAATTCCTATAAAAAAACAACTTTTAGGCCATAGCATGTATTACAAATTTGTATATTAACAGCACTTTTTTGCCAAATGCTTAATTAACATTTTGCGTGAATTTTAGTCGACTAAAAATTTTGAGTTTCAAATAAAAAAAAATCATATTTTGCAGGAAGAAATAAAGCGGAAACCAGATAGACACAGCTCTGTTTTAAATGTGTTTGACAAAACCTTAAACTGTATGAAAATACTTCACTTTTAGTACAAATTTGAAGAAAATTATATATTTCATTAATTAATAGTAAAGTATTATACAGGACATTTCATAACGCCAGCGACACAGAAAAGATGTACAAATATAAACATTTTATTGCCATTTTCGAAATTAATTTAAAGCTGTGTAAAAATGAGCTGGTATCAGAGCTGCCAGTACCTCAAGTGAGGTCGTTGGAAAATGTCTTAAAATGATTTGTTGTACCTTTTTGAAATATTTGTACTTCTTATTCAAGTGCTACCTGCGAAATATTTGTATTTGATGGTTGAAATCTAAAGAAAAGTATTTAAAATATTTGAGTGTTTTTATTTCAACTACTAAACTACTTCAAATTCTTGAAGAGTAGGTAATGAAATACTCACGGAATATTAAAATATCTCCAATTTATTCAACGGGTACGTATATATACATTTTTTTCATATTCAGTAAGATGTCTGCTGAAAAAATAGGAATTTGACATAGGGGATTTACCTGGGTATTCCCATGTTTCTTATGCATCAGGGGAAAGACCCATATTTGAATACTGTGGCAAATTTTCAGGGTTAGGGATCACCTGTTGTGGAATCATGGTTTTTGTGTAAATAGCGATCTTTAGTCTCAGTTAAAGCTCGTTCACACGCTGACATTAATGCCGTCCACAACAGTGCCATTATCTGAACAGTTGAAGGTCACAGTGTCGCGACGTTAGTGTTACATATGACACTGGCTACTGTGTCTTTGAACAGCGTGTTTGTTATAACAGAAACTTCTAAATTTTATATTTCCGTTCTGTGGTAAAAACGGTAAATTATATCAATAGTGGTGTTTATACTTGAAGTATTTTCTAAATTGTAAGTAGGATTTAGCATTTGTATTTGTGGTATAGAATTGGGGTAAATGAAAATACAATTTTCCCGTATTTGTAACAGCTCTGGCGTGGATAATAATCCGGAGTTATTTATTTGAAAGGACGAAGACTTCTATTTGCACTTGTATTAACCAAAAAGTGTGGTAGAAATTTTCCATAATATCTGAAAAAATGTAATTGTTCGTTCATTCACTTTTTCGTAAAGAAAACATATCGATATCAAATTAAACTGTATTACATTTTATCAAAAGAGTTATTCTTTCTGTCGGTTTCTGCATACGTTATTCATGCAGTTTTGCATTTGCCTTCATTAATCAACTGCATTAATTTGCTTTTCATTTCCCCATTTGTTTCTCGCTCAGGCGCTCCCAAGCTTGATCCTTCAAGATTATCCACTTTTTTGCATTGTTCTACTTTTAGTATTCTTAATGCTACTAGGACTCGCGTACGCTCCATTAAAAAAAATGAGCTTAGGTCTGATAGCTTTTTTACTTGATCCTGTATAGGATAAGTATACGTATACTTATTGTGAAAACGGCAGATTAATCAACAATAACTATTAAACAATGTTCGGTATGTTTTTTAGCCAAGAAAATAAAGGATAATTTTGAAATTGACAATTTTTTGGTTTGTCCTGTATCTCTTAAGCGACCCAAATTTCTCAAATTTTGATTTTATCATTTTAAGTTTGACATAAAAAAGCACAAGACACCTATACTACTTTTTCGATAGCACTAACAATTACGGAGATACCCTATAAAAGTGTCGAAAATAGGACCCCCTGTACATTTTCGTCCGAAAATGTCACCTAGCGGATATAGGGATAAAAGTTCGTTCTCTCAACGAGTATTAATTTTTTATTTTGTTAACCACAAAAGGTAAGAGGATCAAACTCGGTAAGCATGTTAAGGCTCAAAAACTTATTAAACCTAAAGTTAACCGATTTAGAAACACTTGCTTCAAAATAAACCCGTGGACGTACAAAAACTTTAAAAAGCCGACACTTTGTAGAAAGTATTTTTGAGACATTGTCAAATATCTCTGTAGCAGTTGTTCCACGTTCTTTATTGTTTCTATTATTATGCCATCTTCTCCAGTATTCAACTCAAACCCGTCAGGAGGAGAAGTGCTCAACTACGCTCGGTAGATTGAAGTATTCCTCTATACTCGGTGGAGAGAAATATCTCCCAACCCAACGCGAACAGCAGTATTTTATCTCGGTAGAGAGAAGTTACTCAAAACCAGTCACGAAAACAGTCAGTTGCTCGCTCGCAAGTCCGCTTTCGGTTTGTCACATCCAACCTTTCTAACGAGTCTTCACGAATCACTCGAGAAAATTGGACAGTCAAAGGTCATACTGCCCAGCCCAATCGCCCAAAGTTGTAAAAATAAACGTTTTTTACCAGTGCTGCTTAGGCACGTACCAAGTAGCCAGTTCTTTATTATCCCTGCAGCTGCTCCCAACTTTACCCCCAAACACTCGTATCTCAAACACATTGGTCCTTCGAAGCGCAGAAAATTTTCCCCATTTATTCTGGTCTTGCAATCCGAACAATATCGAAATAGCAACTCCGAAACATTTGGTTCCTCGAGCCGGATCGGAACATTTGGTGACATAGGTGTTCTGTGCATCTTCACTTTTGCCATTGCTTAGTCGATCTCATCTACTTCTATACGTGGGATATCCGCTGATGCCTTATTTAATATTCCTTTTTGATAACTTTCCCTGTTGCTTTTTTTTTCTTTTTGCTCTTATACAGTTCTGCGTATAAATCTTCCACTACGAGGAAGCGAAATCTTCCACTATGCGTAGCAATCCTTATTTGTTTGATGTTATCTCTCTGTAGCTTCTCAAATTTTTTATTTCTTGATTCCCTTGTTTAATTTCCTTCTAAGTACCTTCACACTTCATTCATTTATAGTTTTTTCGATTTTTTCCATTTTTTTTCATTCATTTTTTCCATTTTAAGTCCTAATTTCCTGTGTTTCTGTTTCCTTTCATTTCTCGAAGCCTTTTTATAAGTTGTTCTGTTCGTACACACTTTTTGATCACTTTGATGAATTGTTGGTTCAGTCTGCCAACAGATTTTCCTCGTTGCTGATGCTTTCTTCAAGTTGCTTATCGGAAGAGAAGTGAGAGTTTTTAAGTGAAAAAGTGCGGTCTTGAGATTTCTCATACGTGTGCATGACCAAATTGACCGACTTCAATGATCTTTATTACTTTACTTTCCGAAATTTTGGGTGAACGACGCGGTTCCAATATTATTTAATTTTTGTCCGAATAAAATCACTGTTTTTAAAACGATCTGATCCCTAGATCTGAGATTTTAATCTGATCCCTAGATTTATTAAGCCTGCGAGATCTAAAACATGTAGGTATACCGAGTTTAATATTTTAACTTGTTTTTTTTTGTCGTTAAGAAACTAATTAATAAAACCTGTTGAGGGAGGGCACTGTTAAAGCCGCTTAAAATTGGACCACTTTGTATACAAAAATTGTTGTCAATAATTACCATTGGTTTTACAAGTCCTATTCGCCATAAAATCAGCCACTTGAAACGCTTCGAAGAGCAAACCGACTTGCTCGATTTCCTGCCAAAGATCAGTCAAATTTTGTCTCAAATAGATCTTGAATCCACACAGCATTTCAGAAAATGTATATGCGGTTGCCTGACTGGGCTTCTCAGAATCGAAGTAAAATTATTGAAAGCTTGAAATGTATGCTCAATTAAACCTGGGCGGAACGTTCACAGTATCCCTGAGAGTTTCGTTTAGTGGAAAAATCCATTTTTTCCATACAAAAAAAATATTGTTAAATGATATTATCCTGAGTGCCTCAAATACCGATCGAACATACTAGTCATTAGGTAGAGTCGCGGTTGCCCGGGTTACCTACCAGGCCACCGGGAAAGCCTGATTCAATCCAATGCGTACCTGAACACTCAAAAATGGCTCATAACTTTTCAAACTCGTTTCGTGAAGTCTTTTACATGCTACCGGTATTTGACTGCATTCGTTAACAATTTGTTAAGGTTCCACAACATTGACGTGAAATTCTTGCAAGTTAACCATCAGTAGTGGTACTGTCGTGTCCGTCTGTTGCTGTTCGGCACCTTTTTTCAACTCAGGTTAAAGACCACCGAAAACTGCTCTCTCACATGAACATATGAAGTGAAAGTTTATGGTGTTGGCGTTGATTTTTGGTACCATCGGTGGTGGTTCAAGGAAAACCAGGTAACAGTTTTATGTGTGAATTTATCAATTCCATTGGGTCTTTCACAGTGGCCGCAATGTCTCGCAATCAACAGGTTAATCACCTGCACAGGTGGTACCGAAATCATACTTTTTATGGTTCTGGTGACCTGCATCAGGAGGTGACTGGCTGGTTGCTTCTCGATTTGCATATACATGTAGAACATACAGCAAAAGCTCGTTTGAGGCAGTAAAAACAGCCCTAAACTGGCGTTGGGGATTGCAAAATTCGATTTTTATTTAAAAACCTGGAATAAAAGACCCCAGAGAAACCTCCAGAACAATGCCATCCAACCTGAAATACTTTAGGCCCGGTTACGACTTTTTCAACTCAATCTAAGAATATCAAAATAATGAGCATAAGACCCCCGAGTGTTATATTGTACTTTATTCACGATTAACTCAGGTTTTCTTCAAAAGCACTTCACCTGAAGCTGGACTTGCAAATTTCAATTTAACGTGCTTAAATCTTGAAACGATGTTTTCTTTGGGTACGTACCTACTTTAAATACGGGCTTATTTAAATGTTCCACATAGAATTTTTTTTATGCTAAAATACGGAACTTTATCACACATCCTTTATTCACAACGTAGTCATCCTCAAATGGCCCCAACTCTTTTTTTATGGCAATTTTTATGGGGGATGTATGAAAAGGTCTTCAAAAACTGTATTCAGTGAAATAAAGAATATGTACAAATGAATATTCTTCATATACAGGGTGTTTTGTAACCATATGATCAGAAGGGTACTGCGACATTCTTTGGCTCAAGAGAAGATCACCTGACCTAACTTTTATTAAAAAGAAATGGGTATCTGGTTCCTCTGGTACTGATGGTACTGGATTTGAAAGATTGGGAGAATGACAGTATGGGTTCTAATGAAACTCCCTATGAGTTAATTCTTATCTAAGACCAGAATTCTTGAGTGTCTTGGTACAAGAACTAGCAGAACTTTTTATTTGGTGGCAGCTTTTCATGTAGAAAGTTTTTGAATAGAACATTGAAATTAGTTTGTAAATCTTTGGCTTAAATGGGCCTTTTGGATTCGGGCCATATATTAAACATTTATACATGATTGGCGCAAGATTAGAAGAAATGGAAATCAAAGTTGAGCGCTCATTTGATCAAAAGGAAGAACAGAATTTCAGGACAGACAAGCTGAATTGAGTGTTTAAGAGAAATTTAAAAGTATTATAAATTAAGAAAAAGAAGTATTAGAAATCATTCATGTATATGAAGAAATGGGCGCTTTTTCATTAAAAAATTGCCTCAGAAACTTTCCTTCTCCGAAGAATTAGTTGCCCAGACAGAAATTCTTAGCAGCATGAAAAAATATACTGATAAAGTGAATGAGCAAATGGAAGAAATATTATTTTCAGAAGATGCTGATGAATTTGAAATGATACTGAAAAAGTGACTGGCGAAACTTGACTGACTGAAATACTGAAGCTTGACTTTCAAAGTCGAGGAAGAGGAGCGAATCGAATGATTCGAAAAGCATTAACACTTTAGTGGAAAATGCATTTAAAGTTAAAAAGCGAATTTATTGAAAAACTCTCATCACAACTTTGTTTTTCCGAAGGGCGAGTTGCTCTGAGAGAAACCCTTAAAAGATTTGCAAAGGCAAGGCTTCTGAAGCAGAAATTTAAGAAAAAATACTGATTATTCCGTAGAATTCCAACAGACTTTCCAGCTTGAAAAGGCCGAGAGGAGCACCTCAGAAATCATCAATTTATTAGAAAAAGTGGAAGTCATTCGGATTTTTTGTGAAGAAAAACTTCCCGGCTTTGGAGAAGTAGTTTTCCTGAAATCCTTGCAGACATTGTCGCAGCAGAACTAGAAATGAAACTAGCAAAAAGATCTGACCAAGTGAACTCCAGTTCATGTCCACCATAAAAAATGGCAAGCCGCAAAACTCAGGCACTTGAAGAAGTCTACTACTCAGAACAGACTACAACAGAACTACTACAACAGAACTCTACTACTCCGAGGACGTAATTATAAACACGAATGAAGAGCGAATGAAGGGATACACTTAAATACAAAAAGAGAATGGCTCCAAAGGAAGTGAACATAGTTTCCCACTTGAAGAAGCCGAGTCGTGTCACTAGTTAATCACTCTTCAATAACATACACATTTTTTATAAAATTATAGTAGATTTATTGGAAATTTGTCCGCCTCCAGAAAACCACATAAACTAAATTGAAATAAAGATTTTTAAAACTTTCCACTAGTTGTCGGAAACTTCTCATTTCTTATCGCGTTCACCTCGTCAAATGTATTGAATATTTTCGTGCCATAAACATACTAAACATGTAGAGATTATGAATTGGAAAAATTACCATTGCGAAAAGCTGCAATATTGCATATTTGCAACGATTTTCACAAAATTTTTAATATAATTTCGTTTGTTACAGTTTAGAGTCACCTCGAAGTGGATGAAACTGCATGAATATGTAATGGCTTAGCCGCTACCCAGTTGCTTTTAAGTCTCATGCGTTTCAAAACCAACATTAACAATGCCTGAACACGACAATGAATCCATAACGAAAAATGGCCGAGTGGACGCAAGTGTGGATGAGAAGCCTGAGTTGTATGCTGCCGAAATCGAGCCTTGTCTGATCCAGAGCGATTCCGAACCGAAGAAACTGCCATTCTATGAAAAATATGTGTCGAACATTCAAAGTAAAACTGGATTATCGCGGAAATGGATTTTTATCGTTTTGGCTTTAGTGACTTTAGTGGCAGTGCTGTTTTTAGTTGTTGTGGGTTTAGTGATAGGGTGGCCGGTTTTACCCCACATGTTTCGGTACTCTTTGTGTAGAGATCCTCAGTGTTTACGAGCCGCTTCTCAGGTATGTACCTTCATGTTGGTGTCAAATGAATTATTAAGTTAAAGTTGCACAATGCTTGACTGCTGCTGTTGAAACCAAAGATATTCATAGATAGACGAAGCTAGTCATTCATAAAGTCCGAATTGTTTGGGAGCAACATTGATTTCTATCGATCGTCCATTCATGAATGAAATTATTAAAAGTACTGTAGGGCGTTAGTTTATAATTGTTATAAATAAACATCAACTACTTTGATAATCAGATAATTACACTTACAACACACTTACATTACGTAAACCAATACTTTTCTAATGGCAATTCGTCAGGTGGTCGATCGAGATAATACATCTGAAACAACTTTGAAAAAGTAATTCAGTAACCAGTTCAACAAGAAAAGGGATATTATGGATAATTATAGAAACTTGTAAATATATCATGTTCAGCTACAAGCATCAAACGTGCCTCAACAAGATATGACTCAATCCAGAGTCCCCACTTGGAGCCAACAGTTATCAACTCATAATTCTTATGGAAACTTTAATTGATGATCTCTTTCACTATCTCTGAACCCCACAAGACTACAACCGAAGTTGCATCTTGCCACCGCTAATCCTGAGTTGTTAACAGGTATTAAGGGGAAGCCGCGCCAAATACCTCCCAGGAAAGCCTCTAACCACCGCTACTCCTGAGTTGTTAAGAGGTATAAAGGAGAAACCGCGCGGTATACCTCCTCAGGAGAGCCTTCCTAGTCATCGGCGTTTATCATGATAAATAGTCTCAACATTGACCATACTAAGTACTGCTGGAATCAGCACACAGCCAGCACCCGCCTCTAGGGTTCTCTCTCCCTATGGGTTCAGAGCCCAGGTACTGCGGGGAAACCTCACAGCCAGTAGCCGTCCCTAACATAATTACTCAAACTAACTAAATAGAAGTCTGACTCAAGTACTGCGCGACCTTCACAGCCAGTACTCGGTACTTTGCAACCACGAGCTGCACTCGTTTCCTTTTTATGATTTTATACGAAGCTTTAACAGTATTTAACTTTAAATGGATATTGAAGAGAAACAGTTAAATATTAAGAAAGGTAAATAAATATAAAAGAAAGACAGAATGAATATTGAACTATAGTTGAAGAGGTTACGATCTTTAATGTTTAACCAATAGTAAATATGCTGAATAGGCTACTCTGTGAGAACACTCACTACTTAACATTATCGTTAATGGTTCACCAATTAGAAATATGCTGAATAGGCTACTCTGTGAGAACACTCACTACTTAACATTATCGTTAATGGTTCACCAAATAGAAATATGCTGAAGAGGCTACTCTGTGAGAAACACTCACCTGATGAATAATTTTCACACTTGCACGAAGTGGCACCAACTGATAAATATGACACTGGATCTAAACAAGCACTAATAGTTCAGGTTGTTGGTTTCCCTTATTTATTCAAATATTTCCACCCCCCTATTGGGTAGAGTTTGAGTCAAGTTTACCCCAGATTCTAGGCGTTGGGGAGGAGTTTAGTTTAGGTTCGTTCCCATCTTCCAGGTGGTCTACAAATCTCTCTGGGAGGTAAAACAAAACACCTGACTGTGGTATCTTCCCCGTAAATCACTGGTTATTGCTGTGAGCCGCTCTTTTATAGATAAGGATATAGATAGATAACGTATAAATCGAACTTTCCAAATGCGACTTCCTTTGTCCATTTGGGCGCCCTCTTGGAATTTATTAGTTTCCTTCATAATTTTCTTCCAATGTCTTACAGTACTTACAAAGTTGGACCGATCGATATACCTATTTACACACATTAGAATTAATCTGAAGACGAACAAAGCCTGTTCGCTAGCCTTAGGCGCAGTTAAAATTTACATTGTTCGACTTATTATATATCTCCATTTTTTGGTACTTTGGTACCAGCACTTAGGTACGATTCAATAGGGATTAAATATGGCTCTTGATTTGTACAAGAGGAATCAAGGTTAGGAAAATGCAGGCCGATTTTCCTGCAAATGGAACCACTTCGCACCATTTCTTCTAGGTGAAACAGTTATCCCTTATTAACACCAAAAACACGAGAATTTACGAATCCAAAGAGCCAATTTCTCCTTACTATAATTTTACTATCAAATAGGTATTCCCTCATTTGCGGTCTTGCCATGTTATATGTTTTCTGGCAATTACCACCTTAGACTCACATAAATTTTTCAATTTCAAATTGCAATGCCGTGAAATTTGCTGGCCGGTTATTACAAACTAAAAAAAGACAGGTATGGCACAAAATATATTCTTGGCTACAGTTTTCCTGATATTTTGTAGTGTATGCTAGTCATAACATATGAAATTAGCGAGCCCACAAATATTCACATACTGTGAACCATTGTTGCCCCCATAAAAAAATATAAAGAAATGCATCGGTTTAATCGGAAGTTGAAACTTATCAAAATGCCTACAATGCAGAATTATAATTTAACGTATGAAACATTGAACGCCTTATCATAATTTCAGTATGCAAAATGCAAAATCACTTAGTCCCGAGCGAATACGTTCAAATGTCCGGAGTGTAAACACGAAGAATTGTGTCTTTCGTGTTTGTTGATTCAAGCTTTTGGAATAATAGAAAATCGTTTGGTTGGCCTAAATATTTATAGTTTAGTGGAAGTTCAAAAAGTATAGTAATGTTTCCGCACTTAAAGCATATGAAACATTTCACTTTAATATTAGATGGGAATATTTTTAAATGCACAAATTGAGTTCAAAGTTTTAAACAAGAGCCAGGCGTTATTACGAAACAGCTCGTTTCTCGTTATGAGCAATGGGCTGAAAAGAAGTGTTTTAAGAAGATGAAAAACATTTAAAAAGTACGGTGGGACTGCAGCAGACGCACTAAAATTTTTAAGTACTGTTATGCGGCTTTTCGGCTCCTCAGAATAGTTTTTACTTAAGCAAATTCGGTCTAAAATCAATGGAGCATTAAGTGGACTATTCAGCTTGGAGCTTTTTTAGTTATTTTGCAATTTAGCTTAAATTGAGCTTTAATGATCTGTGACTAGTCTTAGGTGTTCTAAGTTACATTTTTCTTCAAGACTTACAGAATTTGGCTTCAGCTTCACAAGAAGTTTAACTTTTATTAATTGACGAAGTGATCTTCGATTTAGTCATTCGTACACTCTCTTCCTTTATTGCTTATTTCTCCACATCCAGGACAGATATCGGCATGTGGATTTCAACGGTCGGTAAATGAAGCTTCAGTTAATACTTCATCCGCACAAAAACTTCAATTTTAATTAATTGACGAGTTTTTGTGCGAATTAAGTTTACCAAGTTTTGGGAAATTTGACCATTCGTGCACTCTTCTCCTTTATTGCTTATATCTCACCATCTAGGACAGATTTCGGTATGTGGACTACAGTGGATACATGCGACCTTACTTAGTCAGTAGTCGAGCTGAATTTAACTTAATTTCTGAAAAGTTTCTGAATATTTGAGAGAATTAGAATTTCGTTCACTCTCCGTCTTTATTACTCATTAGCCAACATCCAGGACAGGTATCAGGATGTGGGCTTCAGCAGTCGATAAATTAATTTTCAGGTAATCCTTTGTTTGCCTTTTGCTTCCTCGGGACAAGAAGCTTAATATTTTTATATGTTGAAGTTTTCTCAGTTATGAGCGATTCAGTCATTCTGGCACTTTCCTTCTCTAATGCTCATTTCTCAGCATCCAGGTCAGATATCTTCATTCGGACTTCAATAAATGATAAGTGAATCTTCGGTTGAGACCGACGTTAATACGTAATGTTCATTTTGCTTCATGCAGACAAGAAGTTTCATTTTTATTAATTGACGAAGCTCCCAAAGTTCTCGTGGATTCAGGTATTCGTTCGCTCTCCTCCTTTCTTGCTAATTTATCAACATAGAAGACAGATATTGGTATTCGAATTTCAATAGTCGTTAAATAAAGCCTCAGTTGGTACGCGCGATGAATTCAGCTTCATTTTAACAGGTGGTGAAATTTATCTGATTTGATAGAACTTCTGAGGTTTGGGATAACACTCTCCTCCTTTATTGCCCATGTTTCAACATCCAGCACAGATATTGCGATGCGCACTCCAACCATCGACAAATGAATCTTCAGTTGGTACTGGGCATGAATTTAGCTTCATTTGAACAAGTGGGTAAATTTATCATCATCATCATCATCAACCAGCCCTCTGTGTCCATTGTTGAACATAGGCCTCCCTAATCATTTTCCATTCCAATCCATTTTGTGCTGTTTGTATCCAGTTGCTGCGGGTCCGCTTAATTTCGTCCGACCAACGCGTAGACGGTCTTCCTCTACTTCGCTTGTCCGTTCTAGGTTGCCACTCAAGAAGCCTCTTTTCCTTAAGTGGCCAGCCCAGTTCCACTTAAGCTTCGCAATAGCTCCAACGACATCGCTGACCCCGGTTCTTTCGCGCAGATCCTCGTTTCTTATGTGGTTCTTCAAGGTCACACCAAGCATGGTTCTCTCCATCTTCCTTTATGTAACTCTAAGTTTTTTTGCTGTTCCTGTTGTTAGTGTTAGGGTTTCTGAGCCATATGTCATTACTGGCAGCACGCACTGATCGAAAACCCTCCTTTTTCACTCTTGAAAACGTCTTTAAGTCTTTCAAAAGCTGCCCATGAGAGAGTGAGTCTTCTTGTTATACCTTGAGATGCTGACCTCATGGCCAAGGTACACATATCTATCTACTATCTGAATTTCAGCTCCGGAAATCTTCAGGCCACAGCTGGGAACAAGGTTTGTCGTGAATTTTGTTTTTGACATATTTATATTGAGACCGACTCCCACACAGCAGGTCCTGCAACAACAGTCGCATTTCTTCTAGATTGTCCGAGAATAGCACTATATCATCTGCAAAACGTAAGTTGTTTAGGTTCTTGCCATCTATGTTTATACCACTCTGACTCCAGTCCAATTGTTTGAATGCACTCTTCATGACTGTAATAAACAGTTTTGGTAACATCGTGTCGCCTTGCCGAACCCCACGTTCAATAGTTATGATGTTGGTATTTTCATGAAGTTTTACCGTGATTGTTGCATCTTTGTAGATATTGGGGATGAGTTTGGTATATCGGTAGTCGACTCTACATTCCTAAAGTGCATTCCACACTGCATTTAGCTCTATTGTATCGAAGACTATGTGGAAGTCCATGAATGTCATTACTAAAGCTCTGTTGTATTCGATTGTCTTCTCTATGAGTGTTTTGACGCTTAGAAGGTGGTTATTGGTTCCAAATCCACGGCTAAAGCCTGCCTGTTCTACAGGTTGATAGAAATCCAATTTATTTTCCAGACGGGTGATTATAATTCGAGTAAACAGTTTATGAAGGTGGCTTAAGAGGCTTATTGGTCTGTAGTTTCTAGTTCTGATATCTCCGTTTTTGTGAAGCAGGATTATAATGGAATTATGCCAATTGTTGGGGACTTTACTATTGAATAGACAGAAGTTAAAAACCTCTTCCATTTTTAGTAGTAGATGTTGGTCTTCTATTTTTATTGCGTCTGTTGTTGTTGTCTTCTCCTGGCGCTTTATTTTTTTTGTGTTTTTTAATGCTAATTCTATTTCCTCCATGTTTTCTATAATCAGTAATATCAGGAAGCTCTTCTGATCCTTGTTTAACAATGCCCCCTTTCAATGTCAGGATTTTCTTCGTCATCATAATCATATTGACTTTTGTAAAGCAGTTTATAGAATTCCTCCACAATATTTAATATATTTTGTTCTCTTTTAAGAAAGATAGGAGCCGATCCATTTGACTCCTGACTTCCTGAATAGCAAGTGGCCTTACTTGAATAATAGTGTTTACGGTGTTAAAATTACGAAAAGTAGCCCCCTAATTGTAATTTTATGCACCTCTTTGAATCTTAATTTAAAATTTTTAATTGTCGTAATTTCAAAGTTTATTGGAAGTTTTATAGGATTAAACCAAGTGTGCTTGATCATTTTATTCCGAATATGCTCTTACTCAACCTGATTAGTTTATTATTTTAATTATTTTGTTAACCAATTAAATATAATAAATTTCTTATCTTTAGGGGTTCTCCTTCCATTCCTAGGGTTCCTACCAAAATGAATTTGGGTTAATCAACTACTTTTACCTTCAACTTACTTTCTCAACTTTAACTTTTGAAGAAATCATTAAACCTCATCCTAACAAAGTTTCTAACTGTTTTTTTATAGCTAAGGGTCTTAAATTATACGCTTTCTTCATCAGTTCACTGATACCACATCAGTGAACATAAAAAATTACGAGTTCTGATGCTTGAAAGAGGGACATCGTCGTAGATAATTGAAAAATAGATCAAATCAATGCAAAAAATTTCTTTTGCAGATACGAGAAGATCTGGACGTTTCTGTATCACCATGTACAAGTTTGTGGAGTGCAGTCTGTTCCTCATACGTGAATAATTCCGCTCGACCGTTGGATATGCCCGTTTGGAATCAGAAGCAGAAGCTGATCCAGACAGGTCAGTAACTACATGTCGAATGTTACAAAAATACAATTTTTTACGGTGTATAGAGTTGCAACGGATCAGAACGATGATATCAACGTTGGAATTGCCACTTCATGCCGGTACAATTGATTGGAAGCTGAAGAACTTTTACGATGCTTGCATGAATTTGGACAATGTGGCCCTGGACACAGCCAGACCTTTAACGAATATTATTTCAGAACTGGGTGAGTTGCCTGCCAGTTTAGTTTACGCATTTCTTATCTGAATTGCAATATTTTATCGGATCCGCAATAATCTTGGCATGAAAAATTGATTTATTCGCGAACCATATTTCTCCTAATAATATTTCGACGTGAACCTAATCACTGATTGCTTATTCAATACGTTTCCGATTCAGTCCTGATTCTCGGTCATGCATAAATTGTTAAATTTTAAATTGTAATTATCGACCTTCGTCCAGCAGGATTATTACCACATGAAGTCACAATTTTTTTCGTTCTACTGTTTCATGGATTTTTTAGATATTTGGTATTGTTCAAAATTTCAGGATTTTTATTTAAAACCACTAATTTTTTAGCACGCAACTTTCGGTTTTTCATCCATCATCAGGCAGAACCTTTTTGCTGGTTTCGTTAAGTTTTTATATAAACTACCTTCTACCACTCGACTTGTAAGACAAAAAACGGCCATATGAACGGTTTTGTCTACGATAAATGTTTTGATATGACTGGAGCGACATCTTACTTTTGTATGGAAGATTTTAGATCAGTTAGCCTTTCACTTTTAAAATTTGTGCTCTTACTATACATTCACTTTGCATTAGTTGCGTGATGGCAGCGCACACTCCAAGAGGCTCGTTGGTCTAGGGGTATGATTTCCGCTTAGGGTGCGGGAGGTCCCGGGTTCAAATCCCGGACGAGCCCAAAAATTTTTATTCTTTTTTTTTCGCCCAATAAAATTTATTAAAACCTTTGTCCTGGTTACTTTTGTTATCTTTCTTTAGAAACCAATTATTAATATTTTTTATTTTGATTTATCTTATATTTTTATTTTAATAAGTTAAAATATGTTGAATGTAAGACAAGTTGTAAGTAAAAATCCAGACAAAGGGAGACCAAGAAAACAGCATGCATGAGTCAAGAGAAATAAGCAAGAAAACAAGCCTGATCAATCCTCGAAGAGTAGGTGAATGCAGTAAAATAATAAAATGGGAAAAAATCTAAATGGTGCAAAAGTCCTATCAAAAGTGAGCAATAATTGACGAAAAAACTTCCTATATTTATTAGTTGATCGACATCAGTATAAGACAACTTGTAAGTGAAGAAAGGGAGAAGAAGAGAACACATGTGAGTTAAAAGAAATAAACAAGAAAACAAGCTTGAGAAATTTCTTACAATAGCTGAAAACAATATCAGAAGGATACTTGAAAATATTATTTAGGACGCATTTTTGTATAAGTTCAATCGACTGTCTTTGTTTTGCCAGTTTCGTTCCAAACCTTCGGTACTTTTTCTGCCTAAATTATCGAGATAAACTTGGAAGAAATACGGGTTTCGTCACTTTATTACATTTCGTTAACAATTTGCGTAAGCTTTTTGTCCATCTGTCTGTCGTCTAATTTGCTGTTTTTTCTGCTTGATTTAGTGGTTTTTTGTGAATTAATTTTTCTCATCATAAATCAAAAATCTCCCTAGAAAGACAAAGAAATCGCTGACTAAGTTTGGGGATAAAAATACCAGATTCTTTTGATCTTTGTATCCAATAATGCAAATTTATTAATTACACATCAGTTAATAAATTGCGTTTTTATTATAATTGATTGGAATTTTGTACATGCTAATTTAGTAAAAACGTAAGGAACAGCAGAAAGAAAAAAACATATATAAGGTAAAAGAAACAGACAAGAAGACAAGCTATAGAAAATCTTTAAATGTAGCTGAAACCACTAAAACAAGACAGAACGGAAAACATGAGGTAAAGAAATATAAATAAGGCAAAAACCGGACGAAAACAGCGAGTTGATGAAACAAATTCCCAAAGAATTCAAAACCGATGAAGAGAAAGTACTGAACTGAAGAAATATGCCGTAAATTTGGAAGCACAGAAAATGCATTACAGATATGCAGAGGACATTGAGGCTCAAGTATTTTAGATGCAAAATGGGAAAAGAGAGAATATTTGGGTTAGTTTGTCTTTGGCGCATAATTTAACAGTTTGTGGTCGATTCTTTTTACATGATGCACTTGATTGCACAGTTGAACAGCCGGCAAGATGTTGTACTAATACGGTAAGCAAAGGGCTGAAAGCAGTAGAAAAAGGAAACAAAATGGAAAATATGAGTTACAGAAATCTAAATTATTCGTATGGCTTATACAAATCTAAAAAAAGTAAAACATGTGTGCAAACATAAAAAGTTGTATATAGAAAACGAATACAGTTATAAACATTGGTCACAAACGTACATCAAAGTTATTTATATATTCTATTGTACTTTCAGTCGCAAACAGGAAATCCTTCTGGTCGCCATCGTACGATCTTAGTGGGCACTCTTCCACAAGGTGTCCGATGGTCTGTCTATCAGCGCTGCAGTCCCACTGTGGGGATTAGTTTTTCCCCAATTGAATAGGGAATCTTTGCATATACCATGGCTCGTTCGGATTCGGTTTAGTGTGCTCCAAGTTTTTCGTGGTAGGTCAAAACCCGGTGGCTTCTCCGTTATGCACGGTATCATCAAGCTTTCGGCTGGTACACTTCTCTCCCATCTCCCTCTCCAGACTTCGGTGATGTTGAATCCTTAAGCGTGAAGCAAACTAGCTTCCCTCAGAGAGGGGTGTCTAGATCGAAGTCTGTTTATTCGCAGATCATTCATATCAGAGTCGGGATGGGAGTTCGGGGGCATGCACTATTTTTCTATATTCCTTTAAAAGCGCATCTTGCCATCGGAGGTCTGGAGATGGTATATGACTCAAAACATGCAACCAGTCAACTGGGGTAGATTTGATAGTGCCTGATTTGAGGCGCATAGTAGTGTTAAGTTGGCGATCCACCAGTTTGGTATGTGCACTGTTGAGCCATACTGGGGCACGGTACTCCGCCGCCGAATATGCCAATCCCCAGGCTGAAGATCTCAGAGCAGTCGTCGAAGATCCCCATGTGGCACCACACAATTTCTGCAGGATATTATTTCTGGCGTTAACTTTTGCAGCAACGTTTGTTAGGTGATTTTTATAGGAAAGTGTCCTATCCAGGGTGACTCCGAGGTATTTTGGGTTTTCATTATGTTTCAGCAACTTCTCTTCAAAAAATACCCCAATTTCTTTGTTGGCCAATTTGTTATTTAAATTAAAACATGAGCTTTCAGTTTTTGCTGCGCTTGGTTGGAGTCTCCACTTACGGAAATATTGCCCCGAAGTGTTTAAATCTTCAGTAAGAATAATTTCTGCTACTTCGAGGTGTTTACTTCGCGTAGTCATCTGCATATCCAAATCTCCTTGTCACCGTTTCAGGCATGTCGGCTATATACAGATTGAAGGGGAGTGGTGCCAATACCGATCCTTGAGGTAAACCGTTGTTCAGCTTCATTATTTTACTTGTTGAGTTACCCAAGATAGCCATGAACGTTCTGTTACTGACCATCTCCGCAATCAGTCTAACTGTCTTTAGACAAGATATCCCCCGTGCAAATACACAGACCAAGCCATGCTTCCAAACTGTATCATAGGCTGCTGTAAGATCAATGAATACAGCGGATGTTTTTAACTGTCTTTGAAATCCGGCCTCAATGAAAGCTGTCAGGGATAAGACCTGATCAGCGCAGCTTCTGTTTGGTGGAAAGCCGACCTGCTCTACACCCTCTAGGATTCATGAGCATATTCTGTTGTAGATAAGTCGCTCTAACAGCTTGTAAATTACACTCAGCAATGAGATAGATCGGTAGCTCTCTAGGTTTTAGGATGACAATGATTTTCACCTCCTTAAGTATCGAGAGTATCTTGCTCGTGTATATTTGCTGCTGTGTAAAATGAATTCAGGATGAATTCCATCAATTCCTGGGGCTTTCCCTGCTTTAATTTGCTTACATGCAGTTGTGATCTCCTCCACAGTGAACGGTCGTGAATAAGGTGTTTCCTCTGCACAATTAGGCTTAAGAGTTCCAAGCTCACGTTTTATCTCTGTTGTGTGTCCACGGTCCTTAGGCGCTCTGGATGTGTTAACTATATGTTATGCAACAGCATTTGGTGTGATGGGAATGTTTTCTCGAGAGATGCAGTTAGCACCTCCCAGCCTCCGCAGTAAGGACCAGGTTTGGCTGCTCGATCTAGAAAAGTCGAGATGCTCAACGGTATTCATCCATTTTTCACGCATAGTTGCATCGAGGCTTTGAAGAATTTCGTCTGCGATTTCTGGATCCGAAGGTCCGATTCTAAGTACTGTTGGTATAGTTCCTCGCTCGTCCTGCTCCAACCCGGAATATACATCTTGCGATATCCCCTTGGCATGCACTTTTTGGCCGTGGCTATGATTGCCCTAGTAAACCTTCCGTAGTTGTCGGATGTAGGTGGAATCCATCCAAGGCATTTATCTAATCTTTCAGAGAAAGAGACCCAATCTGCTTTACCAAAGTTCCATCTAGGACGTGGAAATGAGGTTATCAGGGGAATACTTATTCCGATCTCAACAAGTATTGGACGGTGCTGGCTATGAGGAAAGTCATTAAGAACTTTGCGAGTTGTTTGGAGTGGTCGTCCATTGTTGTCTGAAGAGACGAAACAGAGGTCCGGGTTGGATTCGCGTTTCCAAGCCGCCGATTTAAGAGTATTATGATCTTTAGGGTCAAATATCAGGTGCAAGTTATTGTCCTCCGCCCATTGTACTAACATTTCCCCATTAGGGTCCGTTTCACGATACTTCCACAGATCATGATGGCTATTAAAGTCACCCAGGTACACAGCAGGATGGGACAAGAGGTGTGCACCACGAGGAGGTGAACTAGCTTTACACCCCTTTATCTAAATTAAAACATTCCAAAACACCGAAGAAGATATAAGCATTATACATTGAAAAAATCAGCAGTAAACTAAAAGAAAGGAAACGCATTGAAAGATAACATGGAAGACCACAAGAATGAGCATGGCAAATGAGTCAATAAAAGCGATGAGAGCGAAAAAATCTCAAGAAGAAAACATAAAATGCCAAGTAAAATGCGTAACTAAACGACATAAACGGACAAAACAAATTAAAAATAAAGGTTTTACGAAAATTACAGAGACAGTGAGGCAGAAGGCAGAAGTGGCAGTGTTTGCGCCAATTGGCAATCTCTTCTTCAACTGCAAACGAATCTTTTAGAATATTTCTAATAAAACTTTTAATCACCAAAACACTCTATAAGTAATTCCATATAATAATTGGAACATCCGGTAGGTTATGGCTCTAGATATGAAATCTGTAGAAAAAAAATAAAATATGACTTAACGAAATCTAAATTAAAGTGAAACATTTCAAAACAATCTAACACTGAAGGAGAGAAGTTTGTTGATAAAATTAACAGTATATTAAAATAAAGTTCACACATTAAAGAATAACATAGATAACCACAGTTCTGAAATGTTTTAGACACCGAACGGGAAATAAGTCAATAAAAGCGATGAGAGCGAAAAAATCTCAAGAAGAAAACATAAAATGCTTAGCAAAACGCTTGATAAAAATATATATACATACAAAACAAATTAAAAATAAAGGTTTTACGAAAATTACAGAGATAACTGATAACAAGTGCACTCTCTTGTTCAACTGTACACGAATCGTTTGTAATATTTCAAAAAGGAACTTTCAATCATCAAAAGACTCTAGTTAATTCCATATAATAATTTAAACAGCCGGTGGGAAGTTGACGCTCTAGCCATCGAATCAATATTCTCCACAATGCTGCGCCCCTAATCCGATAGCCTTCCACCCCTATTTTCTATGGACGTTTAAGCGCGAAGGCAACCGAATTCCAACCCTTAAGGGTTGTTCATCCCTGCCGGCTTATGCATCACCTCTTTTACAGTGCTGCTGTCCTGATTCTCCACAAAAACATTGGATTGTGCTAATACGAAACGCCCCGTTAAGGGTGGTAGATGAAACTTTGCGTGACGGTTTGGCCATCATTAAGAAAGACATTGTCGGATTATTTTAGGATTAATATTGATAAATATCTTGATGTATATTAATTAATTACGCCTACGTATGTGGATGGATACAATAGTGAGTCCATTAAGTAGAATGGGCTCGTCGTTAAAATTACATATAATTAAACGCAAATTTAATCCACTGATGGCAATTTAAAAGTAAATTGATTGGAAACCTGACTGGTTCGAGAAATACTTTCACCGGACGATGATGGTGTCATCGTTGTTTTTGTGGCGAAATTTAACAATAACATTCAAAACCCAACCTAAACCGTCGATATTTTAAGAAGTGAATTTATTGGCATTGTTTCAGGCGAGTTCCGCTAATAACAGCTTTTCACTTCGGTTTCACTGTAGAGCGCAGAATTTGAAATTCCAATGGAATCCGGCTCTATTTCGCCTTTCCATTTTCTGCACCCCTAATACGATGTTCTCCCACTTAGAGTCTGTTAGTCCTTATTTTACCCTATCGCTCAAAGAGCCCAGAGTCGAAGGGAATAAGATAGATTTTAAGGGAGAGGTTCTGTTTTTGTTTGGAGGTTCGTCATTGCAAAGCCAGACAAAAATGTTAACAGGCCCAAAACGGGGAGAATATTTTATTGAATATATTGCAAAAGAATAAGAATGGTTTCCATGCTGGATGGGTTAGCAAGCAGTTGTTTACCCAGAGTGCATAGAGCCAGCCACTTTGTTAGAGCTTCAAGATGCATGCTCGGGTGTTTTGTGAGGTCTTATTCCCCTCAGGAGAGCTGCGTTGAGCATTTTTTAAAGCCGGAGCGCAGAATTGCCTCGTGGCAAAAAAGCCCTAGAAAGGTAACTTTTCAAATATACCGCCGCACAGGGAATCCCTATTTACCAAGCACCCCCATCAGGCGAGCAGAAACTGAGGCCGAAAGAGGGTGGAAATTCAACTGGAATCGGGGTGATTTCTAACAGATGAACACTGGGCTTTTGCTGCACAAATATTAAATTTAATGAGTAACTGGAAAGAATGAATAAGTCTCTTTTTGCATGAAAATCATCAATTTTAATCGTGCATAAGTAAGAAATATGTATAAATTTGGAACAAATGAAACAGCGAAAAGTGAAATGTGATATACAACTAACGCGTTATACAAATAAATGTAAAACATACATATTAGAATGTGAAAACTACCATTATGCAGACAGATCAAAGAAGGAACGTCTCAACTTGTCGACACACTACATTTGAAGGAATTGAAATGGAAGAAACATCATATTATATAAATCAAACTTAACAATGATAAAGAAAAAAATTGCTCTAAAGATCACAAATTACTTGTCATTACACACACAACACACACAATAATTAACAATAATTTATTAATCACAAAGCCCTTGTCATTTCTAAAGAACCAATGAGATGTAAACTTTCCTTGGAAAATAAAATAGTAGAACAAATCATGTTCGAATATCAAGATATACAAATTAGTTCAAGCCAAAATAGAGCTAATGAAGTAAGAGAACAAGACAGCCGAATCTCAGGTGCACTTCGGGACATTATCTGGAATAACACCAACATGAGCAAAAAGTCAAAGATTAAAATATACATATACGCTATAGAAGCAAGAGCTGACAACAAAAGAACAAAAAACACCTTACGAACAACAGAAAAGAAAATACTCAGGAACATCTCAGGGTACCCACTAAGATACAGAAAAAGAAACACAGACATAAGACGGATGTGAAGTGGTAGACGTCATCAAATGGGGACGCAAACGTTGAAGGGACTCGAAGAGCCACGTGGACAGGATGACAGAGGGAAGACTGGCAAGAATCGCTAGAGATGGAAGACCATGGACAAGACGCCCCCCCCGGAAAACCTCCAAAGAGATGGGTGGAGTCATGAACATCAACATCTCAAGAGAATTAAGTTGGAAAATAGAGGCCTAATGCCTCAATATGAGGAAGAAAAAGAAGAAGTACAGACTTGAAAGCATGAACACAAGAAAAATTAAAAAACATTTTATAAAAATTGAAACAAAATCAACTTTAGTTGTGCACAAGTCGAAGAAACTATTATATGTTTTTTAATGTTCCAGTTTTGTTGTCAATGAAATGTTTTATTTTGTAACATCTTATTATGAGACTCTGAAAATAGCGAAATATAAGGAAAGGAACAAACACAACAAGGAACACAATTAAATATTGAAATAATTTTTATTGTTAATGGAAAATTGTTAAAATAGTTACTGGCAGAAGAAACTATAAATGGCCCAAAAAATACGGGCTTTAAACCATGATCACAAGAAAAATGGGAAAAGCGAAGAAACAGTTTGAAAAAAATTGATAGAAAACACTTTTAGTTGTTCACAAATTGAAAAAACGATTATATGTATTTTAATATATAGGTTTTTGTTGTCAATGGAAAGCTTTCTGTTGTAACATCTTATTATCAAGCTCTAAAAATAGCGAAATGTATACTTGCTACCAACTACATTTAAAGAAACTGAAAAGAAAGGAAAAAATTATAATAGAATGCAAATTTAAAGCTAGATTAAAAATATGTTGAAAATTAAGTGGCTTTAAAGATGATTAATACATACATTACTGCTGTAATCAAGAACAATCGAGAGAGGAAAACGTTGGCAAAAATCAAGATTGATACACAACAGTATATGACAAACACATATAGAAGTTGAAATAATTTTATTGTTAATGGAACTTTCTTAAAATAATTACGAAATGAAAGCATGAACACAAAGAAAATGGGAAAAGTGTTATAACGGTTCGTAAAAATCGAAAGAAAATCAACTTTAGCTGTGCACAAATTATATTTAATTATATATAATGGTCAAAGTAAATAAATAATCGTTAAAAAAGCAATTAAATACAAAATTATTTCAATTAATAACAAATCAATAGAAATATACATATATTACGTCCATGCCAACTGGAGAGGATATTCCGGGTCTTGAGAAAACGTTGACAAAAAACAAGTTATCGTTAGAGAAGATCATAAAAAACGAATAAACATTTGTACCAATTTTTTATTGTAAATTAAAATTGGTTGAAATGGTCCAAAATGTCTCAGAAAACTACAAGCTGCAAAGATGGAACAAAAAGAAAGTTGTTTCAGAAATCATAGAAGTTCTTTTATAAATTTTAATATATCTGATTTAGTTCGCAATGGAAGGTTTTTTAGGATGAGAGTCTAAAGGAACCGAAATCTTAACTTGCTGCAAACCTACATTTAAAAGAAACTGAAAAGAAAGCAAAAAAGACATTTAGAAAACCAATAATTAAACATAATCAACTGTCATCGCTGTAACTGAGCTGGATTCAACAGAAAAAGAGAAACTAAGACTGTTTCAAGAGAAACGATCAAATACTAAATTATTTTAATTATGACAAAACAATAGTAAAACTGAAAATCCTACACAAGGATCAAACTTTTTACAGAAAGGACAATGAGAAACAAATAAAAACGCGCAAAAATGTTATTGTTAATGAAAATTTGTGAAAATAGTTACATAGCAGATGAACCATAATTTGCCCAGAAAATTGCAGGCTATAAAGCGTGAACAAAATTGTAAAAATGATAGTAAGTGAGACGGAGTGGAAACTGGTGAATTTTTCGGTTTTTTTAGCTGCCATGAAAAGACTTTGTGCCGACCGTTTTGAAAGTACGAGTTTTTATTATCAAATTATTTTTTTTGCACACAAGATCTAATTTCGACTACAAAATGTTGCATAAACATAAAATTAAAGTGATTTGGTTAATTTTTTTCAGGCACAAAGTTGCACAGCAGTTTTTGTAATATTTATAAAGGTATTAAAATACCAGTTTATTAAGTTTTGTTGTATACTCTGGTATCAGCAGTGGAATTTTTTAAACTCTGGTATCAGAAAATTTTGAAGTCTTCTAACTCCGGCATTCGGCAGAAAGGTATTTTGAAATTAAATTTTTTTATAATTGCTTTATTTATTATCCATTTATGTTTGTTTCGTACTTGCCATTGATTAATTGGCAAATTTACAGGGTTTTGAAAAAAATCACTACTGGCGACTTTGTTTTAACTTAAGATTGATACAAGTCAATGAAAGATAAGAATATTTAATCTTCTTAGATCTTCTTTAATCTTACAATATGTTTTTTTTCTCAAACTGCTGCAATAAAGTGGCTCGCCTTATATAAAAAATTCTTTATTTACCAACACCCGCATTTTATTAGCCAGGCATCTAACCTACTTTGTCAGCAGTGATTTTATCTACCATAAAAAATTACGATGTGATCTCACTCAACCATCACAATATTTGTTTGGTCGCCGCTGAAAAAACTGTGTAATTTTTCATTTTGGCTTCATAAAACATTGATGTTTACAATGTAATAATCGTCCTTGTATATTTCAAGCGCCACGTAACTTAAGTGGTTCAAAAGTGGTGGAAGCTATTTCGGGAAAGCTTTTAAACCATCGAGATATGATCCATTTGGTTTTTGATTTCTCATAAATAAACCGCACTAATATCCAATAAATATCAGTGAAAAATGTGTTCTTGTACGAACTTTTCTATTTTGGGCATTTGAAGCTCGTCTACCAGCTGAAGGGTCGTCTTATCGCGATGTTACGCACGTTTTAATTGGGATGAACTAATGGCTGATTTCACTATTGATTTCTTCTCATTGAATAATGTAGACCTGAGTGTTGGTTAAAGTTGAATTTTTTCATAAAGTAAAGCTTCTTTCTTCTGGCAGAAATGGTTGTATTTTCTCAATCCCATTCTTCTAATTGGGCTATTGACAATTTTTGAAAAAGCTGCAGAATATATTTAAGTGTTTCCTCAAGTTTAACGTTTTCAGCTTCAGAAAATGATATATTTTTAAATAGGCGTCTGCAGCGTCGTAGTCTTTGTTATTCGGGTTCAAATTTGCCAGTTTCAGATGATTTACAGCGAGCTTTGAACGTGTAGAATTTCTTCGAGTTTAAATTTTAAATTAATAAAATGAAAATATTTTTTGGAATTTTCCAAAAAATTTGTATTAATTTACTCTGGCTTTTGGAAATATTTGAAACTGCTGCTGTTTCTTCTGAATCTCTTGACTTTTATATTTACCAAATTTAGACAAGTTAAGAGGATTTTCACATTTCTCGAATTTCTTTGGGGTTTTAAAGCGACATATTTGCAGATTGTAGAGGAAGTCTTGAACGTTGAATCAGTTTGCTTTTAATTTTATCAATTTAAAAGGCTTTATTGTTTGTTATGTTGTTATTGTTATTGTTATTATTATATTAGGTTTTGTCAGCTTGAGGAAACTTGAGGTGACTTTTTTCGTGCTTTAACTCGATTACATTGGTCTGCAAAAGAAATATTCTTTTCTCCTCGTTGTTTTCATGCATGATAACATCATATTTGGTGCTCTAAACACGGAATTTGATTTATTGATCGTTTTTCAGTGTTATTTATTATTTACTTTCGACTAATTTCCGAATTGAGTGACTTTCAAACGGAAACTTTGGAAAATAATATATCCACAGAGTCTCGCTTTATTTTCATATAACCATTTGGTTTTTGCAACTTGAAACACGGTGATCATCTCAACCAGAAATAATGTCTTCGAAATATTTGGTATTCATTCATTAAGCACATATTATAGATAGATATAGCATTTTTAATGCAATACATAATAAAATCTTCGATGCAAAGTATATTTTTTATTCCATTCCGCACTAAAAGTTTTTCCTTTGCAATTGCTTTACCTTGATTTTGACTAATTAATTAAATATCTGTACAAAGGTGGATCGATTTGTTTAAGATGAAACTACTTTGTTCAATGTAACATCAGTAATGTGTTTTTTTATGTGTTTTTTTAGGTTTTTTTAATGCTTCTGGCAGGTAGATTTTTTTAGCTGTGTGAAAGCCTTATATTATAGGTGCTGAAAAGGTAACTTTCAAGTAGCTAATACTAGAAAGGACAACAAGTGCAAAAAACAAATCGAGAGCGATGTCCTTATGTTGTATACTTGGATTACTTCTTCTTCTTCTTCTTCGTGTAAAAGGACAAAGTCCTGTCAATTCTGGCATAAGCCTTCCTGTGATCCTGATGTCCAGTTTTCATACCAGCGTTTTGGTGTCCTGCCAGCTGGGCGCCTTGTTTCTGTTTTTGGGTTTTAGCCCACTTTGCAATACTGCTTCAATCTACCGAGTGTAGTTCAAGTCTTTAGAGTGAAATAATAAACAAATATTTGACTGAAACCAAGGAATTTCATTTTGAATTAAGTCTTATTAAACTCAACCTCGTCGGGAGCAGAAGACTTCAACTACACTCGGTAGATTGAAGTAGTATTAAACTCAAACCCGTCGGGAGCAGAAGTACTCAACTACACTCGGTAGATTGAAGTGATATTCCTATACACTCGGTAGATTGAAGTGATATTCCTCTATACTCGGTGGAGAGAAGTCTCCCAGCCCAACGCGAACGGCAGTTTACTCAAAACCAATCGCAAAAACTAGTCTCTACAGTCAAAGGTCATATTGGCCAGCCCAATCTCCCAAAGTGGTAAAAATAAACGTTTTTTACCAGTGCTGCTCAGGGCACATACCAAATAGCCAGATCTTTATTATTCCTGCAGCTGCTCCCAACTTTACCCACCAAACACTCGCATCTCAAACACATTGGTCCTTCGAAGAGCAAAAATTCTCCCCATTTATTCTGGTCTTGCAATCCGAACAATTTCGAAATAGCAACTCCGGAACATTTGGTCCTTCGAGCCGGATCCGGTTAGCTCCGGACCAATGGCCCTTGCGCATTTTTCGATGACTGCATCCAGTATCCGCTGTAAATCTTCCCGACTGGATTCGTCTTCGGTTTCGTATGCGGTTGTTGATTATACAGGCCAATTGCAATAAACGAAATACTTTAAAATAATAAGACTTTTGATTTGTTTAATTCTGGAATGGTTTGCAACCCCACGAGTTTACATTTTTCCGTTAAGATTCCACAAATTTACTATGCAGACTACTTATACACTATGTTTTGATATTCACTGAAACCTAAATTTAAAGTTTCAGGAAATTTCAACTTCTACCTTCTACATGATTAATTTCGCATTTGAACATGCCACAAAAGAGGTAATTTCGCACTTGAACACGTTGCAAATATCAGCTTTTTAAATATACCTGTAATCTTCTACAAAACTCGCAAACGAAATTAAGAAAACAAAATTATACTGCATTTTAAAGTATGTTACAACAACTAAATTAACTGATCGAGGGGACCTTCACCTTTTTTCTCTATGAAATCAAAATTACAACCTGAAAAAATCAACTTTTTAGTTATTTTTTAGGCTTGCTTTGCACACGATTTAAAATAAAATTGTTGGCTTGAGTAACCAGAAAGAATGAAATGAAACAAGATTCCACTTAACTGAAAAAATATATAATGCTCTAAAACTTCCCAATACATTGTAACAATATTACTACTTCAGAACACCCACATGCTTATCGTATATGTACCCTTGGGCTTGAGGCTGGGAAGTTCTCCCAGCACTCTCGACCACCACTGAGTCGTTATCCTCATTTTGGACATTTTCACTCTGTCCTCCAGTTGGAACCTGTGGTGTATCAGCTTTTCCTTTATACTTAACAAAATAGACCTCTGGTTTATTAATTGGGGCTGCAACTTGGTTTGCCTTGACTGGAACCTCATCCTCTGGCTTTTTCACTAGCACATAGATGAGGGTTTTCTCTTCTTGCAACGCCTGTTGCTGCTCAACGTATTTCGCTGCTGGAGCATATGAGGGAACTTTGAGGAATATAATTTTGTAGTGTTTCTGGGTAACTTTCGGTTCTTGGATCTTCAACAGATGGTCATCAGTTACTGAGAATTGCAGATGTAATTTACTTACTCTTTGAGGTCTTTGCTCTTCCATCTCTGGCGGCGCCACATGAACGTAGATGTGTTTCTGGATGTTTACAGAGCGTTGCGGCTGAACCGAGTAAGGGCCCAGTGGAGGAAGCTGGGGCAGTACTTCAGGGGAACCATAGTTTCTAAATAACGGTAGTTTAGAATATCACATAACAGAAGAAGTGAACGTACCTTTGAGGCCTTAGTGAGCTGTTTGGAGGAAGGATTGATGTTCTTAAAAGGGGGGGTCCATAGGAAGTAGGTGGAATGTTATTGAAGCTCGGCTGAGAATGTTCCGGGGCTCCGTTTGAGGGTAGATAAGACTGGCTTAGTGCAGCTGATGGAAGGCTTGAAGTTCTAGTGAAGGGATTTTCAGCCCCGGTAGGGGCTGAGTAGTAATAAGGGGCATCTGGCCGACCGCGACTTAGAGGTAAAAACACCGAAAAACACTAGAAAAAATTCACAATTTCGTAAAATTCACTAACAGGATTTTGATTTTGGTACGTACAATCAAGAGGCAAGGTAACATCATTTTGAACTGACTCATGGCATATTAGTGGCAAATGGTTATATAGGCGGAAAAGATGGCAGAGAAATCCCGCATTTTCCTAAACGCAAATATTATAAAACCAAAGTTGGGCAAAAGAGCATTGTTTGGTGTTTTTCAGCTGATTTTTAATGACAATTTTTGTTTGTTTAGGCCGTGTTAGATGTAGATTTTGTGTACCCACACTGTTGTACAACATGATCCTGTTCGCGATAGTAAATAATCGGTTTAGCAGGGACGGGTTTTAGTCGTTTTGGTGCAAACCAAGACACTTCACCTATACTTAACAGAAAAAATGAAAATTTATTGTTAAACTTAAAAGTGTTAAAAAACCGCAGAAGGTGGCACAAATTCCACCTCCAGACCTATCGGTATAGGAAAAACAAAAGTTCCATTGTTCATAAGAAAACACAAGCCATTTACACAATTGTTCCATTAACGGCATCGCTTAAAGTGGCGACTTGAAAATTGAAAGTGGATCTACAAGCTCAGAAACAGTGTGAGTGTATTGAGAAGTAACAGTGCGTTTGTCGAAAATATAAAAATCTGTCTCTGGTGTGCAGTTTATTGAGTTTTACATGATACTATTTCTGATCAGACTGTTCCCATTTTTAATATGCCAAGTGCGATTTGTGAAACCACTTTCAGCCTCCTTTAACTGATTAAACATGTTCAACAGATGCAAACTCCATGTCGTTTGGTTTCGTTTTCGCATCCCAAAATATACACAAACAACTTTTTTCTCTTGCTAATAATAACATGAAATCATGCGAAGAGGGTCCATTAAGAACGGCACTTTTTACGTTTTACAAGGTTGTAGTTGAATTTTTAAATTGAAATTGTAAGAACAGACAGGAAGACAGATAATGAGAGAATGAGGAAACATTTGAATTATGAGGTAATTTTTGGGTTGTTTGTAGTCGTTCACTTTGTTGTTTTTACTCTTCCTTTACTTAAAATTGTACACTGGATGATCAGTTTAGATTTCTTTTAATTTTAGAACAAATAAAATGTAAAATTGAACACACAAATACTTAATTCTATGCTGACTAGAATTTAGACGATGATAAGGTGTCAAGTACAATTTGTCTTTATTTCTTGAATTATAGCCATGTATATGTAGAGCACTGTAGATCATCAACACCAGCTTTGTGTCCGCTATAGTTGCAATGCGGGACCATTTTTAAGTCATAAAATAACTAGAGTTTCTAGTTCCGTTTAAAAAAAATTGAGGTTTTGGTTTCATCTCCAGGGACACTCAATTTCCAGCTTCGACATTGGGAAACTGTAAGTTGCGCAAGTTTGCTCTCAATAACTTGGCATAGAAGCAATATTTTCATCCTAAGTTTCCATTGATTTATGACTTCAGTGGCATATTTGTGTTAAAATAAATGTTTTTGTATTTCCATCAAAGTTACTGTTGTTTTCTTACACTTACAGCTACCTGTTTTGTTCTTATACACTCCCAGATAGCGAATATTCCCCTTTTTTGTTAAAATTTTTTTTTTCTCTTCTTCATCTCATTGGAAGAATTACTTTAACACGTAAGTTCCATTAATGTAAAACTTGTTTTTAGTCGCATCCCAAATTCAGTGTTTTAATTATAATAAGTTTCATTATTAATTAATTTTTTTTGTGATTACGGATCTGTACATTTTATTGCATATTGTTTGTATTTATAATAAACATTGCTAATTTAGTCATCTGACACAAAACTCCATGAATATTTGATATTGAAACAGAATTGGTCCCTTTTGAACAAATATTTCTTAGGCCAAATCAGCGAATTATGTGTCTTTCCTCCCTTTGTTTGTTACTTTTCTGAAGAGCTGAACAAAGGTGGGTGGCGTGCATGTGAAAATGACAATTCGGAAAGAACTGCATTTCAACGAGCATGAATTGCGCAACTTTGGCACACTTAGAAGCGTTTTCATGTGCTTTTGCTTTCGAGATTCATGAAACTTTCATCAACTTGCTAAATTGATCCTGAATCTCTTCATATCTGCGCAACTTTAATCTGGACAATCCTGCAGAAACCAAACGGTCTATGAAGAGAGTACATCAAACATTGCCACGTTGTTGATTCATGATGCCTTTCACGAAATTAGTCATGAAACCCTCCAAGATTAGTTTCTTCAATTTCCATCTACCAATTTCCAATCATATTTGGAAGAAATAGAGAAATATCTCCTGCTTTGCTCTCTTAGAATCTCCAAATTCTGCATGAATTACTGGGCATTAAGCCTCCTGTTGAACCTGCTCAGCTACACCTTGATTCAACCCCCCTTTAGTTTAATAATACGCAATGCTTCTACAAAAAAAATAATTTATTTCATTAAATAAAACTTACATTCTACATTTGTCACCGTATCACAATACAACTACATAAAGACTTAGAAAAGAGGGTTATTATAACAAAACTTTTCACCCAAAAAGTAAAACATAACATACATGGAGCTAAACCTAGGATGGCCTTATGTACAAAATGAGTATATCGCGATCACTGTCAGCCACTGCATAAGTCCTAGAACCTCAACATCACTATTCCGTACTTCGAATTAATATGGCCCGGGAACATGGCCAGGAGGGCCATAGGAGGAGCTCAAACTGCCGCCAGACGAGCTGGAAATGAAAGAGCTACTGGAGCTGCCACCATGAGAAGAAGACAAGCTTCCTATGCCTCCAATGCTTCCCAAACTGCCGGATAAACCGGAAATGCCGGACCCAGCCAGAGCTGCACTACTGTCGTCAATGGCGCTGCCTGAGAAGGAAGAAGATCCGGAAATGCCCACGCCTCCAGAACTTTCTTTCTGAGTCTTGTAACGAATGAAGTAGACTTCCGGTTTGCTGGGCTGAGTGGGGATTGGCGTGGGTATAGACAATTCTGGAGCTTCTTCTGGTTTCTTCACCAAAACGTACACCAAAGTTTTCTCTTCGTTTTGAGGTTGCAAAGGAATGGCTGGCACTGTGGGAGTTGGCGCTGATGGAGCCTTAATGAAGATGATTTTGTAGTGCTTCTGAGCTGGAGCTACAGGGATGATGCGCTGGGGCCTGAAGTCTTCAGGCTCTGGTGGTGGCACGTGGACGTAAATGTGCTTTTGGACTAAAGTGGAACCTCCTCCAATGTTTCCAAGAGAAGCAGAGGAACCGAAACTGTTGCCACCAGAGAAAGAACCTGAGAAGCCGGAGCTGCCTGAACCAAAGGAGCTACTGCCGGAACCAAAGGAGCTACTTCCGGAACCAAAGGAGCTGCTGCCATGACCTCCACTGAGCAGAGATCCTCCGGAAATAGAACCTACGCCGTGTCCACTAGATAGCAGCGATGAACCTCCGCCGTGTCCACTAGATAGCAGCGATGAACCTCCGCCGTGTCCACTAGATAGCAGCGATGAACCTCCGCCATGTCCACTAGATAGCAGCGATGAACCTCCGCCGTGTCCACTAGATAGCAGCGATGAACCTCCACCGAAGGAGGAGCCACCATGGCCTCCAGATAGCAGTGACGAACCACCAGTGTATGAACTTCCGCCATGTCCTGCGGAAAGCAATGCGGAGCCTCCGCTGTAGGAGCCACCAGAGACATAGGAGGATCCTCCGGATACGTAGCTAGATCCAGAGCCTGCATAGGAGCTTCCATGTCCTCCTAAGCTGCCGGCTCCTGAAGTAGTCAAGCTGATTTGGCTGATGTCGGCACCATGACCTCCTGTTCCCAGACTGATGCTGGAAATACCATGGGAGCCTCCAATGCTGGGACCGGGAAGAGAAAGGGATGGTCCAGCGGGTACTGGATAGCTGTAGCCGGCTTCAGGTCGGGCTGAAGCGAAGGCACAAATGCACAGTGATATCTGGAAAGAACACGACTTACATTACAAAGAAACCTTTGCAAAAATTGCTCAGATATTGAAAAAATAACTTTTCCAATGGGATGTCTTTCCACAATAAAATGCTACTACAAACAGAGTACTTACTGCTCATTTCTGGATAGATTGCATGTCAATGTAGCGTTAATAAAAAAAAATTATACTGACGAGTTAATTAGTTGTTTAATTTTGCTCCTGAAAACTGAAAATGTATAACAATGTCTAACATGGGTAAAGTTTACCGGCCTTGTGAAGACTAGGAATTGATCAAATTTTCAATTAACATTATTCTCTTGAGGCAAACAACGTGATTCTTCAGAGAAAACGGAAGGGAAGAAGTCGAAGAAAATTAAAGCACCAGCACCAGGCATGGAAAATCATTTAAAGTTTTTGCGCAGATTTCCTTTGGTCTCGGAATTTCGAAAGAACACGGTGTCAAGAAGAATAAGAGTTACATCTTTACCGTTCTGGCAAAAGGCAACATTTCTGTAAAATCACTGATGGCAAAAGCTGAAACTCTGAGAGAAACTGTAGAGGTCACTGCTGGAAATTGTAAACGAGAAAAACTTTAAGGATGTAACTGACGTAGAAGATAACTACTCTTGAGTAAAGAAAAGTGAAGAATCTTGGGCATAAATGAAGCAAATAACACTTGAAGAACTAAACCAATTTTGATGCAATAAGCAATAACGAGAACGAAACTAAAGTCTTCTAGTAACTACACTCGAAACAAGGAAATCAAGCACTTTTTCGACAGTTTTCAGCAATCACGTTGGTACTTACCAAAAGTGTCTTCATTTTGGTAATCACAAATCAGACCGTTTTCGGGTAACCCTGCGCTACCGTTCTGTTAACCCGGAAGTTTTGGTTCATTTGGTTCGTCCCCCTTGGTTTTATACGAAGAGCGTTCGCGGAACCCCCCTCAAGTTCGCCGATGGAAGACTTGCACCCAAATATTGCGAGCGGTGTCACGTATGCTTTGTTTCTTCATGAATTATGCAAACTGTTAGGTTTGGGTTGGGTTGGCTCCAATTGTTCAAATCGTGAGAAATATCAGAACTCAACCACTTGAGTGGTTGACCAGCTGCTGAGCCTTTTATCCACAGTTTTTCAGGGTTTAAAAAATCCCAGGATTTTATCGTAATGGGTCGCAAATTAGCAACCGCTTTACAGTTATAAACCAAACGCGCATAGTCAACAGAATGTTGATTATTGCATATTTCCTCCAGCCAACACAATGCAATGATTATGCTAAATATTTCCAGGACATGCCTTGGAACAATGATATCGTTATTGCAGTCAAAGTAAATATTTGTCCAGGCAATTTACAGAAAATTGTTACGTGGCACCGATTCGCATGATGATTTTTTTGGAGAAATTTTTCGGACGACATCTCCTCTTTCACCTTTTAGCCGGCGGGTTTGCCCGGCCTCGGTACTTGGCGGATCTGTATCATGGTGATCGAAAGTGGATTTTACTCGAACCTACTATACATGTCCAGGCCGTAAACATTACCAGTGTGATTGCGATATGTCCGAGAGATAGAAGAAATGTAATTCATCACTGATTAAATCTTTATGATGATTAATCGACTGTCTTTTAGTAGCAGTTTTTTTAAATGAATTTCAAGATGTAGCTTTAATAGTTTTATTTCTCTCTTGACTTTAATAAGGGAACTCTTTTGTCCACTCAAATATAGTCAGTAAAACAAACAGTAACAGAAGATATATATTTCGAGATGTACTAATTTCAGATACCCCCAGGACTGAGGGAGAATAACATTCCCAAAAACCGTACATTAAACATATACAAAAGTTCGGAGAGTGTTAATTTCAGGCGAAACCCGAGAGATAATAGGTTTGAGACTGGATCTGGGGGTGCCTGAGATTAGCACATCTCTTTTGACGGCTGTGATGATTCTGAATGTTTGTTCCTCAGTAACGATAGTGTAGTAACAATGAAGCAAAATATTAGTGTGCAGAGTGGCTTTAAATGCCACCTCTATTGCAAAAACCTGGAGTTAAAAGCTTGCTATTAATAAGCGCACAATTACCTAATAAAGAAGTCATTATTCTTCAGAAGGCAAATATTCAGTCTTTAATTTTCTGAAAAGTCAAGAAATAATAGATTTTCAAAATTTGTTCTTCTCTAATCCGAGGGTCGATATTCGAAGCCAATTGTCAATTTCGCTCAAAAGTATGCAATTTTGAACTTTGTCTGGATGGTTCTTTTAATACATTTTGTTTTTTTGTTTGTATACAAACCAAGTATAGTTTTCACCATATACGGGGCGTTTTATTAGATATTCTATAAGTTTGTTTTAGAAACCATCCTATTTTGGTCTATTTTATTGTTTTAACGGAAACTTTTTCGTAAAATAAGAAAACTTAATATTTAGAAAACAAATTAAAGCATTAAGGTTTATTACTTACTCTACAATTGCAAAACGAATCGGTAAAAATGCTAGAGGGAATCTTTCTTTGATTTTGGCTATTTGACAAATTCTGTTTTTTTCTCCACTGTTCCTGGTTCTTCGCAGTCCTTTTTACAATTTCAATAATATCTTATATATATGTTTTCAATGTTTGTATTCTTTTATATTAATGCTTAATTATTTAATTGTAATTGTAATGATATGTTTCGCAATTGCTCCAAAATTGGTCGGCAAAAGAACGGTACGGAATTGTGTTGTTTTTCTTACGAGCCATGGATCTTTTTTAATCTTGATTCATGTTTTCAAGATGCAAAAACGGTGTACGCCAATAGTCTTTCTGCAAGGACGAATTATTTTCTAATTCTGCATTCAGTTGGAAACAAAAAAGCTCTTTTGCGTTTTTTGTTGAACAGTTTTATATTTGAATAGTGAAAGCACAGTTTTATATTTTAAAAATTGAAACCGTTGGATTGTCTTAGAAAAAGCGCTATATTTAACATTTAATAATTTCCAGACGGAGAAACGGTGCAAACCAACGGTTTTTCTGCATATAAAATTTATTATATAATTCTGCATGCAGTTGGAAACAAAAAATCTTTTGTGTTTTTTGCTCCAATTTACAGTTTTTATTTAAAAAATTGAAAATTTAATTGTCCTAGAAAAAGAGCTATTTTCAGTATTTAATAATTTTCAGACAGAAAAAGGGGGCACGCCAATGATTTTTCTACAAACAAAAATTGATGTCAAATTCTGCCTGCAGTCGGAAACAGAAAAGCTCTCACGTTTTTTTGCAAACACGCGCAGTTTCTGCTTTAAAAAAATTAAAACCGTTGGATTGTTCTAGAAAATTAGCGCCATTTTAACATTATTCAATTTAAGTCACAAAAACAGTGCACGCCAATGATTTTACTGCAAACGCAAGCTATCATCTAATTCTGCATGCAGTTGGAAACAAAAAATCTCTTGCATTTTTATGCTGAAATGCACAATTTTTTATTTAAAAATTGAAACCGTTGGATTGTTCTAGAAAAAGGGCTATTTTTAACATTTAATAATTTTCAGACAGAAAAAGGGGGCACGCCAATGATTTTTCTACAAACAAAAATTGATTTCAAATTCTGCCTGCAGTCGGAAACAGAAAAGCTCTCACGTTTTTTTGCAAACACGCAGTTTCTGCTTTAAAAAATGAAAACCGTTGGATTGTTCTAGAAAATTAGCACCGTTTTAACATTATTTAATTTAAGACAGAAAAACAGTGCACGCCAATGATTTTACTGCAAACACAAACTATTATCTAATTCTTCATGCAGTTGGAAACAAAAAATTTCTTGCATTTTTTTGCTGAAATGCACAATTTTTTTTTAAAAAAATTTCAACATTTAATAATTTTCAGACAGAACAACGGGGCACGCCAATGATTTTTATGCAAACAACAATTATTTTCAAATTCTGCCTGCAGTTGGAAACAGAAAAGCTCTTTCATGTTTTTTAGCTAAAACGCGCAGTTTCTGCTTAAAAAAATGAAAACCGTTGGATTGTTCTAGAACATTATCGCTTTTTATCATTATATAATTTAAGAGAGAAAAACAGTGCACGCCAATGATTTTACTGCAAACACAAACTATTATCTAATTCTGTATGCAGTTGGAAACAAAAAAGCTCTTGCAATTTTTTGGTGA
Source organism: Dendroctonus valens (assembly GCA_024550625.1). NCBI lineage: Eukaryota > Metazoa > Arthropoda > Insecta > Coleoptera > Curculionidae > Dendroctonus > Dendroctonus valens. The sequence continues at coordinate 1,310,727 of JAJTJO010000010.1, forward strand.
AATGCACAATTTAAAAAAAAATGGAAACCGTTGTATTGTCCTAGAAAACACGCTATATTTTACATTTAATAATTTCCAGACGGAAAAACGCTGCAAGCCAATGATTTTTCTGCAAATAAAAATTAGAGTATAATTCGACATGCAGTTGGAAACAAAAAAGCTTTTTTGTGTTTTTTTGCTGAAATGCACAGTTTTTAATTAAAAAAATGAAAACCGTTGGATTGTCGTTGAAAATTTGCGCGATATTTAACATTTTTAATTTCTAGACAGAAAAACGGTGCACACCAATGGATTTTCTGCAAGCAAAAATTGTTTTCTAATTCTGCATGCAGTTGAAAACAAAACAGATCTTTCATGTTTTTTGGCTAAAACACACAGATTTTGATAAAAATAAATCAAAAATTTCTGGGATAATTAGCGCAATGCCTAACATTTCAAATTTTCCAGGTGGAAAAACGGTGCAAGCTAATGGTTTTTCTGCACACAAAAATTATTTTCTGATTCTTCATTCAGTTGGGAACAAAAAAGCTGCTCTTTTGTCATTTTTGGGCTTGTCTTACTTTTGAAAACGGCCCTATAACACGATAAATGATACCAGAATGGATAATTCTAAACAAACTTTAAGAAACTTAAAAAAATGTTATTGATATAACTAATATTATTGATATTAATAATCTCCATGTGCGCATTAAAGATAACGCCGTACATAAATCCATCACAAAAACTCTCTAATTTGTGCTAAATTTCTGCACTGTTAGTGGCAAATAGAAGCCGATTTGACACCGCCCTGAAATTTACCAACGCATTCTCCCTTCGATCTAAACAAGAACGATCTTATGGCATTTTCTTTTATCGGCTGAATTAGATGCGTGGAGAAATCCGCTATTACCTTTATGCATCCATTAAAATAAATTAGCATTTTATGTGCCGGATTCCCCTAAAGAAATTTCTAAGTCTTGCAATGATGGCCAATATATCACGCCAATAGAGGGGCGTGGTTGGCAGTGTCCATATGTAAATCCAGTTTTTTGCTCTTTGTTTTATTTCTAACTAAAACTTGTAGGATGATAATGTCTAATGTACGAGCAGTGGTGTACAGCTTGATCATGGGTTGGTACCAAATGAAAGTAAAAGTTCTTTATATTGTGTTTTAATTAATTAAAATATAAAATGAACATTGAAATGCATTTATTTATCTTAACTTTATTTTTATTTTTCGCGCTAATCCACATTTCTTCGGGAGTATCTCGTTACTTCTTGTGATTTGATACAATAAAAGTGGTGACTTTGGGTAATTTTCTGCGTCATTTCTTCGATTGAAGGAACATTATCAGCAACTTTACCATTATACTCACTCTCGTTTTTATGGCTTCTAAAATGATAATGAAAAATTGTTTTCAACATTTTCATTATCTTTATTTGTATCTGTATCAATATTTTAAGGAATTAGGAAATCAATTAATTGGCATTTAACCTGATTTAAAGGAACTTTAACTTCAAAGTTTCCTATTGATTTTTTTTAGTTCATGCTTTACATGTTTGTTTGGTATTTCACTGGCAGTGTTTTATCCGGAGTAAATTTGCAAAAACGTCCAGGATAAAGTTTTTCCTCCAATTAAACCATGTTTCTTCTCAGAAACTTCAATCTGACTGTTAGAACATCAAAACTCTTGTTGTTAAGTGGCCATTTTTATAGCCTTTTTTCGTGCAATTGATTTCCATCTTTGGCCTATTTCTGAATAGACTTATTTTCTTATTTACAAATCTAAGTCTCTTCTTTCAGAACGGGCTCACGTAAGGAGACATTTTTCTGCCCCTCTTGAATAAACAGCTGGAAAAGTTTCTCATCTACATCTTCATGAATTGCCTTTCTTCGGCCTTTTGCAGTTAACGTTAACCTGCTCATACGATGACTTCACATCTTCTCATTGCGTCCAAATTATTGATATTCACGATGTAAAGTGGAACCACACTGAAGCAAATACCAAAACCTAACAGGCCAGATCTTGTTTGGTTAAAGCTGATGAAGTGCATTTTGAAAAATTGTTATTTAATTTTTCATTTGCCATTTTGTGTTCGGCTTCTTGAAGAAGAGTTTTTTGAAGATTGCTCCTCGTCTTTGTGGTTTTAAAATCAATTTTACATATGTTATTTCTTTTCAATGCAATTAGCTCGTCAGTAATTTGTATTTTTTTCTTCAATGCTTGAATAAAACCGGAATGGAACATGACAGAGACCACATTTACCATCGGGAAATATTTCTGAACATTTCAAAAATATATCTCATTTTAGATGAGAGAAAATGCTTTAGTCATGAAATTAGTATTTACAGACACTCGATGGAAAATTTGATTAAACAATTCAAATTGTAATGAAACGCCTCTGACCAGTGGACGATAATACCATACTTATGATAATTCTATTCATTGCCAACCTTGAAAGGAAAGTAAGAAGTGTTTCTCTTCTCGTTGAAAAATGTCCTAATTATATGCAATTGCAAAACATCTTCGTCGGAATTTTCGGCGATTTTTCGTATTCCATGCTCGCAAATTGTCCGTGTGTTGCAACTGTTATGTCAGATACGCCCTTAAGTTGCGCATTCAAGTCGCTTACTTTTGCTTTAATTTAAGACCGAAAGTAAATTTCCTTGTACGAGCTGACGAAGTGTCTGTAGAACCATCTATGGTACCATCCAGGCCGCACGTAATATGAAATTTTTTCGCTTTTTTGCAGGTGGTTGGCACATTTTACGTGACTGGAGCGAAGTGGACTTTGATGGCATGAAAGTATTGACAGTACTGCAGGTGCAGTATGGAGTAAACCCTTTTTTCAAGGTGCATGTTGAACCGGATCCACATGTACCCGAAAAGTACTGCATCCGAATTTCGCCTGCTGGGCTCGGACTTCCGGATAGAAACTACTACTATAGAGATGACCGGGTAAGAACAAGCTAAAAACATCATTTTCTACTCACTCCATTAGCCAGCGAAGAGATTAACTAATTAACTAGATGATAAAGAACGCTTTTAAACTTGATTTTTGTTTTAATTAGAACAGTGAATTTTGATTTACCACCAAGCAGAAGAATAGAAAATACGCATCAGTTTATTGTTTTTTACCATCACTTTAGTTTGCAATCTATACGCTTTTACGCATTGTTTGATTGCCTTTCATTCTTAATTCATTTAAGTTTCATTGAATACATAAATTAGCTGAGTTTCTTCGCATCCTTTAATTGTTCATCTTGGTCGTTTGCTCGGTTTCAAGCATGGTGAGTTCATGTATTGTTTTCTCTGATGGCTTTCCATTCCTGTCTCTCTATCAGAATCTCATATAGAAATGTTTTTCGGGCTTTGAAGCTGTGGTCCATGGGAATTTCTTCCTGACGTTTCGTCCACAACTGCGGTGGACATTATCAAAGGCGATGAGGTAGTGGGCGAAGTGATCTCCCGTGCTTTCCGACTAAGACTGGTTCAACTACTGGATCTTTGTCGTATTTATGCGGTCCGGCCGTGCGAGCTCTTGCACACGCACGTGCTGTTTGCCGCAAAACGCGTTTCCAATCTGGATTAAGGACCGTGACTTCTTCTTTCCTGTTGAAATTGTTGTCATGTTTGAAGATCTCATTGGCCTCTCTGGTTAGTCTCGGATAATACCGTTGAGATTGGTGCAAAATGTCCACTTCATCGAAACGTATTTGGTGGCCGTCTAGAAGTGCGTGTTCCGCTACTGCTGATTTTTCTGTTTGTCCTAATCTGCAACTTCTTTTATGCTCGTGTTTGATCCTCGTGTTTACACTACGTTTTGTGGTGCCGATATATGCTCTGCCACAAGGGCATGGAACCCTCTAGACTCCTGGTGCCGATAAAGGATCCCGTTTGTCCTTGGCCGATCTCAAAGTCTGTTGGATTGTTCGAGTCCTCCCACTCCTCACGCAGTAGTTGAACCAGTCTTAGTCGGAAGTCGGGAGATCACTTCGCCCACTGCCTCATCGTCTTTGATAATGTCCACCGCAGTTGTTGACGAAACGTCAGGAAGAAATTCCCATGGATCACGGCTTCACAGCCCGAAAAACATTTCTATATGTGATTTGACCGGCCGTGAAAGCCTTCATATATCAGAATCTCGTTCCATTCTCCTACAAATCTTCTTATTGGGCACTCGTTTTGGGCTACGGTTTGATCAGTCGCATTCCCGGGTGTCTGAGCGTCCCCACCTGTACAACATGGACCTGCATCTGGCGTGGCCAGTTCTAATGCGGTTAAGGCTACACCATGCTTTCCTAGAAATTTGCATTCCTGAGAGAGGAACGGAGGATTCAAATTCATGATTGGATGTCTATCTGGTCCTCCAAGCTTCTCTGATACGAAATGCTTCATGTTGGGTTAGTACTTTATCTTGCCAAATGGGATTCCGGGACTTAAGACGGCGGCCCGGAGCATTATCCAATATCATGTGGACTGGCAGAGTTCTAGGGTGTTCAGGATCGTGTAGAACAGATGTCTATATGTAGTTGTCACATATATCTTTTGGTCCTTTCTTGTGTATTGGCACATATACTGACTTCATCCAGTCATCAAGCCAAGTATCGGAGTCCCATATCATTTGACAGATTCTATGGAGTAGTTCAACTCCAGTATCCTCAAGTGCAGTCATCATTTGTCCTCTCGAGGCGACTTGTTGGTTTTCAGTGTCCTCACTTCTTCTCTCATTATGGGAGGTTCTTTTTCATTGTCTGTTATAGTTTGCGTGTGACTTTCTGAGTTTTCAGTGCCTTCCATTAATTTATCGCAATAGTTTTTCCATCGCTCCTTTGCCTGTGCTCTGTCTGTTATTAGTGTACCATCTTTCGATCTTATTGCCCAGGACACAGGAGTTAAACGTACTTGTTATTTGATTGACTTTGTTAAACAGGTCCTTTGATTCATTCTTGTGTGTTTAGGTACTTGTTTTTGTCGTTTGTGCAGCGGCGTTTGATCTCTTGAGTCTGTTATATTGTTCTCTATCCTCTTCCTTGTGTAGGCTCGTGGCCTTGAGTTGTTCTTCAGTTTGTGATGCCACTTCTAGCAGTACCGTTTTTGTTTTGTTCCACAATAAGTTGGAGTCATTGTCCAATTGCGTGTGTGGATTTAATTTGGAGATTTCTATTTTTGCCCTTGTTTTGAAATGTTCATTATGTTTTAGGCCCCACAAGTTTTTGAAGGTTTTGGTAGGCCGCGATCTGCTTAATTTTATGCGGAGTTCTACTGCAAGAATCTGGTGATCACTATGGCAATCTTTTCCCAGATACGTCCTGGCATTTCTTACTGAGGTCCTCCACCTGGATTTTAAATTAGATGTAGTCTATCTGATTTTTATATAAGCCTCCAGATGACGTCCACGTGTATGGTCTCCTGTGTTCGTAATGAAAACTTCGTTCTCAGTGCAGAATTGCAGCAATCGTTCTCCTCTGGTGTTTCGTTCGCCTAAACCGTATTTGCCGATCCCTTTGTGTCGAGGTTCATCTCCAGTTTCCCTTCCAGCTTTGGCATTATAGTCTCCAGGACCTTTTCCAATCGCAGTGAATGCCACATCGTCTGCGTAGACGTAGCACTCCGTTTCTTTTGTCGTTGGAATGTCTACCATATAGATGTTGAATAGCAGTGGACCCACCGGGGTTCCCGACCGTACGCTTGACATCATCGTTCTGATGGAAGCTGCGTCCAGACAAGTCGCTGCGGATTAGCTGGCTTTGGTACTCACTAAACCCTGCTTTGATCATCTTGGCAGCTCCTAGATTGCTTCGGCGGTTTAACTGCTGCAGGATTCTTGTTGTTAGCCAGGCGGTGAGAGTGTTTGTGCCGTGCCCCGGCCTGAATCCATGTTGCTCATCCATCAGCACTTGATTGTCCTCTATTGTATCCAGTAGGTGGTTCAGGATACACTTCTCCGTGACCTTGCTCAGTGTAGGCAGTGGACTGATAGGTCTGCAGGATGTGAGCAGCTTCCTCTTCTTGCCTTCTTTTTTGGGTACCAATACCATTATTGCCTTCTTCCAGGTGGTCGGGAAATATTGAAGGTCCAAGATTCCATTTGCCACTGTGGTAAGGTCCCCAATACCTGTTTGCGGTAGCTTTTTGAGGATTTCGTTTGTGATTCCATCGTGTCCAGGGACCTTTTTTCTCTTGGCCCCCTTGATGATGTCCTGGATGATCTCTTTGGTCACTCTTCTGGGTTTGGTGTGCTGCCAGTTTTGTTGGTGAGCGGCTACCAGCTCATTGACTATCCTCTCTTATTCTGGGTGATCAACCAGATTTTTCCGAGACTAGAACTCTAGGTGGATGGCAAAGAGCTCAGCTTTTTCCTTGGGATTTCTTGGATTGGTGGTATTCGCTTCCTTAGTCCTGCTGTGAGACACCTGGCCAGCTTCCAGAGTTCTCTTCTTGACTCATCAGCCTCTATTTCGTCCATGCGATCGAAGGATTTTCATGAGTTCCTTGGCCGCATTCTGGAGGTGGTTGCCTTGTCTCTTCAGGTGTGGGTCTTGCGTTCGCGTGTCTTACCCGGTTTTTCTCCCTGATTTTGGCTTTTAAACAGGGAGGAATTTTGTCCATTTCTTTTTTGCTGCTGCACTGTAGCTTCCGACTCTAGTGGCAGCTTGTGCCTGTGATGTGGCGAGTGGGCTTGCCTTGCGAGCTGCAGGAGTTTGCAGTTGAAATTGTTTTGGAGTTTAATGGTTTCCTATTGCAAAAAAATGGAGTAAATTTTTTTTAGACACCTTGGCTAAAAATTATGTTATCTCGCAAACTATTAGATGTTCAATTGTATCTAATGTTTAACTTCTAAAACATAATGAATTGTAGATTTTAACAGCCTATATGGATTACATAAGGGATGTTGTGATCTCCCTAAGTTCCACGCGGAACAAAGCGGCAAAATTCGGAAGAGATATTTTCAATTACGAGAAACGAATAGCGGAAATTACCCCAGATTTGGCTAGTTTACAAAACCCGATTACCACATACAATGCTGTTTCATTGGCCGAACTCAAATTGACCACAAGCACTGTAAGTAAACGGTTTTCCTAATTTCAGTGCAGATTAAAAAAACTTCTTTCAGATTCCCTTTCATGACATTTTGCAAGCTCTGTACCCCAAAGTCAGCATATCGGAGAATACAGAAGTGATAGTCACTTCCCAAGAGTATTTAAGCGAATTGGCTCAAATCATCTCTTCCACCGATAGGCATACGATGAATGGGTATCTTATTTGGTGTTTGGTGAGGGAATATTTGCCATTTTTGTCCGAAGTTTACACATCAGCCCTTGATTCTTTTAATAATGAGTTATTTGGTAAGTCTCTATCCTGCAGATCTGAATCGAAGAACCAATATTTATCAGCATTAACAGGAAATTCAATTTAATCAACTGAACATTTTAGGAATTTCAAAGTCCAACAAACGGTGGGAAGTGTGTGCAAAATGGGTGCGAGAGTTCATGTCTCTAGCCACTGAGTTCCACCTGGAAAAGACTTTCCCTATTGCTGAAGAAACGAAACAATCTTTGAACGCAACGTTTCGAACAATACTGGAAGTAATTAAAAAAAGACTAGACACATTTGGACAATCAGCGCTATTGAAAGATCAGCTAGCCGCCAAAGTAAATCAATCTAATAATCGGAAATATTGAAGACTTTAACTTTTTTTTATTTAGTTAAATACACTATCGCTGCAGATCGGTCTTCCCAGCTCGGCTAAAAACTCGACATACTTAAAAGAATATTACAATCCGTTGATTGTATTCAAGATGAATTTATTCGAGAGCATCAAAAGCAGCATCCCACTGACGAGGAAAGTGGATGAAAGGCTTCTAATGAATTCGTTGCCTCAAGGTGTTTTTATAAAAGAGCTACTGAAGGACGCACCTAAAGTTAGATACATACCTTCCGAGAATGCCATTGTTATACCAAGAGTTTTGGTAATGGAGCCTTTTGTCGAAGATGGATATCCGAGGTAACTTTGGAGTTTTGCTGTTGATTTTCTTATGACTGATATTTTTTAGACCTGTGATATATGGACGTTTGGGCACCGAAATTGCCTCTGCAATTTTATCAGCGATTTTACCATACGGTAGTCTGTGGACGGCGGATAAAAAAATCCTTTCGCCCTTTCATATGATTGTAGCCGAATCATTCAAGTCAGTGGAATCGAACGTGCAATGTCTATCCACGTAAGTGTTACTGATCAAACTAAACAGCCACTTTAGATGATGCGATGTTCATTGTTTCAGGTATCTGTCTCAGAATGTGGATTCACTTTTTGCATCTCAGAAAGAACTTGCACTTTCCGCCTTTGTAGAGCTGTTTGCGGTTAAAGTTACCAACGAGGTAAGCTGGGTTCTAAATGCAATGTTTAAAGCAAGTGGAGCTTAAATATCTGCTAAGAACTCCTAAACTAAATTAAGGAAACTCTGAACTTTCTAGAGCTTGCAAACTGGATCTTGATGTGTTTTATTAGCTCAATATCTGCTGTATTTTTCTTCCAGGCTCTTGTATCAGGAAACCATAACCATGTCCACTATAGCGGTTTGGAGCAATATGAAGAATCAGCTTTATATTTTCTCACATATGCACAGGTATGTTCACTATGAATTTTATTTATTTAGATTATTTTCATTTTAATATGAAAATTCACTCACAAATCATATGGCATGTTTGAAAAGTTGGCGTCAATTCCCTGTTATAGCGAGTTCTTAAAAAATAGCTTCAAGATATTTTTACTGAAGACTTCTACTAGCTTAAGAGAAACATATTTCATAGGTAAATTTGAAAAGCATACACGCAGATTCTTACAAGTTTCGTCACCGCTCAATTTGAATTCTTCTGAAACTGTTACTGTTTTTTTCTGATGGTTTTCCATATTTTAGACACTCTGTTCTGAGTCCACCAAACAGTATCAGCTCTACCAGAGTTCGTTATACTTCATGCTAGAATCCAAAGACTTGTAAGTTTTCATCACATTATTTTATAGCCATTTTGGATTGAAATGAACTCTTTTTCAGATTGGAGATGGCATGGACTAATTTAGCAGAGTTTCGACAGGCGTTCGATTGCTCCTCTAGTAAATCGTCGAAATGTTTCGACGTTGTTCCTAAATGACTATGAACATTATTTATAAAAAGTACACACTTTTTATGAAGCTTATTGAAGTTTTACGGTATAATTTTATTAACCCCGATATGCGTGGAAGCCTTGTGGAAGCACTGGCATTTTTTCCGTTTGCTGTGAATAGTTTTTTTTATTTGAACAACTTGAAATGTTTTTTATGTAAAAATGCAAATTTTTTGGTTTGATCCACATAGTACATTAAACAGATACATATTTGTAAATATTCACTTTGATATAATTAATATACGTACAATTTCTGTCGATCAACGCCTCCCATATTTGGATTATAGAAACTAACTAGATGAGCTTGATAAACTATTTTTTTTACAAATTAATCGGCAAGATATAAATGTAATAATTTTCTTCTTTTGTTTTGTAAATGTTTCCTGTAGGTATGCGAATCTTATGGGCTTATTTTGCGTAAATTACTTAGAACCATGGCGGCCGTAATCGCTTCGTTCACGGAATAAATTTCTTCAGGAAGAACAAAAGCATGTTCCATAAAGTTTCATTTTAGGTGGCCAAAAACTGATTTTGGCACATTTATTTATCATTTGCATTCAACTGGCGACCAGCTCAGTGATTTTTCGCATTCTCAAAACGTCAGTTTTCTTGGACACGTTCAAGTATTCAAGAAGACGATCGTATGTATGAAAATATTGTTACCTTTTCAGCTTGTTCTTCTAAACTGAAGTTTTCTTCCAAAATTCCAAGTGGATTTGCGACGATAAATCCCCTGTGAACAGTACACAATTTATAGACGCAAATTAGTCTGATGTACTATAAAAAGTACGGTGCAAAAAAGAGTGATAACTTTAAATTTTACACAACGTAAGTTTATATAAAAATGGTATTTTTGAACCGCATCCAGAATTGAGTCTCTAGAAAAATTCCCTGATATTATCACGTAAATGTGGGGCTATTTTCACCCAAAAAATCACATTACTGCTTCATACTCCGAAAGTGCACCAGAAAAAGAGCTCCATATGGGCGCGTTTAATAATAATAACCTATATATGTATGCGGGGATTTAAGACTTTTTTGTAGAGTATTGTTTTTACGTTATTTACTATTTATTTTTTTATAGTGATGTGGAATAAGGAACTTTTTGTTTCATTTATTTAATGTGTAAAACTCTCCAAGTTCTTAGGTGATTGGTCTGCGAAGATTTCATCTCTAGAACCAAATAACGCCGTTAAAATCTTGATAGCGAGTGATTTTTTAATCAGCAAACGCAGACTGATCGTCCAAGATCTGAAGCATCCGATACATTTATCAAGTAATTAGCTTCGATATAAGGAAATATACATATTATTGTAAAAAGCAGGAGAGGATAAGGTGAATACATGCGTTTTCTTGCCTGTTGCGAAATTTTTACAGTGAGATATTTGCTTGTATGTATATATATTTAAGATTTTATTGGTTTTTTCAACAATTTTTTAATATGCGTTGTGGAGGTGTTTTTTTCAGTCCAATGGGCAGTTCGAGCTGCTGTGTTATTTCGTTTAGTGCACCTTATCAGTATGTATTTTTATAATATATTCAATTTGACAAAAGCGAGTTATTTTATTTCAACAACTTCTGCTACATCTAGATTCAGTATTAACTTTGCTTCTGTAACGAAATGCTGGCAGACTTTTCCGCCAGCCAGTATATTCCCGCTGGATTATAATCATCGGGATTGTTTTTTCCCACTTCTAGAATTCTTTGTAAACACCGCACATCTCAACACTAGAAATATTCAGTGCAATACAACTGCTAACATTAAATCCTCACAGGTAAATAAAAACATCGAAAAACCGTTGCCTTTAAACCATCTTCTTTATTTGAACTATGAACTCTGGTACATATGTTTTCAATAATTTTGATTCTTATTGTTTGATTTATAGGTAGTGGTACTTAATTGCTATTTTAAAAAGAAGGATTCCGTCTATGGTTCATAGATTCAGCTCGAACCTAGTATTATCCACGCGACGGTCCTTCTTCTAAGTCTTAGTTAACAGTGAAAAATATTACACATATCATAGAAAACGGTTCCAAAATTCTTTTATCGAAAGATATAGTATTATAACAAAGGCAGTGATCGTGGATGGACGAAAACTGCAGGGTGTCTGAATGGTTGGTGTTTTGCAAATATTTGCTTCAGTATTTACAAAATTATTTTTTCTGTGGCTTTTGAGTGAGTCGTCAACAAATCTGGGTTTGAAATTTGATTTTCTCAGTCAGAAATCCTGCCTCTTTGGTCATTCCGCGACAGTAACGCAATATATCTATGCTTTTGATTCTTTTGGTATAAAATTTTGATTTATCAGTAAAACTTTAATGATATATTACACTAGGCTTAGGTTTAACCTGCAGAAAACTAGTTGAAGTTTTTGCGTTTTTGCACTTGAGCGGTCAGTTATCGGTACTCTACAGAGGCAGATATATGTAGGAAAACTAGCCGCTCAATCTATGGAAGATTCTTTGCATTCAAACTGCAATTGAATAATCTGATGGGGGCTGTTGGCCCCCTTGTTGTCCACTTTGCGGTCGCGACCACAACGAGCTGCGAAGTCCAAGTTTCAGCTTTTTCAGCGTGTCGATATCGCATTCGGCTTCTGATAGTTCCATTTGCACTCCTCCGGGCCCCTGAGGACTGGGGGACTCGCTAAACGCTGTCTCAGCTACGGAAAGGTGGCTGAGAATGTGACGTTGAGAACCAGAGCGACCGCCTTGCGATAGGAATCTATAAAATTTTAAAAATATTGTCGAATGCTTTCAGAAATAGTAGTTTAATCCTAAAATGTAGCTACTTTTTTTCATTAAATTAACATATTTAGTGTTTTATTAACATTTATTTAAAACATAAAGTTTTTGCAATTATTAAAGCAGTATTAGTATATTTTCCCAATTCAAACTATTCCTTAAGTAATTTAGTTATAGAATTTTCGGATCAAATACCTGTTTCGGTTGCGCCTTGGCAGTGATTTTTGCTCGGACATTGGTGAAATATCAGACGATGTACTTGACTGCACTGTGCCATGGTAAACGAAAGCTAAAATCCAATTTTCACACTCAGTCATTCTTTGAACTGCATCTAGAAGTTACCTTGAGTTTTTTGTTTCAAGTCAAGTTGATTGGAAGACTCAGTGCGGCTGGAAGTGAGAGCCTCTTGGTCGGATTCGCTCTCATCGCTGTCGATGTCTTTTCTATTGGCCCGTCTACGGCCGTGGCCTTTTGTACTTTGAAATTTTTGCTAAATAAAATTTGAAAACCATTAAATAATTCCACACCAAACTCTATATTCACTCTAAACGATCACAAGTACTGAAGTCAATCCACATTGCTGTTGATGAATGCTCTGATCAAAATTAGCTAGTGCTTCTGCACTTTGGATTCAATGTTAATTTCAATCAGTGCATTCTAGTCGAACATGTTTTCAAGCCAACGCAATTACAACAACTTTACATATCATATACATACTATGTTGTAATAGGGTGATTCCAATCGCTTTTTTAATGATTTCTAGACAAGAAGAAAGTGTAAACAGTACCAGCAGACTCAGAGTCTACCAAAGTAAAGCGACCATACTCCAACAGCTTGTTCTAGATGAAAGTAGCTTATTAAATTGCCTGAACAAGCTGTTGAAGTGCTAGACACTGCAAAGTTTCTAAAGGAGTTGGAGTTCTAATGAGATATAAATGACATAAAATGTACATCAACCATAAAATTATGGATTATTTGGTAGCCAACTGATGAGTATAGAAAGAGAAAACTTACAATATTATAGTAAGGAGAGTTTCGTTGTATGGAGCTGGAAGGTGGTGGTGAGGCGCACCCTTCAGTCACTGGGTGTTCGTGGTACATAAAACTATGAAGCATGGTGTTCTGAGCCAGCGTGCTGGGCTCCGACAATTGAAACGTTGCATACGGCGATATGTCTTCTGAGGTTTCTGATGCCGAGAAAATGTTATCAGTTGAAGCAGTTTCCAACTCACGTTAAGTTCAAGACAGTTTTGTTTAGCGTTATTTAAAGGCATCAACTTCAAGGCAAAATCTTCAAGGGGCCTCTCTGCTAACCAGACCTGACAACTGTTGATTTTATTTTTGGTCATATTGCGATGCGACTTCAAGTTCTAGGTGATTTAAGGCTCAGGAATCAATTTATTGTTTAAAATAATCATGGTTTTATATAATTTACATGATTTTGGATTGTGTGGCTTATTTTATTTTAGTCCGTTTTAGTGTTAATTTTGTTTGACGCCTTGTAAAGGCAGCAAGCTTGAAAAATTCTCAAACGGCCTCTCTGCTTACCAGATCTGACAACAGTTGATTTATGTTTTTGCTCATATTGCAATGCGACTTCGAGTTCGAGATGATTTACGCGTTACGAATCATGTATAGAATATGTGTTGTTTAAAATGGACGTGCTAAATTTTCATCATTTTAAAAGCGACTTCAAGGGATTTGAAGCATTTTGTCAAGCTCTTTGAAGTGAGAGTTCGGGTACAAAAACGTAGGCTTTGTTCCGTGGATTTTTGCCAGAGAACGTTTTCAGACTGTCATCCAATCCCACTTTCACCAATTAAAAGCGGCTTCAAGAAGATTAAAGTTCCTTTTCAAGCTCTCTAAAGTTATAGTTTAAGTGCAACTTTCGTGATAATTTTTGCCATGCTTTCAGCGTCTTAAATGCGGCTTCAAGAGGCAAAAGTACGCGTCTTAATGAAGGTTCAAGAGCCAAATGTGCTCGATTTTTTTAAAGCTGTTTTTAGCAACTCAAAGCTTGAATGCTTTTATTGACCTTTTCTTACTTTATTTTTCATTTGACTCGCATTCTAGGTCTTAAATGCGACTTCAAGAAGCAAATTCGTCATTTAAAGCTGCTTGAACTGGAAATGTTACTTGATTTTAACTTGCGAGATTTTCTCAAGTTTCAGCTTGAAGACTTTTCCTTAAAGTAATATTTCATTTGCCAGCGGTTCCTTGTCTTAACTGTGACTTCAAGAAGCAAAAGTTTATTTTGAAGCCCATTTTAAACGCCACTTTCCAAGCAGAATTTGAAACTGCACAACATTTAATTTGCGATAGTGTAAATATCTTAAACATAGTTAAAAAAAAACACAAAAGCGATTTGAAGCCGTTTTTAAACTTGTTTAAAACAGCTTCAAGTGCAAAATTCTATCGATTTCTCTGTGATATTTACAAAATGTTGATTTTTTCTGTTATTTTCTGTATTGCCTTGCTGTTTCTAGACATTGACTCCAAAGCCAAAAATTGTCGCGTTGCCGCCGTTGCAGAAAGTCTAAGTTTCCGGGATTTTTTGGAGATCACTTTCCAAAAGTTTCACATCGACAAAACTACCAAACTGTTCAAGTTAAAAGTGACAGTAACAGGATGAAAAATGTTCACAATGTTAGTGGCAACGAGAAAAACACAAATAATGCCACGTTGCCATTGAAAAAAGCCCAAGTTTCGGGGTCTTTTCAGCAGATCGTGCTTAAGAAGTCAGAAAATGTTCACATTCCTTGACCTCTAGATCCATTGACTTTTAGTATGTAGTACGCTGAATCAGAAACCTTCAAATCACCGTGCACAACCAGAATGTGGCAAAAAAGACGATGTTGCTCAAAAAAATTTTGGAGATTGGCGGATTTTCCCAATTTTGCCTTGATAATGCTTTCTGATAGTTTAAGTTCGATAAAACTGCCAATCTGTTCCAATGTTCAGAAAAACTGCAAAAAATGTTCAGAATGTTACTGGCAACCAGAAAAAGCCAAAAAATGCCACGTTGTCAATGGAAAAAGTCCAAGTTTTGGAGCCTTTTCATTAGAACGTCCATTAGTAGCTAGAGAGAATTTTCACATCTATAAATATCAGAATCCATTGAGTTTCAGTATGTAGTAGCCTGAATAAAAAATCTTCAAAATGCCGTAGACAACCAGAATATAGGAAAAAAAATGTGGCGTTGCCCATTAAAATTTCGAAGTTTTGAAGATTTTTCGCTTGGAGACCGCTTTGAAAAAAATTAAGATCGACCAAACTGCGAAACTATTCCATTTACAAATGACACTCACAGGACCAAAAATGTGGCAAATCTTACTAGCTATGAGCCAAAGTCAAAAAATGCCACGTTGCCATAGGAGAAAGTTCAAATTCTGGGGAGTTTTTTTAGCAGAGCGTCCATATCTAGTTAGAGAACGTTCACACCCAGAAATCTCTGCATCCATTGAGTTTGAGCAGGTGGTAATGGGAACAAAAAATCCTCAAAATACCGTAGACAATTAGAATATGGCAAGAAATGCAATGTTGCCAATCGAAAAATTTTTTGTCATTGGAAAACAAATGTTTTTTCTGTATTAAGATAAGAAATTTCATACAACCACTTACCAGGGATTTTTTCTCCAGCCTGCAGGGCGACCTTATGAATGGTGGCATAATATCTTTCTCTTTGCACTTCCGCATTTTGTTGATTGTCTAATTGTTCCCTGTGCGAGTGTTTGTAATCTGTAAGATTTTTTCAATTGGTTTTATTCAATACAGCTTCAAACTCACAAGAATCCACATCAACAAACAACCAAACCTTTGAATCCAGACTGTATTTTGAATGATTCTAATCGGTTTAACAAGTATGATTTCATTGTTTTGATCAGTTCTACTTGATTTAACTGCGTTTTATCATAGTACTTACGTCTGCGGATAAGCAACGGAATACTTAACAGAACCATAGTGCCAAGAATGGTGCTTATAACAGATATCAATATAAATTTAATGTTGGCGTAAAACGGCTCGCCATCATTACCCTGTGTAATTAGATCCGGTGGTGGAACATCTGAAAATCCACAAAATATTTTTTTGTTTCGGGGAATCTGTTGCCTAACCCAAAAAGTCGATTACCTCCATTTTTAGTCAAAGTTGCAAAACTGAACTCTTCATTGCTGAACCCTGCCATATTGTGCGCCTCTAATTTCACCACATACTTCGTTGCTGATGTTAAGCCAGTAATGGACGTTTTTCGTTGGGGTTTCAATGCATTTGATACTAAAAATCCGTGAATCAAATAAAACCAATTTGCCAAACTGACCGATTAAACCAACCTAAGGTCCACTGACTCTCCGAAGCTTTTCTATACTGTAAAACAAAATACAAGATAGAACATCCGTTGTCTGGCCAAACGTGCAACCGAAGTGAAACGCTCGTGGAGTTTGGAGCGATAAAAGAAGCTGCTTGAGGCACACCAGGAGGATGGCCTTGGGTTCGAGCTTGCAAGGGATGGCTTGCGGGACTGGAACCTATTTTGTTGTGGGCAGTGAGGTAGAGGTGATATGTGGAACCACACGAAAGCCCCTAAACAACTCTTGAGTTGAGTATTTTGAGGAAATTTATGAACAAGGGGGGTTACGTACTTTCAACTCAAAGCTCGTGGCGTGTCTCGATAAGTAGACTTCATCTAGATTTCCATGCTCTTTTCTGAAAACGATTAAGAGCAATATATTAGATTCAAAGGAAAATAACTCCGAAATGGGGCTTGGGGAAGCTTTACCCGCCACGTCCTCTTTCGATAAAACTCTACTGCTATAGTTGCACATTCAAAATTGGGAGTCTACAAGTATCTTCACCTGTAGTTCAAAGTGAATCCACTGATAGCAGCGCTTCCAGAGTTGCCAGATTTCCAGTGCAATAAAATGCTGGAACTGGTGGCTGATGTTACATACAGCAACGGTGCAGATGGTGGTACTTGGACTACCAAGTGGTAAGATATTCTGTTAAGAGAGAACCGCAGTGAATTTGATGCATTTTTAAAAATTGAGCTTTGAGGCAAATTTCACCTGTCGGTTCCATGGCCATTATCCACTTGGCAGGAGTAGTTACCAGCGTCGCTCAATTGCAAATTTGAAAGAATCAGCTCACCAGTATCGAGAAGTTGCTGATTATGGCTTGCTCCACCCTGTAAATAATTAAAGTATGCATTTGGAGCTTATTCAAATTCTCTCCTGCTACGAACTTTTAGAATTTGTTCACTCTTAAGCCACTCTCGTCTAGGCGTTCCCACAGACTCGCAGTTTAAAGTCACCGAAGTCCTCCAGGGCCTCACCACGTTCCCTCCAAACGAAATAATCCTTGCTGGAACTGAAATGAAGCATCCAATAAACATCTGAAGAACTCAACAAAGATTTTTCGCACTCACTTCTGCCTGTTACAAGTTGATTGATCACTTTGGAGCTCTGGCCTTCGCCGATTCTGGTTGAAGCACTCACCCAGAATTGGTATTCCATATGGGGCTGGATGTTTTTGACTTCAAAAGCTGTGCTATGGCTTGAAATTATTTGTTTGCCATTGTCGATTTCCTGGCGTCCGTCTGTACTTCTTCTGCTTTAAATGTACAATATTTTGAAATTAAAAAAATCCATAGCTTCCTATTCTGATTCTTTTGCTATTTCAGCGCTGATTAAATGGATTTCAAGGCTTTAGAATTCGAAAATCGTAAAAATATTCCTTTCACGGGACGCTTACTGCTTCTTAGCACGGGCTCATCTAAATTCAAAGTCATATTGTCTCGCCACTGTTCTTCAACCTGTATTCAGAATACATCATTGCAAAACAGTAGAGCTGGAAAAAACATCCGATACGCGGACGATACAGGCTTGCTAGCAGATAACATCAACCATCCACGACGTATTGTTGTTACGAGCTACAGCACAAAGCGCGATTCAAATACTGTTTCAGAATGAACTTCTATAAAACCTAAAAGTTTTTGACCTAAACCATTAAAAATGTATGTCTCTAAATTAGGCATGGGTAACACTGTGTTGAGTTGTTGCTGCATTGTGAGTTAGTGAGTTATACCTCATTAACTAATTTAAACGGTAAGCTAAAGCTAAGATTAACAAGACCCGAAACTGGATTAATTTTAACTAAACCACCTCAAAAAAAAGGTCACCTCATTGTTTATGAGTTCCTTGAGTATTCACAACGGAACTGCACTGGTAAGTTACTGCGCCGGTGCGTTGGGCTGGCGCATCAAGCCATTCTGCCGTTGTAATTCATTGAGTTGCCCATCACTAGTTTAAATATCTAGGAATCACTGTTGAATCCGATAATTTTTGTTGTAGGAAATTAAGAGTCGGAATTGAGAAGGTCTGCAATAGTTTCTTAAGGCAAAGCAAAGCAGGTTTTTTGTAGTTGCTCATGAAATGCAAACGTGAAAAAATTATGCTGAATTTATACATAATCTATGTTCTCATCTACGACATTTAAATAAAGTGCAATCGAAATATATGGAGAAGAATTTTGGGAATATCACATGTAGACCGAGTAACCACTGAAGAAGTACTGAAAACGCAACTCAGTCGCAAAACCGTCAGATAAGAGTAATCACATTATGAGAGGAGAAATATTCACATCTTGCCAGGCAAAAATGTTCGACTAGACAATAGTAGGCAATTGTTTCTTGAAATGTGAATTTGAAAGAGTGAAAATGGTCATCAAGGTCGCAAAAAAGAAAAATTTTAAAGCATTTTTGGAAAAGACTTCGTAGATATTAGAGATATGCCTCAATAACTTGTAAAATTACGCCAATTGCAAGTCCTCAGGAAGCAGCAAAAAACATATTTAGCAGTTTAGTGTACTTAAACGCCGACTTCCTGCACTGTCTCTTAGGTTTGTACAGAAGAGCTGAAGAAATACTTACTCCGCTAATGATCAATTTAAAATCCTTTGTTTTTAATTTAAGTTGTACTGAAAACATTGTTCGCGTGCTCCAATTTTGGATGGTTTAAAGCAATACGATTTTAGTCCTTACCTGTATAAACTATACTTAGTGATAATGCCATTTGGTTCTAGAGGTGGCAACCAAGACACTCTGAGAGACTGAGGAGTTGCCACTGCTACTTTAATATCAGCTGGAACTCCTGGAACTACATATCACCAAAAAAAATTACTACTGAATTACGTGGATTGTAGCTAAGAATACCCACCATCTTCTTCCGTTTGGCAATAGTGGGGCGTGGATAGGACTCCGTCTCCTACTTTGGTGAAAGCCAACACCTGAAGACTGTAATTAGTGAATTTTCTAAGGCCTGTAATCACAGTGATCAGAGCGGTGGTTTTCCGAGTCTCCATAACATCATTAGCTGGAATGAAAAACAGTTAAAAATCCATCAGTTATCATTAACATTTGCATGGTGTTTCAAATTAAGTGTGCTTTTTTGTTAGCTTTGTCATCTCTTTGTCAACATTTTTATTACCTCGAGAGCTTTCATCTAAAACTGGCTCATATGTGAGCTTGTAGCCCTGTATATTCCCATTGCAATCCTCATTGGGCGGAGGTTGCCAACTCACTTGAACACTCTGTGAGGTAGGCGAAGTACAGCGGATGTCCATAGGAGGACTACTCGGCACTGAAAGTCGCAAATTAACTGCTTTGCTCAAGGTAACAAAATATTCATTACCATCCTCCAAAGTTTCCGTAGTCACTGGTTCGCTTAGAGGCCCAGACCCTACTTCGTTGTACGCTTGAACCACTATAGAATATCTCGTATACTTTTTGAGATCGCTGAGCAATATTTCGCCTCCCTCCTCTCCATCTCCTGAAACGGAGGTGAAATTGTACGAGCCCATAAATGGGGCGCGGTACCCCACGTTGTATCCCTGCAAAGAGTCATGTTAGGGCTGTGCTTTTTTGCAGAATTATGCCTCACTCGTATTTCGCCATGCCGCAGCTCAGCCTCTGGAGGACTCCACATTACCAATATTTCCGAAGAGGAAATTGACCTAACGTGAGGTTTAATTGGAGGACCTGCTGGCTTTTCACTAAGTGTTGTGACAAACACCTCATCGCTTGGCAGGCTTCTGCCCGCTGGTCCTTCGGCAAGAATTCTGAAATTTTTTGCACATAAATAATTTGAATGGATTTTCAAGTCAAAATGCCATTGGCAGTAGGGTGCTTTACACTCCCTAAACCTGTTTGCAAAAGAGACGCTCGAGCAAATAATGCTCCAGAAGTTGTATTTTTTCATTTTCTCCACATTACCACTTTTTGCACAAATTAAGACTTCTGCACCTGGCAGTTTGAAAGAAAGTGGATTGCACCTTTATCACTTCCCACCGGTACAATAACTTCTCCTGCTGGATCTTTTCCAAATTGTTCGTGTCTGTGAATGGTGGAACGATCGTTTGGAATGCCTTTCAACAACTCTTGTCTGTGACAAAGGTACATTTCAAAGAAATGTCATTAACAATTGTGGTAAATGGAAAATCCTCATGCTATTCGACAAACCAATTTTCAGAAAAGATTCACCGGAAACAGTTAGAATGGAATAATTAATAATTAAATTATTAGACCACATTTTATGGTCATCGCGAGGCTTTGAAATTTTGCTATGCGATGGCTAGATCGTGGTGGTCACCGTGGCTTGGCCACCGCAATCTCCAGACTTAAACGCGCTAAACTTTTAGATGGGGGACATGTGAAAATACTTAATTACTTAACGGGAAAGTTGAGAAAATGGTTTATCCGGTAACGTACCTTTTAACATCTTCTACTGACACCCTGTATATCACTGAAACAGCTTACCTAAAACTATATTTTGTTGCAGGTTTCAAATCGTTGATTATTGCGGTGTAGAGAAGCGGACTTTCTGTTAGCTCTATCTGTCCCCAATTGCCTGCAAACAGTAGATCTGTAGAAGCAACTGAACCGACATAGACCCAATCACTTACGATCAGCCTCTCTAAACTCGATGATGAATTTAAACACTTCGTTAGCATCGCTGGATTTGTGTCCCCATTTCAAGCTAACTGATGTGCTGCTTTTCGAAGGAATCTGCTTGAGAAAATAAACGACCAAAATGCCTCTAAACAACCCAAAAAGCAAATAACTACCTCAATGTTCTGAGGTGGAACTGGCGGTTCCTGAACCAGAAGTTGCACCAATTGCTGGTCTCTTCCATACATGTTGCTCGCTTGGCAGAAATATGCTCCTGAATCTGAGGCGTCAGCGTTCAAAATTTGCAGTTCTGCGACCACCTAAAACGACAATTATTTAACACTTTTATATAGCAGATAGTAGAAGCTTTGGCCTTGATGCTTACCCCATCAGGTGTCACATCCTGCTTGGAATTGACTCTGTAGTTGGTTGAAGGGTTTAGCTCAACCTTCCCCCCTCTCAACCAGATGACACTGATTGGTTTATCTCCATTTACATCGCAGTGCAGTAGAGCTGTATCCCCTTTCTTCACTGTAATCATTCTCGAAGGTGCCGAAAAGTAAGGAGACGCTAAATTTCAAGAAAAGTTTAATTGATATAAATGAGTAGATTGGATAAGTGAAAGTCCATACAATTGACTCTGAGTTGTATGACTTTGCCGATGCCACTGTTAATTCCATTATCTGCTTGGCATAAGTAATAGCCTTCCCTGTCTTCTTTCACGTGCTGAAGAAGCAAAGTCCCATTTCCGAGCAGCTTGGTATACATGTGATCCCTCACTTCCTCATAGTCTCCAGATTTTGACCCTGTAAAAAATATCAAATGCTTCTGTGGAAATAACAAATCTTCACCATATTATGTATAGTTAAAGACCATTGGATTAACAGGGTAAGTGTCTTTATTCTGTATGTGAATCCTGCTAATATTATGATTCGTATGCTGTGCAATCATAATTTAAGCAAACAAAACTTTGATCGAGAGACAAATTTTGGGGGAATCAAAGGGTATGGAGCATTTCCAGAGGGGCTAAAAGTTGTTTGCGAATTAGGAAACTTCAACAGGTTTGTCCAACTGACTATAGAATATCTAGTCGAGATATAGTTGAAGTTGCAGATCAACAAATAAAATATCTAGCATGGTTTTTCGCTGTTTTAATTAGATATTGTCCATCTAATCGCAAATTTACTTAAAAGATAGGTTATCTTGGACCTCCAGGGTAGCCGCTGTCCTGCAAGCTCTAGCAGGCCTGGCGGAGTCTTGTAGCATCTGGTGAAGAGGATTGTCTGCGTCTTCGCCGGGTTGAACTCCATTTTCCATTTCCTGCTCCATTTCTGGACCTGGCCGAGATGCCTTTGGAGTCTTGTTTTCATTCTAGGGCCCTTTTCAGTGGCAGTGAGTGCTACATCATCTGCGTAAATGCAGTA
Source organism: Dendroctonus valens (assembly GCA_024550625.1). Classification (NCBI taxonomy): domain Eukaryota; kingdom Metazoa; phylum Arthropoda; class Insecta; order Coleoptera; family Curculionidae; genus Dendroctonus; species Dendroctonus valens. The sequence continues at coordinate 1,332,980 of JAJTJO010000010.1, forward strand.
TGTTGAAGAGGGAAGGACCCAGCACTGATCTCTGCGGTACTACTGACATCATCGGTCACCTAGTTGAGAGCTGTTTCTCCATTTTGACCTGGAAGCTGCGTCCAGATAAGTAGCTACTGATGAGCTTGGTTTGGTACCCCGGAAAGCCTGCTGTGATCATCTTGGCTATCAGGGCCTGGTGCCAAACTTTGTCAAACGCCTTTGACATGTCTAGGAAGACGGCTTCTAGACCGCTTTGGCAGTTTAACCTCTGCTGGATGCTTGTTCTCAACCGGGTTTTGAGTGTGTTAGTGCCATGACCCGGCCTGAATCCATGTTGATCATCCGGCAGAACTATCTTGTCCTCTATTGTATCCTGGATGTGGTTCAGGATACACCTCTCCATAAATTTGCCCATCATTGGTAATAGACTGATGGGCCTGTAGGACTTAAGCAGCTTCCTGTTTGCTCTCTTTTTGGGAACCACTACCACTATTGCCTTCTTCCATGTGGTCCGGAAGTACTGAAGGTCCAAGATTGAATTTGCCACTGTGGTGAGGTTCTCAATGGTTGTTTCTGGTAGTTTCTCGAGGACCTCATTTGATATTCCATCATGTCCAGGGGCCTTTTTCTTCTTTGTCCCTTTCATGATGTCCTGGATGATCTCTCTGGTGACTTTTCTGACTTGTGTGGGCTGGCAGTTTTGGAAGTGGGCGGCAACTACCTTTTCCACTTCCTCTTCTTGCTCTGGGTCATCAACCAGGTTTACCCTGGATTGGAGCTCTAGATGGTTGGCAAAGAGCTCCACTTTTTCTTTGGGGTCCACAGTTGTGATTCCGTTTTCTTGGATGGGTGGTATTGGTTGTCTTCGTCCTGTATTGAGGTTCCTGGCCAGTTTCCAAAGCTCTTCGTTTGACTGGTCAGCCTCCATTTCGTCCAAGCGAGCATCCCAGTGCTGCGATCGAACTTCCTTCATGTCTTCCTGGATCGCAGCCTGGAGGTGGTTGTCTTGCCTTTTTAGGTATGGATCTTCTGTTCGCATGGCTCTGTGTCGCATCCGGTTTTTCTCCCTAGCTTTGGCTTTTAACCAGGGAGGTATTTGGTCCGTTTGGTTGACGCATTGACACAGGTACGACGGATTGACTTGTTGAGGCTGATCCTCATCCAAGAAAAATCCTTGGATACCTACCGATTCCCCCTATCCAGCACCTGGGTTTCTTCGAACATTATCGTATGATTTCCCCTGGTTAACGTATGCTCTGCCAAGGCCGATTTATCCATCTGTCCCAGTCTGCCACTCCTCTTGTGTTCGGTTAGCCTTGTCTGGATGCCTCTTTTTGGGAGTAGACAAAGGAGGCCTCTTATACTTTGTAGATCTGAGACTGTTTTATGGTTTTTGTAGATTTGAAGACGGTTTTTATCTGACATTTTTGCCGAATCTGTCAGTAACAATCTCTATATACGGTAATGAAGCAAATCTTTCTCCGGCCTAGTCTCCTTCTCAGTGGTACTGCGATTGGGATGAAGTGCCCTCTTTATTTCATGCCTCGTATAGCCATTGTCAGCAAACGCTTGCTGCAGATGATCCATTTCTTCCGGAAGGTGCTCTGGTCGGCATATTTTACGAGCTTGTTCCGCCAGAGTGTTGATGACTCCTCTCTTCTGCCTCGGATGCTGATTCGAGAGTCTGTGTAGGTGTAATATGTCGGTATGAGTTGGTTTTCTTTATACAGTATATCCTAGTATTCCAGCGTTCTTCCTTCCGATTAGAACATCCAAAAAGGCAAGCTTATTGACCTTTTCCAGTTCGGTCATGAATTGGAATCTAGGGTCCTGAGAATCGAAAAAATTAAATACATGTAACATAGCGGAACCAATACTCGGGTTTTTTGGAAGCCACCGCCAGTGTATTTTTTTCCAAACTCTGCATAATTGTGGTGGTGGCTAATTTCCTTACAGAAAACCCTCCAGAAGCCCTGAAAGAACCAGCCACGAACCCTGCACAGATTCCCCAATTTCTACCCGCAGTTAGTGCCACTGCTGCTACTCGCACGGTTGCAAAAACCCGATCTTTAATATGCTGTAACACCATATCAAAAATCCAACTTCTTTCCTCCCGTTCGCCCCTATGGACCCAGGACGTAGACACTGCAAGTACAGAAGAGATAAAACCGGCGTACGGCTACGATTGCTTAACAAAATAAAGCACCAGAAAAGAGTAAAAGCCTTGAATAGCTAACTCTGAGGAAAATCAACACAACGGAGTTGAATCAGTCAGAGCGCTGTCACACGGGAGATCACTTCGACTGTTACCTCATCGCCTTTGATAATGTCTGCCGCAGTTGCAGACGAAACGTGAGGTTCCAAACCTGATGGACCACGGCCTTCAAGCCCGGAAAAACAATATTTTTCTGTTTCTTGAAGTATGCCCCAATGTTAAATTATTGGAAATTTTGATCGAAAAAAAAACATAAATTTAGATCGAACTTTTCCAAATTTTTAGATTGGGACAAATAAGCCTGCTTTCAATGAAACCATAGTTAAAACTTCCGCATTTTTTCAAAAAAATTGTTAAATCGTACACAATTTAAAAAATAAATAAGTTCAAATTTAAATGTGGTTTGTTTTTAAGAAAATTTTTATCGTATCGAGTATTTCGACAACAATCAGTTAAAAAAAACCGACGTATGTAGGCGCATTTTCTTCTCTATCTATACATCTAAAAAGACATACGATGGAGCAAAAGTTGATCTGCAATAGAAGAGCATAAAGGCTTTATCTTTACCTGCAGCCTTTTTCCAGGTTACAGTAGGAGTAGGAACGCCTTGAGCCTGGCAGTGCAACGAAACATGTCGGTTCCTCTCAACACTCACATCAACAGGTTCCACCAACCATCTCGGGGGCACTAAAAAGTAGAATTTTTATGAAAATCCTGCCTCTTGGAAAAATCCCATTAAAGGTATGTAGTTTTGACACCAGAATGCTTTCTAATTCAGTGTGATGTCTTTTTATGACTGAATAGAATTCACGAGAATTTAGAATTTTTTGGAAGCATTTTGAACAAATTTTCGTGAGCTGTGAGCAAAAGCTGAGTAATTTATTGGTGATTTTAAGGCAAAAGCTTTTGGACAATGTGAGTGGGAGGCACGTGATTGAGGTGCTATATTTTAGCTCATTAAAGTAGACGCCCAGTTCTAGAGGGTTTCACCCGACTCCTCAACTATGACAGCAAAATTATGTTGTCCAAAGTTGAGATTCCGTGGTAAAACGTTCAAAACTCAGCTCAATAAAACAATATCTTTTCCGTCAAGAAAACTCCTCTTGACTACCTTATATATAAATGTATTAAAAAAAATTATCAAATTAGAGAAGAGATAGCAAGCAATCTACTGGCATGCCCATACAAGCATGCTGACAGCATGCAATACGAGTGAGAAGTGAAAAAAATACTGGTTTGGAACAAGTCAATGCTTCTGTTGGAAACAGCGACTAGATGCCAAGTAGAAAAATAAAAAATCATAACAAAATCGGTGCAAGAACGGTACCTTTGGCCTTACTCGCAGCAGGGGGCAGCGATTCGGGCCCGGACGAAGACGCCAGCGGCTGTGCCAAAGCGTGGGCAGTGCGAGTGGGCGGGCGTGATTTTATGGCGTGATTTGGTGGTGAATTTGCGATTGGAAATCACAAGATTAATGCAACCTGTTCAACTCACCAGATGCATTAACCTTGCAAGATTGGTGAGGGGCTAAAGAGGCCAAACGTGAAAGGACACTGAAGCCAAAGGGTTCATATTTACTTGGCATTGGTACTAATATTTTGAAAAGTTTCATATAAACCCCATGGCTTTTTCGGGGTTTCAGGATTCCTTATAGAATGAGGCACATGAAGTACTGTACCTTTTACTTGGAGCTTAGCAGTGAACCGAACTTCCGCTGCAGGATTGCTGGCCACACAGGTGAAATCTCCTGAGTGTCGAGAATCAAGGCTGAAATGGATCAGGTAATTTGTGTAGGTTTGAAAAGAAATTTATTGCCATCCATGCAGGATTTATAACAGCAGAATTACATGTAATAATAGGAGATGTTTTTGAAAAAAATGGAGATTGATCCTGAGTGTCCATCAAGGATTTTATTCGTTGCTACTAACGAGGGACCGTGAGAAGAATTTCACTTTCCCTCAGAGCTTCCTTTCATTTTCTGTGCATTCAGTTGCCCTCTTTGGTTTCTCGATGATCAGATCTAGATGAAACACTCCTTCCATTTTAGAAGACTTATATTATTTGCGATATTCGAAACTAGTCGCCAAAATGATTGGAAAGTGAATGTTGAAAATCTTTAAATCTTCACATATTACTGGAAAAACACTTTGTTCAAATAAACAATCAAGATGCTTCCTTGTCTTGATTCTAAGTATACTTGGGATAGAATCTTGAAGATTTTTTGCCTTGTTCTAAAAAGACCCCGCTTGCGTCTAGTTTTACTCGCATTTACAGTTAGTACATTTATAATTTGTATCTTCAAAAGGAAAAGAAGGAGGAAAATAGCTGCGAGACAGAGTCAGAAGTAAAGTCAGAAGAGACGCATGCAAAGTCACAAAGATCACTGAGTGTGTAAAAACAAGAAGAACGGAATGGAATAATCACATCTCTAGAATGGCAAGGAACAGAGTCATCAGAATTGCCAGAGGCAAATCCCTAGCGGGAAGAAGACCAGTAGGACGTCCAAGAAGCAGATGGAACGACAAGCTATTCGAGACGCAGTGAAGATGAACAGGCAAAGTTGCCTATGTAAAGAAGAAGAAGAATAAGACCTTGTTTCTGAGATATTTAATAAAATTTGAGATAATGTCGCGCTTCATCACTAAGTTCATTTTGATGATTTGATTTTTCATCAGAATTGAGTAAACTGACCGTTCGCAATAAACAATATCAAAGTACTTTGTTCATTTGAAACATCCTAAAAGACTACCATCCAACCCACTTTTGCTTCATTTCTATGAACATTCTTCAATGATTCTTCACTCAGTTAAAATCCAAAAAAATACATGTTTGTTTGCGCGTAACAAAGCCTAGTGAGCTGTTAAAAACGTAAAAATCACGCTTTATGCGACTGCTGAAAGCACAACCACGTTAGCGCGAACGCTGTTCGTTTCTCCAAATTTTATATTAAACTTTCAGTCACTGCCGTTTACGTTTAAATTTTTTATTATCCTCATTTGATATGCGGAAAAGATTGGAAATGTGGCTATTAAATCTTCTATATGCTTTTTGTAACCATCTTGAGAATTTTTGATTCATACTAATTAAAACCCTCGTAAAATTAAGTTAAAATATTGTTTTAAATAATTGTTATTAATAAACCTTCACTATATGAAATTCGGTGAAAGCTGAAAACAATCCCGCTCTGCATTTTAGGCATGATCAGGAGGTCCCTCTTTGTCCTAGAAGAAGTTCCATGATTTTTCTATATTTTTGATCTTTCGTTCCATTCTTATAATATAAGTTATTCATTTCTTGAACATTTCCACTTGAGAGGGTCACAAGAATTAATATGGCTTCTAGGAAAACCTACACAAATTACCTGGAAACACTCAAGAGACTACTGTAGGGGTCCAGTGACGTAACATTGACCCCAAGTTCGGGCGATAGGGGTCTGCCGTCCTTAAGCCACGTGACTGCCAAAGGGGGGTCACCTGCGCTGACTCCACAAACCGTGCGAGTGCGCATACCCTCGCTGAGCCCGTCTTGGAAGCTGAACGGCTCTATTATGGGAGGCACTGAGAGCAGGAGACAAACAGATAGAGAAACTGGCAAATTGGTTAGTTTTGGTTTTAGTGAATCGTTGGTTTGTGTGAGGACTGTTGTCGACGACCAAAAGTAACCAGCTTGCCGGAAACGAAGACAGATAAAGAAAAACAGGAAGTTCTAAGAAAATCATTAAACAAGACTCCAAAATCGACGTTTCATCAAAATTCAGCATCCATCATTAGGGACAAGTGTTTACCATTGACGGCGAGCTGTTGAGTGTGCGCCACTTCCGCGGCAGCGTTTCTGACCACGCAGGAATAATTGCCGTTGTGTTCCGGCGATAGACTTTCTATAACTAAAATGCTGGTAAACTGGTCGACTTCAGTAATCGACACTGAACTGCCTGCAGTTAGAATTCGACCGTCCTTCTTCCATGTTATGGTAAGGGGTAAGTCGCCTTTGGTGACCGAGCAGGTAAGCGATGCTCGGTCACCTACGTGCATCGCTGGCGCTGTATAAAATGGACTTATTTTGGGTGGTACTAGAAAAGAAAGCTTATTAGATCGCATGGGCGATAGTTGCATGGAAACTTGGCAAATAGACCGGCTGGAAAATTTCAGTATAGTTAAGCCTGGGTGTTCCACAATAACAGGGATTGGATCACAGTGTTTAATCATTAGATAAGAAAAAATAAAAGATCGAGAGCTCTTATGCCTTGTTCATTGCCTCCAGTCGTTGAGCTGGCCAAAGTCGCTTTTTTCTTTGATTTTCTTCATGTCAACAACTAGCCGAACATCTGGAGATCTGGAGAGAAACAGCAACAAATCTTTTTGGGATTGAATGAATCTTCATCATCTCACACTTCACGCCTCTCCAAATTGTTTCACTCCCGCTACTTTCTGGATATCGTCCTTCCACCTAGTCTCTGGTCTTCCTGGGTTTCTTCCTGGGATGGTTTTTCTATCTCGCAGTTCTATTCCCTGCATACTTCGTTTCATCCTTCTTTGTGCAATCCTTAGTGTGTCCATTAATTTGCCGTTTAGTATCCACGTTTCTGCTTCGTAGGTTAAAGTTGGTAGCACACATTGGTTGAAGACCTGGGTTTTGAGGTGTTGTGGAAATTTGATTTTAAATATGTTATTGAGTCTTGCATATGCTGCCCATCCAAGTTGTATTCTTCTGTTGATTTCTGCCAGCTGTATGTTCTCACCGAAGAATATTTTCTGTCAAAGATATATGTATTCATCGACGACCTGCACCACACTGTTGTCGCCCAACGCGTCCATCGTAAGGTCTGCTGAGTTTGACTGACACTGAGTGTTTGTTTTACTCGCATTAACCTGGAGACTGTAATTTTTTGCGGCATAGTTTAGGGCTGAAAGCATAGTTTGGAGGTCTTCCATTTTGTCTGCGAGGAGTACGATGTCATCTGCAAAGTGAATATTACTCAAGTGTTCGATACTAATCGAGCGTTTGCTGCTTTATTATTTTTCGTTTCCTTCATGACGCATTCGATCTCACATTTACTTATGAGCTGTGGATCTTCAGTGTTTTGTCTGGTCAATTCAGCTCTTTTGTCTGTTACTACGTGTGGCCTTTCTGGAACTTTTTTGGATTTTTTTTCACGAACACGTTTTCATAGAATTTTCTTTTGAATTCTAGGATCTCAGTTTTGGTTTTTATTCTGTTTCCATTTTCGTCCTTTAATGTTAATATTTTTGATTTTCCTTGCGACAGGTCCTATATATAGGACCTGTCCTATCCTATAGGACCTTTATTTCCTATATCACATCTCGTTTTAGCCCTTCATTGCACCTGGCCACATCCTCTCTTACTTGTCTTTTGATCTGCTTGTGTTTTTCGTTTAACTGCTCGGTCGTCATCAACATTTTATTTCTATTTCTGTCCCCAATCATTTCCTTATTATTGTCTGAGATTTGACTCTGCTTTTTTGCTGTTTTGTTACCTGGAATAGTTTTGTTTATACTTTCTTTTATACTGTCTTTAAGCTTTCTATTTCTCTGCTAAGCGCAGCTGTTACATTTTTTTCAAATTTGTCTCCGTTTTGTCGAATATAATACATATCCTTTTCCGTTCTGTTAGAGAACAGTAACTTTTGCCTTTCATATTTTGTATAGTTTCTGACCTTTGTCCTAACCATCCTGTGATCGCTTATAAGAATATTGTTCAGCACAGTAACGTCTTTTATCATGTGTCTTTTGTTTGACATAATAAAATTGATTGAACGCTTATCTTTCTGAAATGTCCACATGGGACATTTAGGTGTGGAAAGTTCGTGAATAATACGTGATTCTTGGTCCTAATAAAGACCTAAGCTTTCATGCTCTTCCATGTAAATTTTTATTTAAAATCTTAAATATACAGTGTGCTCCAGTTCCCGTTGTAGTGTTGAAGGCCAGCACGAAGTACGGATTTTAATACCCTAGATTTTGTTGTATGGGGATACTTGAAGTCTTTAGTGTATGAGGAAATTATTGTTACTCGAATTTTGGAATGAACATTTAAAATTAGAATATCTTTTGATAAACGTCTGATTTAATATATTGAATATAATGGACGTCATCTTTTGTTCCCGATTACCTCTTATATATGGACGGCCCACCGTCAATGAGTCTGTTCTTCAAGAACTTAATACCCCTAAATTTGTCTAAAAAGGTAAACGGAAGGTTTTTAACACACATCGGCCACATGCCAAGAAGAACGGACGCCCTACAAGTCCTAATAGTCGAAAAAAAGTAGAAGGAAAGCGCTCACACGCAACGTCAGCTAAGTTGTCGTTAAGTTAAATTCATTAAACCATTTTTGTAGCTGCTATTCCATTCTAGCTATTCTTTGGAAAGTTTTACAAAAAGGTTTCTATATCTACTAGGAGTTCCTAGTAACAAAAACAGTCCTAGTAGAGCGTCCATTATTTTTGGATTAAAGAAAAGTCAGACTCTATGAACATTAAACCATCCATTGTGGACCTCCTCAAAACACCGACTTGTTTCTATGGGACTTTTCAAAACTTTTAAATGTATGTAGGTTTAGATGAGCGCTAATGGACTCGTAACCAATTCTGAGGTGCCTGAGATTGGCACCGTCTCATCATTTGTACCCCCGCACATGATTATTAATGTTCCATAAAAACATCACTTGAGGAATTGTAAATGAATTGAAAAGAAGCAACTTTATAAACCAGAAATCGTTTACGATTTTTTGAGAGCTTATTGTGGAACACCTTAAAAACAGCAGCAAATTTAATCGACCTCTTGTAGTAAAATAGGGCAAAATTAATTAATATTTCGTACCAATAACATTGACTTCTCCGCTTCGCCGTGCAGTCTGACCTCCTTTGTTTCTCGCCCAACATGTATAAACTCCGGAATCCTCCTTCTTCTGAACAGGTTCGATTATAAGAGTACCATCAACTAGCACCTAAAGTTAGAAACAAAAAGAAGGCTTGTTTTAGTGCAAGATTCAGTTTAGTTGAGTGTGGCTTTACCTTTTGCCTTAAACCATTGGGAAGTTCACTGCCGCTTCTTTCCCAATGGATTTCTTCAATTGGATATCCAGCCACTGGACATTTGAGCTTCAACTGTTCTCCTGCCACCGCTGTTACCTTGGGTAGAATGCGAATATACGGCAAACCTGAAATGAGCGGCCCTTGATTACGAGTTAGCCTTTATAGCGAGCTAATGTTAATTTACTGCCTATAAAATCAAGTAAATCATAAAACTCTCATATTTTCACCATTATTTTTACGGTGGATAATTTATAACGGATTTAACCCGGCCCGTCTGCTGCTCGAGCTGTAATTATTTTCGGGCCATTAATTTGATTTTCCTAATTTGACCGCTTAGCGGAAATTTAGATTCCTATTTGGCATTCGCAAATTTGCCTGGAATTAAAATGCGATCTGCGATGAGATTTAAAACGATTTCTTCACGCAAATGAGGCTGATTTTTATGAGGCAGCCCAGACTCTTTTGCCATTGGCATTTAGTTTTTTAATTCTTAAACGTCGACTAGGAACATTTTTATTTTTCCATCAGGTTTAATGGTCATAGACTTTGGATGTCGGAAAAGGAGGAGAATAACTAACTAGTTGTCGGAAATATTTTAATTGAGCCAAACGAGAACTAGATTTTTGTATAAAACTGTTAAATATTTCGACATTCAGGGAACCATTAGGACTTTCATCGAAGATTAATGTTGTTGGACGTGTGAAAGTAGATTACCGGTTGTATCGAACATTTTGTGAAAATTTAGGTATTTTTATCTTAAAAAAGCATAATGATTCTTTACCAGAAGAGCTTAAAAAGGCATAATGAGGCTTAATCTGGGGTTATAAACACTTAGGTCTGAGATGCTTCAATGTTCATCTTCAGCTTGTTTGATTAAGCAAACTGATGAAAAGAGAACAGAAGTTTTACGGTTGAAGAAGGTTTACCGGATAGACGAAACAAAACTTTCACCTTTATTTTTTAAATTGGAATGTTTCTTTTTATTTTCTTCGTTATTTGTGTTTCTTTTTTCTTCATCTCTAATAAAACAAATATATGGATATGGACGTGTCAACTTAGAGTAGCAGGACTTCAACGGCCCATGAAAAAATATATTTTAAGATGAACATATTATATAAATATATATTAAAAACAAATTTGATTTTAAAATACATCAGGAAACGTAAAAATTTTATTTATTTATTTTTCTGAATAATACGCGTTAATATGAAGATACTAAATAAAATTTAATATTTTTTCTATCGCAATCCGACATCTATAAATGTGCAGCCAAACGGCGCCACACAAAATTTTCAAATTATAACAACTTTCTGGTGCCGACTATTTCAACCTGGTTTAGAATCAAAATAATTTCTCGTTCGTATTTACATAAAAACGGTACTCTTGTTTGAAAACGCCAGCTTAAAATTACAAATACAATAAGGTAACAAACTTAAATTAAACAATTATAAATATCTAAAATAAATTCTCAATAGGAAAACCGCTTTCCTCACTGAATGATGAACTCTAATTTCTTGACAGGCGTTTTATATTCGCAACAACACATTTTTGATGCAGATCTTTTATGGAGGAATACATGAAAAAATTGAAGGGCTTGAGATCGGGTGATCGTGGAGGCCACACAACCTGACCACCACTTCGGATCCATTTTTCTTCAATGCAAAGAAACAATTCATTCAAAGTTTGTTACTTTGTGGTGTATTAATTTGCAATTGAAACGGTTTTTGAAAAAAACTCGAAAACGGCTACCATTAGCGACTTAGGCCCCAGTTGTTCCCCAGCGCCCGTCGCCTTGTATGTATACCGGTCACCATGTGTATTTATATACAAATTCTCTAGAGAAAGAAATGGATTCTTATGGCACTGTATGCTATTTGAGCGCCATTAAAGTGAAAAGGAACAGAAATTTCTAACTTTCTAAAATACAATCGTTCTTGGCAACAAGCGAGATAACGCGCCAGCACTTTTTCTATTAACATGTGGCTTTCAACGCGCTCGTGTAAGTTGTTTTTTTAGGCAATTATGCTGCTATTTACAACCGTTTTCCAAACATAAATTCTAGAAAGAACCTTCAAATTACTAAAGCATAGAGTTGAAAGTTTTTAACAGGAAATTGCCACTTAACATACATAAATGAATTTGTTACAACAAAGCGTTGACTTATGAGGTGGCACATAACACATAAAATCCAAGCCTCTGGGCTATAACCCTTTAAATCACACATATCTATCACGTTTATTATTCCCGCACAAATGTAGTTCTGATTTAAGATTATTCTGACATAAAATGCACACTGAAAGCAGGATTTCAGAGCTTTCAATAAATTCATAAAAGCTTTAAATTAAAATGAGTGCCATAAATATTGATCTCGCTTACCATAGACGTTCAGTCTTGCAGAATGTGCAGTTTTGCCAGCTCGATTTTCAGCAGTACACGTGTATTCACCACCATCTTCCACCATAACATGGCTGATATTTACATGACTTATCACATCACCGTGCACAGTCACATATTGACCTATCACAAACCTGAAAAAGTTAAAATTCATAATTTGTGAAAGTATGACACACATTTATTTTCAAAATTTCCTTTTCGTAACAATCAAATGTAATTATGATCAATTCTAATAGGAAATTGAATTGAAGCCCAGCCAACTCAAATCGTATCGGATAATTACAAAGTAACTAACAGAGTGGAGAACAATTTGCAATTTAAACTTGCGACATAATTTTAATTATAAATTCGATGTGCCGATCAGACTGTTTCGCATTCCCATTTTCGCATCGATTTTCCACTACCAAATCCATGAATACCAATGTAGAAACGGAACGATGCTCTATTTAACTAGTTAGTTTGCTCATCAGTTAACTGGTGATTGTTTTATCTAAAGTGATCTAGTGTTAATTAAAAAAAATGAAATCAGTAATGACGATTTCCATAATTATGTGCAAATTAGTTCAATTTTGTTGGGATCTGAAACACGTAAAACTTTAAAACTTTTTTGTATCGAATATACAGGGTGTTTTATTATACTGTGCAAATATTTTAACAAGGTGTTTAGAAGATAATTTTGCAGAAACTGCTTTTGATATACTTGTTGGCTCTCTCTATAGAAATGATATGTTAAATGTAACAAAAATGAACTTTTGATTGCTTGAACTTTCTACTTTAAGTTGTAGTACACAATAAGACATTATTGAATAAAGTTTTGCATTATCTGATGTTTGATTCTTGGGAACAACAGAAGAACAATTGAACTTTGTCGTAGTAGACTTCGCAAGTGTAGATGTTTCGAGAATGGTGCTATTGAGATCATTAACAAACTCTAACATTAATTTAAAAATTGATTATCCTTAGGGTTTTGGAAGAAAATACACTCCGGATAAGTTAAGAAAGTGTGTGAGAAAGCTGGATTTTTCAGCCAACGGTTTGGTCAACATGGGGATCTAGAAGTGCAGCCCATGATGATGGCTAAAATATAACCGAAACTTTGGTTCAAGAAACACAGTTTCTATTTACCGCAAGCTGTTCACCGAAAACCTCACCAGACGGTTTGAATATTAATGCCCGAAAACGAAAGATAAAACCCGAAAATTTTAGTTTTTTTCATACGAATTTTAAAGCCCCATTTAACAGGTTTTTATATATGGCCGGACTCTCGTCGTCTCTCCGTCCCCAGTTTGCAAATTTTTCTTTCGTGGCTCAGTTCATCGTTCAAGTTTCTTGATTTCTTTGCATCATCCCGGCTATTCTTCCAGCTTCTTATTGGTCTTCCTCCTCTTCCTTTTATCCGATGCAGAAGAACCAATCAGCTAAATGCTTGTCTCTACTCAATTCCCTTTACACATCTTTCCATTCATCCTCAATTTAAAACCGGAATCCCTCTAATATTGTGCGTTATGTTCCTAACCAGGCAATAGAAAAAGGTACAAATGATCACCCTAACCGTATGCTAAAAATAGTTTTATTTAAGTAGGGACGCCCCTGAAGGTTGAAAATAGACCAGCAAACAGTAAAACACAGGAACTGTGTAACCCACCCGCCCCAGTTGTTAAGGGAGGCAAAAAACGCTCAGTCAAGCGCGAAATTCGGACCCTAATAGGACACTATCCGTATGCTGGCAGCGGCTAATGAATAGCCAGCTCGACAAAAAATTGAGAAGCATCGAGAGAAATGGGGCATAAAACTGTTGCAAATAAGATATGAACGACAAAGGATAGGCGGAGTTGATTTGAAAAAAACTTCCGTAACGGCTCTGACCTCAGCCACATGTCCGTTATTTTCTTATTTGCTGGCTAAATGGATACAAATACCTCTCGCCCTTTGGTGCTCAAAATTAGTTCGTTAATAGGGCAAATATTTCTACGCTTATGTTCGGAGGTTTGTCTTCATTTCGCGTGCCAAGCAGGATGAGAGCCATTTCCACACAAGGCCATAACTTTCGCTTAGTACCACAAAACACAAATACAATTTGTCCAGAGCTTATGAAGAAAAATCGCAATGAACAACAATGGGCCGAACTTTTTATCCGTGCTTGATAGATAAAGGCCATTTTCCAGACAAAAACAAATCGTTCGCAAGTTTTTATTATTTATTATATTCTCTTGTGTTGTCGCTTTGCCAAGTTTCATGCGAAATTAATTAGAGCGTTAACTGACTAACCAGAGGGGTGTAATTTTAAGATTTCTCGCATGGCTACTGGAATTACATCAGCGTAAAATGCATATTTCTGTGCATAAATTGCACTTGTAAGAACAATGAAAGCTTTGCATTGTTAATTGGCACTTTGTTGTTAAACTTTGCAGGTAAAACAGCTAGTTTACTTTTATTGCGCATTGAATCCAATGAATTCAATGAGACATTTGCTCTGAACATAATCTAAATCGCTGGACAAGTTAATATTGTGAAAAAGTGTTACTACATTGGAAATCGTTCTCAAGTTCCCTAACACTAAAATAAGCGAATGGAATTCTCTGCATCATCATCATCATCATCATCGTCATCAGCCTGTATACGTCCACTCCTGAACGTAGGCCTTTTCCATAAGTCTCCACGTTTGTCGGTCGTGGGCTCTTTGCATCTAGTTTTTCCCAGCTTCGCGCTGGATATCGTTTCGCCACCTTGCTTTGGGTCGACCTACGCTTCCTTTTGATTGTCGAGGTCTCCATTGCATGACCCTTTTTGTCCACTTTATGTCATCCCTAGCAACATTCAGACCCTTGTTCTCCTTCTGATTTCCTCATTTCGGATCTTATCCCTAATGCTCACGCCCAGCATTTTGTATAGTAGGATCACTTCTGCATTTCCCCAGTCATCAGGAATTTTCCCCTCTTCGAGGCACTTGTTTAAGAGAAGAAGTATTGCTTTCTCAAGGGCTACACCTACCGTCTTTATCATCTCGCACGTTATCCGGTCTTCTTCAGGGGCTTTTTGGTTTTTCATATGGTGTAAAGCTGCTCTTAATGCCGATACATCTATTAAAGGCATGTATTCTGAACCTACATTTGTGACCTTTTCGTTTCTTGGTTTTGGAGGATTTGGAACAGATTGGCTAAAAAGTTCTCGGTAGAAGTTCTGAATAATGTTCTTGATGCCTCTTTCTCTGTTATAATGACTTCTTGGTTGTTCTTCATTTTGTGAATTAAAATTTTCATTTTGACCTTTTGGATCGCAAGGTTTTCATGTTCGTGCCGTCCTCTGTTGCTTCTTGGATTTGCCGGGTGTTAAACTCTCTTAGATCTTTGCGTCTTGCGCTTTTCACTCTTTTACTTAGCTCTTCGTATAATGGTGAAAGTCTATCTGTTTGACGCCATTCTTTGATAAGGTTTGCTGTCTCAATGCTGATTTTTTAGTTTTTCCCTTATTTGTCCTTAAAGTTTACTTTCTTAATTGCAACTCGGATGTTGTTTAAATTTTTTTCCGCTATTTCGCCAATTTTCAAGCTATACAGAAGTTCTGTTGGTGCTAATATTTTTTCAAGTTCTTTCTTGTATTCTTCCTCGTTTTTCTTCAATTCTTCCATCGTCGGTGGGAGCTTTTTTCAATTAGTTTCTTCCTTTCGATTTGGATGTTAATGCGAATATTCGCTCTCACGAGTGCTATGATCGCTGCCCGTATCAAAGCGGTTTAGGACGGATACATCGTCACTAATATGTTTGTCTGAGACAAATACATAATCAGTCTCGTTTTTAAAAGAACTATCGGAGCTCTTCCATGTCCATTTCCTTTGAGGAGGTTTTTGATATGATAAACCCCATGCAATTTCAAAAGCGCATACAATAACTTTGAAAATTTTGAAAAAAATCAATAGGTAGATTTGGGGAAGCGAGCTGCACTCCCTCTAACAGATTTGTTGATCATAATGTATGCTTTTACCCAACTGCGCTCTGGTCTACAAAAATTCGCATCTTGCAAACTAAAGCAGACAGCACTTGGAATTCTCAGCACAATTAAACAAGACCGGATTCTACAGATGCAGAGAGTTTCATAAAAATCGCACTTAAAACTGATTTTTTAGGCTTAGAAAATACCGAGATCAAAAAAAAATAAAAGGACAAATTGAAAATTATACTATAAAACAGTTTTCCGGCATTAGTGAAATTTTGGATTTGGCGGGCTTGTAGGGTTTTGCTTGGCAGCTCCTCAACTATAACGTGACAAAATAGGAATAAATAACAAATTAGTAACGTTTACTGCTACTTTCACTGGATAATCACGTTTGTTTGCATTAGAGGGAACGAATCTCTGTAATTATTCCCTCCAGCCACCATACGCAGAAAAAAATGTACTTCTGTAAACCTTTCGACTTGTAAACTGTTTGAATACATGTTCATTTTTAATTACCAGATATTATAAGCAAAAAAAATATTTTCTAGTTGAACTATAAACAGCCTAATTGCCATGATTCACAACAATCTTTCTTGCCACTGAACTTGATACAACGGAAGGCAGAGCACTATCAAATCCCCAGGGGTTTCAAATTATACCGGTTTTATGTAATTCTCCACCACTGGAGAGTTGAGGTCAGACCCATCCGTATCCCCACATAGTGCGACCTTTCCGTTTACGATTCCCGCCGTAAAATACGTTCCATCCTGGAACACAGGATGAATATTGCGGATGCTTCCTATTTGCGCAATGTAATCTCTTTTAACGGCTTTTCTCTTACTGTTTATTATGGCGTCGAGGCCAAAGGGTGCTACTTGACGTTCAACTCTACTCAGATAATCAATTTTTCCATAGAAAAAAAACGGTCTTACCGGCCATGACTGGGCAGCAAAAATCCGTCTAGTAGCCAGGATATTTGTGGGGTGGGATTTCCAGATGCACTGCATTTCAATGAAACAGCTGGGCCGGGCTGTAGAGTCTGCTCGATGAAACTGTATAGAAGTGCTGGAGGAGCATCTGAAATAAACAATAAAAAAACTCTGTCTCTCACTTTAGGGTTGCAAATATATTTCACTAAACAGTGACTAAGCGATTATTTTTGGACGAAATCGATTTTTGTGATTTTAATTGTTCCTGCTTGAGTGTTTAGATAACTGTCGAGTCTGTAGGATTGGTGACTTCTTTGGGCCTATGGCTGTTGGATTGGCGCCATAAGCATTTCTACTACTATCGCTGCTAGCGGAGAACCACATTCTCAAGAGGTAAGGTTGCATTTTTTGCAAGACCAAGACCAGTCTGGCTCATCATTACTTTTAAGTACTCGTAACTACGATTGAACTTTACCAACAAAATGAACTAACACCAGAAAAACTTGCGGCATGTTTAGAGCCATTGTGAAAATTATTCTTCTTTAAAAGCCAACGGACTTATCCGAAAGGAATTAGAATAATAATTACAATAAGTCTAGTGCAAAACGTTTGCTTAACCCCATTTGCGGCATTAAAGCAGCGATTCCAATGTAATTCCTGGCATTAATATCGAAACTTTCTAGAAGATCCCGAATGCAGAATTCCGAATTCTGATGGGAGATTTAAATATTCCTGAACTTTCAAACTGGGGCGCTTTTAACGTGAATTACTAATTCCCTAAAAGTGGGACTTGCAGTTAAAGAAATGATTCAAAACTGATTATACTTGCCTCCGAGTTGTAGTTCAGCAGCAGCTTGGGCTGTATCTCCTTCTGTTCTTCTGACGACGCATTGGTACATGCCACGATCTTCTCTGCCGACATTGTTCACTATTAGAGTCTCACTCGGGCCTCTTCCAGTGCTCGGCAATTGTCTTCCGTCTTTGTACCACGTTATCATATGGGGACTGTCCTGTTTTGTTGATACCACACACCTAAGGAGAGTGAGTAAGTTATAGCTAATTATGTACCAAGGCTGTTACGGATTCTATAGCGCCCTGAAAGTCAAACTAGCCCGAGGGCCTTCGGCCTGGCACCTTCTTGCCCTTGAGATGGACAATCGTTAATAAAGGCGGATAAACCAATGAATGCTGAACGACAAGAAGATGCTGACAGCAACAGGAAACCACTGCATTAATGTTCCGATTGAAATGTTTCGGAGTGTTTAGTCCCCCATTTCGTGGGGACAGACAAGAAGGCTAGGAACAAGGAAAGAGACATAAAGTTTGATACATGAACCACCAGATCCATATTGGAAGCAGGCAAAATCCACAACGTGCTTAAGAAGAGAACCAGGTGGTCTAACTCCGGAGAAATGCAAATTAACCAATCAAAGATTGTATTATTCCGGTAAGAACGGCGCACATCATCAAAACGGAGTGGCGATTGTGGTGGATAGAGGCTTGTGTCGGAATATAACTAGTTACATCCTCATGTCGGATAGAGTAATGCTGATGAGAGTGAAGATAACTCAAGGAATACTTAACAAGAATACGCCCGCAATTCCGATAAGAGTATAGGAGAAGTAGAGCAATTCTTCAATGAATTTCAAAAAGTTGTAGATGTAACAAAGAGCAGAGATATTACGATTATAATGGGAGATTTTAAAGCAAACTTTGGAAAAGGACAAGTGGAAGATGTCATTGGCAATTGGGTTGGGCACAGGCAATAAGAGGGGGATAGACTGACACAGTTCTGTCAAGAACAAGACTCAGTGGCTGCAAAATAGCCACGGATGACTGCAGCTAATGGAGGAAAGAAGGTCATATAAGAACAGAGAGAACAATGCGTACAAACATACACATAAAGAAAGAAGAAAATAAATACGAGAATCCGAATAGAAATGTGCAGAAACAGAAGATTCACTAGTACAACATGATGACCTCAATCTTCATGAGCCAACGGGCATAAAAAGGTCAAGGGAAAGTAACATTTTGTTGGACAAAAACGACACCATAATGTGAGGGAAAATTGGCAGGATGTAGTGAGTATATCTGGGAACCATTTGAGGATGACAGACAAGAATCAATAGACGAAAATACAGAAAGTGAACAGGGAAAATGTAGAAGTGAATTATTCTCTTATGGGAGAATGTGCTCTTTCAAACATGTGCGAGACACAAACAGGATCACTGCCAAAAAATCGGACCATTCTGTTTTTTACAGGAACCTTTTAACATTGAAATTGTTATGAACATTATTATTTGATTTATTTCTAAGGTGGTATGAATCAATAATATGAATCCGAAACTGGAGATGCCAGGCTTCAAATGATGGCATTTGGATCAAGAAAGCCCTATCCGAAAGCTGGTATTTCCGGAAATTCGGGGTGTTAAAAGTCGGAATTTTATTTCGTATTTTTGTCATTATTCTGAAAACATTTGGGCTAGGAATATGAGATTTTGCGAGCACAGGTTTTTTTGGATGTCGAATATGATGCGTGTTACAATTTCCAATTTACAAATTATCGGGAACAATTTATTGGGATTGGCTTTGATTTCGTTGGCAGCGTCTTGTATTTTTTGCCAGAATTCTTGACGCAAATCAACAGGACCTTTGTAAGCTCCATCTTTCATTTGAGAGCAAACTGAAAAATCCAGAGGATTAAAGTCCGGACTTCTGGGTGGCCAAGCAATAACGCTCCCACGGCCAATCCAATGATTTGGAAAATTTGCATCTAAGCAGACACGCACCAGCCAAGAAAAATGTGGTAGAGATCCATCTTGCATAAACCACATTTCTATCCTTAAATGAAGTGTAACATCTTCAAGAATCTTTGTTAAACTTAGTTGAGGAAATTGTAAATACAATTGGCTATTTAATTTGGGAGGAAGTTCAAATGCTACAACAAAAAAATTGCCAGTAACACCGCCCCAAACATTAAATGTAAATTCATGTTGGAAGTGTCTGGGTTTCACAGGGTGAGGATTCACAGGGTTCCACACACACATTCCACATTCTACGGTGAGTAAACGTCGCCTCATCGGTCAACAAAATTTTCTCTTAAAAAGTACGATAGTTCGTTTGTTGTTCTTGTAGAAAATGGGCGAAACGTAAAATAGAAGAAGGAGCAGGGGAATCTTGCGGAAACAAATTCTGTACAGAAGTAAAACGAAATGTATATAGTTTTTCGTTTCTCAGAATTCTCCAAACCATAGGCTGAGTTACGCCTGCTTCAGTACTTAAAAGGAAAGTACTTATGGCTGGATTTTCAGTAACTCTCAATATAACTTCCTCTTCCTACGCAACATAAACAGCTTTTTACGGTGCTGTTATTATATCTCGGACGGAGAGATCCTGTTTTTCCTAAGCGAGAGTACAACTTTCTAAATAGTTTCTGGTTTGGTTGTTTTCGGTTGAGATAATACATAACAAATAATCCATTTTTTTTTCGAAAACGAACCCCAATATCGATGTGAAACAAGGATACAAAATTTATGTAAACATTATGGCTGTTTTCGATTTTGAGCTAAATTTGGTGTTACATTGCTTTAAATGTCTGCAATATTGATTGCAAGTGGGGCCCGCTATGAGCCCCGCAGAACACGCATCTTATTTGTCGCGTGAATAAATCGTCTATCGTCAAAAAATTTCCGATTTCTAACCCAGATATTGTCAGAATAAAAGCAAAAAAAACGAATTAAAATTAGGCATCCTTGCGCCAATGGCTCCCATTCTTAATGAATGGACCTCTATAGGTGAAACACAAAATAATTTAATTAAAACTTCCACCTCTTACCTAAATTCGGCACTGCCACCCATATGGACGCTCATCAATGGAGGAGAAATTTCCAGATGCAGTTGCGTAAGTACCTGAAGTCGGATATCGGCACTGGCCTCTCCTCCAGCATTGGCCGAAGAACAACGATAGGTACCACCTGCAATCAATGGAAACATCCACCATAAAATCTCTCAATCAAACGCTGACATTACAGATGGAAAAAGTCGACAACAAAAGGAACCCATCAGTATTGCGTTAACGATAAGGGAAAAATTTCCGTTCTCGATATTTTTCACGGAGAAAGGTTTTCCCATACAAAGAGGTTTCTGGGTAACGTTCATGCCCAATTTAATCGATCACTGTAACAAAGAGTTCAATCAGCACACTCGAGGCCAAGCACCGGTGAGTGATTGCGGAAATAAATACGGGAATTTTATAGAGGAACTTCATTATTATGATTCTGTGGATTGCTGAATGTTCGGGAACAAAAGAGGTTTTGTTCAGTGTTGAGCCTGTGCATACAAACGACATTCTAAACATGGCCTTAATTAATAGAAAATCCTTCAGTTTGCCACCTGATTAGTGTACCTAATGTTTATTAGTGTTCTTATACGTACCATCTTCTGGAGTCACAGCTTCAATGGCAAGCACTGGACCCAACTGGCGAACTCTTGGGCCAGGAATTATTAGACTAGGAGGTTCAATTCCATCCTTCCCACCATAAGTGTACCATCTAAACCGTGTGAAAAAACAAACGTTATTTACTCAAACAAGAAAACAAACGTGGGCATGGAATTTCACATGATTTTATTCAAAAGAAGAAAAAGTAGAGAAAAACAGTGCCATAAAGATTCCAATTCCAGATCAAAGGAGCGGGTTTTCTCGATCGATCCTCATTAGGCCCGATCCGAGAGCGGTGCTCTTTTGAAACTCGAAAAAGCGTTATTTCGTTTATTTTTTGCCAAGGTCTCGCAATTTTGCTTTTCTCATAAAATAACTACGCTCCACCAATCCAGGGTTCATTAGAGACCAACAGGAATACATTCATTAGGCAAAAATAGGCTGAATGTTGTTCTGCTTGTTAGATATAAGTACAAGTGTGGTTAATCCATTTTGTAGTCAATAAATATAAGAGTGAAGACTGCATTAATTGAACCTAGACAATATTTAGGATTAATTTTTTAATTAATGGCTGCAAAATTAACCGCTTTAGTTTAGTCTAAAAATAGGCACCAGTATATTTGGCTGGTTTCGGTCACACAGAAATATGGCTGCTGTAGAGGATGAATATATTAAAAGCTACATGAATTTGGTAAGCTTTTAATTAATAAAAGTCGCATTTAAGAACGAGGAATAATACGCCAGATGCGACTGTTCTGTTAACGGTAGTATTTGTCGCGTCCACTAATTTTTACGAACCTAATTTACCGACTAATGAGCGATTTTTTACTTTATAGTTGCTCCAATAAACATGCCAGGATCCGCTAATTAAATTGCGTTTTCCATCAAATATCTTCCCAAAAATTACAATTAATGAAAGCGATAATGAAGAAAAAACGTGAATGATCCATTTGCTTATCTCTATTTTCACCATTCTTCAGTTGCATTAGCTGTTTAAAGTCTGAGGTAAACTTCTTCTGCATAATTTGAGCATTCAAGCTGTTACAACTTGGAATTTTTTTCATTTTTTTAGTATCATATTTTGTTGTATTGCAAATTTTCCGCCGCTTCCTTGCATAAAGCAATACGAGGCTGTACATTTTTAGCATGTACGTGCTGCTGCACATTGGCATATTGGACTCCTTCTTCTATAACGATTTCAAATTTGTTATATCGTTTAACACTTTTGTCTACCTGGATCTAGCTATTTTTTAATGAAAAAGCGCCGCTTTTCCCGTACTTGAAAATATCTAGAACACAGTAAATTGCAACGAGAATATTTCAAAATCCAATTCCTGCTCGCACACAAAGCAGCAGGTGAGGCAGTGTGACTCTTCGGTTCGACATCTCCATTCCTATAAGTTTCTTTTATGGCTTTTACCGTATTTTTTTCCTATATTGTCGACCGCAGATATTCGTTTTCCCATCTATATAAAGCTTAGGCAACAATTCAACATGTAATTGAAAATTGGAACAGCATTGCAGTGAAGTGCAGTAATTTTCCTTCTTAAAAGAACGTTAGAAACCAATGGTATTAATAAAGATGACAAATTCATTCCCGTATGTGCTAAAATGTGCGATTCTTAACAAATAAAATGAATTCGTACATAATTAATAAAACTGCAATGAGTCCAGTAGAATCCATGCCCAATTTCAGTATCTGTGTGCTAAAATTCCTAGCTCTTCAGAAGAGAAATGGATTAGGAATAAATACTAAAATACTGTAATGCTAAAATAAATGCCCGAGCAGGAATAAATGTAAACCAGGAGCGTTTAAATCACCGATTCCACAAATTACCATAAATATGAAAAATTGGAATATCCGAGCATAAAAGGGGGATTTAACCTACACACAAAACAGCATTTGCAGTAAAATACTGAAAATCCCTAAGATGTGGAGGAGTTCAATTTGGTTACATATCGAATAAAGTTTTTTTTTTGGTTAAGGGCTTTTCAGATTGTAAAGGAAAACTAGGCTGCTAGGGCTCGTTTCATGTTCGGAAATATGTAGGCATTGAATTCTTGCACAAACTTACCGATATTCCGGTGAGGGACATCCTTGAGCAATACATATTAAGGCTGCTCCTTCATCTTGAGCCACCGTTACGGTCCCTGAATTTTCTACAATCACTGGAGGAGCTATCCCTCTATGATCTAAAAACAAAAATTTCACACAAATGTTGCTTTATTCTGATATATTATCTTAAACTATATCACAGATACTGACTATTGAAGAATAGGAATAGGTTGTTGCTTAAACAGATCGACAATTTTTATAAAAGTGCATTATTCCAAAGTACTCAGTTATTTACTTAATAAATATATATAAAATATAAATAATTCTCAAATATAATTAAAACAATTTTTGCCACAGTTCTTTCTATACTTTTATTGATTTCGACTTCACCAGATTAGGTTGCGATGATCAACACATTTGAATTGCTAGTTGGGAGTACCACATATATGAATACAATTGATAAAGTAAAATATAAATTTGAATATTGACAAAATAAGAATGGAAGCTACTTCTCGATCAAAAATATCATGAACAGAACCTGCGGATTAGAGCATTCCAAAACTGGTGGTGAGCAGTAAAAACGACCCACAGCTATAAGGAATTCTTAAATTTTGATATTTTTGGCGAAAAAAATATACTCTTGTTCAACGTTAAGAATTTGCAATGTTTTCGAATAAAACCATTCTTAACCAGTCACTGGTTGACCAACAAAATTTTGGTTTTGGAAAATTTTAGTTACAGAGATGATCTTTTTCAACATAGAAAGTGAGTGAATGTGAAGAGAGGGTTTAAAAATACATAAATGTTTTATTTAAACTATCAGTGTAACTCTATTCTTTCCGCTCTAAAAATTCTTGTGTTTTATTTAAGCCAAATGAGGGGCGTGTTTACTCCCAAAATTGTTGATATCCTCATGTTTTTAAAGTTTAATTTCATGGGTTTTAAATGTATCCATCCTTTAATTTAAGCATATTTGAAAGGTGGCATAAGTGGTTATCTGGAATATTAAAAATGTAAATGAAACAGGCAAAATACACAGGACAATTACAGAAATTAGAGGAATTTATGGCCAAATTGATGAGCATATTATTGATTTATGCGGTGGAAAACGGCAAATAAAACCGCCATAACATCGGCGTAATCAGCAATTATTAAATAACACAGGCTTCAACGACGTAAAATACCTTGGAATCACAATTGACCACAAACTTAAATTCACTAAACACATACGAAACATCAGGGCAGAAACAATAAACAGAACAAAACACTTCCGATCACTAACCTACAAAGACAGAGGAATTAGCACAAACACCGCCACCAAAATATATAAAGCTATTTGTAGACCCTTGCTAGACTATGGACATATACTCATGACCAACGGAACAGAAAGGACAAAACGTTATATACAAACAACAGAATAAATTTCACTAAGACTAATAACACGAATAAGACACCCCCAAAACCCACTACACAACCCCCCCAACCCAACTACTATACGAACGCACAAACATGACAAAGATTTCGGAAAGACTCATACATCTACAGACAAAATGGACAAACAACCCCTACAACTGGACCATACTGAATCCCCTTTGTCTCACAAGACCAACCAGACAATCCCGCTTCCGTTTCCCTACATCAACGCTACTCGAACACTTACAAACGCAACTGACTAGTGGACAATAAAATAATTTTTTCTTATCAAAAGAGATAGACTTTCGAGGCCATTCCTTGAAACAAGTGGGTTTTTCGGGTTTTTAGGCCGTCGTTCGGTAGAATTTCTTCTTGGCGTTTCGCAAGCACGTGTGGCTTGCATCTTCAGAAGTGGTTTGCTTGAACGCTTACACTGTTCTGATGCGATTCCTCGGGCGCAGTCCGTATTTATGCACCGGTCGCGATGACGTGGTTTGTGATGACGTGGCCTGTGTCATCGGAGCTTGCGCATTCTGTTGGCTGTTGCTATCCTCCGGTGTACATGATTCTCTCTCCTGTCCTGAGCTGTTGTTTTTTCTTGCTGTTTTTGCGTTGGTGAGTGCTGGAAACCATATCCTGTTCAGCGCCATTGTCTCTTCTTTTCTGTTGAAATTGTCGTCGTGTTTGTAGATTTCAATGGCTTCTCGTATTAGTCGGGGGCGATACCCTGTTGTCGTGGCCAGGACCTGTGCCTCTCCGAAATATATGTTGTGTGTTCCATCGTTGAGGGCATGTTCCGCCACTGCCGACTTCTCCACATGTCCAAGTTTGCAATTCCGTCGATGTTCTTCTAATCTTGTCGCAACCGATCTCTTAGTAGTTCCTATGTAGACGCTTCCACAGGAGCATGGAATCCGATAGATTCCCGCAGTTGCTAGGTGAGGTCTTTTGTCTTTAACTGACCCTAGACATTCTCGGATCTTTGTTGTGGGCTTGTAGACCGTTCTTATGTTATGTTTCCTCAAGAGCCTCCCAATTCTGTCCGTAACCCTGGGAACATAGGGCAGGAAAGCTTTCAGAGTAGACTCACGTTTTTCAGCTCGTCCCACTCCTACAGCTTTTTTGATGTCCAACTGGGAATATCCGTTCTGAAGAAAAGCTTTTTCCAAGTGCTGTAGTTCCGTTGTTAGATGTTGTGGTCCACATATTTTTCTGGCTCTATCCGTGAGAGTCTTAATGATTCCCTGCTTCTGACTCGGATGGTGGTTAGATAGCTTGTGAAGATATCTGTCTGTGTGGGTGGCTTTTCGATATACCTTGTGGTCCAAACGATTCCCCTGCCTAGACACCAAAACATCCAGGAAGGCCAGTTGGTGGTTTTGTTCAACTTCCATGGTGAATTGGATGTCTGGGTGCTGTTTGTTTAGATCGTCGAGGAACATGTCCAGGTTTTTGCGTCCATGCCTCCATAGCACGAACGTGTTATCGACATATCGGTACCAGATCGTTGGTTTAAGGGGTGCGGTGCTCAACGCTGCTTCCTCAAACTTCTCCATGAATAGATTCGCCACCACCGGACTGAGTGGGCTTCCCATGGCTACTCCTTCCTTTTGCTCGTAGTAATCTCCATTCCACAGGAAGTAGCTGCCCTTTAGACAAGCCTTGAACAGATTTGTTGTACTCTCTTCGAATAGCTCCGCCACTAATCCTATTGATTCGTCCAAGGGTACCTTTGTGAGTAGAGATACAACATCATGTTGTATCTCTATTGGAAAACAAATTGCACTAAGACTAATAACACGAATAAGACACCCCCAAAACCCACTACACAACCCCTCCACCCAACTACTATACGAACGCACAAACATGACAAAGATTTCGGAAAGACTCATACATCTACAGACAAAATGGACAAACAACCCCTACAACTGGACCATACTGAATCCCCTTTGTTTTACAAGACCAACCAGACAATCCCGCTTCCGTTTCCCTACATCAACGCTACTCGAACACTTACAAACGCAACAGACTACTGGACAATAAAATTATTTTTTCTTGTCATTGGAATTGGAAAGTTTATTAATAAGATTGTTAACGTAGAATAAGAGAATTTTCATATTTATTTTTTATTCAGATTAAGACTACATGTATTAAACAAAGGCAGAAAGACCGATAGGTCGATAGCCTTTTTTTTAGAAATAAAGATGTTTACTACTACTACTCAAGCTTGGATCTTAAAATCGGTTTCACAGAAGAAAGCGCAAGCCTTTGAAATGTGAACTTATTCCTTGAAATCACAAAACGCAGGAGATTTGCATACGTGATCGTCGTACAAAATTCGTAATTTGTATAGTTAACTCGACTATACTTCTTCTAGGTGGATTTTAACAACAAATTTGGGTTTTCGGGACGATTTTAATATAAAAAGAGTACCATATCGAATGGGCTACGAGACGCATATTCTCGAGAAGCTGGATGAAGATGTTTAATATTTTTGTCAATTTTTTCAAATAATTCGAAAATATAAGTACATTTGAAGGCAATAGAGCAAGATTTTTCAAAAACGCCAAACTTGCCTGATTTAAATAAAAAAGGTCGAGTTATAAAAATTTAAACTGCGTTTTTTTTCGGACATTTTATGAAATAAACGTCTCAAATGTATTTGAAATTTGCCATTTTTTAAATTTATTTGCTACAGAAGGTATGTTCATTCTCATGCCCTTCAGTCGAATTAGTCTCGTGTTTAAAGGTGAATGGGAAAAACTGTGCGCGGTTTAATTCGTAAATTATGTTACGAAATTATCAAAATTTTTCCATTTTTCTGTGAAAAATTCATGTGTTTTTGAACAGCAAACATTTTCTTCGTTCTTGCGTGGAATTTCAGCTCCGAGTTACATGGGTTTTCAAAACAAAAACGCGATTTCCAAATTAGAAGCTTAAGTTTGCCGCCATGAAGCTACAAAAACTGGCCCATATTGAACTAGAGCAATTAAAGAAATATATATTGCCTCTTTTAGTAGCTGATTTGGAACTAAAGTAAAACTTTTTATTTTCTGAAAATGATCGACGTTTTGCGCTTTTTCAGGTCTTTTTTAGTGCATGATAAAAACATGAATAAAGGGTCTGCTTTTAAAGCCAGAGAAACCTTCCTAACTGTCTCACGTTCAGTTTATTGTGCTTTTTGCAGGGTCGTGCCGAAAGGTTCGGCACAACAAATACGTTAGAGCCTAATGGATCGACGGGTAACAACACCCTTTGACATGGTAGTCAATTTCAGTTGAAATCGTCTCAAAGCCCTAAATATAGCATCAAAATTCCATTCCACATTACGAGTTTGATGGAGAATGAACAGAAATATCCAATTCTGCAATTCATTCTTGAAGGAAACTTCGAAGATAGATAATGAGGCCAGGAAATCTTAGAAACTCGTTTGTAGAATAACTGTAACATCCGAACATTGATTTGAATCAGTTTGGGTTTCGATTTAAGTATATTCATGTCCTGTTACACAGAAACACAACTGCATTTAATTTTAACAATCATAAGTGAAGTTGCTTAAGAATTTTTGGTTTTTAAAAACATTTTCTCGTCGTTTTTCCTTCAAATTGTCCAAAGTTCGATATTCAAAATTAAACAATCTAGGTCTAAGAAAGCCTGAACATGTTTTCCACCGCTTACCACAACTGTAAGGAAACCCAACGAATTAAAATGTCCGGTCAGTGATCTCTGGGGAATAAATCCAAAAATATTGCGTCCCATTTCATTTTTAAGTAGTACTCCCTAGGGCGAGACAAAGCAAAAGTGCCGGCAAAGCCCAGGGACTATTTTCCTTTTATGCACAGAGCAAAGCAGATTTTTGCATGAGGACGAAATGAATGCCGCCCGTTTCAAAAACCGTGGGGGTGAACAATGAAAAAGCTTTTCGGATAAGTAATGCGGAACGTCGCAGGTTAAAATACTCAGCTTTCAAAGTTTATGGAGCTTTAATTAATAATCGGAATAATTGCTGGCAGCGGAAGATAAAATCTGAAGGTGTACAAGTGGGTTTGGTGGAAACAGCATTCCAGAGAAGCGTTTGTGTTCACAAAGTCTCTGGCTCGATGCCTACTAAATCTGCCACAGTTAATACAACTGCCTTCTTACCGACGACAATAAAGCCCTTTAGAGCTGTTTCAAGCTCATTTTATTTCTGTGAGCAAAAAATCTTCATTTAATAAGTTATTCATGTTTTAAAGCCCCTAATATGTTTAGCTTCTCTCGACTTCTGAACGACCCCACGTCGAGTTCTCCTTCGCTTTTATATGTAAATGGCATTTTCCAATTTTCCCATAAAACCGTTTTCTTAAAAATGCGATGATTTATTTATTGCCTCGTGACTCGAACAAGACAGCATATTTCACTGGTAAGCAAGCGAACGTCTTTTATCAAATGCAACTGTTGATATTCAGATTTTGCCGCCAGTTTTCACGGATTGCTGCAAAATGAAAAACTAATTTTACTTACCAGCAACATTGACATTGGCAGCACTGCTAATTACCACTTGCCTGCTCAGTCTGTGCATAGTTCGGCAACGATATGTAGGAAACTGATCACCAAAGTCCAAATTGTGGATGAGGAGTTCACCTGAAGGCAGCTGATGAAACTTTCCATCTGCAAGTAAATCACTTCTTTGAGAATTTAGAGGATCAGAAACACAAACTAATTAAAGCTACATGGATTATAGAAGATGATATTGATCAACCCTGAATTGAAGGAAAATCGCCAAAGATTGGCAGAAAAAGTTCAATAGATTTGCCAAGAATTATAAAAGCACCAAAGAAGTTGGAGAAATAGACATTTCTGTTGAAATTGTCTGCAGAATTTTATTGTTGGTGGTAGGTATTGCAAAGGTCGTTAATGAAGTAGCGGAGCAAGAAGATAAAACATTGATTTTACTAACTGATCATGATGCGGGTATTAAGATAAACGTAGCAACTTATCCAACAGAAGTTAACCCTATTTTCCAGCGTCTTCTTCAAGGCGCTGAACCAGAAAATACTACTACTTCAAGTACAGTTAAAAGTTAGATCTATGTGCGGCCTAAAATCGCTTAGAGAACTTTACACCTCCGAGCAGTTCGTTAGAAGAAGCGCGAATTGAAGAAATGTTGACTGTAGCAGAAGATAATGAAGAGACAGAAATTATAGTAAAATCAGCAGATAATCCAGAAGAAGTTGAGTTGATTTTATAGCTCGAAGAATCCGAATTGAGTAGTGACCCAGAAAGCATCCATTTCGACTACAGAACTTTCCCGCTCTCGCTTGCTGAGAAAACGTTTCTAAATTCTACAAGACGGTAGTGATGAACTCGAAGATAATGTAAAATATGGAAATGATCCTGAAGAAGTTGAATTAATTTTCCGACTTGTAGAAAAGTCATTTGAGTGTAAGAAAAGAAGAAGTAGAATTAAAAGTTGAAAGAACAAATGGCAGAAATATTGCTTACAGATTTGACGAACCCGAAATTATAGTAAAAAAGTACATGACTTTGAAGGAGTCAATACAATTTCCGGTTTGAAGGGGTCAAGTCGAGTACCCCATAAATGATTCATGTATTAAAGGAAGTGGACGCTTTTTCGCTAAAAAAAATTCAAAGAAACTTTGCCCAATCCAAGAATTAATTTCTCTGGAAGAAATCCTCGAAAATATTGATAAAGTAAATCGGGAAATGGGAGAAATATTTATTTCAAAAGAAGCTGATGAATTAGAAATTAAATCGAAGACGTGACTGATGAAACTACTGACCGACTAAAATACTGAAGCTTGACTTTCAAAGTTAAAGAAGTTGAATTGAATGATTTGGAAAGGATGCATTGTTTAAAAGAAACTATATTGAAAGTGCAAAAACAATTATTTTTTTTGGAATAATAGCAACACTTTACTTTTTCAAAGATCAATTGAGAGATTAATGAAAAAGATAAACAAATGAAAGAAATACTGAATAAGAATATATTACGAAAGATAATGAAACAGAAAGACATTAAAATAAAGAAGTGAATTACTCTGGAGTCCAAAACGATTTCCAGATTGAAAAAGCCGAGTCGAGCAACTAATAAATTAACAATTTATTAGACGAATTTAAAGTCGTACGTATTTTTCGTTAAAAAAACTTCACTACTCTGAAGAATTAGTTCCCCAGACAGAAATCCTTAAAAGCTTCGGAAAATCCATTGATAAAGTTAATGAGGAAATTAGAGAAATAGTGATTTCAGAATATGCTAACGAACTAGAAATTATACTAAATAACTGACTGATGAGGATGAAATAGAGAAAATATTGAATACAGAAGTTAATGAGGACTGAAAAACATGAATTTTCCGATTTGAGAAAAGTAGTACACAAAATCATCATGTATAGAAAAGTGCTGTATAAACAATTTTCGTAAAAACTGCTAATAGAACTTTACTCCTCACAGAACATATCCGGAGAGAATTCTTAAAGAAATTGACACAGAAGAGGGACAAACGGATATAAAACCGACGAAAAGAGGATATAATAATTACAGAAAATAACCATAAAACAGAAGTTGAAGTCAAACAGAGGATGATCTTGATTGAGTCCCAAACGATTTTCAGATTGAATACGCCAAGTCAAGTAACCCAGAAATCATCAATGTATTAAAAAAAGGGGAAGTTAAACAAATTTTTCATTAAAAAATCTGCTAGCAGAACTTTACTCTTCCGACGAAACGATTGAACTCTGAATTTCTTAAAGACATTAACACAGAAGAGGAACAAATGGATATAAAACCGACGAAAGGAGGAAATAATAATTACAGAAAATAACCATAAACAGAAGTTGAAGTGAAACAGAGGATGATCTTGATTGAGTCCCAAACGATTTTCAGATTGAATACGCCAAGTCAAGTATCCCAAAAATCGTCAGTGTATTAAAAAAGTGGAAGATAAACGAAATTGTCAATAAAAAATCTGTTAACAGAACTTTACTCTCCGACCAAGCAATTGTGCTGACAGAAATTATTAAAGAAATTGACACAGAAGAGGGACAAACGGATATAAAACCGACGAAAAGAGGATATAATAATTAAAGAAAATAACCATAAAACAGAAGTTGAAGTAAAACAGAGGATGATCTTGATTGAGTCCCAAACGATTTCCAGATTGAATACGCCAAGTCAAGTAACCCAGAAATAACCAATGTATGAGAAGAAGAGGAAATTATAAGAAATTTTCAACAAAAAAACTGCTAACAGAAATTTACCCCGCCGACTAAGAAATTGTGCTGAAACAAATTATTAAAGAAATTGACGCCGAAGAGCGACAAATGAATATAAAACCGACGAAAAGAGGAAATAATAATTACAGAAAATAATGATAAAACAGAATTTAAAGTAAAACAAAGACATGATTTCTTTGAGTCCAAAACGATTACCAGAGTGAAGACGCCAGGAACAGTAACCCAGAAGCTATTTACGAAATTTGGGTTTGACAGCAGGAATTTGCTTCGAGAGGAGAAGCAACCTTGCCAGAAATCCTTGAGAAGATTTCTAAAGACTAATCTCAGTGATAAGCCAGACGTTAACTTGAAAGAGAGATTAATGTTAAAGACTAAAGGGGTTTTCTGGAAGCTGCCACTAAAAGAGCAGAGTCCAGTAATCTAGAAAGCATCCATGTGTTCCAGAAACTGAAAGTTAAACGTATTTTCCTGTAAAAATACATAAACAGAACTTCGGTTTTTCGGAACGAGACGATGACCTAATAGTAGAACTTATAGCTGATGCAAAAGTCTTTAACTAAGTAGAGGGACAAATTGAAGAAACTTCAAATATGAAGCTTGAACCTGAAATATATAAGAATGAAACGTATTTCAAAGCAGTTCAGTTGATGTTTCAGCTTGAAGAAGTTGAACTGAGCGAATGTTACTGCCAAAAGCTGTTGTACTATACCCGTTGCAATTTGATACAAAATAAATACAGTTACATATTTTATATTCCGTTGTTGATTATAGCAGCTTTCCTTGTAAAAGTAACAGGCTTAATTATCGTTAGAATATCTGGAATTCCTAGTAGACAGCAAGCAATTAAGTTTACAAACATTCTGTTACCGTTTCCAGGACACTAAATGATTTTACAAGAGAAAATCGACAAACTGTAGCGCACCAGTATTGTCGTTTTTAATTAAAGACGATGCAATTAAAGCTCGTCCCCGATAGATTTTGGAGTAGCAATTAAAATAAAAACCGGGACACTCTTTTAATTGCGATTTTTAAGAGCGGGCAAACCGGATCAGTTGAGAGCTCCGCTTCTGGATATTTCATTCCAGGTCAGGCCGAACTAGAACTGTAGCGGACCGAATTAATTTGTTTACTTGATGCAAGTGGAAAATCAAAAAATACGCATTTTCAATACTGGTAGTTTCCCACATGTTTCCCATACTTTCTAGGGGCATGTATTTAAAGCCCGGAACATCGGGGATAACATAATAGCTGATTATGAGCCAATGTAAACACATTAACGTCGCTACTCTATCACTAAAATTGGAGGCAAGATGAAAACATCAACGAGCCTGCCGCGATCGATAAGTAATTTTCTCGTCTGCACTTTGCACCATTATGAGTTTCACAAGTATTGTTCGTTATTAACTTTTTTTTAATTAAAAAAGGCGAAACTTGCAAAGGACCAAAAAGTAATTGGGAATGGTTGTTGCTTTTATTGGGTATTATTGGTAGCGAGTAACAGTGGCTTACCTCCTTGCAGGGAAGGGTAAATAAAAAAACTCGGCTCCTGCACCCAAGAAATTATCCTAACTAGATCCTTAACGAAGTTTGGCACTTTACATTTCACAACAGCCGTACATCCTCTAGCGGCAGGTATCACTTCCACCTCCACTTTGAATGATTGTGTAACCACTGGAACACCAAACACAGACCTCAGTTTAAGCTCTAATTAAGTAAGCTAGCTATGACTTACCAGCCCGAACTTGAACATCTCGGCTAATGATGCGACCCACTGTGTTAGAGGCCACACATCTGTACACTGTGCTATGGATGTCTTGCCTGCAATAAATACGATTAGAGTCCAAGAGGCAGGTTCTGAGGAAAGCTAGATTTGAACCTGTAAGAGGCAGCAGCAAAAGGCATCAGAAACAGGGTGCCGTTCCTGAGAACTCTGCGGATGCCCGAAACGTCACCCACAGAGGTGCCGTCCACACTTAACCAGTCTATGGAGGGTTGAGGACTTCCTGATGCCGAGCAGTCCAGCCATCCTCCACTGGAATTGGAGAATTCCAGTCGAGGAGGAGGTTCCATCACAAAGGCCGGTCCTCGCAGATGCGAATCGAAGCCTTGTGCATTTGCTAGAAGAAAATACAAAATCAAACTTCCACATTCAAGTGCCAAGTTTTATAAGTTGATTTCATGGCGCAGAAATGCCTTACCCGAAAGTTGATACTTATGTCGATACAGGGTGTTAAAAGTCGTAATTTTAAATCGTTTATTTTGCCATTCCAGCACTAATAATATGTTGTAACTTTGAAAATGCCACGTCACAACCAGCCCACCAATTAGGAAATAAAGCCAATAAAGGAAAATAATCAGAAATCAGAAAAATAATCAATAAAGAAAATT
Source organism: Dendroctonus valens (assembly GCA_024550625.1). Taxonomy (NCBI): domain Eukaryota; kingdom Metazoa; phylum Arthropoda; class Insecta; order Coleoptera; family Curculionidae; genus Dendroctonus; species Dendroctonus valens. Next base: position 1,367,017 of record JAJTJO010000010.1, read on the forward strand.
TCAATGGTCTTTGAGGGCTCGAAGATATTTTGATATGTATTCCAACCGAAGACAACCAAACCAGAAGCTGTTTAGAAATTTGTGCAATCGCTTAGGAGAACTAGGATCTTTTCGTCCGAGATATCATAACAGCGCCGTAAAATGATGTTTATATTGCATAGGAAGAGGAAGATATTGAGAGTTACTCGTCTTTCAAGTACAGCAACAGGCGTAACTCAGTCTACAATTTGGAGAATTCTGAAAAAATTAAAAGTATATCAATTTCGTTTTACTCCTGGACGGAAGTTGTTGCCACAAGATCAACAAATCAACGATGGTACTTTTTTAGAGAATTATTTCTATCGATGAGGTGGTCCCTAATTGAAGCTAGTTGGACCATTGACTCTGTCCATCTCTCGCTATCGGGTACTTCGGTAGGGACGCTATAAATAGACGATAGAATAGAAAAAAAAATAGATGAGAAGAATAGGGAGAATTAGCTATGGACAAGCCAAAAAGCGACGAAATAAAAGTCAAGAGTACAAAAAGTATCAACAGTCGTCGAACGAAACTTTGGGAACACAGCAGAAGAAGAACTAGGACACTCCAAAAGGATGAGAAGAACAACGATAATTAGATATACAGACGCTTCAAACACACGAAATAAAAGTCTAGATTACAAAAGTATCAATAGTAGTCAAATGAGACTTGCGGGAACAGAGCAAAAGAAGATATTGTACACTCGAAAACGACCAGAAGAACAACGATAATTAGATATTCACAAATAAATGCCAAAGTAACAAAAATTATCAATAGTAGTCGAATGAGACTTGGAGAACAGGAAAAGGATGAGACGAACAGCGATAATTAGAGCTGCATCAGCCCTGAAATGACGAAATAAATAGCAGGCCAATAAAACAAAAGGAAAATTGATGCGAAGTATTATCAACTGGTAAGCCAACCTACTGGCCTACTGATCCGTATAAAATCCCTGCCCTCATAGACTTCTTTGTAATCACAAATATCTCATAAATCTATACCCATGATGACGAAGCATGGGACATGAACTGAGATCACTCTCCGATACTTTTTACACTAGTGACAGTGTAATCCAAAAAGAAAATCCATCGAGTTTAACTAACAAGATGACAGATTGGCAAAGTTTCAAAATAAAACGTGAAGAACTCATTGAGCTTTCACTCCCTATAAGAACAGAAGAACAATTAGATGAAGAAGTTGGTCTGTTTATTGAGAACATTCAACCAGCAGCATGGAACAACACACCTGAGCATACCCGTAGGACAAAGGGTAACAACTATCGAAAAGCGGTTAGCAACCTTATTACAGAAAAAAGAAAACTCAGACGGAAATGGCACCAAGTGATAAAACAGTTTTGAACAACGCAACCAAGTCATTAAAGCACGAAATTCGGAAAATCGACTGGAGATTACCGGAGTGTATTAACTAATGACAGTAAAACGGATTACTCACTTGGAAGGCAACCAAGAGACTAAAATGACCAATTCTACATAATCCACCAATCCGAAATACGGATGGAAGGTGGGCCCGAAACAATACCCGAAAAGCGCACATGTTTGCAGAACATCTGGAGAGTATCTTCCAGCCAAATGATGGAGAAGACCCTCAAGGCTGGAGTGAACCAGAGCAACAAGATGTCGTCATTAGAAATACCTCTCCAAAATAAGTATCAGGTGAAATTGAAAGAAACATCAATCCAAAAACAGGCCCTGGGTTTGACCTAATCACTGGTGAAGTTCTAAAACAACTCGCAAGAAAAGCCCTAGTAAAACTTGCCAATCGCATCAACGCATCCTTCAGATTGAAGTATGTTTCTAGGATGTGGAAGGTAGTAGAGGTCATCATGATCGCCAAACCAGGGAAACCTTCTCTCGACACAGCATCATATAGGCCTATATCATTGTTGACAGTTATTTCAAAATTATATGAAAAAAATACTGCTTAAGAGACTAAAACCCATAATAGACGAAAAGAACCTGATTCCTTCTCACGAGTTTGGTTTCAGAGAAAGCCACTCGACCATCCATCAAGTTTATAGAATCATAAACGTGATAGAGGAATCTTTAGAAGAAAGGAAAGTCTGTTCCACCGTCTTCCTCGATGTTGCGCAGGCATTCGACAAAGTGTGGCATGAAGGCTTGTTTCACAAACTGAAACTGCTTCTGCCACAACAATATTCACAACTTTTACAATCTGATCTGACGGAAAGATATTTCAGAGTCAAACAAGAAGATGCTTTTTCTGAACTGAAAGAAATCAAAGCAGGAGTGCCACAAGGTAGCGTGTTAGGTCCGGTACTCTACCTATTATAAACTACTGATATTCCAAGCCTTGAATATGAAACAATAGCAACATTTGCTGATGACACCGCAGTTATTGCCGTCGGAAAAGATCATCTAGAGGCTGCTACGAAACTACAGCCTTTACTTTACTAACAAACGGAAACAACATCTACTCATCAGAATCAATGATAGCCAGGTAAGTATTTGGGAATGACCTCAGACGCTAGACTCTTCTGGAGAGTTCATGTTGAAAACAAACGCGAAGAGCTTGGTATCAAACTGAAAAAAATGTACTGGCGACTTGGAAGAAACTCCAAATTGTCTACACATAACAAACTGGTTCTATATAAGCAAATATTGAAACCCGTTTGGTCCTATGGCATTCAACTCTGGGGTTGTGCCAGTAGAAGCAACATATAAGTGATTCAGGGTTTGAGGACGAAGTACTAAGGAACATCGTTGATGCACCCTGGTACTGCCGTAACATAAATATCCATCGGGATCTTCACATGGATATTGTTGAACAAACCATCGCCAAATTGGCCAGCAGCCATAAACAAAGGCTGCTGCACCACGTGAACGTTGAGGCTATTCAGCTCCTGGACAACCACACCTATTAAGAAGACTTAAGAGGATGCCTCAAGCCTTATGAGTTGAAACAGTGATAGTGCAAAGCAGATTATCGTGTGGTTCGTGCTACATGTTATGTTTAGTGTAGCTAAGTACTAGAACACAAGGCAAACTAGTGACTGAGACCTAGTCTACGAACCTCCAAACGTAATAAATTAGGTTTTGATCCTCATTGATCTATGGTGATCAGATTGTAATGATATTAAGAGACCAAGGGGCATCTTGAATAATTTAAAACAATCTAAATGTGGTGCCGAAGACGTATTCTGACATAGATCGGGCAAGTGGATCCTTGGAGAATTGAATATCCAAAACTGACTCTCCTCCATTTGTCTTGCAGGCAACCTGAGGTTTTGTGGACACATTACACGAAGAGACGATCATAATCTGGAGAGTTGGATATTTTCGGGAAACTTGGAGGAATTGAGGTCCAATGAGTGATTAACAAACCTATGAATACAATGCATCAAATTCAAAAGAGAGCACTAACCAATGAAAGAACGACTACAGAGATGCCATCACACCCTGCAAACAATTAATATTTTATTCCTTCTTCATTAAAATGATAAATTGCTCTGTGCCATTTCATTTCATATTAGTACACAAACATAGGGTTCTTTTGGAAGCAGATCATGGTTCTACCAACTACACCATTTTCATTTTTTCATATGTTTCCCTTACCCAAACACGTCCATTTTATGTTACTCATAAAGACATAGTTAAGGGTTAAGAACGAATAGTTCCGGACTTAAATGAGTTAATTTTTAAAGCCTCGTTCTAGCTAGTGAAACCGGTAGAAGTTGCTTCTAAAAAGTATGCAACCCATAGAAGTTGCAATAGGAAAAATGTGTGGAAGTTTCCAAACAGTAATCACTTTCAATGAGGTGTTGATCTGCGTTCATGAAGTAGGCCAATAGATTATGTGAACTGTCAACAAGCTACTAACCAGAACTGTTCCAAGTGACTACACCGAACATAACCTGCAATATTTTTCAACGCGCCTAGGGAATAAAGTTTCTCGCATTGTGTGCTTACTCGACATTCCGGAGACAGTTTCAGACTCAACTTTCCAACTTTGCACCCTCGAGGCCAGTTTATCATAATGCGATATCTTTGTAACCCCGTATGCAATATTGTAGCTTTTCCCATTGGTAATTTTTCCAATTCATAGTCTATACATGTTTAATATATTGCATGAAAATATCCAATATATTTGACGAGGTGAACACGTTAAGAAATGAGAAGTTTCCGACAACTAGTGGAAAGTTTTCTGAAGAAAAATCTTTATTTCAATTTAGTTTATGGGGTTTTCTGGAGGCGGACAAATTTCCAACAAATCTACTCCAGTTTTATAAAAAATGTGTATGTTATTGAAGAGTGATTATTAACTAGTGATGCGACTCGGCTTCTTTAAGTGGGAAACTATGTTGACTTCCTTTGGAGCCACTCTTTTTGTATTTAAATGTATCCCTTCATTCGCTCTTCATTCGTGTTTATAATTACGTCCTCGGAGGAGTGAAGTTCTGTTCGAAATTTCTTAATAAAAAACAACTTCTTCAAGTGCCTGAGTTTTGCGGCTTGTAATTTTTTATGGTGGACATGAACTGGAGTTCACTTGGCCAGATCTTTTTGCTACTTTCATTTCTAGTTCTGAATGAGACTGATGAGAGTTTTTCAATAAATTCGCTTTTTAACTTTAAATGTATTTTCCACTAAAGTGTTAATGCTTTTCGAATCATTCGATTCACTCCTCTTCCTCGAGTTTGAACGTCAAGCTTCGGTATTTCAGTCAGTCAAAAGTTTCGGCAGTTACTTTTTCAGTATCATTTCGAATTCATCAGCATCTTCTGAAAATAATATTTCTTCCATTTGCTCATTCACTTTATGAATATATTTTTCCTTGCTTTTAAGAATTTCTGTCTGGGCAACTAATTCTTCGGAGAAAGAAAGTGTCTGAGGCAATTTTTTAACCAAAAAGCGCCCATTTCTTCTAATACATGAATAATTTCTAATACTTCTTTTTCTTAATTTAATACTTTTAAATTTCTGAACACTCAATTCCTTCTTCCGAAGAACTCCGCCTGGGGCAGCTGACGGGTGCATTGAGTAGCTCAACAGCTGTCACTGCCGGTCAAAAGCCCGGGTAAAGGAGGAGGGTTAAGCGTAGGGCTAACAACCCTATCTTATAAAAGACAGAATGTTACGAAACAAAACGACCAGCCTCGGAAAAGGACGGATACCCGGAGAAGATTCAAGCAACGAACAAGGAATATGAATATCGGAACCTGGAATCTGCTTAGCTGGTTCAGACCAGGAGCAGCAAAGAGAGCCGTAAAACAGATAGAGAATATAACATGGACATCACGGCACTACAAGAAATCCGATGGCCCGATAACGGGAATCTCAGCATCCGTCAATCAGTGATATTCTGTAGCGGCAACCAAGACGGGCGAAATGAATTCAGGACAGGCTTCGCAGTAAGAGAACGGTTAATGTGACAGATAATATCATTCAAGCCAATAAGTGAAAGAATCTGCTATCTTAGGGTAAAAGGAAAATGGCACAACTGCTCACTAGTATCAGCACATGCCCCGACAGAGGAAAGAGGTGAGACCGATAAAGACTCCTTCTACGACCAGCTGGAGGATACGATTAGCACCACACCGAGGCAAGATATGCTCATCCTACTAGGGGATTTCAACGCCAAATTGGGCAAAGAACCTGCACTCAGACCGCACATCGGAAACCACAGTCTCCACGATATTTCAAATGACAACGGCCAACGACTGGCAGGGCTGGCAGCGACCAATAATCTAATGGTGGTATCAACGATGTTTGAACATAAAAGCATTCATAAAGAGACGTGGGTATCGAATGACCATAAAACACGAAAGCAAATAGACCATGTGCTGGTCAACGCTAGATATGCAAAGAATGTCATGGGGGTTAGAAGCCGTAGGGGTGCAGACGCGGACTCCGACCATTTCCTGGTACAGACAAAAATGCGCCTGAAGATCAAGAGCACAAAAACGAAAGAACAGCAAGTCACAAGTACAACAAGATGGGACGTAAACACACTTGGAAACGCCGAAACACCAACCAGGTACCAAATCGAAATGGAAAACCAACTACGACAGAACACCTCCGAAATTGAGGAAATGGAGGACAGAGGAACAGCCTGGTGCACCCTTAGATCCACTATCTTGGCAGTCACGAAGAAAACACTGGGGAAGAAAAACAGGACAAAAGGGAAAAAATGGTATGATGCGGAATGCGAACAAATCCAGATCACTAAGAATAAAGCCAGATTGCGCATGTTACAAGACAATAGTAACGCTAACATACAATACAACTCCATAAAGAACTACGTAAACTAATACTAGCCATATGGAAGTGGGAAGCCCTACCAGACGAATGGAACGAAGGCATCATCATCCCCATTCACAAGAAAGAGGACCGCATGAAATGTACCAACTACAGGGGAATATTCCTACTGAACGCAGCATACAAGATACTCTCCAATGTGCTATTGAACCGTATATCACCGTATGCGGAGGAACAGATTAGGGACTGTCAGTGTGGATTCAGACCAAGGAGGTCAACAGTGGACCAGATATTCACAATCCGGCAACTAATAGAGAAACACCGGGAATTCAATAAAGACGTACATCAGCTGTTTCTGGACTTCAGACAAGCCTACAACACAATCATACGCGACAGTGTCTGGATAGCCATGACAAGTATAGGGATACCACAGAAAATCATCACTCTCACGAAACTATGCGTAAACAACTCCAGGTGTCGCGTAAAAGTAGGAAACCAGATAACAGAAGAATTCTTGGTCATGAATGGACTGAGACAGAGAGATGGACTGTCGCCCATACTCTTCAACATAGTCCTAGATATGACTATCAAAAAGACGAACATCACCACGGAAGTATATACTAACCAGGGGCCACAGACGATCCTGGTCTTCGCGGACGAGATATACGCGGTCGGAGGAAGTACTGTCGCAGTCAAGGAAAGCTTCCTGAAAATCGAGAATGAATGTAGGAAAATGGGCCTCAACATCAACGAGGAAAAAACCAAAATACATGCATATTACCCGCCGACCCACCAGGGACAGAATCGGTCAGAACGTAACGATGGACAGCTATAATTTCGAATGTGTCAGATAGTTTAAATATCTTGGAGCCACGATATGCTCAGACAATGACAGCAACGAACAGATTAAAACACGAATACACAGTGGCAATAGATATTGAATACGCAGTGGCAATACATGAGGATGTATCAGGCTGTAATCAAACCGATTATCTGCTACGGCTGTGAGACGTGGACCCTTACGAAACACAATGAGTTTCTACTAAAGCGGTTTGAAAGGAAGATCTTGAGAATAATATTTGGCTCCGTAAAGGATCCAAACACGGAGCAATATCGCATAAGGACGAATGCAGAAATTCAGGACCTATACCAAAAGCCAGATATAGTCAAAATAATAAAATCCCAACGTCTGAGATGGGCCGGACATGTTCAAAGAGCATCTGACGATCGACTGATCAAGATAGTATGGGAAGGAAACCCAGCAAGGAAGAGACCGCTGGGGCGGCCGAAACTTGGATGGAGGGACAACATCTTGAAGCAGATACAGCCTATGCATGTAGATGACTGGAGGGAGGCCATGATGGACCGAGACCGATGGAGGTAAATCGTTAACGCAGCCAAGACCCACCAAGGGTTGTAGAGCTACCCAGAGAGAATTCAGCTTCTTCAAGCCGGAAATCCTCATGGATCCCTTTGGTGCCATGCACTTCTTCACTTTAAATTTTGGCATGTCTGTCCTGATATTAATATTTCTCCCTTTTGATCAAATGAGCGCTCAACTCTACTTCTTCTATTCTTACGTAAATCATGTATAAATGTTTAATATATGACCCGAAAACACCCAATATATTTGAGGAGATGAACAAGTTAAAAAATTAAAACTTCCTCCGATCTTGTAGAAAGTTTTCTAAAGTGAAATATTTTATAATTTAGTTAATGCGATTTTTTGGGTACGGAAAAATTGCCAATAAATCTACCGAAATTCAATAAAAAATCTACTAAAAGTAATGGGTAATTATGTGTTATTGCGTGAAAATTAACTAATTATTATCGCAAACTTTCCAAACTTGTTGCTATAATTCCAACTCATGAAGGTGCCGAGGGAATCCAAGCTCTCCAGCATTTCCAGCTCTATAAATTTGCCTCCAGAGGATTAAGTTGAGCTTAACAAGTCCGAAGCTGTTTATCATAACACAGCCAACTCGGCCACAATATTGCCTGTTACCAGTTTTAGGGCAGGTCAGTTTAATTAAATGCTATGGATTCGGGGATTTTCAAATTTTTCGAATGTTTCTCCAGAGAAAACAAGCAAGGAGATGGCCGGCGGAAATAAATTAAAATTATGCAGTCGAAGGGAGCAATTTTCGAAACTTTCCAGCAGATACTGAGCGAAACTGGCGAAAATCACTTCCCATGAACTCGGCTTTAAGTAGAAGGAAGTCAATTAGCTTTGGCAGTTACCGTTTTAGTTAGAATTACTTTGAATGGGCATGTATGTTCAAAACTCCATTATGCCACCAATTAGAGTAAATTGCGGATATGCCCGATTAAGGAGGATTTTCAGACCCAAGATGCTCTCAAACCAACACATTTCAAGGGGCAAAAGGCATTTTTCAAAGTATTTTATCCGGAATTTCTGATAGTTCTGATTCGCATATAGTTGAGTAATTTTTGACCATTTTTGATCCTTCGGCCAGTACTGAAACATTGATCCAACCAAACAATAGTGACAATAACAAATCAATACTACACAAACCTAATGAACAATGAATTTGTTTTTGAAATCCCGATCCAAATAATAATTGGAAGTTTTTGTGAACAGGATTTTTTAATATCAGACTGAAATTCTTCGTCGGAATGACAATGGAAAGAAATTTCGATGACAAAGAGGAAACTGAAGTGCGTTAAATCAGGATGGTTTATCAAAACAAACTTTTAAATGCTTTGATCTTTTTCAGTCCGCGGGATGAGAAGTACATTGAAGAGTCACTCATAGTTAACAGTCGGAACAATATAGTTGGAAATGTTTCATGTGGAATGTTTATTTAAATTCGTTACTATTTTTCAACTTTCATAAAAACGCCTTTTAGACAAAGCTTCGTTTTACGCGACTTTTGCTACCCGACTAAAAACTCAGAGCCCAAATAGAAGAAATTATTGAGGTCACCAATCAAACGCGAATCCTAACAGTTAGCGCATGATATCAAAACTAGTGTTCACCCATGTTTAGCTGCGATAATCCGGGCGTAAATATATAATCACTTGCAAAATCGAATGTACTTTAGTTATGCATATGTATAAATGCTGTAGATTTAAAGTTTATGGAAAGCTAGCTAAAATATAGTAGATTGTTCTTATTAAACACCATAAAGGATAATTTTAATAAGCGCGCAGTTGGAAAGCATTCCAACGACAAACATTTTCCATGTCCAACAGTCCTGAAAGCCCATTTCCAACAGAATAATTCCATTGCGGTTCGCCGTGTTCAAACTATTTAGCTCTTGAATTGGTATAGAGTTGAATTGCCTTTATGTAATGGCCGGTTGTGTTTGTGTGCTGTTTTCTGCATAAACATCATTTTTAATTAATGATCCTTTTCAATTTGCTATAAAGCCTTCTATCCAGTTCAGCAACCGACTCATGTAAATATGGGTTGTTTTCCGGATAAATATTAATATTTAGGGATGTGGGGCGGAAATAAAATTGGGTGTCCGACCGACACACCATAAATAAAACCGTCAGGTCGTCCTGAATTTATTATAAAAATACGACCGGTGGAAAATAAAAAAAACCGAATCTCTATTCTGGTGTGTTTCGGAGCGTTTAGGCATTTCGTTTTACCCGTTTCCCTGAAATTCCGATTTCGCTTAAATATGCATAAGCACTTTACCTGGAATGGTGCGCGATGGGCGTTGTGCAACGATTTTTTCCGGTTTAAATGGTGTTGGAAAAACATGTTAATTGGTTCAGACAACTTAGCAAAAACCACAAAAGTTTTGCCATGCCAGAAAACTTAATATATATTTTTCTATTCAATTAAGCTGTCTTGCTTATGCAAGCATTTGTCTGGACAGGCGTAAACATACGATAAAGGGCATCAGCGGAGTAGCTAGAACTCATCTGTACATTTTACAGTCTAAAATATTTAAAATGCCACAGCGAGAAGTGTGTCTGTTGAACGTGCAAAGAACATACGAGTATGTCCAGAGCATGACTAAGTAAACAGTTTACAGTTTTCAACCATTTGCTTTTACGCTTCTTCTTTTTAATAAATGTCTAGTTGAGGGCCAGATCCCATCCTCCTGGCAGCGTAATCATAATACTTAAGAAAGGAGACCTTAGGAAGATAGAGAATTATCTCCCCATAAGCTTGCTATCCCACATGTACAAGCTGCTGACAAAAATAATTGTAAATCGATTAACAACTAAACTCGATTTTTATCAGCCCCCAGACCAGGCGGGATTAAGAAGAGGATTTGGCACATCGGATCACCTACAGTCTCTGCGATCTCTTATTGAAAAAATCGCAGAATTTCACATCCCGTTACACCTAGCCTTCGTGGACTATGAGAAGGCATTTAACTCCGTTGAACTATGGGCCATTTGGGCAGCAATGGAAAATGCTAGATTAAATTCGCGCTACACCAATCTTTTAAAGTTCATCCACAGAAATGCCACACTCCAAGTACATATAAGTGAAGACATAACTACCGATAAAATACCTATAGGGAAAGGGGTCAAACAGGGAGACACAATATCATCGAAGCTGTTCACTCTGGCAATGGAGGATGTTTTGAAAAAGCCACCCTGGCAGACAAATGGTATCAATGTTGACGGAAAATATCTGAATCATCTCCGATTCGCTGATGATGTTGTTTTGATTAGAAACAATATAAACCAGTTAGAAACCATGTTGAAACAACTAAACGAAGCATCGAAACAAGTAGGCATGAAGATGAACTTAAGAAAAACCAAAATTATGAGGACACAGAACACCAACGTCACTATAGAAGGTCAGGACATAGAAAAGGTAAACGAATACATTACTTGGGACATAAAATCATGTCGGGTAAGGACAACCAGACGTCAGAAATTTCAAGACGATTACAGCATAGTTGGGCTGCGTTTGGTAAATTGGGCTACACATTAAAGAATCGAGAAATTTCCAATGGCTGAGAGTGCAAAAAATAATAGTCCATAGAACTTCTCAAAAAGCGAATGAATAGAACCATTCGAAAATTCACAGATTAACGAGCCGAATTATTTCTTTATTCCCACTAGTAATGAGAATCAATTGGTCACCACAACTTTTGAGAAAAAGTTTTGGGGAGCAAGGAAGCAGCCTCCACGAGTGTATTTTCTAAAATGCAAAATTAGAGAATGCCTGCGCTCCCTGGAAACTTTGTCCGAAAAGACAACGGCCAATTCTTCCACCACCGGAAATCACCAATGCAGAAAACTAAAAACAAAAGGCACTTTTCAGAGCCCATTCTGACACATGCTAGCCTTAACGTTGAGGGAATCACCAAAACCAAACAGGTTGGTATATCGGAATTATGTCAGACCCACAATTGAGATGTGCTGTGTATACAGGAAACACATCGAGACCAGACATCTCCGAGGCCCGAAATAACCGGAATGCGCTTGGCCATTGAGGCACCACATAACAAACATGGTAGTGCAATCTTTATAAAACCTGACATGTCACTGACCTCTACAAGTGAAACAGTGTCCGACAGCACCAAGTTTCTGACCATAGAATGCGGAACATTTGCGGTAACGTCAGTCTATCACCCCCCGGACACAAACCTGAACCTCACCATCCCAGAGAGCTTCGGAAGACAAAGACACAATTTGTAATCGGCGATTTCAACTGCCACAGTATCAACTGGGGATACAACGAAACCGACAGCAACGGTCAACTGCTAGAGGAATGGATGGAGGCAAACAACTTCTCTCTCCTCCACGATTCGAAGCTACCCTGCTCCTTTATGAGCAAAATTTGGAAATGCGGCTACAACCCCGACCATTGTTTTGTTAGCGACAATATACAGGAATGCTGTGTTAAAAACGTCTACGAAGCTCTCCCCAAAACCCAACACAGGCCCATCGGTATCCAAATATCTTCTCTGCAGTAAGGACATCCAAAATACCCTTTCGAAGAAGGTTTAACTTAAAAAGAGCTAGATGGTCAGATTTCACCAAAGAACAAGATGAGACTGTCAACAACATCATTCCTACACCCGACAACTACAATAATTTTGTAGCTGCGTTTCAGAGGGTTTCAAAAAATCACATCCCAAGAGGCTGCATGCCGAATGTTGTTCCAGGACTTTCCAAGGGTGATAAAGACAGCTTAGACGAATATGAAGTGCTATTCTCAAAAGATCCGTTCAGCGAGCAGACTATAGCGTGCGGCACAAATCTCATGACCGCACTAATTGAATCAAGGTAAAATACATGGCTTGAAACCCTGGAAAGAATGGATATGTCGAGAAGCAGCAAAATGGCATGGAATCTGATTAAAAAGCTTGATTGTGATCCAACGCAGAGTAAAGAACCAGGTAACCAGTAACAGGCAACCAAGTCGCCAACCAACTACTTCTAAACGGAAAACCCACCAAGAAAAGCCAAAAAGTTATAAAGCAGCGTAGCATCGATACAAAAACCAGCCACTTTGCCTCCCCCTTCACAGTCAAGGAACTCAATGTGGGTCTAAATTCATTGAAAAACGTTAAGACGGCTGGGGTCGATGATATGTGCGTGTAGCAAATTAAACACTTCGGCTTAGGTGCCAAAGAATGGGTGCTGGAACTCTTTACTGAATGCCGAAAAACATTGAAAAAACCTAAACCATGGAAAAAGGCCAAAGTAGTGGCGCTTTTCAAACCAGGAAAAGACCCTGATTCGCCAAAGATCTATCGGCCCATCTCTTTGCTCTGTCACCTCTTCAAGCTCTACGAGAGATTGATCTTGAACCGCATCGGCGACGTCGTGGACTCAAGGATCAAGGATTATCTCCAACAAGCTGGCTTCAGACAAGACAAATATTGTACTAATCAAGTCCTTGCTCTCACTGAGCACATTGAAGAGGGCTTTGAAGAAAAACATATTACTGGGCTTGTCTTGGTATACCTAAGCTCTGCGTACGACACAGTAAACCACCGTAAGTTACTGGCCAAGATCTACGAAACTACTGAAGACTATCAATTAGTAAAGATGATAGAGTCCTTATAGCAAAACCGACAATTCTATGTGTCCCTGGAAGGAAAAAAAAGCCGATGGAGAAATCAAAAAAATGGTCTTGCCCAAGGAAGCGTCCTTGCGCCGATCTTATTTAACATATACACAAACGACCAACCCACACTCCAGGACACGACACTTTTTCTATACGCTGATGACGCTGGTGTAGCAGCGCGGGGAAGGACATTTGAGGAGGTGGAGGCAAAGCTGGAGGGCACTTTAGCCACTATGTCAGCCTACTACGAGGAGAACTCCCTTAAACCCAACCCCCTTAAAACTCAGATTTGTGCATTCCACCTTCGCTCACGTCAGGCTAAAAGAAAGCTTAACGTTGTTCGGAATGGTGTCACCCTTGAACATACTGAGAAGCCAATATATCCCGGAGTAACCCTCGATAGATTACTTACATATAGGCATCATTGCGAAAAGACTCGTCACAAAGTGGCCGTAAGAAATAAAATCCTGAGGAAACTAACAAGTAGCAAATGGGGCGCTAAACCAACTATCCTCGGAACCACTGCCCAAGCACTTTGTTTCTCCACAGCTGAGTACGCATGTCCGGTATGGTCAATGAGACCTGTAGGCTGGTGATGGGATGCATGAAGCCCACAGAACTGGGAAATCTGTACAGAGCCACAGGTTTCAGCGATCTCAAATCAAGAAGAGCAGCTCACGAACACTCTGAAAAGTTTAAAAAAACTTTCGATGATCGCTATCCCCTATTTGCCGCCAGCTGCCCAACATTTCACATATTAAAATGCAGACACCGTTTTCTTAAAGATCCGTTGGATGAATCACCTGCCAACTATCCTCTCTTAGAGGACCCGCCCAGTGGTGTCTTAAGTGGCTTTAAAACATGGAAGATACAAATCGTATTCGAACTGGTGTCGCACTTGTAAAAACAAACTTGATCAGATGGAGACTATCCGAGCCAAATGACGACAAGTGTGACTATGGCGCAGTACAGACAATGGAACATCTCCTGACATGCCCAAACTGCCCCATACAGTGTTCCCTTAACGATCTATGGCTAGGAAAACCCGAAGCATTGGACGTGGCCCAAAACTGGGCCGAGAAACTTATTCCGGATTCGAAAAAGTAAAGTAAAAAAAAAGTTTGAGAAAAAAAGTTTTAAAACATCTGTAAGGCAAAACGGTTTATGTATTAATAAAAAAATATATCAACATGCTACCAGCTGATCTTTGCTTGCAAATGACACACCCAAAAGACTGTAGATTAAAAAAAATTAAAAAGAACACGAACAAGCTCGTGCAGAATTGAGAATGTATAAAATGTGATACACCAGATTGTCACAGACCAAATATTGCAGCCAATATTTCGGTAACTTTGTTAGATAGACACTTTCAAATACAAAGGAAGCAACAAGTGTAAGCTTTTCGGAATACGTTGCAAAATTTCCTTCTGGGTTTCAAATAAAATTGTATTTTGCATATTTGAATGCTCGAAAATCGCTTGAAGTTCCAAACATTTCCTCTTATGCTGGCAATTAACGAGCTTGTAAAATAGGTACAACCTAATTCTGTTTGATTAATAAATAGTTGAAACACAGACTCTTAAACAAGTTTAAATCTCAAAAACACACCAACTAAGTGCCAATGTTCCCCATTATGAATGTCTCCATCCTCCAATTAAATTCCCTAAGGCTGTTATGCTGGAAGTTAATGTTGATGAAAACCATTCCTGTTCTGTACTTCAAACCATCAAACTTTTGCGAATTGCACAAAAATAATTCAGATATAGAATAAAGACTCGACAAAAAACGTCACGTGTGGTTATTTTGTGAGTTTTCTAGTCGCTTCTAGAACCAAAAGAAATTCCGAAACCGCAGCAAAATAGACTCATTTGATACCAGTTCAAAATGAACAAAAACAGGAATTATAATGGAAAGACATTTGACAAGTTTATTGCAGTTTAAAAGTAGTAATTAAGAAACTTTTACAACGTCAAAATGATGCAGAAATTAATGCACCTTAGAACGTTTCAAAATTACAGCATAGGAAATAACGAACTGGATAATTTCTATACTCCCCATAGGAAGGATTATCAATTCGTCATCCTATCTTTTGAGAAAAAAGATTTTAAAACCCTGGTAAGAAAACACGGTTTATGCATTAATAAAAAATGTATGAAGCATAGATATAACATGCCATAAGCTGGGTCTTGCTTACAAATGACATACCCAAAAAACTATACTTGAAAAAAATCTTAACTTAATTAATAATAATATAATTACACAAATAGAATTTGATCAGTAGAATTGAAAATATTGAAAATGTGATATACAGATTTTTCCAAACGATATTTCCATAACCTTGTTAGATATTGAAGATGTTTTCTATATACGCTCTCAAATATAAAGGAAGCAAGTGACATGCAAGATTTTCTGAAAAACGTTTCGATTTTTTTTCCTGATTTTCAAGTAAAATATTTCATATATTTTTGAATCTTCTGATTTTCCTTGAAGTCCCAGAGAGTTTCTCATATGATGACAATTAAGGCGCTTTATAAATAGTTCGCTTCAAGAACCGGAAGAAATTCTGCAACCGCAGAAAAATATACCAATTTGATGCAAGTTCTAAATGATCAAATACAAGCATTATAGTGAAAAGAGATCTTAAAAGTTTCTTAAGTTTAAAGACTGTAATTAAGAAACTTTCAGAAAATGAAAATGCTGCAAAAAATAATAGACCATACAAGATTTCAGAGAGCAAATAAATAATACCATTCGAAAATTGGGAAATGGAAGAACATAGACAGAATAACAGAACAGAAGAGTTTTTCAGCGAATTCTCAAAACAAAAAGCAGGACAGGAGAAGAAAATTTTCTCACATAAACAGTGGAGAACTCATAACCAACGAAAAGAAGATTCTAAATACCTGGACGAAATACTTCTGTGAACTGCTCAATGATGAGGAAAATACAAATACGCCACCAACAAATATACCAAGGGCCGAAATAGAAATACAGTCACAGTTGTACGAAGAAACAGTGAAGGCAATAAAGAAATTGAAAAATAATAAAGCTTCAGGCAGCCGAATGCATAAAATCTGACCGAGAAACTCTCCATAAGGCCATACATAAGCTTATGCATATCATCTGGGGGACAGATGCCCTACCAGATGGGTGGAAAGAAGGGGTAATCGTCCCTATACATAAAAAAGGACACACCATGAAATGCACAAACTACCGTGGAATAAATCTTCTGAAAACATGCTATAAGACACGCTCCAATATCCTGCTGGAGAGAATGAAACCATATACCGAAGATATTGTTGGGGATTACCAATGTGGGTTTTAGATCAAATAGGTCTACCCTAGACCAGATTTTTACCATTAGACAAACAATGGAGAAATGCTGGGAATTCGACAGAGAACTCCAATAAATGTTTATTGCTTTCAAACAGGCAGACAGAGTAGGTAGATCAAAGTTGTGGCATGCAACGCAAGAACTTGTGTTCCCAAAAAACATATATCGCTGACAAAAGCATGTATGGAGGATACGCCATGTAAAGTTAGAGTGGGACAGTGTCTCTCTGACTCCTCCAGTATCAATAATGGTCTCTAGCAAGGTGACGCCCTCTCACCTCACCTCTTTAACATAGCATTGGAATATGTATTTTGGAACTCCAAAATCGAGGAGCCAACTGCTATCTTTCATCAAGAGGGACCCAACCTGCTCCTGACTTTGGCAGACGATGTTGATGTGATTGGTAATAGCAGGATCAACCTCAAAGGCTCCTTCATAAAGTTCAAAAAGGAAGCAGAAAGACCAAGTATATATACCTCAGTAGAAATAATTGGGACAGAGATAGAGTAGGACAAAACTTCTCTATCGGAGACTTCAACTTAGAGCGGACAAGACAATTTAAATATCTGGGTATAAATATTAGTGAAAACAACGCCATCACATAAAATATGACCATTCCAAAAAAAAAAGAAACCATTCCAAAAAGCGAAAAACCATTCTTCCAAAGAACTAAGAAAGGCTAAATAATGTGCTATAAGTCTAGTTACTAAATAAATTGAACTAAAAGTGTTTCTGCTTAACCAATTAGTGTGTGCTTAGTCTGAGCAATCAAACGTATGTTAAAACACAATTACAAAGGCTGCCCTCCTATCCAGGACGACTAAGAATCGAAGGGAGAAAGTGCAATTTTCATCAAAGAAACAATTAAACCTCATGAATAACTTCCAATCCATCAGATGAGCACACAATAAGCAAGATTAGTAATAAAACATACAAAACCAGGCTCTAAAGGTGCGGCTATTTACTTACCACCGAGATATAATCTGAACAAATTTAACTATGCGATTATATTGCACATACGGGATAGATATGCATATTAGGGCTAAATTTTGATGCTTAACACGTAGATTGGGGCGCAAGAATAACAAATACGAGAGGAAAAGTCTGAGACGAAACTTTTAAAAATATTGGCGAGAACGTTCAATCATGAAAAAACTAACTTACTGGCGAGCGAATGGGACCAAAATGTTCAAAGAATGTTTTAAATATTTTATTATCTCTAGAAAAGGATCATCGATTTTTGTTTCCAAGATAATGACTGAAGGAATCATTAAGATGATTCCCGAAAATGATAATGAAGAATTTATTAAAGAAGAGACGAAGTTAACACTCACCAACAAACAGAGGTTTATGGTTTATGAGAAACAAAAGTGGCAATCCATATTATGGAAGTCTTTGCCAAAATTATTTCTCTAATGCCTTAAACGAATAGCAAATCTACATCAAATCACTTCAATTAGAAAGAAAAAATGTGTGTTTCGCTCAATTTCTTGACATTCGAAATCTTGATCATCAACTCAACTCGGAATCCATTTGCCGATGATACAGTATTCATCTAAACATATCAAATCTCACATATCGCTCACGGAAGCTGCAAAATGCTGCGAAACGCTATTTAGAAATGAACCACTCAGTGTAAATTGAACAGAAAGAAACTCTATCGACCTCTATTGATATTACCAATAGAAAATTGACATATTTAAAACATTTATTAAGATGCAAATACTGGAAAATTCATTGGAATAAACCTTGATGCAAAATTCGAGTGGCAGCACATCGCAGGACAGCCCAACTTTGCTTCGTAACCTCACTTCACAACATCAGTTTTCTTTCTCGTCGTCTTATATCGCTCACTAATATAAAAGAAGAGTTTTTTGATGAAAAACGTTCATTTGATTCAAAATTGAATTTTTGCAGAATTTCTAGACCAAATAAAATTCAATGGTTTTCCACGTTTGGTGTTGGCGCTTATCTCTATCAATCACAATACGGTCTAAATCGTCAATTATGAATACCATTGCCGCAGTTAAACTTTATGTTAATGTACATACAAGTAATGAAACTTGTGTGGCTCACACACAAACAGTCACAAGATTAACACTGTTCAGAGAAATGCTGCGTGAAAAAACAAATACACCATGGTTGGTAGCTTTGGTAATATTATCTCAAACCTCATCTTCAAACCTCAGAACCTTCAAAGAACAACATCCAGCAGATACGTTTAAAGTGAAACTTCCAAATGCATATATAATTAGAGTTTCCCCAACAACTTTATTCTGTTATCTTTAACTAAGTGCAGAAATGCCCATTTAAAATCAAAATTCATTTACATCAAAACACACTGGCTATCTCACACAGAACATGTTGATAATTGACAAAAGTTAACGATAAGTTTTTATCTGGTGGCAGCGCTCGCTGAGCACCGGCCAATATAAATGTTCTCTCACTTTCATTCAGAAGCGTTAGAAGAGATTCGAAAGTCGATAGCAAAACTGGGTTGCACACTATCTTTTTAGTGCCGCACTATATTATTATACGAAGAACAGATTTTTTTCTGTTTTAAATGGTTTGGGCCATGCCAGAGAGGAAATGGGATCTAGGAGATACTGGAAAATGTGTATTGCGCCTGCATTGTCATTTGTATTGAGGCCAACAAGATTCTTCACCAACTTTAATTAGAACAAATATTTTAAATGGCACTTGCGGAAGGTGGAACTTTGGCAGCTCAATGGAAAAAGACACTAGAGAGGAAAAAGGATGGAAATCAATGTAGTGAATTGTGGCTTTTCTCAAGAACAGCTTTTGAATGAGCGGCAGGTTCAAAATCTTCCAGAAACCGATTTAAATTTAAGATTATATTTTTCTCAGTGGATTTGTGGAAACTGCTTAAACGCATATCATCTCATTGTGAATCTATAATTCTCTCAATAATTACCGATTGTTGGAGGAAAATCTCCCTGCTGCGAAGAACACAAGACAAGTTATTTTGCTTTTCCTGTTGGATTGTAGTTGTTGAATTTGATCACTTTTTCGACAAAAATTCCTGGAAATCGTTTCTACCTTATTGTGACCAATAAATATAAATTTTGTTCATAAAAACTTCTGAGTTTTGTTAAAAATTAGTCATTTGGAACTGTGATTTTCAACACTATTGAAAGACTGTAAAAGGATTTTGTCTTTATCCAAAAGTCGAAGGACATTACTTGAGATGGAACTGACTCATGTGCCACAATTGGCAATGAGAACACTTAATTTTTAGAAAATATTAAGTAAAATCCTCTTATTAATCCCCATTAGACTTCGACTGGTCGTTTAGAGAATTAGTGTGTTGTGCGCTGCCATTTATAACTGAAGATAATAAATCTGAGCGATAAATGCGTTTTACTAATTAGCCAATGTAACATTCAGGGCCTGTTTGTAAAGGTTTTACCTATACCTTAAATCTCCAGTAGACCGTCATCCAAATATACCAGGGTTGATAGTGGTTTCTTGTTTTAGCAATCGGAAGCCTAATAAACCCAAACTGTTCATCAGTATGTGGTTGGTTTAATCAAGATCACACCTTGCAATATTTGCATCCACCTGCCACTTTTGACCACTGGCATCGCTCTAAATTACGATTGTTATGATCACATATCAATAATACAATATATTAAGTTACAAGTGAACAAAATAATTATGTACATTCTGTCTACATCATCGACAACCGGAGGTCTGAGGCCTACTACATACTTGTCCGTCTTTGATTTGACGTTGATGCACAACATCTGTGGACATCTGAGAAGTTTTCCTTGAAACGTCTACGGCCCCGGGGCCTCTATAAGTAAATTGGTAAGTTTAGACTTAATGGATAGGATGACTGCAACCACAATTACGAGGGCAAACTCGAAATGTTAATGCCGATTTAGTTATACGCAGATGCCAGGTGGTGGCTCATTTTTCAAAACTTTGAAACTCAGGAAGCCTACACTGCTGTGTTGAAATTGCAATATTGTGTTGATCGTCGTTTGGAAGCAAACTTGAAAGTGACTGGAAGGATTAGCTATTTGCTATCTTAACATTGCTAATGGGGCAACTTTTCTTTGATTCACTACAATGTGATTAATATCCTTATACTACAATAATAGAATCTGATTACAAGATCAAACCATTCCACTAAGGCTGATGAATGCTACAAGATGTCTTGTTGACGATAAGTTCACGATAGTTCAAGTATTTTTTGGAGGAAAGCTAGAAATATGAAAAGTTTTCAAACTCGATAGCTCACCAGATTGGCAGCTTTTAGTTAGTGCATCAATACTTCAGAATCCGATTGAATGTGGAGGAGCATTTGATCGGACTGGAAACTGATTTTGGAAAGCGATTTGATAAAAGATTTTTTGGTGCACCAGTATCAACTTTAAATGTTGACGGTTTCAACAAGAGCGGACATAATTCAACAGGCTAATATATTTAGAAATCACTCCTTAGGTGGTTCGTTTGTTCAAATAGGAATGTCAAGAGCTCAGAAACCAGCAAATCATATTTAACACATTAAAAATCAGCCTGAGAGTGTAATTACAAGGATCATAAATGACATGTATCTAAAAAGTACTTATGGTATGATCATCTATACAAAACATTGGCCCAGATTGAGCAGACTCTTAAGATTACCAGAAAAGGCCTGCATTTTTATCTATAAATCACTGAAATTATTGCGTTTGTCGAACTGAAAGTCATTAAATTAGAAGGATTTGAAGGTGAAATTTTTTGAGTAAGCTGGAGACTGGAGGATGAGGTTGAAAGTTCTAAATTTATTTCCGAAGAGAGTCAAGACCGTCTAGGACTCAATATGGGTCTATTGGGAAAAAATGATCTTAGAGCATTATAATTTTATCCGGCTCGAAGGACCAAAACTGAATCTGCCATTATGAGTCCCCGCACTAACAGTATCATTCGCAGGTTTGTACAGTTAGGGGTCTGTAATGTAACCATTTTGTTAAAGTTTATAGGGCGTTAAAAAGTCTCTTTTTGGAGCTTTTCTGTTCTAGGTGATCGCGACAGTTTATTTATTTTGCCTTCTTAATTTAATATGCAAAAAAAAAGCAGGTTAAACCCAATCCAAAATGTATTGTTAATAATAATAGTAATAGTAAGTATATGCAGACATCTAGCCAGAGATGACAACAAAGTATAACTGATCATCAAAAATGTTATTCTAAATGGCGTTTAAACGTTAACGGAATGCTTGGTAACAATTTCTTCTTATTTTGTCGTTCTTCAACAAATTTTTGCTGCTTGGTTTTTAATCTCCAATATTTTGACCAGCTCTCACTCAAACTTGGTTCAAATTTTCATAATTTATTCCCTGAGGTGTTTTCCATAAGCCTTAGAAATTTCAAGATCGCAATTGCTTTGGTTTGGATACGCGAAATGTTGTAAAAAGAGTCTCTTCAGGAGATTGGGCCGATTTGCAGCTCGATCCTCGGTGCTTTATCAAAAATCTGCCTTCACTTCGATCTGCTTAAAATGTTCATCGTTCCTTCCCTAAGGTGTTTTCTATAAGCGTTAGAGATTTCAGGTTTGTAATTGTTTTGATTTCCATACGCGGAATTTTGTAAAGAGGGTCTCTTTAGGAAATCGGGCCGTGCCGACTTTCATCTCGATCTTCAGTGCTTCATTAAAAATCAGCTCTCAATTTCATCCGCTTAAAATTTTCATCATTTATTCCCTGAAGTGTCTTTCGTGAAGTTCGCAATTGCTTTGGTTTGGATAAGCGACATTTTGTAAAAGGACTCTCTTTAGAAGAATGAACCGATTTGCAGCTCGATCTTCAGTGCTTTCTTAAAAGTCAGGTCCCACTTTGATCTGCTTCAACTATCAAAAGCAGTCTAAAGCCCATGAAGATTTTTCAAAGTGCTTTTGCTTCTGCAGACTCCTGAAGCGTATTTTCGGTTTCCAAATACTAAAACTCTAAGGCCAATAATCACTTATCTTCCAAAAATGCCCTCAAGAAATTCGATTTAATTATGGCTGATATAATTTGTGCAATTTTTTTTTGGTTATTAATTAGCCAAATTATCGGTTTTAAAGGAAACAGCTGTGACTTTTTGCCATCTGTATACCCAAAGTATAAATTGGCTAAAAGCCTGGCCGGGTATTTATTTGTGTTTGTTACAAAACGTTTCTGTTTCGCTCCATTAGCCAAACCGCACCAAAAAAGGTTTTATTGCGCGAAGAGACATTACTTTTAAGACTGCCGGCTTATTCGAGGGGCCGAGACCAAACTTTGGGCCTTTCACGGCAGCGAAAACTTCCACGAACAACCATTAATCTTCCCTAGACTCACTTGTTGAATTTGGACAGGAGTTTCGGCACTACGACATGGAGAAATATTAGTGAGTCGGAGTTTCTTTTGTGCAAATTTACGATTTACAGACATAAATATGACAACATTAGCTGCGTTAGGATAAAGTCTGGTTCTGTTGAAGCGAATTGCTTTTTGCTGTTTTCACCTGGATTTGGCAGGAAAGCCGTGCGAGGAATGGCTAATGCCGTAGGTAAAGAGGAAAAGCAGCTAAAAAGCTCGAATTCAGCATTTTTCTCGATCAGGCTCAGTCATCCGGATAGCGACGCGATGCTACTCAGTGACGTGAAAAATCAGATAAGATGATACAAATATGGGAAAAGTCGGAGAATGTTCCATGGCAATTCGGGCGAAAATTGGAATTTCTCGATGGCTTTTTGTCGACGTTGGAATAGTCGAAATTCGTTCGTCTGTTGTAAATTCGTGAAAATTGGATCTGCACGAGAATTCGACAGTCGTCTGGCAACAACAATTAATCGCTATTCGTCAACAGAGAATCTATTTCGTCGTAGTCTCTCTTATTTCGAATAGTTATCTTAGCCGTCGGTTTCAGATATCTCACGCTCTATTATTTTCCCTTCGTCCTCTTCAAATCGCTTTAGCCAAAGTGTTAAATATTGACATTCCCAAGACACCCTTCTCGCGTTTGGCTTTCAAATACGTTTCAGATTTTCCGGGTATATTTCTGCGAAAACCTGAGAGCAATTACCTTAACTAAATACGTAAAATAACAAATTTAGAAACATTAAAGCGGCTAAACATATATTGAACAACAATTTTGTAATTTGTAATTTATTATCCAGAATATTCAAAAGTGGCGTCATTCCTCTGGGGGTGTTGTCTGGGGGTGTATTAGGAGTACAGGAAAAAGTACAGGTTAGGATAACTCTGTCAATTTGCCGTCAGTGCTGCCATCCTTTTTGGGGCAGATGAGTGATATACCTAAACTCGTCTCACATGTAAACAAACATCTCCTGTGTGAGGTTATGTATCAATGATTAATATTAATCACATAAAATACAATTAAGTTGTTAAATCACACGAGGTTGACGAAGTTCTGCCCGTTTAACTCAACATGTTTGTTCCCCAATCACTTTATTGTGCTCTCTTCGCCGCAGTCTGGGATCACCTTTTGATCAGCTTCTCGTATTCGGTTAATTAACTCGTGCTCAATTTGTACCGGTGTTCGGAAGATCAGAGAGTTAATGTGTCCTTGTGTCCTGTGTATCTTACATGCATGGTAGGAATGTGGCCCTTCCTCTGGGGAGTTATAAGGACAATTATCCGGTGCCTGGGAAAGTGTCAGTGGTTGTGCAATGCTCCGAGCACTCCTAGAAGGCTCTGCTGCAATTATCTCCAATACCTGTGCCTCTGTGTCTGGAACCCGAGCACCTCTAGGTCGTCCACAATCTGCGTCAATTCCTGGAGCCAATTGTCCAGTGTCTCTAGCCCTTTGCTGGTGTAATATCTTACACCTTCTGCTTTCTTAGTGTGGCATTTTCCCATAACTAATCACAAATCCGCAAATTCGATGTTGGTGTACATTTTGTGAAAGGAGCTTCAAAGTAAATCACAGATTGACAACTACTTGTTATTATTGACAAAGGCTATCTACCTGTAACTATCTGTTAATGACAAAAAACATCATTGCCGCTTTGACTTTTCATCAAAAAATTGTAGAAGAGGTCTTTTTTAATATCAAAAATTTTCGTAATTTGAAGCAAAGATCGTAATTTTTCTTTTCGAATGGTCAAGTATTCCAAAAGGCTACCAAGCAAACATGGGACTATTTTAAAATAATACTTAATAACAAAGTTGAAATTCGATTTTCAACTGTTAATATCTTCTAGAAATTTTCAAAAAATTTTTTTTCAATCTCAAGTCTTCTAGTGGACGAAAACGACCATTAAAAAATCATCTGGCCCTCCATATCGGGGGTTTAGGCGTTGGACCTGCACTCGACCCTAGTAAAAAAACATTTCCCACCCTAGCCTTTGAACAGGACGGATCGAAACAGGTACGAAAAAAGACAATGAGAATAGCAACATGGAATATACAAGGAATCACCACAAAGAGTCCAAAAGTTTTTGAAGAAATAAAGCGCATCAATGTAGGCATAGTAGGGCTAACAGAAACTAAATGAAAAGGGCATGGTACAAGTTGAAGGAAGGTTACATATATATTTACAGCGGCGTAACAAAAGAACAACGAGCCCAAAGTGGAGTTGGCGTAGCAATAAAAACAATACAAAAAAACATAACCAGCTGGGGATGTATCAGCGATAGAGTGCTGGATGAATCTAAAAGGTCACTCTGAAGCGATTATCGTTGCCTATTCACCCACTGACGATGCTGATCGAGAGAAAAAGGATTCATTTTACTCCCAACTAACAAGGCTCTTTGAAAATATAGGGAAACGCAAGGAAATAGCTTTAGTGGGACAACGACGCTATAGGGGGACAATATGGCGAAAACACCGTAAATAATAATGGAGAAAGGTTGATAGGATTCTGTCAGCAAAATGAACTAAAAATTCTAAACGGATGGTTCAAGCATAAGTACCAAACCCAGCGCTAACCTAAAATCCATTATAAACTATATCTTGATTAAGCAAATAACAAAACTAGTGGTCCAAGGTGTTATAGCTATGAGAGGTACAGAGTCATCAGATCAGTTTTTGTTAATGTCTAAAATTATGTATAGATTTATCAAAGATACAGACAATAACCGTCATTTATAGATACAAATAAATAAGAACGACAAAAAATATCAACTAACAATAATGCAAACAAAGTTGAGATACAGAAAATTCAAAAAATGAAATAATCCTAGAAAGCAACGGAGGAGAATTGTTAAAAAGAAATACTACCATCATGACCAGATGCTTTCTATTTAATTAGTTAATTTAATTTTTGGTTAATATGTTTATCACTTCGTTCCTTAAGCTAGAGTGACTGTCCCGTTACACTTTTGTACAAATACTGTTAAAAATGCGCTATGATATAAATATAAAATAGAAAAGCAGAATTCGTGGTATTTAAATAACGCGTTCAAGATAAATAAACACATTCTGCAGACGACATTAAACGACTAGCTAGAAGAAAGCAAGAATATGAATCAAACAGTTGAGAAACAAACTGATGAAAACAGGTCTTGTAATCCATTACGTAAAACGAAAGCAAAATACATATAAACACCTAAACAGAATTTGTTTGAGAATAAAAAGAAATATCCAAAACATGTGTAACACTCTAGGTTATAAAAATCATGAAGTGAAGGATCAAAACGAGTTGAAAAGAAGAAGCAGAGAGAAGAAAGAAAATGTCAAACAAATGTAAGAAAAAAATATGGAATTAAAATACGAAAAGGAGAAGCGTTCAATTAAAATAAAAATAGAACGAGCAAATTAAAATAACTGAGAATTATGAGAAGCAGGAACAAATCCAGAAGAAAGCACAAAAGAACTGATAATTTAATAAGTAGCAAACGCATAAAATTAGGAACTTTGTTCTATTTTAGTCTAATAAAATACAATTTTTCATCAGAATAAAATATGAAAATTAATTCTGAAAAAAAAAATAACTAAAAAAATGAGCCGAGAAGCGTTGTTAACGACGCTAGCAAATTTAATAAATAATAAATTGAGAGATTTAGAAGGCTAACTAGAGAAGACGTTTTATATTATAATAAGTAAATATTTAACTTTCCCTATTCTTTAGTGAGGGAAGCTATACAGCATTAATTTTGTTTGCACCCTAAAGTTACAAATACAAGTTTTCAAATAAACCGCCAGAAGAAACAAACATTAATAAAATAAGCAGACACGGAAAGGAAAAGGTGGACAATATAAGAAAGGCAGGAAAGTGAATAATACTATATTGAAAGAAACTGATAAGACACAAAGCAAATTTGCATCAGTCCAAAATGAAGACATTGGAAAGTTGAAAAGTATGGAAAAATTACGAACACAAGTTGATTGATTTAAATAAAAAACTAAGATTTTTTAAAAATCATTATTCAACAAATTAATCAGTGTATGCAAGAACCTTGTTCCATGAACAAAAGAAGAACCAACGAACTAATTTAAGCAACAAACTAATAAAGAAGTAAGTAATGCATTAATGAGCATGAAGAATGCATGAAGGACGGGATTTAGAATAGATCAAAATCGATATTAAGAATCTTAGATCTAGGAAAACTAATCAAAAGTCCAGATTAAAGAAGAAGACACTATTCAATAACTTCAATAAATAATGTATCCCAGAACAACAACTTTTCAACGACTTAGTTTATAAAGGATTCTAGCAATGGATTAATTCAGCAACAAAGAATAAATAAACAACAATCAAGCAGAGAACAAACTTTAAGTGACAAATAAAAAGTCAGCTTTGAAAAAGCGAATATAATAGTGTCTAATTGGACGAAAAATAGAGCAAAAACACAACAATAATTGCAGGTGAAAAACTAAAACTACTTAAACGGCCTGTTTTTCTTTACTCTTTCATTTAATAATGTGGAATTGGGCCAACAATGAAATAAATAAATAATACAAATTAAGTATGTATTAAATACGATGACACCGACGAATTAAAGGAAATATCTGATTGGACCTTCTATATATGTCTATTCATGCATCATTTAAAAGTAATTTCTTTGCTTCTACAAAAAGTGACGATTTAGGAAGAAGGACAAGAACAAAGAATAAAACAATTTGCAAAAAGAATCGCTATTTGTGGTAGAACTTGCGCTTGGATCGATGTGTTGAGACAAATGTAGAAGACCAAGATGAAGCAAAGTATACGTTGAGAAGAAATAGTAAAAGAAAAAAAAAGAATCAAATTTGTTGACTAAGGAAGTGTCTGAGTAATGCGAAGTGACTCCATAGCTGAATAAGAAAAGAAAAATCTATACTGAAAAATATTTATCGTTTTCGTTTAATACGTTTTCCAATTAACAAGAGAAGAAGCAGCTTGTTCAATTGTTATTTATCAGTACAAACATGTTTTCCCAATATAGAAGCAGCAATAAAATAAATCCATCCTACTCATTCAGCATTTATATGCTAAAGAAGAAGTTCGCCATATGGATGGAAGTCGCAGCGGAAACACGTTTCAAGCATGTTTCCAGCCAAATTGTATCAATGAAAGTAATGAAAATAAAATACCATTTTTAGACACAATAAGCTATAGAAAGAACGTTATACTAACAGATCACTAAAGTAATTTTAGCTGACAACATTAAACTAGGTTTCTCTATATTACTTTTATCCTTGTATCTTATTTGACTTTACTCCTTTGCTGGTTTCTTTTTTCGTTTATTTAATATTAATAACCAAACCAATACCTTGCCTTGACGACTATGACATTATTTTTACATTTTAATCCAAAAGAAATTCCTGGGTTCCAGTCAATTTTATTGTTTATTAATTAAAATGTTACAAATACGTTTCGGTGTCTTTCTCCACCATCATCAGTTTGTATGTACAGCTGTTTCTACCTTCACCTTTGGCAAGCCATTTGGCAAACTGATGATGGTGGAGACAGATACCGAAACGTATTTGTAACATTTTAAATAATAACAATAAAATTGAAGGGAACCCAGGAATTTCTTTTGAATTAAGTTGAAATACCGTCAGGAAAATATACACAAATTATTTTTACAATGTTTAACACTGAAACCACTCGGTTTTCCTTTTTAGAGGCCCTTAAATATAGCCGAAACGTTCGCCCAAGAAACGCCGTGTTTTTATTTTCTGCCACGATCTATTGAGCGATAAGCGCAAAGGCCTAAATAGGCTTATTTTCCAGTGTAAATAAAGATTTTTCAACTTGAAATTCTCTATTCCCAGTCGTTTTAGACATCGGCAAGTCAATTAATAATTAACTCGAATTTTGAAGGGTTTTCCATCCCAAATCCCCGAATTCGTTCCAGATTCCCACTTCATTCCCGATCCGACATCAAGTGATTTTCAATGACCGGGCAGCCAATCGAAACGGTACAATTTCGGGAGCAAAACCCAGGCTACGACCCGCATAACTCAACGTTGGATTCGATTGATTAATTCTGACCGGAGACAAGGGTCCTTTGTGACCTCACATACCCAATAATTTATGGGGTTGTATGCTGATCAGTTAAACCGATTGTTTACTGGGTATTCTGGATGGTGGTGGCCCTTTAAATTGATGTTGTAACTGTTCGGCCGTCGGACCAAAATCGCTTTCATGCCGAATTTCGTTTTATGCGTTACGCATATCAAATGTGCCATTGCTTTGAACAACTTCCAGCCAGAGAGTTGGGGCGGTAATTCACAGTCTCTTAAGGACATTTAAAACCGTTTTAGTGCATTAAGGATTTGTGGGGTGAACATTTAATTTTCGTGTTAAAAGTCTGCTGTTTAATTACCTCATTATTTAATTAGAAGCTGATGATGAGACGAAAGAAGTATACGGAAGAATTTGGTGTTGTAGGTAAGTTCTATATGGTTGAGGTGGATTCATGTTTTCAAAACCTTTTTCTTTAGTATTTTCTACCCAAGAAAAGACTTTTAACAACATGAATCCGCCTCGACCATATAGAGAATAAATTTGCAGTCAAATCAAAGCAATCATCAGAAAATGAAACTGGAACGTTTCTCCATTTTAGTACACCGAGTACCCGGGAACAATCAATTTAGGTTTATTAAATAGACATTTTACAAAACACTACAGCAGTATTTCCCCCTATTTTCACTACATTTTAGAAATCTAATTAATTAGCTAAACCCGATATATCCTATTACCTTCGTAGGACCCTTGGGCCATTTCACCGCCCTTCGCTATCACTTTCCCTTTCACTTTTACCTTCATAGGGGATGCATTTTCCAAAATCCACAGCTTTAAATATTAAGCACCAGACATTAATTGTCCCTGGCTTGTTTAAACAGTGTTTTTTTAATTATTAA
The DNA here is from genome assembly GCA_024550625.1 of Dendroctonus valens. Lineage (NCBI taxonomy): Eukaryota > Metazoa > Arthropoda > Insecta > Coleoptera > Curculionidae > Dendroctonus > Dendroctonus valens. Next base: position 1,396,908 of record JAJTJO010000010.1, read on the forward strand.
AATCATTTTGAATAATCTGCAGATAGTTGCAATGCTTTATCTCTAGAAACCATCCGCCATTGTCTCCGGTAATTAAAATGCGACCCTTAAAAACGGTGCTCAAAACGATCCCCCGAGGCTGAAAAAAGATCTCGTGTTTGTTTTAGCATTTATTAATCACATAGACCACCACGGGGCATTCCCGAAAGCTTTGTCAACACAAGAGAATAGACAAGGGGACATGAAATATGGAACCCTTTGAAAAGCGCATAAGTAATGAGCTTTAATCTCTATTTTTTTTTCGTTTTTTGATCACAATCCTTGAAAGCACACGCGAAATTTGCCAAGTGAACCTGCTCTGTTTTGTGCCGGTTATTATGAGCTGAATCAAATAGTATTAACAATTAACTTGTAATCATCCATCACGTTTGCTTGAGAGCGCAGTTCCTATTCCTTATCCATCACGTGAAATAGATAGCCCGATAAATATCTTTCAGCCCGTTGCATTTTGGCTGTCAGGGCATTATTTTGGCACGATACAAGATGAATTTGTTTTTAAATCAATTGCGAAAATCACTTGCAAAAGATCATTTTGCGAACCGAAAACATCAATTTCAATTTGCCGCTTTTGTCAGGAAAATTAATGTATATTTTATGAAAATTTGCCTCCGAATATCTTTGATGTAATCTTTACAATGTGAATCTTATTGGGAAGGATCAATAAAATAAATAAAGTTAAAACAGGTAAGTTTACTCCCAGTCGTTTTTCCGAATTGCTTCTTTTGTTGTGGCGACTCCTTGAAAGATGTTTGCGAACCAAATTTTTTGCATTGAAATTCGGACTTTGAAGTTTTTTCAACAAGAAATTCTAAGTCAGGAACCACTCAAATAAACAGAAATGCAAAATATTACCGACATGTACAAGTAGCTCATTGCTGGAAGTTTAGTTCTTTTACAGTGATTTTAGAAAAAATTCAACAGTCATGAAACCAGAGTTTAAAAAGAAGTTTAAGATGCAGAAAACAGCGTTTTCGAATATGCAGATTTTCCCTCGCTTTTATTGAGTTGTCTTCTTTTGCTATTTTGAACCAATCACGTAAGACTTTCATTCAGAAATGTTTTGAATGCTTCTGTTTCTCAAAGTGGAAGCAGCATCTGCTCGAGCGGTCCATACCCACATCTAAATCTAACTTCTGGAGTGAATACGAAACATCCCTGACGACGTTTGGCAACGCCATAAAAAAAGCACTAAGGGCTTCATGGAGGAAAGAATGCAAAGATATCGAAGATACTCCGAGCTACGCTGACTCCATAAGGCACTTTCAAAAGAACCACAGCAAAAGTGGGCTTCCTGATAAAATCACAGGGAGGATATATAACAACAGAAGAGAAAACCATGGAGCTTGTGCTCAAGACACTTTCCTGGATCAATACTGGCAACAGTTAGAGGGCAGGAGATACTGGTGGTTATCGCTGCGCGACAGCGGACACCGAAAGAACACTAGACTCTTGCCTCAAGCATTGTAAACCAGTCCAAAGTTAAATGGGCCATAAGTTCTTTCAGGCCATTTAAATCACCGGGAACAGATGGCGAAATGCCAGTTCTGCTACAGCAGGGAACCGATTTACTGGTGTCCCTCTTGTGCAGGATGCTCCGGGCCAGCCTGGCATACATACCAATGGAATGGAGAATGTCGAAAGTAGTATTTATTCCAAAACCAGGGCATGCGACGTACGCCTAGGCCAAATCCTTTCGACCGAGCAGCCTAACATCGTTCTTACTTCAAACACTAGAGAAGCTGATCGGCAGACATATCAGGGAAGATGTTCTTAGAGGTTAGAAATCCTCTACACCACAACCAATATGCCTACCAAACGGCAAAATCTTGAGAATCTGCTATACATGAACTGGTGCAGAGGGCAGAAACCTCACTAGGGCGCAAAGAAATTGCTCTGGCGGCTTTTCTGGACATAGAGGGAGCGTTTGACAATACCTCTTTTCAGTCAATAGTCAGAGCGGTCAAAAATCGTGGAGTGGAGCCTTCAATATGTGAATGGATCCAAAAGATGCTGAGCTGCCGAACAGTTACCGTCGCACTCAATGTTTTGTCGCCTATACTGTGGAGCCTGGTGGCGGACCGGCTCCTGTTGTCTCTTGAGGGGAGGGGTTTCTATGCCCTGGGATATGCAGTTGACATCTCCATTGGTGTGCAGAGAAAGTTTAGAGACACTGTGTCATCACTGATGCAGCAGGCGCTAAACACCACCGAACAATGGTGTAACACGGAAGGGAATGAAAATCAGCCCATCCAAAACATCCGATATCGCTTTCACAAAGAAAAGATATCTTGTCTGAGACTAATGTCTATATATGGGAACACAATACATATGTCCGACACTGTTAAATATCTTGGGGTAACCCTGGATAAAAAACTGCTGTTTAAAGAACATGTGGATCAGAAAACAAATAAGGCGATCAGGGCTTTATGGACCTGCAAACGCACTTTTGGAAAAACATGGGGAAATTGACCGACGATGGTGTACTGGACGTACCATACTCATACCAAACCAGGTTCTAAGGTTTTTTAACTATGAGACTCGTCTTCTACCCTCACTTCGTTCCCCTAGTACTATTCCTTGCAAGATAGTCTGCAATAAGTGAAATCTGCTTTCGTTCCTTCACAGTGTCCTTTCCTTGCTTTCCTTGTCCATTCTGTTGAGATCCTCGATATGTGTTATCTGGTCTGTCCACGGTATTTTCAATATTCTACGGTACAACCGTAACTCGAATGTCCCCAATTTCTTCGTTATGGCTTCGGTAAGCATTCATGCTTCTACCCCGTAAAACAGGACAGAGAACTCGTAACAGCGCAGGAGTCCTATCTTGGTTTGCAATGTTATGTGATGGCTTGTGAACTGTGTGTCTCAGCTTGCTGAGTTCAGTCCTGGCCTTGTCAATTCTGCTTCGTATTTCCAGCGAATGATCCCATTGAATAGACCATCGGTACAAGAACCTTCTCAAAAATATATATCAAAGGGAAAATGCAAAAATCAGGCTACACGAAGAATCAGATAACATTGAAATCAAAAGAGGTATCAGACAAGGAGATACAATATACCCAAAATTCTTTACCTTAGCTCTGAAAGGAATTTTTAAAAAACTTGAATGGGGAAATATGGGACAGAATATAAGTGGAACCAAAATATCACACTTAAGATTTGCAAACGATATTGTTTTATTCGTCGACAATACAGCGGACCTTGAAAAAAGCTTTCCGAACTAGACAGAGAATCTTCAAAAATCGGTTTAAAATGAATAAAACAAAAACAAAGATAATGAGCCAAGACCAAGTACAAATAACAGTCAACGTGCACATATTGTAAAATGTTCAAGACTATATATATCTGGGACAGCAAATAGGGATGGGAAAGAGTAACAAGGAGATAGAGATTGAAAGGAGATTGAAAGAAGGAGACCAGGATGGGCGGCTTTTGGCAAATTAAGCCATAAACTTAAGGATAGAAAGATACCGCAATACCTTAGAACAAGTATATTTGAACAGTGTGTAGTACCGGTGATAACATATGGAGCACAGACCTGGACTCTCACAAAGATAATGGTGAATAAATTGAGGACAACACCAGGAGCCATGGAAAAAGTTATGATAGGCGTAACACCAAGAGACAGAAAGAGAAATGAATGGATTAGATAGAGAACAAAGGTCGTAGATGTAGTGGAGAGAGTCACCAGCCTGAAGTGGAATTTTGCAGGACATATAACCCGCCTTACAGACGACAGATGGAATAGCCGAATAATACACTGGAGATCATGGGAAGGAAAGAGAGGAAGAAGAAGACCAATTATGCGATGGTATGACGACATAAAACGAGTGGCAGGATTTGGATGGACGAGAACAGCTCAAAACAGAGAGAGCTGGAGGAGAGGCAGGGAGGCCTATGCTCAAACTGGGCGCAATAAAAGTCTTGACGATGATGATCCCACTGCTCCTTCAAAAGAGTTCCGAGATACGTAGTACTGCTCACTCGTTCTATCGGTTTTTCGTTGATTATAAACTGACAGTTATTAATGTTGTCTTTGCTTATAATCATTAGTTTTGTCTGTTTAATATTAGTGTCCAGGCCATATAGTTGACTGCACTCTGTTATTCTATTCATGAGATTCTGTAACTCCTCTATGCTGGCGACATAACGAATATTGTTCACTCTTTCTCCATTCAGGGATATTCCTGTGTCTGTTTGCTCTAAGGCTTCTCTTAATATGAATTCTTATTTAATGTCGAACAATAATGAGAAGAGGATGTAGCCCTGCCTTACACCTCTCAGTATCTACATTTCGTCTGTTGTCTTATTTCCGATTCAGACAAAACCTGATTGATTCAAGAAAAGTTGACTATTATGTTGATGTCGCTTCTATCCAAGCCTACATTTTCAGAATTTCTACCATTTTTCGGTGTTTCACTCTATCAAAAGCCTTCTGGTAGTCAACAAAACATGCAAACAGGCTACCGTTCATGTCTCTGCATACGGATTCTCTTGTTCCCACTGCATCTCTGAAACCAAACTGTGTAGGTGCTATTTGCTCTTGACATAGCCTGCAGATTCTTCTGTGTATGATTTGTAGGAACAGTTTCAGTGGATGGCTCATCAGACTTATTGTTCTAAAGTCTTCACACTTTTTAACCCCTGATTTTTTAGGCAAGGTGATGAACTCCGATGTGAGACACTGGTGCGGAATCTTTCCAAAACTGTACATCTTATTAAACTCATTTTTTAACCACCTCATGCTGTCTTTATCAAATAGTTTTAAGAACTCTCAATTTATATTATTGGGTCCCGGGGATTTTCCTTCCTTCATGGATGTTATTGCTGCTGTGACTTCGTTAATGAGGATATCTGGACCTGTATCATCATCTACTTTGGGAGGTTCGGGTCTTATGTCATAAAAGAGTTGTTCTATGTATATTTTCCAAGTGTCTTTCTAGTCAGCAACATTAGTTATAGGGTTTCCTTCGTTGTTGGGTGGGGTGGGCAGCTGTTTAAGTTTAGACGTCGCAGTTTACTCTAACCTTTCGGTGTACGTTGAAAGTATCGTACCTTGCCTGCAGTGGTTTCTATTGCAGTATACTTTTCCTTAATGTCTCTTTCCTTGGCTCTATTTTAATTATTTTGTTTATGCTGTTGTATGCGTTATCAACTGCAGAATCTCGTCCGTCATCCAGGGTTTCTTTTTTATTTCATCAGGTTGTAACAAGTCGTCTATGATCCTCTGATGACTCTTAATTGTCGTGTTGAGTTTACTCAATTGGTCTTCATGGCTCGGGTCTGACATGGATTTGATTTCGTTATTTAGGTAGGTGTTCACTTGTTGGTTTATTGATTGTTCTTTTGGTTTCCGCAGATCATGCTTACGTACGTTACTCTTCTTTGGTCTCTTCATCTTTACCGTGAATACACCACAAGGGGATTATGGTCTGAATTATGTCAGCCCCTGGATATGCTTTTACTGACTCACAGCTATTTCGGTATCTTTTGTGCACAAGTATGAAGTCGATCTGGTTTCTAACTACATAATCCGTCCTGTCGCGAGGTGATCTCCAGGTATATAACCTCCGATCTGGGAGTTTCAACCATGTGTTTCGATTTAAAAATCAGACCTTGCAGTTGGTCTGCTGGTAAATTGTCGTAAATGGTAAAAGAGTCGCTTCTTTTAGTAGTAGTAAACATCTTTATTTCTAAAAAAGGTTATCGACCTATCGGTCTTTCTGCCCTTGTTTAATACATGTAGTCTTAATCTAAATAAAAAACAAATATGAAAATTCTCTTATTCTAGGTTAACGATATTATTAAATAAAATTTCAGTGGCAAGAAGAGATTATTTTATTGTCCACTAGTCAGTTGCGTTTGTAAGTGTTCGAGTAGCGTTAATGTAGGGAAACGGAAGCGGGATTGTCTGGTTGGTCTTGTAAGACAAAGGGGATTCAGTATGGTCCAGTTGTAGGGGTTGTTTGTCCATTTTGTCTGTAGCTGTATGAGTCTTTCCGGGATCTTTGTCATGTTTGTGCGTTCGTACAGTAGTTGGGTGGGGGGGTTGTGTAGTGGGTTTTGGGGGTGTCTTATTCGTGTTATTAGCCTTAGTGCAATTTGTTCTGTTGTTTGTGTATAACGTTTTGTCCTTTCTGTTCCGTTGGTCATGAGTATATGTCCAAAGTCTAGCAAGGGTCTACAAATAGCTTTATATATTTTGGTGGCGGTGTTTGTGCTAATTCCTCTGTCTTTGTAGGTTAGTGATCGGAAGTGTTTTGTTCTCTTTATTGTTTCTGCCCTGATGTTTCGTATGTGTTTAGTGAATTTAAGTTTGTGGTCAATTGTGATTCCAAGGTATTTTACGTCGTTTTTTGGTTGTGTCGTTTGGCCGTCTACAGTTATTGTAGGGGAGTCAGCGTTGAGTCTGTGGTTTGTGAGCAGAAGTTGGTTTTTTGACGCGTTTGGTGTTAGTCTCCATTTATAAAACCATGTCATTGTGTTGTTTGTTAGTGTTTGGAGTCTTTGAGCTGCTCTCTCAGTAGTTTTGTCATCGCTTCTTTTATTATATTATATTTTTTATATTTAAGATATTGTTAATCGGTTTTCTCCTTAATTCATTTTTCAAATGAATTGTTTTTGGTTGTTTTTGGAATAATAAATCCTCTTGTCAATATTCTTCATCAAAAAAGTTTTGAAACCATGAATTTGCGTCAACCTTATAGAACTTATCTACAATATTTCCTATTCCAATCTTAGCCTGACAATAAATTTATGCAACTTTCCGGCGATATTTAACTATTAAAATCAAATTTCGACAATTTTCGTTTAAAGTGGCAAGCTTTGTATTCTGAAGCGATTTGTGCCCTTCATATTTTGCCAGCTTATTTCATTTTGGGCGGGTTTTCTCGACCTTCCCATAACGAAAATTGTGTTTAGCAAAATATCCAGCCAGCTAAACGGTTATGGGATTTTGATGGGACGTAATGGCCTTGCCGGTTATTTGCCGGAAAAAATAGCAAATGGATTTTCGTTCGAAAAATTTTGTTGTCTAAACGAACCAGGTTTGATAAGAAAATAATCGTGCGGGCCGCCCTTAAGGAGATGTTGAGCTACAAATAAACCTCATTTCATATCAAATGTCCGACGAAAAACATATTTCTCAATAAAATGGAGGAAAACGCGCACGTTTTCCCTAGGCGAATTTATCATTCGGGTGTCGGAATCCCGTTTCCCATTAAGGTTTGGTGTTTCGCCTTTGAAAATTAATGGCTTATCGCGCTCGGGGCCGGCTAATTAACAAAATTAATTGGCTCAAGGCAGAGTCGAGTGTCGTGAAAAGTCGCCGCCTGTTGGAATTTTGTTAAGAGGATAAAGCTCACAATTTATTTGTATGGATTTCCATTCCAGCTTCCTGCTGGTTCCTAAGTAGTTATTATTGAGCTAAAACCCACCTTCTTCTCATCTAAATTACATCTCAAGTTACTTTGTCAATTGAGTGAGTGGAGGGTTTTTAAACGAAGAATGAGGCAAATTAATTGAATGAATGAATAGATTTTTACCAGGAACTGATTAAAAACACTCCATGACGACTCCTCAACTAAACTCAAACATATTGTCGTCTCATTAACAAGAACAACTGGTAAACTAATGGTGAAACTCACACAGATCTTCCTAGTCAAACAGTCAAAGACGAACAGTATCAATACGCAGTATACCGGAAAACTTTCGAATGAGATTCCGGTAATCCTGTTTTCGCTTTTCTCCAGTTTCAGAATCGGGTAACAGTCGGGGGACTTTATTAGTTCGCCGAGAACGTATTAAATATCGACTGACGACTAATTAGGCCCCCAAGATTGGAGTCACGCGTTCCTGTTTAGAGTTTTAATAGTTTCGGTGACGTTTTGGGGACAATTTGGGAGTTTAGCAAATTTTATTGTCATTTAATTAGAGAAAGTGACAGGATAAATTTGAAAAATTAAAATAAGAGTATTTTTCTATTGAATTATTGGTTCCAGGCAAGTACTACTTAGGCGAAAATAAGAACAGCTAAGGAAAAAGAGTGGAGTGGAGCCCCATCTTGCCGAAACCACACATTCATGTTCTGGTTCAATAACTGGGGTAAGTTGTTTCTTAAAAAGTTGGTGTACATATTTCCATTTAAATGACTTTCAAAAAAAAAATCTTTTGGGAACGATTGCAGATTTGCTATCGGAACTTCAAGGCAACTTTTCTGAATTCCATTTGGTAAAGAACATTTCCAATTAGTAAAGAAATTAATTTAATTTCTTTAATTAAAATCTTTACTAAACCAGAAGTTTAAAGAGATTGTGGAGCAAAATATCGATGGATAATCTGCACTAAACGGCGATTAGAGCGGACAGACAGAAATGAAATAACGTTTGCGCTATCTAGCGAAGACAGAATAAGTTTCTGTTGCCTGTCGTAGGTTCAAACAGACACATAAAATTTTTCATACATTACGCCAAAAAATACACAGAGTCTTTCTAATAACTTTCATGCCTCATTCATTGGCTTCTTTCTTAACTAGAACATAAGGTACAATAAAAATGAAATGTTAAAAAGGAAACGAGTTAGAATTTCACTGGTTTGAACACTTTGCTCACAAATAGTTTACACTGTTCCAAGGCAAAGCTTATAATGGCTAATTTTCTCCCTGTTTTTTTAGCATGTTTTAAGATAAAACTTACAGTTTTCCGGTAGTTTCTATAGCGCAACACAAATCTTTACCACTTCAAGTTTCTCTCACTAATTGGCAACATCTGGATACTATTTTTCACAAATGGATTTGGAATCCCTCGACCTTTTTTGCCCTTTTGTTTTCCACCTACAAATTACAAAACCTCTATGGCTGCTTGTTTGATGAAGTGCGGAATGGGATACATGGTGAACCAAGAAAGCAAAGCATTAGGTGTACCAAGATGTGTTCTCTCTCTCTCTCTCTCTCTCTCTCTCTCTCTCTGTAGCACTACAATCCGGGGTGAGTTTTGGCTACCTCCACTATTTGCCTCCATTTCGTCCGGTTTTCCGCTGTATCTTGCCACGTGTCAAGGTCCACTCCCAGGATGGAGACGTCCTTTCGGATGTTATCTCGCCATCTTAGTTTTGGTCTACCTAGTGGCCTTCTTCCTCGGGGCGCTTCTTCCCATACCGATTTATCAGCCTTGTATTCCGGCTTCTTTGTACGTGCCCTGCCCATCGTAAGTATACTCGCTTTAATCTCTTGGGTGATGTCCGGGCTTTGGTACAGTTGCACAAGTTCTGCGTTTGTTCTTATCCTGTAGGTTCCTGTGTGAGGTTCACGGTGAGGGCCATATATCTTTCGCAGAGACTTCCTCTCAAATCTTCGAAGTACGTGCATGTCTTGTACTGTTAGTGTCCAGGCTTCGCATGCACACGTCACTTCTGGCCGTATTATGATCTTATACATTAGAATCTTGGTATGTCTTGATAGCAGATTGGACATCATCATCGATTTTAGTGCATATAAACATCTATTGCTTTGGGTGATGCGTTGTTTGATTTCCTCTCGCACATTATTATCTGATGTTACGATGACACCCAAGTACTTGAAGGCTTGCGCATGTTCAAAGTTGTACTCGTCCATGGTGACGTTTTGCCTCATGCGATCGCAGTCGGCATTTCTTGTGACGTGCATATATTTTGTTTTGCTTTCATTTATATGCAGGCCCATCTTGTTAGCCTCCTTTTCTAACTGGACAAAGTTCTCTTTCACCTTTACCGTGCTTCCACCTATTATGTCCAAGTCATCTGCATATGCCAAAAGTAGAGTAGGTCGATTTGGTCCGAAAATTTGAACGGGGGTTGGTACTGTCCTAGCGGCTTTCTCCAGCGCGATGTTAAACAGCAGCGGGGACAAAGCATCTCCTTGCTTTAGGCCCCTGTTGATTGCAAAAACTTCACTATAGTCACTGTCTATTCTGACGCAACTTTTCGACCCTTCCAGACAAACTCTGACCAACCGTACTAGTTTCTTTGGTATTCCTAGTTATTCCATAGCATCCCGAGGCGTACCCTGATTATACTATCGTAGGCCTGTTCGAAATCTATAAACAGGTTGTGCAGATCCTTGTTAAATTCCCAACATTTCTCTAGTATTTGCCTAATAGTGAATATCTGATCCGTTGTCGACCTTCCGCCTCGGAACCCACATTGGAATTCTCCCACAATCGCTTCAGCGTAGGGGGTAAAACGATCTAACAGGATGTTTGCAGTATTTTATAGGCGTTGTTAAGGAGAGTAATGCCACGATAGTTATTGCATGTCAATTTGTCACCTTTTTTGTGTATTGGGACTATCACCCTTCTTTCCAATCTTCTGGGATGGATTCATTAGTATCCATATTAGTTCCATGAGTCGATGCACGTGTGCTAACAGCTAAGTTGCGCCTTTTTTGAAACACTCTGCCGGAATGTTATCACGACCGGGGGCTCTGTTGTTCCTGAGCTTTTTTATAGCTTGTCTAGTCTCTTCAAGTACTGGAGGACACAGGTTAGCTTCGGCTGTATGGATATTGTTATCTCGCTGTTCTTGTTGGCTTGGTCGGTTCAGAAGTTCGGTGAAGTAGTTCTTCCATGTATCAAGGACTTCAATTTTTGATGTAGTTACTATGCCGTCCTCCCTATTCAAGATCATCGTGGATCGTGGCTGATATCCTTTCTTCTGTGCTGCAATTCCCCTATAGAAAGTTCTCATGTCCCCTTGTTGGTGGTTCGCTTGTAGTTCTAGGATTGTTTCCCTGTGCTGCTGTTTTTTCTTTCTCTTTATTGTTTTTCGAAGTCGGTCCCGCAGTGCTCTGTATCTGGAAGTCACCTGTTCTGTGGTGTTTTGGAGCATTTCTAGTCTCGCTGCGGCTTTGAGGCATTATAGGCTCTGACATTCTTCATCAAACCAGGGTTTGTAGTTTTGTTTAGGTTTAGGCCCGAGTATTTCTTCATTAGTTTCTGCGATGCTTCCCTTAAGTAGTCTCCACAGCGTTTCCACATTCTCTGTATCAGCTTCTATTGTAGGGTTACCTGCGATCTTCTCGTCGATCCTCTCCTCATATCTCTTTCCACATCTGGCCGTTTTGGTTTATCGATGTTCACCTGGTGTTCCTTATTAGTTCTTTTGTTCTTTTGCATTGACGATGATATCCGAAATCTGACTTTAGCTCTAACTAGTATATGATCCGAGTCAGCTTCTGCTCCTATCTTGCTTCTGACGTCTATCACACCGCTGCTGTGTTTAGAGTCTACTAGAACGTGGTCTATTTGATTTCTAGTACGCCCATCGTTGGAAATCCACGTTTGTATATGAATTTTTTTGTGTGGGAACATAGTAGATTTTACACGTAGACTATTTGCCGTAGCCATGTCTATTACCCTGCTTCCGTTATCGTTTGAGAGGTCATGTAGGCTGTGTTGCCCCATGAGAGGTTGCGCTGTGGGCTCTTTCCCTATTTTGGCGTTGCAGTCCCCTAAAACCAAGAGCATATCTTGCCTTGGTGTTTGGCTGATCACCTGCTCCAGGGAGTCATAAAAAACATCTTTTGTGTCTTCTTTCGCTTCTTCCGTTGGTGCATGCACGGATATCAGAGTTACGTTGTGCCACCTGCTGCGAAATCTTAATAGGCATATCCTTTCGTTCACAGATCTGAAATTAGGAACCTCGTTCATGAGATTCTCTCTGATAACAAAGCCCGTACCAAACTCGTGCCTGGTCTCATGCCCACTATAGAATATGATGTATTTCCTTATTTTCACATTTCCTGCGCGCAGCCATCTGATCTCTTGGACTGCTGTTATGTTCATCTTGTATTTTTGGAGGGATTGGATCGCCAAAGTTGCTGCGCCTGGCCTGCACCAACTTAACATGTTCCATGTTCCGATATTCGTGTCCTTTGAACGTTGCTTAATTAGTCGTCGTATATCCGTCCGGTTCCGAGGCATATATTGCGGTTTCATAACATATGGGTTTTTACGGGGTTAGGTTGTTAGCCTCACACCCAACCCTCCTCCTTTATCCGGGCTTGGGACCGGCAGTGACACCTGAAGAGCCACTCAATCCACCCATCAGGTTACCCCAGGCGAAGTTGTTGCAACCAAGATGTGCTGCGCGGAGAGAAGTCGATAAAATATTTCTCTGTTCGGAATGGTTTTGCAACAACAGTGACTACAACTTGAGCTGAAACAAACTTGTCTTCAAAATTATATTTACCACTTTGATAAACCAGAAGAGCACGCTCTAATTCACATTAGTGAAATAATATTTTTTCACACCGTATATAATCTCAGTAACATCATAAAATCCATATATCCTATACCCGATTATACTTTTTTATCCTGTTTCATACCATTGGCAAGAAAAAATTTAATTTGCACTTGGCCAGCTCGACTCGAGGCCCAAAAGCCCTTATTAACCGTCATTCTTATTTTCAATTTTCTTCTCTCATCATCCGGGATTTCGGTTTACTGCTCTCGCCTTAGCTGGATATAAATAAGGATCCCCCGTCGGCCAACCAACACGCAAGAAGAATATTTGCTTTGTGGCGGAATGGGTAGGCGGCACAGGCTCTAAATAAGCACATTATATGGTTTAATAAGAAAATAGAACACTACTTCAGAGCACACGTACTTAAAATACTTTCAGGATTTATAAATAAATGCTCATCCAGATTAAGTCTTGATGGATTCAGGAATCGATGAAATGGATTAAAATAATCCCACACTTAACATTTTTTTTTACTTCGAATGTTCCAAGCTAGCTCTTTTGCATTCTTTGCTACTAGGACGGTATCATAGGCGTTTCGAATGTTGTTTGAAACCATCCTGAGGATCTTGATTTCACCTTGAGCTGCGCCGAAAGGTTTTCCAATTCTGATCCCCATCTGATGTTCTTTGTTGTACTTCGAGTGTCCGAATAAAAACATCTTGCTCATCGTCATCGATTGGCTTTTGGTAAGATGTTCAACATAGTAATTAAGTAAAGGAAAGCACCAATAAACATACGGTGATCCATCATTTACATCGGACTCTTTCTTCATTTGTCAGGTTTCCTGGGAGTAACTTGTAAAACCCTACACTTTCAACCATCCTGTATGAGTGAAAACAGACACTTTCGAACACAAAAACCGCCTAAAACTACTCCCCAGCGCCCATTTGTTTAAGTAGAATTTATGCCTCGATAATGCACTTTGGGGTTTATTTTTCCGCACACTGGGGCTCATAAATTTCGGATTTTCTCGAGTGTTTTTTACCATTTTTTCCTTTATTAACGCAGACATCTTAATTGGATCTGCGAATTGAATTTCCTCAAAGCATTTTGCAGCTGTTTTTGCCGATTAAGAAGCGGCTATCTAAAAGTGACCGTTTCTGTTGAAAAAGGTTTTTTTATGTCTTTCTGGACTGTCGGCCCTCTTCAACGGTGTTGATATTGATCTTCGGAAACTCCATAAAAGCTTTAGTAACTGTGCTTTTATTTAGAAAGCCGCCGGTCCGAATTTTCTCTTTTTTATCAAAGGCATATTTCGCTTCTAATGAGGCATCTTCCACATAATACTCTGCACCCTAATGTGAAAGATATGTTGGACTGATGCTTGAGGGAGGAAAAGGATAATGCTCTTTGGTCATTTCGGGTTTTATATGGCAGAGATAGCTGGATATTCCAGCCAAAGGCTTGGCAGTTATCTGGCGATTTTTCCAGAGATTCAAAGTTCTTGGCCTATTATTTTCCTAACAACGTTGCAAGTTAATTAACTCGTTAACCACCAATGTTAAATGGGCGTTTCTGAATCAGACGTCAATTCAAAGCAAATGAAAATTGCGCTCCCCTGCGCGGATATTCGCATTAGATCCCAGCAAAAGACCCCCATGGTTTTATTCGGCTGTTAAGCATAAAAGCTGCTTTCGCATTTTCAAAGATAATATCAGAATGATTTTGTTAGAATGAAGGAGAAGGGTAAACAGAGCCAGAACCTGAATATCTGATAAACTGCTGTTTGAGTTCAAGATATGGAAGGAGGGTCTATCTTTTTGTTTAACTTTGCTTTGTTTACAATCCCTATTTCGCGATTTCCATCACAATATTTCTGGGATTCATCAATCAACGGATGATGGTACAAATTACACCTGATCCTTTTATGCAATCGATTTCATTCAGTTCTTGAAGCTTTATTTGGGATGGAGCATTGGGAAAACAAATAAAGTTGCAGTTCCAGTTTTGGTTTGTCTTTGCTTGTGTTGTTTTTTAGTCTTCTTTCAACAATTCTTCAATATTCCATATCAGTTTACTTAATCCTTTATTACTTAATTCCTTATAATTGAATTGCCATGTATAAAATCTGTTTCAAGTCTGAACATACGAATCTTATAATCGATTTTAGCTGAATCGTACGATGTAGATCACCATAACTTGGGAGCAGGTAAAACTCTTTCTAAATTTTCAGAAACTTTGACAATTAATTAAGTTTTTGAGACATTTATACACGCTCTTGATGGTGAAATGTTTCTGACGATATACTTCTTCTTCTTAAGGCGCCGTCTCCTCAAGAAGTTTGGCGATCCAAATGGCTAACAGGGACCTGGATACTGCAGCTCTAAACATATCTGTTGATGAACATCCAAACCATCTTCTGAGATCCCTTAACCATGAATTTCGATTCAGAAATTGGTATTTTACATCTCCGCATTACATGACCTATACAGGGTGAGACAAAATTGGCATCATTCCTCTGGAGGTGTTTTCAGAGGACAGTCTTAATTTTCAAAAACTCACGTAACCATAGATAAACAGAAAGTGGATCGTAAAGTTTTGTGGTTAAATTTACGCAGGACAATTACATAGTTTCGCATAAAATACTGATTAACTTTAAAAGAGAAGGAAAGGAAATAGAGGCTTAGATTTACCAGATCTTTAAGATTAAAGAGTACCTGAGTCAGAAACCTAAAAAAAAAAATACAAAATGACAGTTTCAGGCAACAAATAGAAATAAAATTGAGTTAAAGTAAAAGTAGTTCACGAAATGAAAAAGACATTGATGATCACGCATTAGATAAGAATGGAGGGAGGACGAGAGTAGAAAATCCGTCATTTACTCTGATTCATCTAATCTAAGAAATAATTTTCCAAAATATTGTTCGTTGAACCATTTACATCTTCTTCGAGAACAAAAACATCTGATTACAAGAAACATAGTAACTAAAACCCAGATAAGTATGTTCCTAGACGTTAGGCCGCAATTAAGTGCTAAATGTGAAAGCAACATGGTTAGGAAAAAGATATATATCTAGAACAAAAGATACAATAAGGAAATTCCAAGTGTTAAACAAAGAGTAACAGAAAGATGAACTTCATTAAATAAAATCCAATCTTAAGACACTGGATGAAGAAACCTTTGCGCAAACAACACCAAAATAGTTTAAATGAAGAACTGGAAAATAAACAACTTAAAGCAAAAAAGAACATTATAATATGCGGTAGAATCCTTAGAAATATATAAAACAAAAAACACCCAATCAAATCTCTATGGGTTGGATAAGAAAGCCAAACGTCTGTCTATGGACGAAAGATAAAAATACTAGAAATACTTCACAGTCACGATGCTGCATAGAAAATGGAATTCAAAGCAGTAGGATAAGCAACAATAAGGTAAAAAAATTAAAGAAAGGAAGAACCACTGCTGCAATAACAAAAAGCTTGTAACATAATCAACACTTGCTTAAATGGAAAACGACGTATAGAAATTTGTAAAATATTACATACATTGAACGAATGGGAAAAAATATCATATCAGTAATAAATATTAAAGAACCCAATGGAAAAATATAAAGAGAAAACTTAATAACAAGCTCTTTAATCGCTCTATCTGAGCAAATATGGCCAAGCAGGCGACAGGACCTGCTAGGAAAACCCTTTACTGATTTCGAGGCTAACGAATTGTGCTATCAACTAACCAAATAATTTCGGAGAAGTATCAGTCAGCAAGAGATAACAGAGAAATGAAAGACCCTCATAAAAAAGAAGATATTTGAAAGCCACAAAAGAAAATCATTCATTGAATATATGGCAAGTGATTAAAACTCAACATAATTGAAAATGATTACGATTTAAAAGAAGAAGGAGAAGAAGAAGAAACTGGTTTCCGATTTGATAGATTAACTATTTACCATATGGTTTCGAAAGCACAAGTAAAAATAGCAATAGATGAAAGACTCCAACTGTAGTTTTCTGATCTCCATAATGCTTATGACAACACACCCCTAAGAACGAGAGCGGGACGGCAATAATATGGGAGGCAAGAAGACCACAACAACAGAATAATCAGAAAAAGTATACATAAGACCTTGGTTAAAAGCATCGTAATTTGTAAGCTCAGAAATGTAGATAATCGAAAAAACTGCAGAAGAAAGTATTAAAAGCAACGAGAGTTCAGTTTTGGAGATAAGTAATCAGCCGATAGATCCAGAATTATAAAGAGTTGCCAAGGAAAGCAAATAATTCAAAAACAGGTTTCGGAGTAAAATTCTACAAGGAAGAAAACCGAAAAAAAAAACAAGAAAAGTTGGAAAAGTGCCATCTTAGAAGAGATGAAAGACCGAAGAAATGGGGAATAAGAGAGAAGGTAAACTGGTGGATTAACAGATAAGAGTATTTGGATCAGAAGACGTAGAAGTTTAAATATATCGGTTGCTAGTTGATAAGTTTCCGTGCACATTTGTACTACATTTTTTAGCAAATTTCTCTGACATTTTTACGTAAAAATGTTACTTTCCTGAAAAACCGCTTTGAACTACCGTTTTTGAGATATTTTGATTTAAAGTAATCGACGCATGTGCTTTTTCAAAAATGTAAAACTAAATATTTTGTAAACTAACATTTTGAATTATCACAAACATTTTAACACAATAAATGTTCAAAATGTCCACCATCTGCCTGTATGCACCTTTTTTGATCATTTGTTGTGGTAAAATGTTTATGATAATTCAAAAAATTTACTTTACAAAATAGTTTCACTTTTTGGAAAATGACATGCGTTATCATCATCAATTAGCTTATAGAAGTTCACTGCTGGACGTCGGTCTTGTTCTATGTTGTAAATATGTTCTCTTTTACTAAAATGTTTCGGACAGCTCGATTTAGGTCATCATCATCATCATCATCAATCAGCTTATTGAAGTTCACTGCTGGACATAAGCCTCCCTTAATAATTTCCGCTGTCCTTGGTCTTGTGCTGTCTGCATCCAGTTGGTACTGATGCGCTTTAAGTCGTCGTTGCATTTTGGTGGGGGGACGCCCTCTATTTCTGAAGGCTTCCGATCTAGGCCTCCATTCAAGGATTCGCATTGTCCATCTATCATGAGCAGATCTCGCAATGTGTCCTGTCCAGTTCCATTTTAGTAGAGTTATTCTCTCTACGGCGTCTGCAACTCCGGATCGTCTGCGGATTTCAGTATTTGGTATGTGATCCTGGAGAGAGATTCCCAGGATTGATCGTTCCATCGCTAGTTGCGTAAATTGTATTTTCTTTATTGTCCGTTTAGTCAGTGATAGGGTTTCGGCTCCGTAGGTAAGGACTGGACGCTGGTTAAAAACCTACCTCTTTAGGCAGTTAGACAACTCTGCCTTGAACACATATTTCAGATTCCCATATGCAGCCCATGCCAGCCCTATTCTTCGAAGAATTTCTAGGCTCTGATTATCTCTTCCAATGGAAATCTCGTTTCCGAGGTATTTAAAGGATGTAGTTTCTTCCGCCCTGATACCTTACATGTACATCCCCTCACCGAGCACAAGGTTTGTCATGATCGTGGTTTTGGGGAAATTTATTTTAAGTCCTACTTTCTTTAACTCTTCATTAAGATTTCTTACCCTTGAGATGGCGTCGTCCAAACATTCGGCTATGAGGACTATATCGTCGGCAAATCTTTGCTGATTGAGTCTTTCACCGTTTATATTCACACCTAAGTTGTCCCAGTTTATTAGTTTGAACCTGTTGAAAAGTTTTGGTGAGATGGTATCACCCTGGCGTACGCCTCTTTCAATATTGACTTTGTCAGTGTTGTCTTGGAATCTGAAACCTGCAGTAGCATTCTCATAAATATTTTTGATAACTGTCGAGTACCGATAATCTATTCTGCAGTCTGATGGAGCATTCAGCATTGTATGTTGGTCTACTGAATCGAATGCTTTCTCATAATCCACGAAGATAAGTACTAGAGGCCTATTGTACTCCACACATTTCTCAATAAGGTTCTTCAAAACCTGGAGGTGGTCACCAGTTCCGTAGCCTGCTCGAAAACCAGCCTGTTCTCTTGTCTGACACAAATCTAGTTTGTGACATAGTATTTTGGTAATTATTTTAGTAAAGAGCTTATATACGTGTGACAGGAGACTTATGGGTCTATGGTTTCCGATATTCGTTGTGTCGCCCTTTTTGTGTAATAATTTTATAACTGCACTATTCCATTCAGAAGGCGTAGTCCTATTGAGAGGCGTTTTTTATTTTTTTATTATTAAAGAGTTTTTATAGCCTGCAGCAGTTTGTTTCCTCCCCCCGTTTAGTTGCTTCGATAACTAATCCATCCTCTCCTGGGGTCTTCTTGTTTTTCATCTCGGAAAGGGCTCCATTAACTTCACTTACTGTGATCTCTGGAATATCTCCCGACCCTTGGTTCAGAACTTTAATAATTTTGTCGCCAGGTGTTCCTGCTGCTTGTTTTTTATATAATTCGGCATAAAATGTCTCTACTATCTTAAGGATTTCTTCTCTGTTTATTTTCACACTGCCTTGCTTGCAGATATCCTTCTTGCCTTGTGACTTCTTGCATTGTGACTCTTGACTTGTGACTTCTTGCCTTGTGACTTCACACTGCCTTGCCTGCCCTCAGCTTGCAGATATCCTTCTTGCCTTGTGACAATTTTTTCTTAAGTACTTTTAGGCCTTTGTTTTCCTGTATGATCCTATTTATATTCTCCGAATTAAATCTTCTTACGTCGTTTCTCACAGCTTTTGAGAGTTTCTTATCGAGTTCTCGTAGTTGCGCATAATTCTCATCGTATTTATTTCTTAGTTCATTTCTCGTTCTCATACGCTCCTTGGTATTCTGACTGATCTTCTCATCTTTTCACGTTTTCCTTCTTGAGCAGTGTGCTTTCTCAGCCGATTTGATGCTGTTTTCTATGGATGCGTTTACTTCCTCGATGTCGATATCTCCATCTTCTGACTGGTCAATCTCGGCTAGTACTTCAGCTATTTTATTTTGGTAAGTCTCCCAGTTCTTAGGAGGTACCCATTTGTTGCACTTGGTTTTAGACATGAGTTTTATTCGTTCCTTTTTTATGTTTAGGACTACCTTTGCTCTGATCATTCGGTGATCACTGCCAGTTGTGAAGTTGTTCAGTACTGAGAGGTCTTGGGCTATTTTTCTGTTGTTCGTGAAGCAATAGTCTATTTCGTTTTTGTGTTTACCATCCGGGCTTATCCAGGACCATTTGTTTTGCGGTTTTTTACCGAAGAAAGAGTTTAGAGCCAATAGTTTGTGCTGTTGTATGTAGTTCAACAGTATACATCCTCTCTCAATGCGTTCTCCATAACCATGATCTCCAAGGGAACTTTCTGCTTCATCTTGTTTTTTTTCCTAATTTTGCATTAAAGTCACCCATCATTATGGTGTAGTGAGTTGGACTGTCGTGTAAAGCGGTGTTTAGGTCTTCATAGATAACTTCAATATTCCCCTCATCAGAATCGGATGTTGGTGCGTAAGCCTGTATTATTTTTAAACCATATCGTGTTTAGTTTAAATGTTAAGTAAATGACTCTTGGGCTGATACTTTTGATCTCCTTAATATCTGCAAGGTGTCTCTTGTGCATGATGAAGCCCACACCTCCCTCGGATTTTTCTTCCAGTCTTTGTAATGGAATAAGTTTCCGGATCTCAGAGTGACTTGATTTTCTCCTCTTCTCCTGACCTCGCTAAGGAAAAGCATATGCGTAGCTAAATTTAAATCAAAATGTATCAAAAACGGTTGTTCGTAGCGACTTTCGCGATAATAATAGAAGATAAATGAGAGAGGAATTCAGTTTATTGCTAAAAATGTTACACAAGTATGAACGGAAAAGTTTTTTCAAAAAGTGAAACTATTTTAAAAATTAATTTTTTGAATTATCATAAAAATTGAAACTCAATAAATGATCAAAAAGTATGCACGCATGCAGGAGGTGAGCATTTAAAACATTTATTGCGCTAAAATTTTGATGATAGTTCAAAAAGTTAGTTTACAAAACCGTTTTACTTTTTGAAAAAACGGTTGTTCGTAGCCACTTTTGATAAGAACACCTTTTTCATCTAGAAATAATAAAGGATTGGATTTTCTTGCCTATAAATGTGATACAAACATACGCGAAAAATTTATGACTCTTTAAAAGAGAAAAAGACATGTAGGTAGCGTCCACCACATGTAAGAACAAAACCAAGATCACAACTCTCCTGTTCCACGCAAAAATGTATGAGAGAGGTTTGGTGACCGTCTCATAAATGCGTAACAAAAAAAAGGTTTTTATAGTCCCAGGCAAGTAAAACCCAGCTGATGAGTTTTAATAGGCCCGAAAGGTTCTAAACAGGCAAAGGCATAGATATTCCTTTTTTTCTTCTTAAACGGCCAACAAACTTGCAAATTCACTGATAGTATCATGTTCTTTATTTTGATATTTAGAAGCATCAGTACTCAGAAAGATGATAGCAATCAGGCAAACGACTCTTTGCAGGTTTTGTTTAAAACAACTCGCAACGAACATCACGCGATAAATTAGGCAAAGCCAGGCAGTGAAAATTATTCAATTTCAGCATGATTAAGCCGAGAAACTTAACGACTTTGAAATGCCAACTAGGAACCACTAGTTTATCAGCCGCTAGTACAAATAGAGTCAAACCCCTCTCGAAATTAACTATCTGTGAATTCCCGAAGGATTGAGCGGCACAGCCTCTCTCTCTTGCTGCTAGACCGGAAATTACCTTTTCTTAGAGACGTACTTCCGGGTAAATCCGGATAACGGACAATTAAGTTTTCTCGGCGGCCATTGACGTGGTGATTAAAAATTTCGCAGGTCTGGATAACGGCGGAAGAGACTTCGAGCTCGAAATCCGGTTGTGCTTTTTTGGTTGCTTTGCGCCTTATTTCTCCACTACTTCATCGCTAGACAAATTGAGATTGAAGTTGTGCTGTTATTGAATCGAACTGTTCCATACCCTAATCCGGTAAATAATATCAAAAGTTAGTTTCCTAAACTCATTCGCGACTTAATCTCATTTCGGACGTTCTCTTTTGAGAACGTGAAAACGTGAACATTGTTAATGGGGTTTGAGCAACTTCCCTCGTTGACAAATGCTTTTCGACTTCATGGTTTTGTGCGGCAACAATGTTTAAGTACAAAGTTTGTTCTCGATGTGATTAATCCCCCATGAACGAAAGTTTACCAGGCACAAAAAGGATGTCAAATTGCGTTGGCCTCTTACCAGTTTGATCCCGAAACTTCCAAAATCGTTTTATTTAATTTCGCATGAACAATTTTATTCATTGCCAGCATCAAACACTTCATGGTTTCGCCGGCAAACAAGCAGGTTAAAGGACGATTTAAAAAATCTCAATCGCCCCAAATTGAAAATCGCGCATTCCGGGCACGATCACCTAAAGTCGTCTGAAAGAAAGTTTTGCGAAACGTCGATCCGCATAACAATTTTTATCCGAAGATAATGTTATTGCCCTGCACGTTTATACTGGAAAAATGGGGGACATTTCACTTTCATAATCTGATTGTTGAAGCTCACTACTAAATCATTCCGAGTATGGGATTGAATGAATATTTTTCCAGAAGCTTTGATGATTAACCACTATCCACATCTGACTAGCCAATTATTAAATCTATCAGAAAAAGTGAAAAACCACAACTACAAATAACGACCTGCAATATGTCTTGGAAAATTTACAGTCAAAACCGCATCCTTTGAGGAAAAACCGATTTCAAAATGTGCTAATCTTTGGCTCCACCAGGACCTCAACAGGATCGAATCTGGACTAGAGTGTTCCACAGATTAGCACGGTTCGATCGTACGCAAATCTGTCCTTGCTTACATCAAAGAAGCGTTTCACTCCAACCTAAGTAAATATTAGCACTTTCCGCCCGAATATAAAAAAACAGCTTGTAGTCTGCTATACGTTCTGTCCATTACTTTTTATTGATCCACAAGAGCAGCTGAGGTAAAAATATAGAGGTGTTACTAAATTATTGCTTCTATCTCTTCAGAGGTTAGGAAGTTCTGATAAAGTCATCATAAAACGACCGCTAAACGATTCTACTCCGGACTTCATCGAGAAGGACACAGATTTATAAAATACCTCTTGTTTTAAATAAAAGCTCTTAAACTTCAAAATTAAGAATTTATATTCGCGGAAACTTGTGGCTTCTGGTGAAAATAGTTCAATACCAATCATAATGTTTTCCTGGAAGTAGTTAAAAGGGAAACTCTACCAAGAAATTCCGAAAAAACTTATAGGGTTTTGAGTTCCTCTTTATTTTCCTCTCAATCTTGAGGGCCTTCACTTTCGAGGAACCCAATGTTGTACATTTGGACGTTTTCTTCCAAAAAACCTTTGTAGACTGCTTAGGGCTTTCGGCCGACTTGAGTTGTTCCTTTAGTCATTAGAACTTTTAAAACGCTCACTTTTGTGGCATCTTTCTATCTGTGCTTCCCTCATAAGTAGCATGCAAAACTTTCCCGTTTCCCTGCAAATTAAAGCTCGAAAATCGCAGCAGTTTGAGCGGGAAATTATCTGGGAAAATGTACTTCGACATTTCCTCACGCACATGCAAAGATGTTCAAACTTGTGGCTGAAAATGCAAAGTGTGTTCTAAGGAACGAGACCGTTTACTGCACGTAGCAATCATCAGAAAATCAGCTTCAGCAAAGCCGAAAATGTGTTACGAAAACATGGTAAAAACTAACTAACTAAACTGAAATGAGTAAATTACCTCAACTTTAACATAGGAAGGAGACATTGCTAAATAAGCTGATTTAATGCGTCTTTGCAATGTTCCTCGTCTTCTTTGCACGCTGCTTCCAAAAGATTTTTAGAACTTTTTTCAATTTTCGCTATTAAATTACTTTCTTTAATTGTTAGTTTCCCAATAGTGTTTCATTCATTTAGTTGCGGTGTAATTTAGGGATTATTGTCAGTCTCAAATTTTTTATCATTTACAAGTTTTGAACAAATAAAGAGACGAAGACTTCAACAGAAGAAAATCTACAAATGCGTATTCTGTTGGTAGAAGAAATTACTTGTTGCTGAAACCGATGGAAAAGCGGACGATCTGATAAACAGAACATAAAATGTCTTTTAAGCAAATCAACGTAGTATCTATTATTTTGTAGAAAAAAAACAAAGAAACAAGAGAGATTGAAGAATAACAATAAGAAGAATGGAAGCATAATAGAAACAATTAACAAAAAATTGAGATTAAATAATGTCTTCATCTTCTCGGCATTGTTTCTCATAAGTTATTAGATTTTTTTTTCTTTTTCTGTTACTAGAAAAACTACAAGTCAACTTTTTTATTTTTCCATCGGAATGTTGATTTTGTTCTTCACTCAATCATGTGTGGAAGGTTTTTTATTATATTCAGCTTTCAGATTCCCTTTAAATATAGTTTGAAGGCTTAGACCAACATTTGCAACAGTCCAACAGAAAAGTTATGGAAAAAAATTAACCCTGGAAAATGTATTAGATGTTTTAAACAGAAATATTAAGTTTTTTATTGTTTTGTTAAAAAAGGAACAGACTAGTGAGGTAAAAATCAATTGTGTCCCTATTTTCTGAAACTTAATATTAAAACTTTAGGGATCAGATTGAGATACAATTTATAAGACGTTGCCTTAAATTAATTTTCCGATAAAATAACTTTCTAATCATTTTCTGTCTTACTGTCTTTCTGTGTGCTCTTTTCCTTCCTACTAAAATATCCTATAACGTTTTATAAATTCTGGTTATTTCTAAATTTCCTGAAAACAACTTCGAATGTTCGGAAACGTCTTTGGTAGGTGGTTAACCTTCCAGTCCAATAAACTAATAATTTTTAAAGCCATGCAAAGTAGGTTTCAAAATTCGGAAAGTATTAATATATTTAACTTTTGTTACTTAGTTTTATATTCATATTATTACTGGTTTTTTAAACTTGATAACCATGAAGCTTCCACTTGATATTACTGCAACCAGTGTAACAGTTAATGCTGTGTTTCTACTGTAAAAAAGGCCAGATTTCTGACACATCCTACCACATTCCGACCATTTGTCGTAATTCCAGCAATTCGCTTAATTTTAATTTTCCCGGACGATTACTTGACATTCCTCAAAGAGCAGGAAAGCTGGTGGCGTAACGGCGGAATTTAATACTTTTCGAAAAGTGCAACGACTGTTAAACGAAAGAATTTTACGGTTTGTACAACCTTTATCACATACATAGTAAATGGTGTTTATCGAGGATTTGAATTAACGTATTTAAGAACAACTAATACAGCTTTGCGCACAAAGCGAGTTAAGAATAAACAACACTTTTTTCCCGCATAACCCACAACACAAATACACTTTTGAAAATACACGCGGCCAGAAATCCATGATAGACTTCATAATCACAAACGGAAATATCAACCCACGCAGAATACAAGACGTCAGAACCTTAAGCTGAGCGAATGCCAGAACTAACCATAACCTTGTAATGGCCAAGATCACGATCACTCTTCAGCGAGTAAGGAGGGAATGCACTGGGGGCCTCGAAAGGCTCAATGTGTACCAGCAAAGACTGGAAGAAAAAATTAAAGTATGCACAGTACTAGAAGAAGACGATGTGGAAACCGCATGGTCTATCCGAATTAAAAAAATAAAAATTACCGAATATAATAAAATCTGCGGAAGAGGCACTCGGGAGAAGATTCATCAGAAGTGATAAAAAGCCGAATACCAAACCCTGGTTTAATCAAGAAATTAAACTACTGGCTGAGGAGAAACGAAAGGCATATCTAGAATACAGATCAAAGTCAATCACATACAATGAATACAAAATTGTTAGAAATAGTACCAATAACCACATCCAAATAATAAAACACACTTACTGGGAAAAATTCTCCAAAGATATGGAATACGACCTGTATGGAGGGCAAAAAAAAGTGTGGAACATGCTTCGAACCAGGAAAAAACCAATAAACGAATACATACAAACTACCAGGATTTCTACTAAATACTGGGAGAAACACTTTTGTGAGCTAAAACGCTAAAACCATCAAATCACAACTAAACGATAGTAGCACACACCAAGAGTGGAACATATCGAGGAAAAAGATAAAACAACTTGTGTGAAAATTGAAAAATCGAAAGTCGCCGGGAATGGACGAGATAAGCAATGAAATGATCAAATACGGAGGTGATATGCTACTAGACCAGATACATGCCTTCTTTAACAAAGTACTGCACAAAAAAGAAATACCATCAGAGTGGAAATATAGTATTTCCATACCAATTTTCAAAAAGGGATCAAAAACTGACTTAACTAACTACAGAGGAATTGGCCTCCTAAGTGCAATCTCAAAACTCCTTACGAAGATCTTTGAGGAAGAAGTAGCAGCTTCTGGAATATGCGAAGAACAACAGGGATTCAGAAAGAACAGATCCACTATTGATGCAATATTCACCATCCGAAAAATAACCGAAAAAGCTATAGAATTCAATAGACCAGCTTTCATGTGCTTTGTTGATCTGACTCAGGCTTTCGATAGAGTAAGACTACCCGACGTCGTGCCGCTTTTGCAGAAGAGAAATATTAACCGCAACATAATAACAATTATTGCGGAACTCAACACAGACAACCACACTTACATAAATGTTGCAGGCAAACTATCTCAGAAAGTACCCATATCAACTGAAATAAGGCAGGGAGACAGCTTAAGTCCTGCATTATTTAACATCGTAATGGACGAAATTATTACAGAAGTCGAGAAGGTTGGCAGAGGGTATCGAATGGGTGATGAGGAAATAAAGGTGATATGATATGCCGACGACGCCGTGCTAATCTTCGAAGGTGAGGATAACTTGCAAAGGATTCTTTATAAGTTTGAACGGATGGCGTCCAGGTTCAGCATGCAAATATCCACAACCAAGACATAGTCTCTCACGGTATCAAGGGAACCGCTCAGATGCACGCTTGCCATCTACAACAAGAGCGTCGAACAGGTTATGCAGCTCAAATACCTTGGGGTCAACATAACAAGTAGTAGCGACCTAAAAGAAGAAGTGAGAGCGCAGACAACAAAAGCGGCCTTAATATCGGGATATTTGAGAGACATAATATGGCGAAATAAATATGTCTGTGGAGAGCAAAGCAATAATATACGAAACCTGTATTAGACCTGTGATGACGGATGCAGTCGAAACCAGAGCGGAAAATGCCCTAACTAAACGGCTTATAAGAACAACTGAAATGAGAACACTAAGATCTATGGTGGGATGTAGCCTACTGGACCATGTAGGAAGCGACGACATAAGAACTAAGTGCGATATCCAAGACGACGTGAGATGGTCTCGCAACAGGAGACGAGAGTGGAGAGACCACGTTGACAGGATGGGCAACACCAGACTGCCAAAAATTGCCAGAGAGGGAGTACCACGTTCAAAAAGACCCCCGAGACGACCACAAAACCCGCTGGTATGAAAGCTGGAGTTCAGCGTCACAACTGAAGCTATGATGTTGATGAAAAACAGGATATAATCCTAATATAAGAAGAAGAAGAAGAAGAAGAATAGTATTTAGATGGATTGATGAAACTAAACTGCATATATGTTTTTTTGCTCGTGGTTACTTGTATACGTACAAAGTTTACTGAAAAATGCCATTACATAATTGTTTTTCTATGTCAGAAACCATTTATCTTGTCATATAAAACCATGTAATAGTCTTAAAGCCGCTGCTGAATAATTTAGCGCACTTTATTGGATAAGACATAGGACATTTTTTTTGCTAAAAAGCCTCGATAGGAAAATGAAGAAAAACATCACCCACATTTGTTTGGCAAAGTTAATAATGCAAGATTAGCGTCTACGTTTCCATTTTATTTAAAACCTCTATTTTATTGCAAACATTTCCATTCTCCATGTACACAGCGCAAAATTCTGGATGAAAATCCGAAACTCCGTTTATCCCGAAATTTCCATATCTTAACCGGCAAACATAAATAAACGTGAACAGCCTCTCCGTAGTCCTCTCAATAGAAAATGCGCATACCATTTGTAACAGGTAAATATCTGGACAATTTTCCGACACTCACCTTATTCGGTTTTCGAAACATCTGGCCCCTTCATGAATAAATAATCGCTGTGTTGTTTGTGCTGTTGCGATAGAAGGATTAACAGATTTGTTGGTTTATTTTAGTTACCCTCATGTTTTAATAATGTAAATGGCAATAAAGACTGCAAGGGAGAATACCCATTGTATTCATAATCCATTAGCTGTGTGTTTTTTCATTTGTATGAGCCTCAAAATCCGCTTCTGACCTAAATATCCATGAAAATAAGCCAGTAACAACATAATAACAAAAAGATGAAAACTTAATTCAATTGCTACTTTTCCTGCTGATTAATCTTGACCTGAAGAAAAAAATAAAATTTGCAAATAATCTTCTAGAATCCTAATTCCGTTTCCAGATGTTGCAGTCCGCAGATGTTTCTGGCTCTGTTTGAGAAGCTCTTGATGGTTCTTTGCTTTTGCTTGTATGGTGATTGAACAGTGTTGAACAAATATTAATGGTGTATTTGGGATGTGTATTATTATTTTCTATATATTGTTCTCGAATTACTAGGGGGTGTATGGTGAATGATGGCCTCTCTTCACAATTGCCAACCTCCCTTCACGCATTACAACAAGAGTTGTATGATACACTCTGTTATTTGAGTCACACCGAGCGACTGCCGGTATAAGCAGTCCAACACTTACTGGTCAACAGCTTCGGGTGGAAGAACTAGTAAGTGGAAGGGCACCCTATTGTCTTGAGGTTGAGAAATCGGCCTCAAAGGAGGATGAACCACAATTAAGTAGCCAACGGCATTAATATGTAGAAGGAAACGAGAAACCACTACGTTAAAGATTCGACAAGGATATCTCTCGTACAATTATCATGGCTAAAAACGAAATACAAATGGCCCTCAGTCCCCGACAGGTCTTAGATGTCCAGAGGGTGCACAGAATCCCCGGGTCAGCGACGAAAATTGGTACATGGAACGTAAGAAGTATATACCAGACTGGAAAAATGCACAGAGTTATCCAAGAAATTGAAAGATTAGATCTAACCATCTTAGGGATCAGCGACACAAGATGGCCAAGTTCTGGACAACAATCGACGAATAATAGCACCATATACTTCTCGGTGCAACGGGTGCAAGGGGTGATGGCTAGATATTGGTCAAAATAAGCCAACCCAAACGACAACCTCGCCTGCTCGAGCGATGACTTCGGTCATCCGGTGCACCCTGCTAGAAAACGAAAGAGGCACTGTCGACCGAACCGTGGCGATATAACCATCTCACCGGGAAACAAAGGAAATGTTGTCTTCAGGAAGACCAGCTACCAACCCGCACTCGCCTGCGTGGTAGCGAAAAAGGCCAAAATCTACACAAACTACCTGCGAGTGCCTGAGTCCCCGGCGGCTCCAATATCCCTGTCCAAGGTGGCGGTCAGAACAGAATTGGAACAGAGGGTGCTAAGAATCCCCGGAAGAGACCAGGCCAGTAAGGAAGACAACTTATACATATAGCCTCATATAATGTCTAAACTCTCTCATCAGAAGCAAAACTATTAGAAATGGAAGAGGAACTTAATAACATCAAATGGGATATCGTCGGTATTAGCGAGGTGAAACGTAGAGGAGAAGATCAGATCACTCTGAGGTCCGGCCACAAGTTTCACTTCAAAGGGAAGACTCATCATATGAAGGTGTCGGCTTCTTCGTTCATAAAAAACAAATACCCAACCTAAAGAAGATTGAATGTGTATCGCCCAGAGTTATTTATTAATTTCTCAGATTAAATCGAAGATACAGCCTCAAAATTATACAAGTATATGCACCAACAACGAGTCATCCAGACGAGGGGATCGAGCCTTTTTATGAGTCGGTCAGAATAGCCTTGCAGATCACAAAAACACACTTTGCAATGATAATTGAAGATTTCAATGCTAAGCTGTGATTCAAGCAGGATAACGCAGAAACAGGTTTGGGAAACTTTTGCTATGGAGAAAGGAACGAAAGGGGAGAAAGACTTTTGGACTTTTTGCACCAGGAGAACCTTTTTGCAATGAACTCCTTTTACAAAAAGAAGCCCCAACGCAAATGGACATGGATGAGCCCAAACGGAAGAGCTAAAACCGAAATTGACTTCATAACCACAAACAGAAGGGATATCATTCAGGATATGGCGGTACTGAGCAAAATCTCGGTCGGAAGCGACCACAGAATGATCCGAGCTAAGGCATGCTTTAATGTTAAGAAAGAAAGAACGACAATGATTCTTAAAAATAAGAAAAATAAGAGTAAAAAGTGGAAGTCGCCAGAGAGCGTTGTGAAATATCAAAAAGTCGTGATCCGAAATTTGGAGGCACAAGATTACATGGAAGAAACAGACATAGAAAAAATGAACAAAAATATAGTAAATGCTATAAAAGAGGCTGAAAAAGAATGCTGTACCTTAGTTAAAAACAGAAATAACAAATTAAGTCAAAATATCAGGAACCTTTTGGATGAAAGAAGAAAACTAGAGCAAAAAGACGATAAAAACTTTGACCTATTGAAACACCTAAATAAGGGAATACAGAAGGAAATTCGAAAAGACATTAGACAGAACAACACTAGCAAGATAACAAGGACAATTGAAGAAAACAAAAGCCTAAAAGTTCTAAGACAAAATATGTCCACTGGAAGAAAAACCATCCATTGATTAAAAAGCAGTTAAGGGCGAATTATTTGCGACCGGGAGGACATTCTGAATGTTATAGAAGGCTTCTACCGTCAGCTGTATGACGAACAGGGACAACGTGCTTAAAATCACACACTGCCCCAAGTAATGAACCAAGGCTCTGAAGAAATTCCAGGCATAACATCGGATGAAGTAAGAAAAACACTCCATGAAATGAAAAACAATAAATCTTCTGGTGAGGATGGGGTAGTGGTTGAGGCTATGAAATTGGCTTGGACAAAACTCCTACAGGCTCTAGTAAGACTCTTTAATAAATGTCTAATTGAAGCAATAACTCCCAACTCAGTGGCATAAAGCAGTAATTATCCTATTGCATAAGAAAGGGGACATCACAGACCTTAAAAACTACCGCCCGATCAGCCTGCTTTCAAACATCTACAAATTATTCACCAAAGTTCTGACAAAAAGGCTAGAAAACAAATTATAATTCTATCAGTCACGAGAACAGGCCGGATTTAGATCTGGATAGGGAACAAACGATCATCTACTGGCAATAAAAAATATAATAGAAAAATTATAAAAAAAATATAAAAAAAAAGGCTTTGGACATAATCAGTCACGGAAAAATGCTGGAAGCTGTAACAGAATGCCCTATAGACCACCGATATACAAACATCATTAAACATATATATCGGAACGCCACAACAAGTATTAGACAGGACGATAGACATACTGAAAAATTCCCCATACAACGCGGAGTTCGACAAGGAGACACCATTTCACCACGACTGTTCACCACACGGTTGGAGTATGCATGCAAGAGGGCAAATCTGAGTGAAAAAGGTATCAATATAAATGTAGAAGATCTAAACCACCTTCGACTTGCGGATGATATTGTGCTAATAACGTACCGTAAGACGAAGCTAAAGACTTACTGAGGAGACTCCACCGTTCCTCCCTAGAAGTAGAACTGAAGATAAATATGTCTAAAACACAGATTATGACAAATCTAATACTCAGCGACAGCATAAACATCGCTGGAGCAGCCATAGATCAGACTACGTCTTACAAATACCTAGAACACGAGATTCGCCTTGGAAGAGATAACCAAACAATCGAACTAAACGGCCGCATTAGATCGGCCTGGGTGGCCTGCGGCAAACTTAATTATGTTTTCAAATCGGATATCCCAGTAAGCCTTAAAAGGAAAACATTCAATCAGTGCGTGCTGCCAGTTCTTACCTATGGAGCAGAGACCCTGACACTTACGAACCAAACAGTGCACAAAATTTGCGTGGCACAAAGGGCTATGGAACGCGTCATGTTGGGTATCTCTCTCAGACAACTCGAAATCGAGAGATTCGACGGCGAACGAGAGTTCTGGACGCGATAGAGAGGATAACAACCCTCAAGTGGAATTGGGCAGGACATGTCGCCAGGATGACGGACAACAGATGGACAAAACGAATATTGGAGTGCAGGCCGAGACAGGACGCCTACCGAAGCCGAGGCCGTCCACCAACAAGATGTGCCGATGATCTGAAACGCTGTCACAGCAACTGGGTGCAGGCTGCACAGGACCGAGATGCATGGAGACGAATGAGAGAGACCTACGTCCAGCAGTGGACACGAAATGGTTGACTGATGATAATGATATTTCTCGGGAAGCGAAGATGACCACCGTAGATACCATATACACCAATAAACACGGGCACTTTTCAAAACTGTTTCTGTTATCTGTCAGCAAATTTTAATTTTAATAAATAGGGAGGTTTTGGAAAAACACACAACAACTATGAAGTAAAACACACTTGAAACTCTCAGTTGATTGTGCGTCTTATCTCGAATCCCCTGTATCATCTAGAGCCAGTTTATAGAGGCTTATCCAGGAAAAGTCGGATTAAAAGTAAAAAACAATTTCACAGCTAGAAACCGACGAGCAGAATGATTTTTTCCTTTTTGAGAACACGACTTAAAAGAGATTGGGAACGGACAAAATAAAAGAACTTTTTAAACATTCAAATTAAAATTGACGCTTAGGAGCACTTAGAATCGTCCACTTTGAGAGTTGCGCTGCACCGGTTTTATGTTTTAGATGTGCCCTAATTACGGCTTCATTACAGGGGTAGATTTAATTGGAATTTTTGCGCCCTTTATTCCGAAGTCAGTTAACAGACGAAAAGTGCCAGGGATTGATTGTAAGCCCGAATTCTTTCGATTGATTCCCACCAATGCTAAGTGGCTTTTGAGCGAGCTTTCCGGATGAAATTGCACTTTTTGAAATTATCGCATCGCACCCGCCCCAATGCATCAAGAGCGGCGAGTTCATTTCGGTCCGGTTTCTGGCATGAAAAACAACAAAAATCTTGACGGACGTGAATTTTTCATCTTTTAGAATTGCCTCGACGTCCGAAGCTATCCAATTTCACGCCTTCACTGAAAATAACGTTCCTTCGTGTTGAAATTTTCTTGACAGTCCTCGGGTAAAAAGAGCGCGGATTTTTCTGATATTAGCAGATTACCAAATGGACGAAAAGAGGAAAATATAATCTGGATAACAAGACAGCGATAATTTAATTTTGTTTTTCTTTTGTTCGTCGTCGCAACTTTTCCGATTTTTCCACCCTCTAGGGCGACGGTTTTAATGACGCTCGGCATATACACAGCGGCTTAAGAATCGAGAATAAATCAGCTTCTCTTTGGAATTTTTTTACTGTGCAGTGTTTTTGTTTTTGTAAAGTCCATGGCATTATTTGGCTTGAAAACACATCCATATATGCCACCATAATCCCATCTGCGGCATTTCCGCATCTATTCTGCCATATTCTAGACCGCAAATGCAGGATATTAATTCACGGGGACATATCCGGTCCAGACGAGTCACGTGAACGCATATATCTCTTTGCTCTCCACTGCGAGTGTCAGTATTAATATTATGCCGATAGGCGACTGGATTATATACAAGCAAACAGCTCTTATGGATTATGCCAGTAGAACATATCGGGATGTTTATCCTACACTCTTTATAGGGACGACAAACTGTTCAATAAAAATAAATCGGTTGCGGAATTTTACACTCTTCGCAGACACAGAGTTTAGACACTATTAAGTTCTTCCTTATTCCCTTTCCTTCCCAAGTCGCATGTTCTTATAAAGGGTTTCCTCTATTTGCAGCAAATATCTTCAAACCCAGTCACGCTGCTTCTATGTTGCTTAACATTGGCCCCATCTTGCGCTGTAACGGTGGTGAAAAATATCCATTATACTGTTAGTAGAAAAGACCCGAAGAGCAAATATTGAGTAGAAGACAAAATTATTACTTTTACTACCAATTACCATCTTACTTCGATTTGATATCGTGCTTGAAGCTAAGTAATCTAATAAGTAAGTTTGGATAGCTAGTTTGGGGCTGGATTAAAAACTATTTTTATACTTTCTTATTTAAAAAGGCCGAAAAATAGTTATATTTGTTTTTATTATAATACTTAAAGTACAAATAATGGTGGCCTTTGAATCTGACCATTCCATTTGAGTGGACCTTTGTCCATCCAGGTTTATTAAAACTTTCAAACTCTCCAGATGATTATCGGCTCTTTGTGTAACATACCGGCAGAACCTCAGCATACTTGAATGTCAGGTTCTTCTGTCCACTGCTTTAAATATGCTGAATTTCAGAAATTGGTCTTCATTCAAATTATTTTTCGAATGTAACTGTCACTTGAACCACTGCTACCAATGTATGAGCTCCGATACAAAATATGGTATAGAATTTTAAACCTTCTTAGAGCATCACTCAGTTGTAGATCTGACGATCATAATTTTGTAAAATTGCCTATGCGTTTCTTGCTTTCAACTCTGCCTAGAAGGTCCTACATTTCCTTACATCCTTCCTTTAAAATGCTGCTATATATGTTGTATCGTCTGCATATGTCAGGTTTGCAATATTCTGCATGAATTTTCCATTTCACCATTTTATTGATTCTGCCTTTGTTCAAGGCTGCTGGCAAATCTGGCGATGGTTTGATCAACAGTATCCATGTGAAGATCCCGATGGACATCTATGCTACGGCAGTACCAGGGTGCATCAACGATGTTCCTCAGCACTTTGTTCTGAAAACGGTGAATCATCGGTGTTGCTCTTACTGGCACAACCCTAGAGTTGAATGCCACAGGACCAAACGGGTTTCAATATTTGCTTATATAAAAGCAGTTTGTTATGAGAGGACAATTTGGAGTTTCTTCCAAGTAGCCAGGGTTGCGTTGTTCAAAATTGCTTTATCACTTGGTGCTAGGGTCTGATGCCATTTCCGCCTAAATTTTCTCGTTTCTCAAATAAGGTTTCCACTTTTTTTTTGTCTACGGTTATGCTCAGGTGCTTTAGATTTTTTTAGCTTCTGATTTGCAATAGTTATAATCATTAGTTACTTTAACTTTCATTATATGGCTTCCACCAAAATTTAGTAATGCTGCTGTCTGGGTGGTATCGTCTGCATGTCTCAGATTTGTAATATTTTGTCCGCAGTTTGCATTCCTCCATTCCTTTCAGGCAATACTTTTTGTATTATGTATTCTCCCTAGATGTTAAAGAGATATGGATAGAAGATGCTTTCATGGCAAGCGTCCTACACGTATTAAAGAGGAAAAAGTATTGGTTCTCTATTCTTAATTTGGCCACGTTGTTCTCGTAAAGGTTTCCTATAAGTACAAGTAGGTGTCCAGGCGCTTCCATCTCGAGAAAAACTTCTCAGCCTAAGGATTTTACTTTTTTAAAAGTACTGTTGCTTCCTCTACCTCTGCTTGTATGATGTCCGATTAGTGCTCAATCTCGTTTATGTCAAGACATCTTTCCTCTTCAAAATGATCAGTTTTTGCAATATTTTTGCGTAGTTGAGTAATTGTGTCTTTTGAAAACTTTTGCAGGAAAATTGACTCTCTGAAACAGATCTTTAGTTTCATTTCGGAACCTGGTGTGCTTCCATCTCTTGGCACATTTTAGAGATGTTAGTTTTCTTTACCTGTGCGGCCTTTTTTCATGAATATTTTTAATGCTTTATCTACATCTAGAAGTCACGTCACTGATCTAGACATTGCCTAGATTTATTATTAAAATATTCATTAATTTATAAAGGTTTTGTAACTTGTGGTCTAAATCCTCTTTCAACAAGGTAAAGAAGCGAGGTGAAACACTCGTGTGCTTCTAAGGTGATTTTGAGGTAATAAATGTACTAAAACACGAGATGAAATGGATTCAAAAGCAGCAGTGATTTAAACGAAACACTAAGATCGTATCTAATAGAACAACTCGTTAATGGAAATAAAGAAAAAGTTGGTCACATAATGTTGGTAAAATACTTCTTTCGTTGCTGGCAGTTCATTTCCGAGAGACCAAGTCGTTTAAAAAGGACTTTAAGGAAAAGAAACGTGAAAAACATCACTTCGCTTTCTGATGAAAATCACGATTTACAAAAGACGCCCAGAATTTATTTGAATATTAGCCTTGTTTTGTTGACATTTTTAGAATTTAAGTAGTTTTCATCTAATATGGATATGTACAAAAGTTAGAAATTCTTAAAGGTTTTAGAACTGGTGTGAACTGAAAGTTCTCGAACATATTATAAAAAGCAACCTTTAAGAACTCATTGGAAAACCTACACGAACATACCAATTTGGCGTTTAGTGTTTCGTTTCAATTTAATCAAGTTTTATTTTTACGTATTTATTTTATAAAGCGTGGATTAGAGTAGAGACAGCAGTTTCTACTAAACTCTCAATTTTATGATGAAATCTGGAGAAAAAATTACTAATTCCTAGTATCAAATCGAATCGGAAATGCTGCTTTATTGATAAGAATTTCGTCTTCAAATTTTGGTGGTTTAAATTTTAAATATTATTTAAACTTTCAGCAAAGATATTTAGATATATTGAACTTATTTATAGTTTTAGCAGCTATCACAAAAACAACTCAAATTCCTTTCCCTTTTTGGTTTTTCTGCAGCGACAGCTGCTCCTATGTTTGTTTCATCTTTGGTACATTCTTCTACATTAGTAAATGAAGAAGTAAATTAGTAAATGAAAATGGACTTTTTATTCATATAATAACGTTACTTAGAGCTGAGCGTTGTGCAAATTGTGAGTTTCATTTTTAAGTTGCTTTTCCACTTTAAGACAATTAGGATTTGTGTTTGGGAGATAAATTATATTTAGGAAATTTATTACTTACTTTTATATGTGCAGGTAGTGTAATTCATAGAATAGGAAATATTCGGGATATTCCGTATACTTGTATAAATATTAGAAATATGGCATTTTGTGGGGTTGCTTTTATATCAGGATTCCACTCAGCATATTTAATTGTTGAAATATTTTGAATGCAAGCAAGTAATATTATTATATATTTATTGTTTTATTTATCTATTGGTATAACAGTATTCGGTGGTACCTCGAGATATGAGTTTAATTCGTTCCGTAACCTTGCTCGTATCTCAAAGCAATTTTGCCCATTGAAATTAATTGAAATGCCATTAATCCGTTCCAGCTCACAAAAAACCACCTCAGTTGTTTTACAAGAAGAAACATTGATTTATAAATAACAAATACATATTCTATAAAAACATAATAAAAGAAAAAGTGAAGTGCTTACGGAAGCGCTTAATTTTTGTCACTGGTCTTCGCTTTTTTCGTCACGCTTTGCTCATTTTCACCTGCAGATCGTTTAAAAAAACTGTCTAACGAGGTTTGTTTCTTCCTCCCTTTCAGGATATTGCGGAAATGAGTTAGACAATTTTCGTTGAACAACTCGGATGCACGACCAGTTGCAACTTTTTTGGGGTGATGTTTATCCACGAATTCTACAACTTTCTCCCACATTCCCAAGATCTCCTTTATATCTCTTGTAGAGGAGCCAGAGTTGGAGCAGAATCTCCAACTCTAGCCCCTCTTGAAAACTAAAATTTCGTTGGACCACCGTATGCTGCTGCGAATGTAGGTCGTGTAACTCCTCGGTTGTCAGCTCCTGAGACTGTTCCTCGACGAGTTCGTCCACATTACTCTCAATTTCACTCTCTCATCCACCTCCACACCCATGGATTTTCCCAGATAAATATCTCCCCTACCTCTGACACTTCGGGTTCCAATCCTTCGAAGGCCCTTTCAGCTACAGCCTCAGGTCACAGATTCTTCCATGCAGAGTGATACATGCATAAATGATACTAAATGATAAAATTCTTAGGCATATCACGATGTTAAAGTGGTCCTTCCAGAACTCTCGAAGGGTAAGGTTTGTGTTCTCCGTCAACTCAAAGCAGCGCCGAAAAATGTGCTTGGTGTACAACTTCTTAAAATTACAAATCAGCCCATGGATCAGCAGGATAGGAGTGGTGTTGGGTGGTAGGTAGAGAACCTTTATAAACTTGAGTTCTTCGAGTAAATCATCTTCGAGATTTGATGGGTGAGCAGGGGTATTTTCGAGGACGAGAAGGGTTTGCATGGGTGGTTTGTTTTCCTGTAGATATTTCTTAACACCAGGTTTATCAACTCCACAAATAATTTCCTGATAACCCACGCCTTAGGATTTTCCCTCCCCATAACTTGCAGTTTTTCTTTTACAATCTTATGTGACGTAATGGCTCTGGGATTTTCCGAATGGTATACTAGCAGAGACTTCATTTCGCAGTCTCCACTCGCATTGGCGCAAAGTGCTAGAGTTAATCTGTCCTTCATGTGTTTGTGACCTGGCTTCGTCTTCTCCTCTGCCGTTATGTAAGTCCTATTCGGCATCTTTTTCCAGAAAAGTCCTGTCTCGCCACAGTTGAAGACTTGCTGGGGGATGTATCCTTTGGCTTCTATCAGCTCGGAAAACGTTTTGATGTAAACCTCGGCTGCCTTCAGATCCGAACGTGCTGCCTCACCATGCCTGATGACGGAGTGAATGCCGATGCTTTTCCTAAAGTTGTCAAACCAGCCCCGACTAGCTTTAATCGAGTCTTCCGATTCCTCGTTTGTGGAAGTGTGTGGAATCTGCTTCAGCAAAGCACCGTAAATCGCTCGTGCCTTCTCACATATGATGCTTTGTGTTATGGTTCCTCCTTGAAGCTGCTTCTCTGTCACCCACATCCATCTTTTCATGGAGAGAGGTCCGGAGCTTAGAAATTCTTGTAAGAAACACCCTACATCAACTTCTTCTGTTTAAGAACAGTACATATCATTGGTGTGCTGCGCCCGTGCATCCTCGCCAACTCAATTACTTGCACGCCTTGCTCATGTTTTTCTATGATTTCACGCTTTAATTCAATAGACATCATCTCCTTTTTCGGACCCATGATTATAAAAATAAATGTGATAATGTTTTGTAAATGTACAAAAAGCACAAAGTGGTATATGGTTAATGTGACGATAATACCAAAGTGCCATGTTAGAGACAAGAGGCAGAAAGCCTACTTCCACCTTAGCATGACTTTCCGGGAGTATTCTATGAGAGCGCACATTAAATCGCCAATCATGTACTTATATCTACAAAGCCCAATAGATTTGTATACTACATTCACGGAAATAAAAAATTCGCGCTCGTTTTCATCGCATTTCCAGGAATATAAAACATTCGTTACGGAGGATTGTCCCGTTTTTCGATGCTTGTCATCGGATTAGTTTGTGTTCGAAACTTGTTCAAAAAATATGATATTTGATGCATCTTTTGTATCAATTGCTTTATTTTATCATCAATATTTCAAATGTGAAATATTTCAAATATTTAATTAATCGCTCTAATTGACTTGAACCTTGTTTTTTTACAACACCCGGAAGAGGGTTTTAAACCCCTAAAATTCCTGATTTGTTTGGGTTGTTTGTCGCATGAAACCGAACGCATAAATGTGTTTAAATATACATTTAAATCATAAACCATGTGAATAAAGTGAACAACAAATTCAAAAATTTGATCCGTCGAAGTCAGTGGCGCACCACAAAAAAGTTCGGGGGGTAAAAGGGGGGCATGCCTCTAGAAAAAAAAACACCGTATATATTTTCGTTACCAGTTGGCTTACCTACGGGTAAAGGGTCTAAACAGTAGCCTACGTTCAAAATTTGAGCAGAATTTCTCATAAACTGAGTTAAAGCGAAAATACCAATATTTTTTTGAAACTTTAACACATGGTATCTGGTTAACCATGGGCCTGAGAAAAAAACTTTACTGGAAACTGGACTTGTTTTGAGGTCCTCTACAAGCCCCTGCTCTGTGTCCATAAGGTTGTGAATCACCCTGTATGTAAATATTGACCAAAGTATCACACAAATAATGATCAGACCATAATTAACAGGAAAAACTGAAAACGAGACTAAAGAAAAAAACCGGATGCGATATAGTTAACATTTTTGTTCTTCGATGAATTCCTATGATAGGCCTCTATCTGGAATGCGGTAAGACATTCGCGTAGAATTTTACGATGCCCCATAAAAATGCAGTAAATATTCGCTTAGGAGATCACGTAACGACAATTCCATAATATCAAATTTAATACATCATAATGCAAATATGGAAAAGTTTCGGTTCTGCGCTCCGAAAGTTTCACTAAAAGCGAACAAAGTTACAACATAATATTGAATTAGAGAGCTTTTATTTACTTGGCTGCGCTCGAAATTGAGTGAAACGGGGTTAGACGAACATATTATTGAGTTAAAGTTGTAGAGTGTAAAGATTGCACTAATCGATCGGCAGCAGTTTATTAGACAACGGTGAATCAACTGAACAAAGCCCTTTGATAATTATTTTCCAAAGGTTTTTAACGAGGTTGTATTTACTAAAGCTCCGGTTGCGAAATCCATTAGGCATTTCTCTAACGAGCTTTCAGATTTTGGAGAAATCGTTACCCAATGAGCTCAACTTTTGCGAATAATTAATCGCACCTGGAGGCTTATCGTTCTATGTTGAATATTTTATTATCGCAAATCCTGCGAATGTTCTGTTTCGATTAAAACATGACAGAGATATTTCCATTACAACCACCATGGATACAAGATAGATATATTATTACGGTGCTCAAACAAGCTGTAGTACTTGAATTCGGGGACAAAATACGTACAAATTCAAACCCGGGAATATTTGCCGTAGCCGACATCACGAAAATATGTGGAAACGCAATCCTCCAACTTGCGAGGCATAATGCCCACTTCAAACTCCATTAATCTCCACGAAGGGAAAATGGAAGGAGTTTTGCCATTACGGAACGTAATGTGGTAAAGAGCACCACAACCAGTTTAAATATGGTAAAAGGTAGGATGAAACTGAACAACTACACTAAATTTCTCCAAAGGACAGAATCATTTACGTTTCCCACTCTTCTAAACAAAATGTGTTTATACTGATTTTACTAAAAATCATGAAAAACGCTCATCATGTGGTCATAAAATTAGCTGAAACATCCAGAAACTGTATAATATTTAGTTTAATGGCAACGTTTTCAGCGTCTTGGCGCTAACCACCCCACCTCGCAAAAAAAAGTATGGGTTATGAAGAAGCAACAGAAGCCTTGGATCAGGGCTGATAGATACACGAAGACAAATAAAGCAAAGTACAAGAAAAGAACATATGAATATTGGAACATGGAACGTGCTGAGTTTATATCGACCAGGTGCAGCAAAAAAAGCGATCAAAATAATGGAAAGAATGAATATGGATATCACCGCTCTGCAAGAAATACGGTGGCCTGGAGTCGGTCATACTGACGTTGGAAATTCAGTACTTTTCCATAGTGGCAATGAACCAAACGCCGACGCTTTCGGAACAAGTATTGCACTCAAGAAATCTTGGCTGAACTCTGTTTTAAGATTCGAGCCACTTGCCGACAGGATGTGCTATATTAGGATAAAAGGCATTTCTACAACTACTCGCTCGCTCCAACGGAAGACAAAGATGATGGTATAAAAGATCTGTTTTACGACACTTTGGAGAGGAACTTCCCAACTTCCCAAACCAGATATGACACTCATCCTGGGAGATTGCATAGCGAAAATTGGACAAGAATAGGCGTCAAGACCTCATGTGGACATACACAACCTACACAATGCTTCAAACAACAACAACAGTCTTAGAGTGGCAGATCTTGCAGCATCAAGTAATATGTTAATAAAGTCCACTATGTTTGAACACAAAGATATACACAAAATGACATGGGTATCTAATGATGTGAACCAGAAACCAAATAGATCACGTTGTAATTGATGCAAGACACGGACGTAATGTACTAGACGAAAGAAGCTGCAGGAGGGCAGATGCCGATTCAGTTCATTTTCTGGTCAATGCCAAGATCAAAGTCAGAATATCTATAGCAAAGGCGAAGCGAACCAATCGTCTCTCTCATCAGGGGGATACAAAAAAGCTTCAGCAGACAGAGATAAGAGCACAGTATCAGGAAAAACTAGAGCGACTTATCAATAAACACACAATTACAGAAGGAGCTAGAAAGGTGGTAGGAGAGAAACCCATAAAAACCACTGGTATGATGAAGATTGCGCAGATGCTATGGAGAAGAGAAATACTGCTGGACACAAAATGCTAAAAACTGCCACAGATGAGAACAGGGAAAGATACAGACGACTAAGAACCCTAGGAAATAAACTGTTAAGAAGAAAAAGAGAGAATGGCAAGACAGATAATTAATTGCACTAGAAGAAGGAAAAAATAACACAAGAACATACTATCAAAAATTACGCTCCACAAAAGCAGGATTCAGACCCAAGACCGACAATATCTTAAAGAAGGAAAATGGAGATCTAATAACTGACAAAGTAGAAATATTGCAAACGTGGAAAAACTACTTCCATCGTCTGCTTAATAGAGGAATTGGTCAAGAGGAGGAAGCACTGGATCTGCGGGCTGCGGAACAATCCAATGAGATCTCTTCTGAAGAGGGAATTACAAAAGCAATAAAGAAATTAAAAAATACTAAAGCCCTTGGCGGAGACCTAATCGCAGCCGAACTTCTTAAATATGGTGGCGATACTATCATGCAACACAGCTGCAGAACCTCACTAAAACCATATGGGAGAAAGAAGCTATCTTTAATGACTGGAAGGAGAGTATTGTGTATGATACCGATCCACAAAAAAGCCGACAGGACGGTCCGCAAAAATTAAGTAGCATATCAAGTCCTATCGAACGTAATTCTTCTAAAACTAACCTTCGCCGAAAAAATATTGGGAGACTACTAGTGCGGTTTCAAGGCAAATAGGTTAACAACGGACCAGCTGAGCTTGGCATCCCACCTAAGCTGATCAGAATAACCAGAGCTTGTGTTGAGGGTTCTAGGTGCAGAGTGAAGATTGGTGATGACCTCTCAGATGTGTTTCAGGTGAGCACAGGTCTTAAACAGGGAGACGCACTATCACCCACGCTTTTTAATATCGTATTGGAGAACGGAGTAAGAGATGCCAAAATCGAAACCCAGCTATTCGGGGCCAGTGGATCAAACTTACTGCTGGCATATGCCAGCGATATAGATGCGGTGAGCATAAGCGTCATAAAAGCAAATGAACTATTTTACAAAATCGAAGAAGACGCGGCATATATGGGGATTAAAGTCAATGAGGCCAAACCAAAATACATTCATGTCTCAAGACCAGGCAGAGTTAGGGTAGGACAAAACGTGACCATGGACACACACAACTTTGAAAACGTAAAACAATTCAAATACTTAGGGCCAACAATCACTTCCGACAACGACATGAGTGAAGAAGTCAGAGAACGCCTAAAGTGAGCCAACAGGTGCTTATACGCCCTAAAGGATATACTCGAGTCCAAATACGTGACCAGGAGAACGAAAATCAAAACGTACCAGACCATGATAAGCCCGTGGTAGTGTACGGCTGCGAAACCTGGACTCTTACGGCACGAAATGAGGAACTCATTCGAAGATTCGAGAGATAAGTGATGAGGAAAATTTTCTGATCCACCAAAAACCAGGATACGCGGAGCTCTCGAATCAAAACAAATATAAAATCAGTCAGTACTTATTAACCTCATAAAAGCACAAAGGTTGAGATGGGCAGGTCACGTACGAAGATAGCCAGATGATAGAATGGGACGATTAATATGGGACAGAGCACCAGAAGGAAGACGGCCACTTGGAAGACCGAGATTAAGGTGTCCTGATAATATATCATAGGACCTCCGGAAACTGGGCATCAGGAGTGGCACCAAATTTTTGAAGCGCTTGAAGCACCAGCTCGTTGAATGTAACATAATTAAACCTGGTATAGCTTCAGGTTCTTGGCTATGTCACATGCAATAATTTTCATAACCGGTTTCGGACCTATTGTCCTCTTGAGCTCGGCTTAACTTGCAAATGACACAATTTTCAAATATGTAGTGACTACGACAGATCTTTATCTCGACCAAGAATTGCATTTGAAAACAGCCAGAGAATTCGTGAAGAATGAAGCAGCCAAACTTTGTAACAGTGAAGGAACGTCCTAAGGAAGAGCTGCAGGAACTCGCGAACTACGATCCAGAAGATAATAGACCCCAAAATTGTGACTTTTCGAGTACGCCAAGGGTCCATTGGTTTTTATCCCCTACTTTTTGTCACCTAGCGATCTAATATATTTTCTGTGGTCCTAAAGTTTCATTTACAATCATATGCTGATGACACAGCATTTTCAGCTTCAACTAAATTTTGATTCCTTATACCCTGAGATTGCTGCAATTGAGTTAAACCCGGGAAGAGTTGTGAAATTTGCTGTGCAGCACAGCCTCTACATCAACCCCTAACAGACCGAACTTCTCCTTCTTTGCTCAGAAAAACTCTGCATCTTTCTGCTGAATCGTTTGGGAAATTTGCTAAAAAATCGTTCATATAACACAGAAGAAAGAAGCTCCTATATAAACAGTAATATTCTACATTTTAAGATGTGGCAAAAATGGTGGTTTTCTTCTTGCTTTCTTCGAGTTTCTATGCATAATTTCAACATAAAGAACACTACAACTTTTACGGTACCTTTAGACATAGAACGTCTCTATTTCAAATAAGTTTCTCATATTATATTGCAAAAATGTTGAACTCAGGCAGTTTGCCTTTCAGACAAGGGAATAAAGGAAGCGATTGTTATTTTATTGTTAATGTATATTACCTATATTGATATGATTTTAGTTTTGTTTTTGAAATGTTGGCACCAGTGGAGCATGTATGATTGACTGGAAGAGTGAAATTTTCACCAGATATGGTTTGTGTCTGTATCATATATTATTATCATTAAATGCCGATTAATATGCATAATACAGACGGATATGATTACAATTATTTTTATTATTATTGAAACGCAAAGAACAAACAAGAAAACCCAAACTGTCCAACAAACAGAA
The DNA here is from genome assembly GCA_024550625.1 of Dendroctonus valens. Taxonomy (NCBI): domain Eukaryota; kingdom Metazoa; phylum Arthropoda; class Insecta; order Coleoptera; family Curculionidae; genus Dendroctonus; species Dendroctonus valens. The sequence goes on from JAJTJO010000010.1 coordinate 1,441,303, forward strand.
ACAACAATGAAAACAGAAGAGGCAACAAGAAGCATCCAACAGACGCCAAAGCTCAAAAGCTCACGGGAGAATAAGTATCTTGAAGGCCAAAGATGTTCCGCCTCTAAAGAAAAAAGTGTTAAACAATTTAAATATTTTAAAATTCTATGGAGTTCAAACTTGAAGAGTTATCTTATATTAAAATATGGAACTAGTGGAATTCATAACACCAAATTGGACAATATTGCCCAAGTTTTCTAATATAAAAGACTCATTGGTTCCTAGTTCAGTTAGATCCTCAAGCTTAAAGGACATTTTTGCGGCTCAGGTGTTAGGAGAAGACCTGAAAAAATAAAAAACCCCTCACTGGAAGAAGACACTAAGTCCATCTTCATGAAGCTTGAACTCTCCAAGATAAGAAAGAGCAATATACCTATAAAGTCAATCACCACTTTCTCTCCATTTGGCATTGGAAGCATTGGCAAGACTCGGATCCTCTGAGAGCCCAATAACTGCCGGACCTCACATAGGGTTATGTAACCGACAGGTAGCAAGCGCTCTAAACGACTGGGCTCTGAGATGCACCACAGAGATGTGGAGAAAGGCGGAGGGATCTAGACGAGCCAAAGTGTTGATTGGAACCCCAAGTAACGCCAAGGTAACATCCAAGGAGTCGCTGGGCCCTGAAAACTCTGGTTGGGGTCACGACAGGGCACTGTAGTCTGAATAGACACCCACACCTACTAGGAATTGGTGATATCCCCGTATGTCCACAAAATGTCAGGAAACATCAACCACCTATTAGGAGTCTGACACCATTGGTTGTATACTAGGAGGCGCTTCCTTGGGGTCTCGACACACTCCCGCATCAAATTATCTTCCTTGGAGTGGAGACGGACCCTTGCCTTTGTCAGGGAGACGGGACGCCTGGATGGCAAAGATACCAAGGAGTGGTACTGTGGGAATGGATGGAGGCGGAATGGTGAAAAGGGCCTTTAGGGCCTACTTGCCGGACCCATCGAGTCCCCTCCACAGTACTACTACTACTAATAGCGTATCAGGATGAATTGCCAGTTAAACCCCTAAATCTTATAGAAGATGATACCATTCAAGTTTTTTTTGACCTCCTTAAGGTCATTTATCGAACGGAAATATACCAAAAGATTGATTTTTGTCCACCTTTATAAAGATTCCTAAAAAATAAAATGCCATAAACCATCGAACAATGCCCTCATAAGCCACACTCTCAAATATAGCAATAGAATATTTGTATTAATGAATATTTTGCAAGGGATTCATCAGGGTCTGTGCTTTCTCCACATATGTTTAACAGTTCTTCTGTTTTATAGACCGAGTCAATTTTCCCAGAAGCCTTGAATAACAGAGAAGAAGAAGAAGTAACATCAATGGACAGAATTTAAACAATAAGCGATTCGCCGATGATACTATTATATAAACATACAACGCGAATGATCTGCGAACACTTCTGCAAAGATTAAACGATGCATGTAATGGTTACGGCCTACAAATTAACATTAAAAAAGGAAATTTATGGTTATAAATATCCAAGGAAATCTCATAATCGATAGTACACACATCGAAACGTTTAGAAGGTATAAATATCGGGGCGCCTGAATAACCGAAAATATTTTTAAATGTCTCTGTAGCCAAGACATACAGTAGTAGTAGTAAACATCTTTATTTCTAAAAAAGGCTATCGACCTATCGGTCTTTCTGCCCTTGTTTAATACATACAGTCTTAATCTAAATGAAAAACAAATATGAAAATTCTCTTATTCTAGGTTAAAAATACTATTAAATAAATAAGATTTCAGTGGCAAGAAGGAATTATTTTATTGTCCACTAGTCCGTTGTGTTTGTAAGTGTTCGAGTAGCGTTAATGTAGGGAAACGGAAGCGGGATTGTCTGGTTGGTCTTGTAAGACAAAGGGGATTCAGTATGGTCCAGTTGTAGGGGTTGTTTGTCCATTTTGTCTGTAGCTGTATGAGTCTTTCCGAGATCTTTGTCATGTTTGTGCGTTCGTATAGTAGTTGGGTGGGGGGGTTGTGTAGTGGGTTTTGGGGGTGTCTTATTCGTGTTATTAGTCTTAGTGCAATTTGTTCTGTTGTTTGTATATAATGTTTCGTCCTTTCTGTTCCGTTGGTCATGAGTATGTGTCGATAGTCTAGCAAGGGTTTACAAATAGCTTTATATATTTTGGTGGCGGTGTTTGTGCTAATTCCTCTGTCTTTGTAGGTTAGTGATCGGAAGTGTTTTGTTCTCTTTATTGTTTCTGCCCTGATGTTTCGTATGTGTTTAGTGAATTTAAGTTTGTGGTCAATTGTGATTCCAAGGTATTTTACGTCGTTTTTTGGTTGTGTCGTTTGGCCGTCTGCAGTTATCGTAGGGGAGTCAGCGTTGAGTCTGTGGTTTGTGAGCAGAAGTTGGTTTTTTGACGCGTTTGGTGTTAGTCTCCATTTATAAAACCATGTCATTGTGTTGTTTGTTAGTGTTTGGAGTCTTTGAGCTGCTCTCTCAGTAGTTTTGTCATGTACAATAAGTGCCGTGTCGTCTGCGTATTGTAATATGTATGCCGATCTGTCGATTTGATTTTTGTCTGGTAAGTTGTAATTGTATATGTCATGGCAGTATATATTGTAGAGAAACGGTGAGAGCGGGGATCCTTGAGGGAGCCCTTGTTCAGGGGAAAAAGAAAATGACAGTGTTTTGTCAATTCGTACTTGTAGTTGTCTGTTTTCTAGTAAGTTCTTTATGGTGTGTAGTAGATATGTTGGTGTGTGTAGTTTGTATAGTAAGCCTCTATGCCAGACACTGTCAAAAGCCTTGTTAATGTCCATAAACAGGCAAGATGTCTTTCTGTCAGTTAGGTGGGTAGTTTGTATATTGTTGAAACCAAATTGGTAGGTAGGTATATACTTTCCAATCACTTTGTCAAGCTGCTGCTTCATTATGCATTCAAAAATCTTGCCTAGTACTCAAGACATACATTTTAAACTAAGTGTAAGAATGCTAAGATGCTATGAATTTTCAACTCTAATATATGGATTAGCGGCTTGGACTCTCAAAAAAATTGATATAGATAAACTGGAGGCATTGAAAAGATGGTGTTATAGACGTATATTAAAAATATTATGGACTGACAGAGTTACAAATGCGAAACTGAAAAAAAATTGCAATAGTTTGGACATCTAATAAGAGGTCCAAAATATGCGCTACGAGCAAAATCATGGAACGGCAAACAACAGGAAAGATAGTTCAAGGAACAAGAAGAGCATCCTGGTTTAAAAGCTTGCCAGAGAGACTGGTATAGACTAACCTCAACCGAATTATTCAGAGCAAAAAATTGTAATCTTCAGAGTCAAAACAGGTAAAAAAAAAACAATTTTCTTATGCCTCTGCATGCTTCGAGTTTAAAAAGCATCGTCAGAACCCTATTTCATGTAGGTATGTATACCTATATGAAGCGAGCTTATCGAATTAATTTATAACATGCCACTTCAGTCGGATAGATTAATTATTTTGAGGCATTTGCGAACTTTGCGGTGAACGGTTCAGATGAATACCTGGACTTGTCGCATTAATTTGCAAGCAACGTTGCGGTTCCAACACCCAACCGCATCCTCATTGAAACTTCAGTTCGAGTGTATAAATCAACTTGATTGCGCTGTCTTTCATACTCACGAAAGGGCTCAAACGATATGATAAATACTTTGAAGAGAAGGTAATACTTCTCATTGCTGCTTCCTATGGAAAATTGCCTGGTGATTTAACCAGCAGAAACACTGATAAGGAGTAAAAATCCGGATTACACTTTGCGACAATCTATTTCATTCGCCGGCACTCCAACTAGTCCTAGCTTCATGCAGATTTGGAAAGACTTAGAGAATAATCCACGGCGATTTTCAGCTTATCCCCCGAATAAGAAAGTCGTTTTAAAAGCTCAAAGACTCAAGTCTTAAAGTTGCAGGTAGGAATTTCCCTAACTAGTGTTATTTCATCTGGATAATTTCCATTGCAACATGTACGATTAAACAGCTGCGTTGGTTTACACTCGGGCCTGCAATAAGATAACAATCAAATTTATGTAGTCGACCGGCTAAATGGCCCTTTTGTCTAAACCGGGTTAAGATAATTCGGCATCTGTGCCTATAACTCTGGATTATTGTAACTCCAATTAACTAAGGTCCCATTCTACAGCTTCCAGATAACAGTGTGTTCGTAATTTCGCTTCGGGTTAATTAATATTTTATGTTTCGATGGTTGCCTGCACTATTACAAATTCTCGTTGGGCTTGAGGATAATAATTATTAGCTGCTATCGAGTGTGCAACTAAGAGATGCGGTTAGGGAACTCCGCATTGATTTAAGTAGATGCTCAATTAAAGTGTTTAGTTTATTACGCTGTCTGGTTTATCCAACGCTTAACATTCGCTTCTTGTTTCCATCTCATTGACGAGGACATTTGCAAATTGAATAAAAAATAAAAATGTAAATTACAAACCGAATGGCGAAAGCAAGCGAACACAAAACGGGTCGTCGTACATACGGCATCGCCGACTTCTATCTCCACAATTATGAAAAGCTACTACAGCCGAATGGAACTCCATATTTTTCCGACTCTATACCCCTGATTACACCTATTGTGCGAAAAATCCGAGTAAAAATCCCCAGAGTGTGTCTGGAATTCGGTCGTTGTGAGGAAAATGCACTTTTTCAACGTCCTGGGACGGAAATATTCCTGTCTGAGGAATTTAAATACTATATCGAGGTGAATTTATCGATTTAACAACAGAATCACAAATAACCACCAATGTAAAAGATAGATAGGAGTTTTATAGGTAAAACTAATGCTCCTGAGCTTTCTAAACCGTCTATTTTTCATGTGCTAGTTTTGTTTCTTGCACAAGTTAATGAACAGATCAGTTTAATTCTTCCTTAACCTCATATGGAATGGCTTCATTAGCAAACAAAAACTAATGCGAATTTGGCTTATTTAATTCTCATCTGAACAACTACATGAAAATGCAACTGCAAAAACCGAAAAAAATGATTTTTGAAATAATTGGTCTTTTACATAACAAAAGCGCTTAATCATATATATCAAAAGAATGTTTTAAGAAAATATTTTGAGAGGACAGAGAAAAGTAGCTAAAAATTGCCATCGTTCGTTTTAAGAGCATATTGTGTCTTAGAATAAGAGACAATGTTCAAAAAACTTCTCAATTCTATTTCTGAACTGATTAGTTCTGCCGCGGTCATTGCCCAAGCTCGGATAAAGTGTGGACGGTTCTTGACTCGGTTAGCTCCTTCCCTAGGGTAAAAAACACCTACGGCTCACAGAGAAAAAGACCCAGCCTGGGAAAATGGACGGATCAGTTTGGAAACAACCCACACACGGAAAATGATTAAGCAAAAACGGAAAACTACTAGAATAGCCTGCTGGAATGTTACATCATGGAACGGAAGGGATCAGGAAATACTCTTGGAGATGAACAAGCACACAAGATAGATATATGCGGACTATTCGAGACAAAAAGTCAGGGCACGACAAAGTATGAAAACTATATCCTACTTTACAGTGGGAAACCGAAACAGGAAAGAGGTCACTCGGGAGTCGGTATTCTTCTACCCGAAAGGTACACTGACATAATAGAAAACGTTGACTACGTAAGGGACAGAATATTGAAAAGTCACACTTACTTTCCCCAAAGGTCCACTGCATCTTGTAAGTATCTACGCCCCGGACATGTCCAAAGTGAAGCAAGATTGGTTTCTATGAGAAGCTACAAAACACCATTGACCAAATAAACAACAAAGGAAAAGAAACCCTATTCGGAGACTTCAATGCTAGAATCGGGTCAGACAAAATTCCCGGAGTTAAGCAAGTATTTAACGAGCACATATTGAATAAAAACGGAGACCAACTGAACAACTTCTGCGCAAGCGAACTGCGGGTAAACAATACCTATTTTCTTCACAAAGACCAACATAAAATACACTTTCCGCAACACCAGCGGCCAGAAATCACCCACCGATTATATAATAACAAATAGATAGATATACCACACCGTTAATACCAACTAGTGGTCACAGTGGTGTGGTGCCGAACGCATTCGCTTGCCATGCATGGGAGCTTGGGTTCAAACCCAGGCCATACCGTGAATATATTTTCACGTAGCTATGCTGTGGCCACCTCGTGGAAAGCAATGGCTAACTACCACGAGTAATTCTGCCCAGGAAAACCTCTCAACTAGTGCCGTTCGTAACCGGCGATAAACGTAGATCCCGTATAATTGTGGAGGAATGATGTGTTCGACAAGTATGCGCGAGAGGTCGCCTACGCACTGAGAGAGTATGCGGCACTTCAAAAAGAATACCAACTAAGGCTAACGAACGACAGTTATTGTCGTACTCGGCGACTTCAATGCTAATATAAATCGCTTCAATAAATCGGAGATACCAGAACGGTTGTTGCCCATCAAGGTGTGGACATTGACTCGGACTACAGCCCCCATCATCGCAAAGTTTAACTTCAGACTAGAATCCTGATTGCGAAGATGCTGAAGAAATATGGAAAAAGCTTAAAAACCAATATAAATGTGGCCACAAAAACTGTCCTGGGCCCTGAAGAAAGTCTAAAACCCTGGATGGCAGAAGAAATATCAGACTTAATGGAACCGAGACGATTAGTGAAAAACCAAACTGATAGATATAAAGAGTATAACCGAATCATAAGAAACAAAATAAAAAATGTTAAGTTGATTTGGACTACAAACTATGTGAAGAAGCTGAAAATCTTCACAGACTCCATGACATCTTTAATTTTCATAAAAAACTTAAACAAATAACAGGCACTAACAGGAATAAACCGCTAACATCACTTACAAATGATCAAGGAAGACTTATTGTAAATCAGGAAGAAATTAAGCAGATTTGGTTAAAATATGCAACAACCCTTTTTCACGATAACCGAGAAGACAACTTGGTAACCTTGCATAATCAAATGAGCAGACCAACTATCATTAGGTCCGAAGTGGAGCAAGCTGTAGGACTGTTGAAGTCCTGATGTGGAATGTCTATTTAACAGAACATATGACTCCCACAAAATACCGGAAGATTGGCTTAGATCGACTTTTGTTATCATTCCTAAGAAAAATACCCCCAAACAATGTGAGGACTTTAGACTCATCAGTCTAATGAGCCTTGCACTTAAGGCCTTCCTCAGAATAATTCACCGTAGGATACATAACAGATGTGAAGAAATGAGTGGTGGACCAAAGAGCTTTCGACAATGTCAAACATGATTTACTTCTAGCAAGACTATGAGAAATCGCAATAGATGAGAAGGATATTTAAATCATAAAACAACTATATTGAAACCAGAAGGCCGAGGTGAAGATAAGCGACACAGTATCAACCGAGTCTTTCGATGTAACCAAGGGAGTGCGACAGGGCCGTATTTTGTCTCCGATGCTTTTTAACAGTTATGTCGAGAAAATATTTCAAATTGCTCTCGAAAATGAACCCAGGGGTATCAAGGTCAATGGAATGGACCCATCAATAATATCAGATACGCCGACGATACCGTGGTGTTGGCCTCCACCTTGGAGGATCTTCAGCATCTATTAAATAAGATAAATAGCATTGGTCGGCGGTACGGCCTGTATATTAGCATCTCCAAAACGAAATCCAGGGTGATCAGTAGACAAATCAGAGAGGTTACTCTCGAGGTAGAGGGCGAAAACGTCTAACAAGTGAAGAGATTTAGGTACCTCGGATCTGTTGTTAACAGCGCGTGGGACTGTGACGAAGAAAACGGCATATCGACGACTTCAGGATGTCCTCCTACAGCAATGCTTACCCCTGGACCTCCGACTAAGAGTGATAAAATGCTATGTGTGGCCTATCCTGTTGTACGGGGCTGAAACATGGTCCATCAAAGTAAGAACACTCAATCGCATTGAGATGTGGACGCTCGAGATGTGGACTCTCCGCAGACTATTTAAAATCTCATACACCGAACACATTACAAACGAGGAAGTACTGCGGAGAGCAGGTATAGAGAGACAGCTCCTAAACATAGTTAAAACCCGAAATGTGATATACCTGGGACACATCCTGAGAGGGCCTCGCTACCCATCCCAAAGCTGATCCTACAGGGCAAGATGGAGGGCCGAAGGGGACCCGGACGAAAACACTACTCGTGGCTCCGAAACATCAGGAATTGGAGCGGGGTGCCAGATGTGGCTACCATATTTCGTTGAGCAGAAGACAACGCCCTTACCGTCATTTAAGGAATGTGCGGAAGATCCCCAACGTGTAGGATGCATATGGGACCGGAAGAAGACCGGAAGACATAAGAGCATTAGTGCTCTGCAAACACTGGCACAGATCACAACCTAGTTCTCGGAAAGTTCGTCATGGAGAGGCTTCGAAGAATAAAGCAAAGATCGATAATGATTGAAAAATACATCATAGAATCATTGGATAACGACTGCACCATTTTTCTATATGAAACCAGACTAGGATGTCTGAGAGCTATCATCTGGACAAACAACCACATGCGCATTGATAGTAAGGTGCGGATATATAAGTCATGTGTCAGACCGGTGCTAACCTATGGTATCGAGACTAGACCTGACACGAATAAGACATAGGGCATCCTCAGAACATCGGAGTTGAAAAGCTTAAGAACTATCGCAGGGAAGACACTTACAGACAGGGTGAGAAGCAGTGACATAAGAGAGGCATGCAAGGTGGAGGACATATTGAGATGGGGGAGAAAACGAAGAAGATATTGGCGTGACCACATAGACAGAATGGACCGAGAGCGACTAGCATACATCGCTAAAGACGGAAAACCAGCAGGCCAACGTCCGCTCGGAAGACCACCTAAGAGATGGAAAGATAGATGAAACTCTATCTCGCAGGATAACCAGCCGAATTGAGCCTTTGCAATTAACAGACCTTAAGGTTTTCTTGAAGTAGAAGAAGAAGAAGGGCTTGAAGTACTACTTAAATGTTGAATAGATATTACCATCTAATGGCTTTAAAAATTTCTAGAAGATATTAACAGTTGAAAATCGAATTTCAATTCTGTTAATAAGTAGGTATTATTTTGAAATGGTGTTTTGAAATGTTTTTTACTATTTTTCTTCTACTCCTTAAACACCCCCAAACGTATGACACCAATTTTTATTCACCCTGTAAAAACTTCAACGCGAAATATGTGTTCTAACGTATGTTTGTTCCAAAACAAATTAGTCCTAATGCAAAATTGCTTATGATAATGTTCCTTAAAACAAGAGGCTTTTGGCGATAACCGACAAGAAGCAAAAGAATTGGTTATAAAACTTGGATGAAATAAGAATGTGGAGGCCAAGTTGAAGTGATTCAGGTGATAAATTCAACACAATATTCGACAGATAACCTGCGTGCATAAAAAAAACTGGAAGGAAGCATAGAAACTTCGCAGCTCCATCATACAAAATAGATGACAATTTACAGAAGAAACAATAAACTTGAAGCAAATGAACTATTAACTGAAATTCAGGAAATAAATTGAGCATTTCAGAAATGTGAAAAAAAACTTTTCAGGATTTCCATGCCGAAATCAATGTTGATTAACATTTGATTAAAAAATTGATCATTCCAGGTTGAGCTTTGCATAGAATGAAGAATTAAAACGAAACAATGCCAAAACATGTTTTTGGATTCCAAATAAGCTTTTAAACAAGCATTAAGGAAAAGTGAACTAAAAATATTAATAAATATAAAAGTTATTCAAATGTTTTCATACCTTACAATTAAAAAAATACTAGTATAAAATCTTACAGACGAGTTATGAAGCATCTAACCCTTACGGAAATGCTGTAATCACGCTATTTATATCCTCTCAGCCTCCTGACGCGATACAGTACACAACGATTCCCAAACACGCAGTTTATCACAAAGCAAAAGGAAAATTTATGCGCCATTATTATTAAAAAAGCTCCCCTAACGAGTGACGATTTATTTTGCAGACTCCAAAACCCCCGTAAAACCCCAATGAGGCAAAAAAATGACAGTTACGAATCGCTTCTTTCACAGATGTTATGCAACCGACTACTCTTTGTTAAGTTGGACAAAATTTTTGCCCAGAAAGTGTTAATCAATTGCCAAAATGGAGGCAAAAAGCACGACAAAACCATGCAGAACTAGTGAACACTATTTGCGAGATGGTTAATGATCTTAATACTAAAAGCGTTTTACATACGTTCGGTCGATTAGTAGTAGTAGTAAACATATTTATTAGTAATAAAAGGCTAGCGACCTATCGGACTTTCTGCCCTGAGTAAGTTAAAATAACATTTATATGGAAAACTAAAAACTAATGTATATAATGCAATTAAGAAACATGTACATGATTTATGTTATCTGGAGATGTTCCAATAGGGTTGAGGTTGGGAAGAGGAAACGCGTTTGTCTGGTCGGTCTTGTTAAACAGAGGGGGTCCAGGAAGGTGAGATTGTGAGGGTTGTGTTTCCATCTTGATTGCAAGACGAGTAGTCTTTCCGAGATCCTTGTTAAGTTTGTGCGTTCGTAGAGTAGTCGGTTTGGTGGATTGTGTAATGGGTTTGCTGGGTGTCGGATCTTCGTTATCAGTCTCAGTGCTATCTGTTCTGTTGTCTGTAAATGCCGTTTAGTTTTGTCAGTAGCGTTGGCGAATAAAATATGAGCGTAGTCAATTAGAGGTCTGCAGCTCGCTTTATATATGATAGTTGCTGTCTTGGTGCTGATACCCTTGTTTTTGTAAGTAAGTGTGCGGACGTGTTTTGCTCTCTTGGTTAGACCTGTTCTGATGTTTTGTACGTGTTTTGGGAATTTTAGTCTATTGTCCATTGTTATTCCTAGGTATTTCACATTGTCGGTGGGTTTGATTATTTGACCGTCCGTGGTGATGTTTGGAGAGTCTGGTTTAATTCGGTGGTTTGAGAGGAGCAGTCGTTTTTTTTATGCATTTGGTGTGAGCCTCCATTTGTAGAAACATGCTGTTATTGTGTCTGTTAGTGTTTGGAGTTTGTCCACTGCTCTGGCGGTCGTTCTATCATGCGCGATAAGGGTAGTGTCGTCAGCGTATTGCGGCAGGTAAGCGTTTTGGTCTATACCTTCTTTGTCTTGTCTGTTGTGGTTGTATATGTCATGGCAATATATGTTGTAAAGCAGGGGTGAGAGTGGTGAACCCTGAGGTAAGCCTTGCTCAGGTGAAATGGGGATAGAGTAGTCGTCGTTGATTCGTACCTCCAGTTGTCTGTCTTCGAGTAGTTGTTTAATAATATGTGTTAAGTAGTTTGCAGTGCCAAGTTTGTGTAGTTTGTACAGTAGGCCCTCGATCCACACACTGTCAAAGGCCTTATTTATGTCTAAAAACAGGCTGGCAGTTTCTCCTCCGGTCAGGTGTGTGGTTTGTATGTTATTAGTAAGAACAAAAAGTGGATGTATAGTTGAGTTTTTAGTCTTGAAGCCAAACTGGTATTTAGAATATGATGTCCTATTAAATTATGTAATCTGGTTTTTATTATGTGTGCAAACAGTTTGCTCAACACCGGAAGTAGCGTGATGGGTCTGTAGTTTTTTGTTAGTGTGTCATCTAGTCCATTCTTTAAAATAGGAATTATTATACCGTTCTTCCATGACTTGGGTATTTTGTTAGTCGTGATGCATTCGTTAAGTTTTCCTAATATGAAGTCATGTGTCTCCTGTGCTATATGCTTAAGTACCTTGCTTTTAATAGCAATTTCATATTATCCTTGAAATTAGAACATTTAGCTCAACTTTTTTTAAATTCACTTTAAACTAATGTTCGTATCAATTGCTCTTGAAAAATTATGTTAATTTTCTTCAGTTTTCATATGATTCGGAAATACTGTGTTATGGACCCGACAAAACCAACTACACATAGCAATAAGAAAGCTGCAATTGATAATATAAATTTAAAAAATTGAATTTGAATGACAATCAACCATTTAACGAGAAAGAAAATACAAGATAAAGATATACAAAACATAAATGAAAAAGTTAAAACACCTTTAACAAGTAATCACAAAGAAAAGATGAAGATATGACCAAAACGATAATGTGTGAATAACTGAAAAAGGCAGGAATCTTTATCAAAAAGTTTCCATTATGAAAGTTGCACTTCATCACTTTATGCATCAGTTTTATTATATATTATATATTATATATTATATATATTATTGTCCATTGTTATTCCTAGGTATTTGACATTGTCGGTCGATTATTTTCGCCTTAAATGCGATTTTTGTTCTCAGAATTAATTGCGCAGGCACAGTGACTTGTCAGCGAGAAAACTTTTAGATTTCATTACTCTTTGGTTCGCCCAAACGCGGCAAAAACACAGCATTTTAATTCGGTGCAAGTTATTTTTCCTAATGCCCGTCAGAATGATTTTCCTTTTCAGCTCAAACCAGTGCCTGGAGGCGTAAAATCTCGCTTTTCCGACAATATCCTTAAAAGCTCAGCGTAGTTTTCCACAATCCCCAGGTTTCTCGCTCCGTTAGTGATGGGAATTTGCCAAAATCGCGGCAATAAATTATTTCTTGGTTTCACAACATGCCTGTTGAAATGCCCAAATCGTTCTGTAAGATTCGAATCATAGCAGCTAAATGTGCCATGACTTCTTAGCATAAACTATCCATCTTAAATCTCGGTTGGCATGCGAAAACTTCTCTGCGTTCCATTCATTGAACTTCAGCTTCCGAGTTTCGAACTTCCGCGGATGCTTGAAAAGTGCTGACAGGCCGGCTCTATTCAATACGGAGTTGTGGGGAGTTGTTTGCTACACCATACCGAGGCGGCTAAAAAGTTAATTTATTACGTTGCTGTGTTGGTTTTCTTCGATCGTGAAATCTGACTGGCAAAAAGTCGCATTATTACCTTGCTTGAACTACCTGAACACCAGAACATCAGGCAAAATGTAATTATGTAATCACTGAAGACAAGGAGGTCATTTCGTTTGCCATTAGTTGAAGCCTTCCGCAGGGTTAATAATAGAGAGTCTATGCAGAATGGCACTGTTAGAGGCAATTTTATTTATTCGGTAGGGTCGAGGGATTTTCATTAAGTTAAAGCTACTGGTGATGTGTCCTAAAAACACCTAATTTCATCTTGAGGAGTGTTTACCGAAATTGCAAGCAACAGTGGCTTTTTCTGCATCTAAAAAGAGCAAGTACAGCAATATTTTTTATTGCTGTTAAAATTTCTATTGTAAAAATACAAAATTCCTTCTTCATCCCAGATTTTTACATGCAAATTGCATAGCCGTGGAAGTTTTATCAATTTAGGAAACAGCCGTGGCTCCCACTGTGTTCCTGATTATATAAAGTCGCCTTTTCCGGGTTCAGTCACTCCCCAAGTCATTTGATCACACTCTTTTACATTGAGGAAAATTTACATCGATGTTTTTTGAAGCGACTTTGCTAAAATCCCGAATGGTTCTTTACCGGACGATTGGTAGTTCTTCAAATCGTAAATTCACGCTCTGACACTTTCTCGAAGAAGTTCTCGTTATAAAACTCGCAATATTAATTTATGAAAACAAGTGGAATTTCTTGGAAATCAAATCCCTGTAATTTTCCACCGAAAGGACTCTTAAGACTAGACCTCAATGGTGAGTCGCTTTGAAATATGACGTCTATTTCGGGGAATTTTGGGAAATTAAAACGACAGTCGTTACATTGAATGATTTTTCCGAATCGAGGAAACTCTAAATTCAAATGTTTGCTATTGACAAAAACGCTATTTATTTTTATTTATAAGTAGTTTAAAAAATCTAAAATTGGTCCAATTTTTCCATTAAATACCCGTTCCAATTTGTGGGTCCGAAGAAGATTTGCCTCTTGCAATATCAATCTTCAAAAGCCTTTTATGCGCCAAAAATCAGCTTGTTTTCTTCAAAAGTGTATAACGTAAAAAGCGAACATTAAAATATTGCATTCACATGCTAGTGATGGAAATAAGCGAATTCTTTTCACATTCGAGGGTTTGCTAATATCTCGTATTTAATAATCACAGTAAACTGTAAAAACCAGGTTTCCGGGTAATTTTTATGAAACTTTTTTCAGCTTTAGAGTCAAGTCTACTCTAAAGATAGTGAAAATTGTATATTGCTAGTTGCTTTCGTTTGCCAAATGCGAATTTTTAGATAAGAGAACGCAGTTGAGTGAGATCATTCGTTTTGAGACCGAAATTTACTACTATTGATACCCACATTTTCCAACGTGGGAAAAACTAGGATTTAGGGCAGTCTTGTGTGAAACTTTCCGCTTTCTGTTTCAACTTTTTTCTGCAAAATCTTTAAATTTTAAAAATGAGAAGCATTTCAAATTTTTGGTTCCCGTAGTTTGGCAGTTGGAAATTTTTAAGCGAGATATTTTAATTCGATAAAATTATCAATTTTGAGACGATTATTCACAAAGCTGGCAAAAACAACAATTTTGAGCGGTTTTTATGAAACTTTCAGCAGCTTTTCAGTCAAGTATTTTCTACCGATCCTGAAAATATCAAATATATGCTTACTTGCTTATACGAAATTTTTATACAAGTGAGCGTCATTGAGTGAAAACTTCCATTTTGAGACCAAGATTTGCTAATTTTAAAACTCACAGTTTCGAATCAAGATTTTGGGCGATTTCTCTGGAGCTCTTCAGATCTTTGGAGCCAAGTCTTGTCTAAAGATCTTGAAAATTTCAAATCGCTACTTGTGTTGGTTTAGCAGCTGCGAATTTTTAAAGAAAAAACTGCAGTTAGGTGTAAAACCATCCTTTTTGAGACCAGTATTTACTTGACTAGGGAAAATCAGGATTCCGGCAGATTCTGAAGGAACTTTTATCAGCTTTAGGCTCACGTCTCTTTTACAGATGGTGAAAATTTCAAATTACCATTTGCTTTAGTTTGCAAGACTCGAATTTTTAGACGATCGAGCGCAATTGAGTGAAAACATTAATTTTGAAACCGAAATTTACTAATTTTGAAAAACATTATTCAAAACGCTGGCAAAAAACACGATTTCTACCGATTGTTATGAAACTTTAGTAGCTTTCTAGTCAAGTGTTTTCTGACGATGCAGAAAATTTCAAACAATTACTTACTTGCTTGTCTGAAATGTTTATACGAGGGTGTGCCATTGAGTGAAAACGTCCATTTTGAGACCAAGATTTGCTAATTTTAAAACTCACAGTTTCGAATCAAGATTTTGGGCGATTTCTATGGAGCTCTACAGATCTTTGGAGCCAAGTCTTGCCTAAAGAACTTGAAAATTTCAAATCGCTACTTGTGTTGGTTTAGCAGCTGCGAATTTTTAAACGAAAGACCGCAGTTGGGTAAAACCATCTCTAGACCAGCATTTGCTAAACTGAAAAAAATCAGGATTCCGAGAGATGCTGAAGAAACTTTTATCAGATTTAGATTCAAGTCTCTTCTCCAGATGGAAAACTCAAGTTTTTAGACGAGAGAACGCAGTAGGGTAAAAACATTAATTTTGATTTACTAATTTTGAAACACATGCTTTCCAAGCTGGCAAAAATGGGCATTTTGAATGATTTTTATGAACTATCCCCATCTTTGTGTTATCTGGAGAGATGCGAATTTTTAAAAGATGACGCGCAGTTGAACGAAAATTCCACTATGAGTTTAATCTTTACAATTTTTTGCCAAGCCGGAAAAAATCACGATTCTGTAGGGACTTTTCTGAAACTCTCAGCATCTGTCGAGTCACGTGTCTGCCAAAGATGATAAAATTTTCCTGAATTGGACTGAATTTAATTTTAAACCTGAAAAACATTCAGATTTCCCACGTAGATTCAATCATCAATAATACTTGTTGCAACCAGTTAATAAAAGTGTTTGTTTAAATCAATTTTGAAATGTAGAATTTGGAGCCATCTAAGTCCTAACCCAAGGAAATATTTTCTAATGTTACCACCTAATTACAAAATGTAAAAGAGCCTATAGGGACGAGCAACTATAAAAACAATTAACAAAAAAGGAACAGAACACACTGGAAAACATCAAAATCAGAGCCTAATTGGTAGACGAAATATTGGAAAAAAAACCAATAAAAAAATAAACAGTGAACATAAACAAATCAGAAAGCATAAAAACACTGGGCCAACTGCAGAGAAAATATTGGAAACTGTCATTAGTCGAATTTATAGATTAACTGAATAAACCTTCCGGTTTTTTTCATGATGGTTAGACTATTTGCCATTCCCAACGGGAGAGATCAAGATATCAGATACGACAGAAAAATAACCAAAGCAAAAATTTATTATATGAAAAAATAAGTTAACACTCCTAGTATACAATTAATATTTAAAAATTATTTTATTAACATTTTTAAATATTCTGTAATAAAATGATATTATTCCTTTACGGTCGTAACTCCTTTACAAAGAGTTCTTGGTATATTAGATTTAAACGACTCTTACGACTAGCCTACAAAACATTAAGATTTCTACGAGCTCCTTAAGGGCCAAAGAGCCACCTTATCAGTGAATTTGTTTAAAAAGGCGATCAATTTTCGATAATCTAACTTATAGCTTGGATTTCTTTCGATTTTGTTACCTCTTTGTGTAGAATAGTGTCGTATACTTTTATCACTTGGTTTAGAGAGTGGAAACGAGGCAATAGGAACAATTCACTATAAAAAGCAGGAATATTAAGAAAAAAATAATAAAAACACACATACAATATCCAATTTCAACTCAAAAAAGCCTTTATAATGTACATTTTTAAGGTCGGAGGAAATACTACTCAGAAAGCATGAGGCACTTCAGGTGCGAAGTAAAAAAAGCAAATAGGCATCTACTAATGTTCTGTCATATACAAACAAATCGCTAAACATGTAGCCATTTAGTAACTCTAACCATAGAGCTCTTATTTTAGCCGGCCTCGGAAACCTATGCTACAAAATACGAAAATCTTTTATTTCCAAAGTGGGTTATTTATCTTTTTCGGGAAGGCAGGATCCCGAGAGATTTAGCTGTTACGACTGGAGGAACTACACAGAATAAATGTATTTCTATGGACGTTTAAGCATACTGTTTAATAATCGGTTCAAAAGGTTTTGGATGTCATTTGAACTAAACTGTTTGAAAATAACGGCTTCCGGTTAAGTAAAACTGGCTACAGAAATTGGAAAAAGACTTTTCAGTCTGAAAGGATTTAGAACTTTAAAGATGGAGTTTGGCAGAGAGGCAGATTTACTTAGTATTAGTCCATTTTTTAATTGTTGACTAACGAAATTTTCAATTTATGGTCGGCATTTAAATAAAGACCAGTCGAATTTCGAACTCGAGTGTTCAAATTGACCCGTCAAATATTAGAATTTTATTGGAAAATGCAGTTGTTTTCCAATTGAAATGGTCACTTTAAAATGCAATTTAGAGTGTTGAATCAGAGGGTAAAGCCTCGATTTTGGGTTAATAACATTCAAGAAATCATGAATTGAATTTAAAGTGGAAATGGTGAACGAAAATTTGAGATAAGAAATATCAAATTTACAGCTTTAATTTGAGGCACGGAAAAGATAGAAACGGAAGTAGTTCAAATTCCAAAATTTTCTCCTCAGTTACAGATTCAGAGGTAAATAAACCGTCACCTTCACCTCGAAATTTGAAGAGCGAGTTTTGGATTTTGGATTCATTTCACAATTCCAATTTGAGGCTGGAATCTGAACTTGCATGCGAAATTTCAATTTAGAACTGCAATTTGAAGCTTTAAATTATTTCTTAGAGTCGTTGTTTGGAGCTTACTATATGTTCTATCTCTATTCCAAAAATCACAATGGAAAATGCAGCAAAAATGTTAAAAACACTGTTAAAAAATTTTATAATAGTTTTTTTTACTTTTTAGGTTGTTATAGGCTTTGTTTACATTTTCAGTGTTCCTTCTCAGGTTCGCACAGTCATTGATCTGGATGAAGATGGATGCGCTCAATAGTCTTTTTGAAAAATGTGGTTGATGGTCTGGGTCTATAATGTCAGCATTATTAAAGACAAACTTATACGTGTATATGGCAACAACACTTCTTTGGTAGAATGGTAGGAAAGTAATAGAGGAATAAAGCGTTTTTCAAATAGTAAATTGAAGTTGAAATACCTAAACTAACTGAACTACCACTTTCGACTTTGGGATTAACAAAGGCAATTTTCCTTTTAGACTGCAAAGTTTAGGACTGAAGTCGAAGGAAGGCTTGATCATCGAGTGAGGGCTTTGATTACTCATTTTTGCTTTGAGTGTATCCACTCATCTGGCAAACCTGCTAGGAACATACTCCATGCGGTCCATAGGAGTTTGGTTAGCTCCCAACCAGTAAACGCCCCAATTAATCGTTAAATTCCAAATACGACTGAGCGAAATATAAACAACACATCTATCGGTGTGCGTCATACAACCTCCCTCTCCCAACCCCTTCTATTGCCACCGATTCCCTCAAACCGTGACGTCATTGCGTGTGCACCAATGGGAGATGGGTCAATCGAATGCAGATGCAGGCTGCAATTGTACTCTCCTTTCCCCAATACGCTCTGCCTCTGTACCCCGTTGTTCTGGGGGTGTGTATTTGGCACAGGAGCGGCGAGTTGGAAAAAAAGAACCTTTTTAATTGCCGCTAATGCCGAAATGATTAATAGCCAAAGCGGAGTTCTTCACTCCAAAAACTTTCCAGCTGGATTACTATGCAAAGTGATTTTGTTGCACTTCTGGATGCGGTTGAGTCGGGAAAAATTGTATGTGGGGTGTTTTAAAAGCGCCCCCGCTGCGTTTTGGGGGATTCAAAGAGCAGAGCGAAATGGCCAGAACATGAAATGGGTCAATGGGCCATCCCCACGCCTACCTGCATACAACATCGATTGCAGGATAATTATTATTTCATCTGAACCGGGACATGCAGCTGTGCGTAAGCTCGATCCAGGCAAATAGTGCACTATGGTATTGCTTGCAACGCCCAAACTTCTAATTAAATTAGGAACAAATTCCGAACAAGTTGATTGATTGGTTATTTAGGGCAGGAGGATAGTAGCAAATAGAAAAAAGATCGTTCTACTGATGCTAAAACAATGACTTGCAATTATACATATCAATAACTGCATGAGTTTTTGCACAATTTATCAAGGAACTGCTTAACTTTTACTTTATAACCTCACTTCACAACATCAGATTTCATTGTTTACTAGATTTTATAGCGAAGCATGATGAAAAAGTCTTTTCGGATGAGAAAAGTTCGTAAAATGGTAGGTAAGGTTCCAAACTGCTACTTCATATGGAGGAAAAGAGATCATTCTACTGATGAAAGTTACATCATGTCGGTCTAATCGACATTGAGAAGAGTTTTGACATATATTTTTCAATTAAGTTCTTAAAACAATGCCTTAAACACCTGCATATCAATGGGTGCTATTATGGCATGACTGTTGTCGTAAAACTGCACATTTTATCGCAGATCTGCTTAATTTTCACTTTATGACCTCACTTCACAACATCAGTTTTTGTTGTTTACAAGATTTTACATCGCAGCAAGATGTTATAGGAGGCTTTTCAGATGAGAACGTAGGTAATAATTCCATGCTATTACTTCATACGGGCCATAAGAGATAATTCTACTGATGACATTTGAAACGCGTCACTCTAATCGACCGCGAAGCATCGAGAGTTTCGACATCAATTTTTCAGTTAAGTTCCTAAAACAACGGTATAATTACCTGCATGTCAATCCGTACTATCGTGGAATGAGTTTTATCGCAAATTCACAATTTATCACCGTAATGCTTAATTTTTACTTTAAAACCTCACTTCACAACATCAGGTTTCATTGTTTCCAATATTTTATATCGCAGCATGATGTTAAATGGAACTTTTCAAACGAGAAAAGTTGAGAAGGTTGGAAGGTAATGTTTCAAACTATCAGTTCATACGGAGCATAAGAGATAATTTTACTGATGAGAGTTGAAACGCGTCACTCTAATTGGTTGAGAAAAATCGAAAGTTTGGAAATATAATTTTCAAGTAAGTTTCTTAAACAATGACATACATTCTGTATATCAATGCGTACTATTTATGCATGATTTCTAACTCAAAACTGCACAATTATCAAAGAACTGCTTAATGTTCAATCTAGTATCGCACTTCACAACATCAGTTTTCATTGTTTACAAGATTTTATATCGGAGCATGATATTAACGAAAACTTTTCAGGTGAGAAAAGTTGAAAAAATTTAAGGTAATTCTAAATAAAAGAATTCAAACTATTACTTCATACCGAGTATAAGAGATAATTCTACTGATAAAAGTTGAAGGCTTCACCTTAATCCACTGAGAAAAAGCGAGAGTTTGGAAATCTATTTTTCAAATAAGTTTCTAAAACAATGACATACATTCCTGTATATTATTGCAAACTATTATTTCGTGAGTTTTGTCGCAAAACTACACACTTTACCACATAACTGCTTAACCTTCACTTTAAAACCTCACTTCACAACATCAGTTTTCATTGTTTACAAGCTTTTATAGCGTAGCATGATGTTGAAGGAAACTTTTAAGATGAGAAAAGTTGATAAAATGATGATGAATAAGATATAATTCTACTGCTAAAAGTGGAAACACATGACTAATCCACATTACATCCATACAAGATGGTGTTGACTGGAGTCCAGTTCTGGAGAACTGAATCCATTTGACCATCAAAAGCGTCGTTCATATGCAGATTGAGCTTTAGAGCAGCTTGAAATTGATCCATTACTTGAAAAAAGATTATCTGTTCGGGTGAAGCACATTTTTAACAAAATCGTTTTGTGAATAAAAAAAATTGTCGTTTTAGGTGTGGAAATAATCCACAAGAGAAAAACGGGTACTGTTTGGTGTGGTTTATGGAGGGAATGCATCATTAAACCACATTTTTTGGAAAAATTTTGCTGGAGTCTCAGTTACTATGAATGGTGAGCGATATCGATCGATTTTAGCAGGTTTTTTATGACCACAATTGGGGGAAATTGTGTATTGTATTGGAAAACTTGCGGTTTCAACAAGATGGAGCCCACTCCACATTTTCTTCAATAATCCCCAGAAAAAAGGTTTGAATTTGCCTCCAAGAAGGTGTGATTTAACTCCACTATATTTTTTGTTATATTTTTAGAAAAAAGAAAAAATTAAGTTAGAATATAAAGAGCATCACGTGTTCTTCAAAATAAAAAGTGTTTTGCATTTATTTTAATTAAGTCATCTTAAAATCTGTTGATTAAGTAAACAAAATTGGTGATTTTAAAGACGATCACTACGTCTTTTCACGTGACTATCACGTTTGATGCTGGCTGATTTGTTAATTTCATAAAGCTTCAAAAACTGCTGATTTAGTAGGGCTAAATGGGAATATTTCATACTCCGTTAGCTTCAAAGCTTAATTCAAAGCTACAAATCTTGTAAGCGTTTCCTCGTACAACAACCTGGTATATTCTAGCACTTTCCATACTCTGCTGCTCAATCTCACAAACTGATTTCCTTTGTATGAACAAGCAAACGTTTCCACAGTTATACAATGACCAGATGGAAAGCCAACATTTCAATTCCACTCTGAAATGAAATATTTCGCGTCCTAAAGTGTTAGCTGACACAACTTTTTTCGCGATTCCCATGAGACAAGGAGCGCGTCAATAAGAAACTTGGTCCAAATGGAATAGAATGGAACTCCCAACTGGAGAAATCAGGAATTAAGTAAACTTTCAGACAAGCTGGCTTCCGCTGGGGGAAAATCTGGTGGAATGAACTATGGCAAAGTTATATTTGTTCTTTTGGGACTGTGTGAAGGATAAATCGTGATCTGGGGATTCGACGCAAAGACATTTTAATTTAGCCAGTAAATGAATGTACTGGCCGAAACGGAAAACGTCTCAATAACAAAGCTGATTACTCCTTTATGGCCAATGAAGTACAAAATTGTCGTGCACAGACCATCAACCCCTTAAACAAAGGAATATCGCTTAACAGCGCCCTTGTCTATTCGGTTTAAGCGCTCTCATGTAGTCCCAGTCCCTTTTATAGGGATTCTATTGTCTTATTATTACACGTATGTACATACTCGTGCCAGTGAAACCCTTACATCAATACGCCATCTGTTATTAAGTACGGTCTCGAGCCTATGAAGGGTTGAAGGACCGATTTCGATACTAGTTCATGGTTGGAACAACTGCTTCCCTGCTTGTCACATCAGGGCAGTGAGAAATGGGTGATTGTTTCAGGGTAAATGGCTGAAGTTGATATTTTTTTAGGTCATTAATCTAACAGATTCCTTAACGGTAGCTAACCGACCACATGCGAGTAGGAATCATTACAACGACTAATTTTCAACATGGCTCGTAAATCTGAAGTATTTGTTGAGGAGTGTTTCTACCCAAAGAAACACTAACTGAAGATAACTGTTCAAACTGATATTTTAAAGGAATAGTTCAGGAACACAGTTAGCAAACGATGGCCTTTCTTCTTCGTCGAGTGCTTCTTCAGTGGGATCTTAGCAAACAACATTGCTATCCTCATTTTATTTACTGTTTACTTACATAAACATAAGCTACTTCGTAGAATAAATCAACCTCCTCTCATAATTTGTTCTTAATCTTGCTGATCGTTAATTTTCATGCTTCCGAGTCCAAGAAATATTGGAGATTCTCTGCTATCACTATGGATTTGTGCCTGTTTAGATGTTCCTGTTTTAGTGTCCAGCTCGCCAACTCATACAGCATTAACAAAATAGATCGCATTGAAGTGTTCTGAGTATAAATTATAGTGAGGTCTTTATAACATAGCATGTTCTTCAGTAAAATAAGAGAGGCTTTCGCTGCCATTTCTTGAAGCTGGTGAGTTTTTCGTCCATCCTGGATTATAATTAGTTCCTGACGTTTCGGGCGCACTAGTGCCTTCCATCTTCGGAGGTGGATTGCTCGAAAGGTTACACTGCTTTTATGATTATGACAACAGTTCAACGACAAACGTATTATTTGCTATCTCTATTCTCGGTTTAATTTGGCGTGGTGTTCGCTAACTATTTTCTGCAATTCAAAGTACTCAATATTGAATTTTGTGACTTAATCCAGTTGTAATCTTTTCTTGTACATCTTGTTTTTCAGTAATTACCTTGTACATTGTGTCTTTGATATTCAATGTCTGTCCATATTCTGTATGCAGAACGTTCAACCTCTCAACAACTCTTCTGCCGAGTATGCATTAAGCGCTGTGTCGTCTGCAAATCTGTTATTTTAAGCTTCTGAACCAACGAACAATGTCCAAAGATGCACCATCCAAGTTTGCTCGATTCGGAAATACAGGGCGTTGAAAACCAAACTTTTATTTAAAAAAGAACCAAATGAAAAGAATGTATTTTGACTTCATTAGGACTAGAAACAGCGAATTGGAATCGGAAAGGAAACTTAAGGCGACAAGTTTTACATGTTACAAAAAGTCCTAATTTAAGATTTTCCAAATCGTAGGCTCGATTATACGTCTTCCAGTGCTTCAAATACGAATCTACTTTTCCCCATCACAGGAGTTATTTTAAATTATTTTACATTTGTAATATATTATTTTAGCTTAACAGTATTTATCTTGAACAGTATACGCTCCACACAATTTAATTCCTTATTCCGGAATAAGTTATTTAAATTTTTCATTCTATTTGGATGAGTCTACAAAATGCTCAACTAAAGATCCATGTTTGGTTCAACAATCTTTTTTTTATATGCTCTTGTGAGCATAACTTGCTCCAATAACTTTGGACTCGAGTTTAACACAAATGTAATTTTAACGTCTTAAGAAATTCAGACATTAAGATTTTTAATTATTATTCAGATATATTGAAAATGATTTTTATTTATAACTCCGATGCTTTATCAATATATGAGTTTTACAAAAGGACAAATACACAGCCAGTTTCATTAAAATCGATTATCCCGATTTTTCAAAAGCAAATTTTTTTTGAAGAATTTTGACCATTAATAGCAAAGGAACCGGGCAATTTTTCTCAATAAAATTTGGTTCAGATCGTCTTTTTTTGAACCAAAGACTGTCACAGAACACTTTCCATCATTACGGGACACCTTGCATATGACTACCAACCACGCTTATGCTTTTTATTGCACCACCCTGTATATGTTACCGTGGTGGACCAATGAGCGAAGAGCAAAAACTTACCTGTCAATGTCAGAAAGCCCGCCAAATACAAACGTAACACCGACATCGCGCCGAATGCCAATAAACTCTAAAAGACTCAACTAGTTTCTTAACACGCCTACTAAACTAACGTCTCCATAACTATACGGGGTGACTCGCAATTGAACCCCCCTGGCATCAATTGTTTCTACTACAGGGTTAAACAGTCGGCATGTTTCGGGGTGGGTTCGAGCCCGAACGGGAAGCGGATGAAGACTGACGGCCGATTGGGGATGCTGAGAGCGCGCGCCACTATACATGCGGGGAAGATGTTGGGGATCTCCATCCCTTCCCGGTTTACTCTAAAATTTCTAGTCGTACACTGCTCAACGAATTCCCTCACATTGTTTATCGCCTTTTGCACTAAACAATCAACCCAAAATTCCATCGCATTTTAAGAAACTTTAACTAAAATATTATACATGTCCTGTGTATGTAAGATGAATAGGAGGCATTAAATCTCTGGTATTCTGAAGACTGATGCAAATTGAGCACGAGTTAGCTAACCGCATACGAGAAACTGCTCGAAATGGGAACACAGTAATGCTGCAAAGAGTGCACAATCAAGTGATTACACAACAATTAACAACTTAATTGGAAATAGATCATTGATCCATAACCTTTTACAGAAGGTTTTCGTTGACATCTGTGACGGATTCAGGTTATCACTCCCCGCCCCAAAAATGTTGGCAGCACTGCCGGCAAAGTGACAAAGTTATCCTAACCTGTTTAATTGCATTTCAACCTCACTTTCTGTGTTTATCTATGATTACTTGAGCTTTTGATACTTAAGAAGCAACCCGAATTTACGTAATGTTAATGAAGCAGATTACCCTGAAAAACATTGTGGCCGCCCTTCTGATCTGGTTTTTTATAAATATCGCACTTTTTGATTAAAAAAATTGTTTGTTCTATTTTTGCTGTACTCCCTAAACACCCCCAGAGGAATGACGTCAATTTTCAGGAATCACCTTGTAGAACGAAGAAGTGGCTAAGTCGATATAAGTGAATTATTTACCCAGAACATGCGATTAGGCAAAAATTTACGAAAAATTGACATCGAATGGTTTTAAACTGAAAAAACCTTCGATTGGTTCACTCTTAGTAGGTTTAAAGTGAACACAACCACAGTAATGCCCACAGAACACCTCTGAACCAATCTGCTCTAAGTCCTCAATAAATCGTTCGATTTATTGATCGCATTCCAATAAATGGCCAATAAATCGGGCAAAGAAGGTCTTGAGGACACCACAAACTCGAGCAAGCAAAATATCATCTACTCCATCAAATGTTTTGGTTCATTTTCCAAACCCTTTCCATTTTATGTGAGAAAAATGTTTGTAATTAAGTAAGGCAGTCTAAACAACCCCCCATCAACCCCTTCCGGCTCCCGCAGGGTGGTTATTAGGTAGGCGCTGGATTTTTACGCTTACTTGATACGCTGCCCAACATTTTTTCATCTCAGGTATCGCGTAGTGGGGAGGCCCGATAGGGGAAAAAGCATGCAAAAAGTATCTTTAATTAGTGGCAGGGTGTTTGCGATTTGAGGGTAATTGCGGAAAAATTGCGTTTTGCCCCGATCAATATTGCAAGCAGAAAAACCTGCTTTAAAAGTGAAACTCTTTCCAAAATAAATAATTTATTAGCTCTTTTGTTGATAGCTTGTTTCCTAGTTGATTAACATAAATTAAAATGCATGAAACGGCAATGATTCTTCGCTAATAATCGGAAGTAGTCAGTTTACTGTCAAGTTCATAAACCAGTCTTTTAGGGGCTAACAATACCGTTAAATGAATAGTTGCACAATACAAGGTGCCGCGAAATTTCTGAATTCTCAGGCGATATGACTGTTCTTTGGACAGAAACTAATAATTTCGCTCAACTTGTGCAATAAAGCGAGCTTTCAGCGTTTTGCAACATCTGTTCACCTCGGTAATAATTTTTATTAACTACAGAAAGGAAAACTTTGGCTCCTAACTGGGAAAACTAGACAAAGTTTTAGTCAATGAAAAGTTTTTAAATAAAGGTCCACAAGAGCCGAGCTCCGTTCAGGCGATATACCGAAAGTTGGGCACGGATTGGACCCCCAACTTTTACGTGTTGAGCAATAATATTTTTGTTTAAAGTTGGAAAATAAACTTACCCTTAATGAGAGTACTTGAAGTTGGGAGTGCCCAGTCGAAATTGACTCCGCCCTAGTTGGGCCAGTTCTAGAAAATAAAAAATCAAGTGACTTGCTTGCCTAGAGCTGCCTGGCGGAATGGAAAAACGTGTAGAAATAGATACTAGGTTACGTATATAATGAAATAATCTGCAAAAGATCGTTAGAACTGTCAACTGCCAGTTTAAGGTAGAAATAAAGTGTTACAGTATCACTGCACAATTAGCACAGAACAGTATCCTTACTAAGGGATCCGTTATTTTTAGGCTCAATTGCGCCGGCGTATGTGTCAAAATACCACAACTTTATTACTGCTTGCCCTTATTGACCGTCCAATAAGTCTCTATTATCCCTTCAATGATTGATAAAATACTATATCGTGCCTAAAATTGGATAAGCCGTAATCATGCTGAACAAAAAACATTCAACAAACAAAATGTAACCAACAAAAAATTAACTGGCGACAAAAGCAGACAACAAACCTAACCAAACTGAGTCATAATTCAACAATAATTAAAACTGGGAACATTTGGACAAATTAACGAAAGAAAAGTGTCTTCATACATACCCCAAGACAGTAAATTTAATTCTAGAAGATATTTAATGCCGTTTTAAAACAAACCTTTATATAAATTCATTATTCTTGTTATATAAAATCTCAAATCTCCAGTTTGTGCTGTATAGTAAGTAAATTCTGCCTGTCTTTTAATAATATACAATTTTTTTTATTTTATCGGTATTGAATTGTGAGTGGTCAAAAAGTTTTAACGCGCTTTTGAACGATTTTGTTTATTATGTTCTTCGGAACTTAAAATGTATAACAATGTCGAACATGCATAAAGTTGATCTTTCTTGGGAAGTCTCTAAATCTAGTAGATCTTTAAAGTCTTTTAAATCTGAAAGAATCCAGGATATGTGGTTTCTTTTAAATAAATTGATTTTTCGAATAAAGTGAAAGTTGTCAAAGAAAGTGAAACTCCCCGCATTTTGAAATAATACGGTCAATACTGTATTGAGTTTGATTGAAACAAGCACTAATACAAGCCATGGAAAACCATTTAAATATTCCGCCCAAAATTTTCGTGGCCTCAAACTTTTGCTGGAAATCCGTATCCAAGATGTTAATTTGGATATTTTAAACTACCAAAAACAAAATTTTGTACGAAGATGAAAGGCCTAAATGACAACGCTATAAATATGAAAATTGCCCTGAAGATAAAAACTTATGCTCTTAATAAAATTTGCACATTTGGGCTGCGTTGGAGTTAATTCTTCAAGCTTGTAAAATACAGAAAGAAGTTTGAAATCTTCTAATTATAAGACATTGACAGAATACCAATTTTTCGACTAAAGTTTGTTTAAATCTCGTTTTTAAAATACCTTTTCGGCTTCGGCAAAAAAAAACAGACTAGCTAAAATTCCCAATTATTCATCGTTTTAGCCTAAATTAGCTTTCAATTAGAGAAATTTTGAAAAAAAAATATAGTCACAGCAACAAGACACTATTTTGCTAGGAACTCAGTCGAATTGGGACATTTTCGTCCATAAAAACTAAGATTTATAGACAAATGAAAAGCCTAAAAAAACAGCTTTCCATTTTTCCAAATTGCGAGCTTAATGTTTGCTAAATTTCCTGCGTATTTCAAAAGTTCTTTTTGATGCTTCACAGTTCATCACCAAAAAATTGTGTTCAAAAGCAGTGTACATTGACTTTTATAGGGGAATGTACAGCTTGAAGAACAGCCTTTCAAATGTCTGATTCGGCTGGAAAACACTCAAGTTGTGCCCTTAGGATTCCCTAAATTTTCTCTGTATTTCAAAATGCCCTTTTGATCTCCCGGGATTAATAGGAAAAAGTTTAAAAAAATCGTCTCTAGCCAAAATTCCTTTTATGACCTTCAGCACTTGAAATGTATAACAATGTCGAACATGCATAAAGTTTACCTTTCCTGAGAGGTCTTGAATCTAAGAGATCACATAATCCAGAATTTATTCTTCCTTTTAAGCAAATTAAGCAAATTACTTTTTCTAACAAAGTCAAAATTGTCAAAGGAAGTGAAAGTCCCCGCATCTTGAACAGCTGACTGCTGGAATAATGCGATTAAATTTTTCGCACAGATGACTCTTGACCTCAAACGTTTGCTGGATCTTCGTATCCAGGAAAAGTCCTTTCAAATAAAATTTGAGGCCTCGGTTTGATTCGACAAAAGTTTCAGTAAAAAATTCGCCCGATCTAAAATTCCCAATTCTCCTCCGATATTGAGTAAATTAGGTTAAACCATAAAAATCGTTAAAGAACGGCCTCTGCATCGCTGCACTCATTTGATTGTAACTTAACTTAATAAAAGATCTAAAAAACAACGCTAGAAATGTGAAAATCGACAGGAAATAAAGTAATAAAGACAGGAAATAAAGTTGCAGATGCTCTGAGTGAATGATTAAGTTTGTACATTTTGGGTTAGTTTGGGTTAGCAAGCTTGAAACGAACAGCAAGAACTTAGCAATCCTCTAATTATTAGACATTTTTCGCAGCAGAATTCCAAAAATTTTTACAGAAGTTTGCCTAAATTCGTATTTTAAAATTCCCTTTTGAGGCTTCAGAGTTATTCAAGAAAGGTTTTGTCGATAAAAACGTATCTAAAAAAATTTCGCATTTCCCCATTGTTTTCGAGTAAATTAGCCTGCAATTAGCAAAAACTAAATTTTCTAGAGATAAATTGCCCAACGCTAGAAATGTGAAAATCGACAGCAAAATAAGAAGTTATGTTCTGCATAAATGCTGAAGTTTGCACATATTGGGCTTCGTTGAGGCTAATTTTTCAATCTTCAAATAACCAGGAAAAATTTATAAATCTTCTAATTGTTAGACCTTTTTGCAGAATACCAAATTTTTTGTCTATGGTTTGTCTAAATGTCTATTTTAAAATGCCCTTTCGGCTTCAATGAAATTGTTTTCTGCTAAATTAGGTTGTAATTAGACATATTTTGAAAAAAAATCAGTTAGTACCACAACACACTATTTTGCTCCTAACTCCATTTGGAATATTTTTGTCCATAAAAACTAAGTTTTTTAGATGAATGAAAAGCCTAAGGAACAGCTTTCACACTTTCTAAATTGGGCGCTTAATGTTTCCTAAACTTCCTGCGTATTTCAAAACATCTTTGCTTCAGAGTTAATCGATAATAATTTTAAAGTTTCCACAAAAAAATTATCTGTAGCTAAGATTCCTGATCCCTACCATTTTCGAGTAAAATAACTTGCAATTAGGAGCTTTTGGGGAAAAGCGGTAACTTCAATAATGCACTTTTTTGTTCGTAACTCAGTCGACTTGGGATATTTTCGTTTCGTGAAAAGTTTTCACGGAACATTTTGCAAAATACAAAATCTAAAGAACTGCTCTTGACATTTCTAAATCGATTAAAAAACATGTAAGTTGAGCGCTTACGATGTGATAAAATGTTCAGTTTTCTGGTTTGTGAAATTAAATATTTAAGCAAATGATTGGAACAAAAAGAATTAGCAAAATGCAAAAATAGTAGGTTTTAAAATGAAGTTGAGGTGTTCTGAAGGTTTGGTAAATTGAACTGTTCTCAGATGAAAGATTCGAGGGCAGAAACTGCGGCTACGACACCTCTTATATTAAAAGCAAAACCCAATAACAAAACCAGGCCTTCTAAAGTTACAGCCTACAATATACGTCAACAACACGCACATTTTGGTCCTTCGAGCCGGATCTAATAACACTTTTGCACACGATAGTAATTGGAATACGCATCTGAACTTGTAGAGTGTAGAAATGTGTAAGAACATCTGGGAATGAAAATTGCATGCAAACTCCAAATAGTTAAAATAGTTAATGGAAGAAATACTCCTAGAGGGCGAAGAGGGATGAGTTGTACTTGTTTTTGGAGGGGTTAGTGTTTCTCCAATTGGTTGCGATTACGGAACAATGGCTGAACATGAACGAATATTTTTATATCAAGAAGTACTCCACAAGAGCCAGATATAACCGGGAAGGCTCGGCCCATGGGGGAACTTTGATTCTATGCTTAACTGAGGGCTTCTCTGCATTAACTAAGTTTGATTATCTTCAAGCGGATCACTTCTTCGAATTTTCCGCTGTATGCAATAAACTTGATCTTGATAAAAAATCTTGATCTGTATGTAATCTGCATCTATAGAGCGCCAAGTTCCGATGTGCCGCAATTTTTTGATAGCCTGCTAAACTTGCTAGACTGTCTGCCAGTGAAGGGCAGGAGAATTTTATGTGGGGATCTGAATATTGACTACGCTGCTGCCTGTGTAAAAAATCGCCTCATTCCATTTATCTTCAAACATGGCACATTATCACCAGAGCAGTTCGGATTTTCGCCTAACAAGTGCACCAACGATGCAGTATTTTCCTTGCTTCATGTTGTTTACTCATCGTTAAATTCGAATCTCCCCACAGCTACAATCTTCTGTCACTATGCAAAGGCGTTTGACTGTGTGAGTCACAGCATTTTGTTAAATAAGCTTGACTTTTATGGAATACGTGGTATTTCTTCCAACTGGTTCAAGTCATATCTTGAAAGTAGGCAACAATTTGTCAGAGCAAACGGGTCTGTCTCTGAGTGTAAACTGATTGCCAGTGGAGTTCCTCAGGGTTCTGTGCAACTACTTGGACCTATTATTTTCCTACTATTTATCAACGACATCACCTACTTAAAAATCAATGGCAAGATAACATCTTTGCTGACGACACAAGCATAACATGGAGGGATTCTGATACTGTGTCCCTTCGCTCTAAGGTTTCCAATGATCTCGTTACAATCAAGAGTTGGTCTGACTCTAGTTTGCTGAGTTTTAACGTTAATAAAACGGTAGCCCTATCTTATAGAGGAGCTTTACAACCCTTGCTACTTCATAACAGCAATATTAGATATGCTGAGTCGGTGAAATTTCTGGGCTTGAACATTAATGCCAACCTTAAAGGGTCTACCCATATTGACTCCTTAACAAAAAAACTATCATCCGCTTCTTTTGCAATTCGATCGGTTTCGAGGGAGCTGTATGTGTTCTCCGCCGAACTCGCTTACTTCTCTCTATTTGAGCCTCACATCCGCTACAGCCTTTCTTTTTGGGGCTGCTGCAACACCCTGCAATTTCAAAGTATTTTTAAACTGCAGAAACGAGCAATTCACTATCTATTTGGCCTAAAAAGTAGATCTCATTGCAAGTACTACTTTGAAAACTATAAAATTCTCACACTTCATGCTTTATTCATTTTAGAGACTGTCTGCTTGATACGCAAACATCGAGTCACCTTTCCAGAAGCGCCACAACATAGGTACCCGATCAGAAACTTAAGCCAAGATATATGTCTTCCCTTTCCCTCCTCTGAATTAATAAAAAAGTCAATTATTTACAACGCCAATAAATTGTACAATCATCTTCCATCGCATCTTAAATCTCTCCCTACGTCTCAAAAGTTTCGGGAAGGGACAAAAGCATACCTCCAAAAAAGACCTTTTATTCTGTAAATGATTTTTGTGGTGTAAGATCTTTTTCTAAATTTGTTTCTAATAAAAATCTTACTAAATTAAACTTTTCCGTTTGAGCATCACATCCGGCAGTTACGTTATATGTAATGGACGAATAATTATTTGTATAGTAGTTACATTTTAATGTTGGGGGTCATCAATTTGCTGAATTCATATTTGTC
Source organism: Dendroctonus valens (assembly GCA_024550625.1). NCBI lineage: Eukaryota > Metazoa > Arthropoda > Insecta > Coleoptera > Curculionidae > Dendroctonus > Dendroctonus valens. The sequence continues at coordinate 1,473,417 of JAJTJO010000010.1, forward strand.
TTTATTATTTATTGAACGTGACCACATGTTGCAAGCGGAACGGAATCGATTGGGTTCAAGTTCAGCAAGAAAAATTTCCTAGTCCTCCGATGTTACTTACCTTAACTAGTATACATCTACCAAATCGGTATCATCACGATCCGCTTGCAATAATATAAACAAGGTCAACAGACTAGTTCCTTGTTATGGCTCAGGGTGAAACTTGACTTCACTCACCCCTGTTTTTCTTAATTTTAATTTGTGTGTTTGATTTGATGACTAAAGTTTGTTTAAATCTCGTTTTCAAAATATCCTTTCGGTATCGGCAAAAAAAAACAGAATCTAGCTAAAATTCCCAATTATTCATCGTTTTATCCTAAATTAGCTTGCAATTAGAGAAATTAAAAAAAAATGCGGTCACAGCAACAACGCACTATTTTGCTGATAACTCAGTCGAATTGGGACATTTTCGTCCATAAAAACAAATATTTACAGACAAATGAAAAGTTTCATGCGTGCATGTACAAAACAAGGGCAGAAAGACCGATAGGTCGATAGCCTATTTCCATGAGAAATAAAGATGACTTATATATTATATATATGAAAAGTTTCCTAAATTTCCTGCGTATTTCTAAAGGCCTTTTTGATGCTTCACAGTTGCAAAAGCAGTGAAAATTGAGTTTTATAGAGGAATGTAAAGCTTGAAGATCAGCCTTTCAAATGTCTGACTCGGCTGGAAAACACTCATGTTGTGCCCTTAGGATTCCCTAAATTTTCTCTGTATTCCAAAATGCCCTTTTGATCCCTCGGGATTAATAGAAAAAAGTTTTAAAAAATCGTCTCTAGCTAAAATTCCTGTTATGATCTTCAGCACTTGAAATGTATAACAATATCGAACATGCATAAAGTTTACCTTTCCTGGGAGGTCTCTGAATCTCAGAGATCACATAATCCAGAATTTCTTCTTTCTTTTAAGCAAATTAAGCAAATTAGTTATTTTAACAAAGTGAAAATTGTCAGAGGAAGTGAAAGTCCCCTCATCTTGAACAGCTGACTGCTGGAATAATACGATTTAAGTTTTTCGCACAGATGACTCTTGACCTCAAACGTTTGCTGGAACTCCGTATCAAGGAAAAGTCCTTTCAAATAAAATTTGAGGCCTCGGTTTGATTCGACAAAGGTTTCAGTAAAAAATTCGCCCGATCTAAAATTCCCAATTTTCCTCCGATATTGAGTAAATTAGGTTAAACCAAAAAAAAACCGTTAAAGAACGGCCTCTGCATCGCTGCACTCATTTGATTGTAACTTAAGTTAATAAAAGGCCTAAAAAATCAACGCTAGAAATGTGGAAATCGACAGGAAATATAAAGTTGCAGATGGTCTGAGTGAACGATAAAATTTGCACATTTTGGGCTGCGTTGAGGCTAATGCTTCAAGCTTGAAACAAACAGCAAGAACTTAGCAATCGTCTAATTATTAGACATTTTTCGCAGCAGAATTCCAAAATTTTTTCTGAAGTTTGTCTAAATCCGTATTTTAAATTTCCCTTTTGAGGCTTCAGAGTTATTCAAGAAAGGTTATGTGGATAAAAACGTATCTAGAAAAATTTCCCATTTATCCAGCGTTTTCGAGTAATTAGCCTGCAATTAGCAAAAACTAAATTTTCTAGAGATAAAATGCCCAACACGCACATTTTGGTCCTTCGAGCCGGATCTAATAACACTTTTGCACACGATATTAATTAGAATACGCATCTGAACTTGCAGAGTGTAGAACTGTGTAAGAACATCTGGGAATGAAAATTGCATGCAAACTCCAAATAGTTAAAAAGTTAATGGAAGAAATGCTCCTAGAGGGCGAAGGCAAATAAAACAAACAGGAATCATCATCATATGATCACTAAAAAAGAACCAAACTGGTACTATTTAAACAAAGCCCTAAAGATATACCTGGTGGCGAATGGATGGAGAAGACATTGCCGCCATCAACAATGTAAACTAGACTGAACTATAAGAAGAAGATAAACTAGATCATTGAGGTTCTTGTATACCATTAATGTACAAAACGTACCAACGTTAATGAAAATTGCTTTCACTCTTTTAGTGTCTTTCGTTATATGGAAATACCGAAATAGAAGTGCATTCCGAAATGGAATGCACTAGTAACAGTAAAGGTAAAAAGCCCAACAATAGTTAGGAGGAAAGCATAAGCAAGAAAGAGCAGGAAATGCTGCTGAAACAACAAACAATGTTCCAATAAAGTGGAAGTTGTGACGAAGGAATGATAGCATTATCATGTCTTTCCTAATTCTTCTACTTCAAGAATTGGAAGTTGACAATTTAGCCTCATTTTATCAGTTAGGACTTAAATAACCTCCAACCCTTCATCAACTGACCCAACCAATGAATGTTAAGAAGAAGATTTAAAACTCTCAGATCTACCAAAGGCCTTCGACTGCATATGAGATTTTAAGATATACGCTGAAGTTATATATTCCATTGCAGACATTTGAGAACAACGGACTTTTCATTATCATTAAAAAGAAATTCAGCCGAATTTCCAACTTAGTTCAAACCATTTAAATTGGTTTTTAACGAAAAATCTAATTAACAAAGTAAAGGAAAATTACCAGCTTCTAATAAAAAGTGCTTCCCTTTGACCTCACCTTGTAAAACAATGCCCTTTGTTGTTAAGGTTGGCCTTGCTTCGCGTGTTACTTTTAATATCTCAGCTAATTAGAATAAAGCGTCTTCGTCAGACGATTTATTGTAGAAAAATGAGACCCTGTAATACAATATGAGCCGTGACGTGGAAAAAATAGCGCAAACGCGATAGATCATAATTTATCTTGATGATCGAAATTAACCAAGTGGAAGGAAAATGTATTAAGAAGATTTTATGTATTAGGGCGTGGAACGGGTGAGGAACATTGTTTGTGTTTAAATTTAGTATGATAAGAAAGGAGTAAATATTTAAGAGTTCAGATCAGGTGCTGGAGAAAATATGTAATTAATTTTGTACTCAATTTTATAAATAAATGAACAAAGAACCACATATAAGAATACGAGCAAGTGTTGGTATTAGAACGAGAAGAAGTATGCTAGATATTTTAAACGACTTTAGGAGGAGTGTGAGTTTGCTAGTCCCCCATCGGGCTCCTCCCCAGGTGGCGGATAGGGAAATGCCTCCCAGATATGGGTGGTATCGGGGAAATGAAATACCTGAGGCGTACCAAAACTAGCATTGCTGAAAGACAGCAATTTCATCAAACTGCGAACTCGGCTCCTGCACTGCGGTACAGAAAAGGAACGGAACCCTTACTGTACAAAAAATTTCCAACACATCTTAATGGCTGACGAAAACAAAAACACGACCCTCAGTCCGGGGCACCTCTAAGATGAGGAGAGGGTGCGAAGAATCTCCCAGTAGTCGACTATTAAGAGCGATAGAAGCGACCGCAGAATAAGAGTGTACAACTCTAGCATGCGAATTGCGACTTGGAACATGTAGAGAATTGAACGAGGCAGAGATGCGCATACTAAATATTGACATCTTGGGGATGAGTGAGGTCAGGGGACCTGTATCTGACAGACAAACAAATGGAAGCGTCTCATTTACTCCTCCGGAGAAACAGATACTTTTCACCGATACGGGACTGCTATACTTGTCAAGAGGGACATAGATAAATCAGTTGTAGAGTTCATGCCTTTCAACAATCGGGCTAGGAGACTGAAACTTCAAACCACACATCGAAACGAATTTATTATTTTAATATTTAGATCCTGTACAGAATCAGACAACACCCTAGAAGAGTATACACCAGGAAGTCTCCGGCTGAGAATACAGGTCGTATCAAAAGAAATCAAATTGATTTCACACTTACTGGACAAGAGCTGAAGAAGTACATACGAACAGTAAAAACTTATCCAGGCGCAGACATTAACAGCTACCATAATCCTGTTGTCCTGGATTTTCGAATGAGACGCTTCAAGATCAGTAACCCAAAACCGACTCCTAAAATTAACCCTAGGGTCCTGCTGAAGCTAGGTGTACACGGTCAAGTAAGTTCCAAGATCGATTGTGAATTGTCAAACATCCAAAATCAAGAACATACCGATTTAGAGGAAACCTGGAATAAGGAGAAACCGACCATAGCACAAATACAAGCTCATGATAGTGGATATCCTGAATCTAACATGAAAAAAGAATGGATGACTCCTGAAATCTTGAAACTCATGCATGAGAGAAGAACTCATAAGGCAAATCCAACACTATACGTTGAACTGAACAGAAGGATTAGGAGAAAGTGCGAGAGTAATGCAAAGGAACTGTGAATATCTGAGAAATGTAATGAGATTGAAAAGCTGCAAGACAAACATGACACATTCAATCTACATAAGAAAGCGAAAGAAATTACAAACCGCAACAAGAAACCCCCAACAGCCATCTTACGGGACAAAAGAACGATATAATTCTAGGAATCGAAAATAAACTCCAAAGATTGAAAGAGTACGTAGAAAAGTTATTCAATGACTGTAGACCAAGTACACCACCAGAAGCGGATGAGAACATAAAAGAACAGGGTCCTGACATTTCCAAGGACGAAATAGTGCATGCAATAGAATCTTAGAAAGACGGAAAAGCCACCGGTCCAGACAATATTCATGCCGAAGTTCTAAAACTCATAGCCGAACAGGATGGAAAGGGATTGCAACTGCTGGCTTCAATGTTCAATACAATCTACCGTACAGGGACAATCCCAATAGACTGGTTGCCCTCAACATTTATTGCCCTTCCACAGAAAACCCATGCTTCGAATTGTGATGAACACCGCATAATAAGCCTGATGTCCCATGTCCTCAAAATATTCGTCAGAATAATCCATACCAGAATTTCCAAGAACTGCGAATACCATCTGGATGAAACTCAATTTGGATTTCGCAGTGGCCTAGGAACTCGTGAGGCGCTATTCGCGTTCTCACTCAGAGTTGCAGAGACATGAATGTCAATGTAATCGCTTGTTTTATAGACTATACAAAGTCCTTTGACTGCGTCAAACACCAAAAGCTCATAGCAATTCTCAGAACCGGAATAGATAGAGAGGAAATCCGACTAATCACCAGTCTCTACTAGAAGCAGGACGCAGTTGTGAAAATTGAGGGAACAACATCGGAAGCAATCGCAATTAAAAGAGGAGTAAGACAAGGCTGCGTGTTATCACCGCTCTTATTCAATTTATATTCAGCGCGTATCTTCAAAGAACCGTTAGAAGATATCGAAGGTGGGGTTAAGATCAACGGGAAAGTAGTCAATAACATCAGGTATGCCGACGACACCGTTGTGATAGCCGAGAATGAGCAGGAATGAGCAAAGGCTAATGGTTCATATAGTACGGCATAGTGAAACCTCCGGCCTCCTCATAAATACGACAAAAACTGAGATCATTGCATTTGCCAAGTCACCTGTGCGGGTTCATCTGGTTATTCGAGGTGCTATGGTGGAACAAGTGTCATCATACAAGTATCTAGGGAGAATCGTGATTGACCAATTTGACCCGAAGGAAAAAGTGAGAAGCCGCATTGAACAAGCCAGAAAGATATTTCTAAGCATGAGACGACTTTTCTTAAGGTCAGATCTGAGCCTGGAGTTCCGGATACACATGGTCAAATGCTACATTTTCTCGGTTTTCCTATATGGATGCGAGTATTGGACTCTTGATGCGTCAATGGAAGAGAAAATAGATGCCTTTGAAATATATGTTTATCGCCGTATACTAAGAATATCATGGGTTCAAAGAATCACCAATATGGAAGTTCTTAATCGCATGAGAAAACAAAAAGAACTCATGCTTGCCATCAAGGAGAGAAAAACGCTCTATATAGGTGACATAATGTCATGCCGTGACATGCGAGGGCAACGGTATGGGCTTCTGCACCTGATTATAGAAGGCAAAATCCAGGGCAAGAGGTCTGGAGAATTCGGAGATGGTTTGGTTGCTCTTCTCTTGAGATATTCCGTATGGCTGTATCTAGAACCACGATAGCTATTTGGATCGCCGACCTTCGAAGCGAGACGGCGTCATGAAGAAGTAGGAGGAGTGGCCTAAAGACTGATGTGAGTCTTAACTAATTGGATCTTCATCTTCACTAAATCAGTGCGAATCAAAACCTGAAGCAGACAAATTGGATTTAACGGAAAAAACGTTTCATATATCGCTAGTAAAAACTCGTTTACCACACTTGCATATTGTTATTCCTTCAACGTTATTTACTATAATTCCAGCGAGAAACGCTTAGATCCGCGGGATAAAAGCCTTTCTTGTTGCATTCTATATAAATACTAATTTTCCATTAGGCACCTGAATGTATTAAAAAGGAACAAATTCTTCGGCGAAAACTTTCCGAATTTGTTTCAATCAACTTTCAGGGAAACTTCCTGAAAGATACTTCGAAAGAATGTATCTTCGCCTCTGTAATTTAAAGTTTCAAGCTGTATTTCTTTGTTCGCTTAAAACAGTTTTCGTAGTGATTTGAGGAACTTTTTTAATACCAAAGTCAGACTAGAGTTTCATAATGTCGTTGTTCTTTAGGCAAATTGGAGTTATTTCTTACCACTGCTTATGCATTAAATTCAGATTTATTTATACATTATAAAATATTTAAATTGCATTTAAAAATACATTCTTGCACAAAATTAATTGATTTGTAATGCCAAATCTCAGAGAGAGAGAGAGAGAGAGAGAGAGAGAGAGAGAGAGAGTAAAGCCAAAATTGCAGCCAAAAGATTAGGCATGGGTAACACTGAGTTGAATCTGCTTCAATGGCGCTTTCACAGCGCATTCCCCTTAGAACTGTAACTGAATATGGGCAAACTGAGATGCTGTTCTACGTTTTACGGTTTGGTCTTAGATGGCATCACGATGCCGTGTTGCAGAATACATACGTTTTCTTTTAGTGTCATGATATATTTATCAGGCTGATAACTGTCTGTGAAACTTGCAGTTTTCGGCCTGATAAAACTTGGTGAGTGCAATAATCAGGAAACCATTTTTGGATAAAATGATATCATTCCAAACGTTTCAAGTTTCGCGATTCGAACATAGGTGGCGCAAAAGCTTCGTTTCGAAATTTAGCTTGTCAAGTACGGTTTGTGTGCCGATGTGTACAGATGCGCTGTGAAACTGCCATTTAACTCAGTGTTACCCATGTCTACAAAAGATATTCAATAAAGAATAAATCTTATACACACAAACAAGGAGAATAATGAAAAACCAAAAATGCAAAAGTGGGACCTTAAAGACGGCTCACCAGTTACATCATGATCTTTTAGAGCGGGTTTCGGAGCAAAACAGTTACTGTATCCGAATGGAGCTTTTGGTACGAGATAACGAAAGCTTCATTAGCTTCATTTTACATGTGGTTGGAGTGCTGTTCCATTCAAGGCACTGGTACCATCATACTGGATTTTTAAGGAGGTTTTGCACGGTTGACGATATCTGAGGAATCAGTTGAGATATCAGAATGGCGGTTTCAGCACAGGATACTGAAAGCTGCAGCTTAAATATGGTTTAAATCTGGTTCCATTTAAGGCACTGGTGGCCATCAAAATGCATTTTTAATCTTTAGAGTGTTTTTCTACGATATCATTTTTACATCATACTAACGATGATTTCTGAGCAATCAGTTGAGATATTGGAATAAGGGTTTCAACCCTCGATAAGAAACGATTCAATTTACATGCAGTCTAAACTTGCTATTATTCGAGACGCTGGTACCATCAGAATATAAATTTAAACTTTGGATTGTTTTGCGAGGTTTTTGTTCTTTACACAGTACACTTCTAAAGACGATTTCTGAACAACTAGTTCTTGCATCGCTGTGAGGATTTGAGCACTCAATAACCAAAGCTGCATTGTACTTGCACCATCAGACAAAATTTTTAAACTTTGTAGTGTGTTTGTGAGGTTTTTCATTTTTACATCATACACTTCTCAAGATGATTTCTGAGCACTCGGTTGAGATATCGGAATAGGAATTTCAAGACTCGATAATAAAAGCTTCAGTTTACATACGCTCTAAAAATCTTATTATTCTAAGTTCTGGTACCATCAGACTATCATTTTAAATATTAGACTTTTTCTGCGAGGTTTTGTATTTTTACACCAGATACCTATAAAGACGATTTCTGAGCAATTAGTTATTGTATCGCAATGACGGTTTAAACACTAGATAACAAAAGCTAGACTGTATGTCTGGTGTAAGTTTGGTACCATTCAAAGAACGGGAGGCATCAGAATACATTTTTAAACTTTGCAGTGTTTTTGCGCGATATTTCATTTTTACATCATATACTTCTTAAGACGATTTCTGAGCAATTAGTTGAGATATCGGACTGACGGTTTTGGCGTTAGATCACAAGTGTTTCAGTTCACGTGTGAATTTTTAAAATGTTCTCTATTTTTACATCATACACCGCTAATGAGGACTTCTGAGCAATCAGTTGAGATTCCCGAATTAAAGTTCCAGCACTCGATAACAAGAGCTTGAATTTCCATGTGGTATAAATGTGGTTTCATTCAAGGCAGGGCTGCCATCACAATAAATTTTTCAACTTGGGAATGTTTTTGTGCGGTTTTTAATGTTTGCACCATGATTTTTGCATGAAACTATGCACTGCTTTCGCGTCAAGCTCTTTGCACATCATACTCTCCTGTGTGAAGCCAGTTTCTGAGCAACCACTTCAGGCATCCGAATGTGGGTATCAGAACTCGATAACCGAAGCTTTGCTGTATGGTCTGGGTTAGTTTGGGTTTCATACAATTCGCTCATATTCTATAGGGTGTTTACGAATCAAAAAGGTGTATTGTAAATACAAAACTGAAAGACTTTGGTTCCGTTCATCAGGTTTGAAGTTCTCCCAAAAGCATTATTTAACATTCAGGCTTCCTTAGCCTTGCTAACTATACTTTTATTTGGATTTTATTGTTAACATTGTTTGCCCAACCCAGCAGGACTACACTTTAAGCAGTTAATGAGAAAATAAGTAAACATTAACGAGAAATCGTCGTTTCTTGATTAAAACGAAAGTCTATAAAAATAATGTCTGACCTATTTTTATTAATTAAAAAAAAAGTCAATTATTGGTCGTACACCTGTTCAGTGGCACACACTTCTATCCGCTATAAAATTCATAAGACAACAAGGTCGAAAATCTATCTTGATGGTTTTCTACTGATAATTACCAGCTATAATTAGCTTTAACTAACCGTTCCCATGCTGGAACCTTGACAGGACTATTTCATAAGTGCAATTATTATCGATCGAATAATTGAAACAAAGCAGTTTTTGCAAATGGTTTTTATGCTCAAATGAGACGAATAAATTAAATAATGCAGTTTTGATGAGAAATGTATCAGCCCAAGTAATGAGAACCTACAACAATTCTAAGTACTTTCAATCCATGCAATTGCAAGAAGCAATTATCAATCAGCTTGGAATTCAGCAAACTAATTATGAAAGAAACAGCTCAGTAGTAAACCCAAAGAAACCCATTATTTATCGATAAAAGGCAAAATCCCCGCACTCCCACGTCACAAAACCGACCATTTAAAGCTCCGTTGGTTCTTGGATTTGCTCACTCAATCCGTAATCACATTCGAACCAAGAATTGGTGAATCAGTCGTTTATACGAGGAATCACCCAGAAAGCTTTCCGTGTCATTCAGTTTTAAAGTTCAGTGTAAACAGTTGGAAAAATGCCCGCGAATGGTCAAGGGGAGATAAATGTGGACGAGTCGGAGTCCTACAGTGACACCTTGGGGTCTTCTGAAGGTAATTTTTTAAATAATAACGCAACACAATAATAATAATATTACTAGAACATGCATTTTTTTGGATCTTTCCTTGTAAACTCTTCTGAAGGAAGGATTTTAGATTTGTTAATTTCAATTTATGCCAAATTCTTCTGTTTTCTTAAATTTTTAGCGACTTATGTCTCTCACTCTTCTACATAATTTCAGACATTTTATCACTCTTTACTTTTGCTACTAAATATTACTATTACAAATATTTAAAACCAAATAATTCTAAAAATTTTACAAAATGTTGTTTAAAAAAGTGTTCAAAGTCTTTTATACCGATAGAAATTCCTTTATTTGGAAAATCAGGTAATTCAAAATAAAACTGTATATCTAGATAAAACATTAACAATTTTATAAAACCGATTTCTTCGGACTACTATTTAAGTGCAATTTTTCGGCCATTCTGTATAGGTATATCTACGCATTCCAATATGCAAGAACAAGTAGATATGTTTCTAAAATTACATAAATTATATAAAATGGATAAGTATCTACTGACTTTCTTATTTACTTTATTTTTATTTTTTGATTTAGATTTTCCATAGATTTTAACAATGTTATCATTGTCAAAAAATGTGAGTCATTGGTAGCTCAAAAACTACGAAAGACTAATATTATTTAAAGAAAGTTATATTTAAAAAAATAGATTCTCACATGAACAAGACGATGTAAAACAGTGGAACGGCAAACAGTGATTGACAATATATTTCTTTATCACTTTGTGTTTTAAGCATATTTATTACATTATAAGATTATTTTTAACCCTGCCATATTTATTACATTATAAGATTATTTTTAACCCTGCCATATTTATTTCATTCCACTCAGGAATTTTTATGACTCTTTTTCACTACTTGTTTCGAATAGAACTTCTGTATATATTTTTTGTACCGCTTTTGCTATTTTTTTGTTATTTTATAAAGTACTAGTTGTACTTAGGCTTGTACTGGCACATGAAATTAGAATATAAAGCAACTTTTATGAATTTTCCAATGACTCAATAATATACAGAGTGTTCTTATTCAAAGAATGGTAAAAAACAGTTTGAAGGGAAATATGTTTGCTACTTAAATGTGGACACTATAAAAGGTTCATTATTAATATTACTACTGACGATCAGTTTCTCTGGCACGTTTTGCTCAGAAAGTCTTCGTTAGAGGATCTGAGTTTTTCTTCGTAAATTTTTAATATGAATGAAAGAGAAAATCAACAAACTTTTAGAAGCGGTAGAGTTTATCAAAAGAGGCAAAGTTTGCTTTATAAAAATACATCCCAAAACCGAATAATTTGTGATACAGGGTGTTCAAATTTGTAAAAGAGTACTTTGTTGATTTATATCTAAAAACCCTTCAATCGATTCTAATTACATTTGTCCCTTCCAACCAAAATAGACAAACTTTTGTCCTTCCAGGCACGTGCTCAAAGGGCAACTGTTTGTTCACAAAAATAATTTATTTTTTGGATCATTTTTTTGTGTTGAACAAATCATGAGGAAATTTTTCAAGTGATAAACAAAAATGTTTTAAGTTGCTTTTCCTAAATAAGTTCAAAACCTGTGAAGAAACTGCCGAGTGTTACCTTTGTATGCAGTAAACTAAACAGTTGCCCTGAGCGCACGCCCCTGAAAATAATGTATAAATTATATCTAAAAGATGTCTAGTTTGATTAGAAAAACATCTTAAAACTACATTAAAGTAGGTAGGAGTGATATTCACGCGATTGTAAAATATAAAGTCACTACGAATTGCAACACGCTGTATAGTAAAAACTCTTAATTTACAGACAAAAATCCTTGTTTTTATGGCCCTTACTGGATTAAAAAGCTTTTCGACATATTTATGAAACACCCTGTATATGAGGGGCGATTTCTTACGCGACACATGTGCACGCGCGCTTCCAATTTCAACGTTTCTTCTTAAAAATCCATATTTACTATTTCATTCATCATTATTCATTCAAAAAACAATTCGTGAAAGAGACGGTTCCTGTACACATTTAGTCAGTGCATACAAGTTTACTTATGCTCGTTTCGCATTATTTTCTATTCGTACATTACGCGAATGAACAATGAAAGAACAGTATTTAAAGATAATTACATTTCCTTCGCAAACTTTCGAAAAACAAATAAAAATTACAAGTGTAGCACATCCGGATCACATTTTTATTCCTTAATAAGATCCTTTATTTTCTACGTATTTTGGCCAAAAAATATAATATTAAAATACATAACGTTACACTTTTTGAGCCAGTCTGCATGAAAGAAAATATTACCCTAGAGGGACTTTTCCGTATAATAAAATCAATGCCTGAGCGAATTTCCTAACTCTTCTAGCTCCCGTTTGGTATTTGATATTTAAATATTTGCTGCTCTTAAAACCCCTTGCGCTTGAGAAGAAACCTCGAATACAACAATAAAAGTGTTTGAAAAGACCACAGATTTTAAAGAACGCATATCGCGGTCTTCAACGTTTACTTCAGCAGCATCAAGTTCAACTAGAATATTTCATGAAATGTTAAAACCTTCAATCATCCTAACAAATGTTTTTCAGATGAAGAAGCAGCATGTTTATCCCGAACCATCGAAAGATCCTTCACTTCCACTACTCTACCAGTCGATAAATTAGCCACCATAGAAAGTCTACCATCGAGAAGAGATCATGAAGCTTTCTTCAGAGAATGCATCGACATTATGCTTCGAGAGGCCATCTTCGAAGGAACATCCAGAAAAACCAAAGTGCTCGATTTTAAGCAGCCAGAATCGCTCTTAACACTGTTGGATTTCGACTTAAAATCCCAACCCAGCACTCATAGCGATTTAGTAAAAAGCCTCAAGGATGTCATCAAATATTCAGTGAAAACCGGACATCCCTATTTTGTCAATCAGCTCTTTTCCAGTGTGGACCCATATGGGTTTGTAGGGCAAATGCTCACGGATGCCCTAAATCCCAGTGCGTATACTTACGAAGTAGCGCCCGTAATAATTCTCATGGAAGAAACGGTGTTGAGGGAAATGAGGCAAATTGTGGGCTGGCCAAATGGAGAAGGCGATGGGATTTTTTGCCCTGGAGGATCCATGGCTAATGGCTATGCCATTAGTTGTGCCCGACACTATTATTTCCCTGAAGTTAAGGTAAGAATACACATTTGCCGGCTAAGTTTTAGCCCTGAGAAATATGTACTTTTAGACAAAAGGGTTGCACGGATTGCCCAAACTTGTGCTATTTACCTCAGAGGATGCTCATTATTCCATTAAAAAATTGGCGTCTTTCTTGGGTTTGGGAACTGAAAACGTCCATCTGGTCAATGCGAATTCTCAGGGAAAAATGGATCCGGACCACTTGGAGCAGCTGATTAACAAAAGTCTTGAAGATGGTACGCAGGCAAAAACTCGAAAAAGCTTGGATCAAAAAAAATAATGCAATATTTTTCAGGCGAAAGGCCTTTTATGGTGAGCTCCACTGCAGGTACTACGGTGATAGGGGCATTTGATCCAATAGAAAAACTGGCAGATATTTGCAAAAAATACAACATGTGGTTGCATGTTGATGCTGCCTGGGGAGGCGGCGCCCTCATCTCCAAAAAACACCGAAACTTACTAAAGGGAATCGAAAGGTAAGCAATCAATCAATCAACAAAGTGGCTTTCACGCAAACAAGATTTGCCTAAACAAGTTTATTTCACATCAGCTCGGAAGTGGCAAAACCTTCAAGTCGGTAAAATCAGAATTTATTAAAGCAGTCGTTACGGGAATGTAATGATATTTAGCCTAATAATGTTCAGTCCCAAATTGTTAATCAATTCGAAGCCTTGAAAGCGCAGGAAGTTGGAAATTCTGTGCAACGATACTTCCTCCTAATCAAATGATTTTCTCGATGGGTTAGTTAGATCGCTGGTTGTTGAAATGTTGCACCAGTTAAGGTCAATTTTGAATAATATTATTAAACTGCCAAGGTGATTGATTTACAAATTTTATTATATTTATTTTATCGATATGGCCTTGACCTATTTCATTAATTAATAAATTTTCATATTTGTAAATGGAAATCAACTAATTGTAAATCCGTTCAGGTTTCAGCAACTATGGAAAGTCTTTATAATCTAGACAATTGCAAGTATTTAATAACCAAGACAGAAGTCTAGCTAATAATTGCTAGCATATGGGCTTGAAATTGGCTACCATAAAAAATATTTAAATAATATAAACATTCAGGACAATATAAGAATTTTTAGTAAAAAAAACTCAGGAATTTGTCCTTTCCTGAAAACAGATTGCAGATTGAACGAAGTAAAGCAAAGAGTTAGAAAATGAGGAGACAAACTTACAATATAATTAACTTGGATAACAAAGATAATTAGAAAAATAGGTTGGAAGATTTAACTTTGATGAGCACAATTTCATCTCATATTTAAGCATTTGGACCCAACTTTTCTATAAAATCCTATCCAAAAAAGCCATTCCTGACTGAAAAACTATGGTGAAATGAACGCGAAGGAATCATTTCTGAACTGAGCACACTAAAACTAAAACTATTTAGCAAAAATTGATTGGAAGTTGGAAAATATGCTAATTTGAACGGTTATTATGACCGCCCTGTAGTTTCAAAGAAAAATATTTTGCAAACCAAATATTAGTCCTTTTTGCTGCCAAATTTTAAAAATTTTTATCTAAAGACGACTGAGAAATTTTCGATTTATCAACACCATGAAAATGCCAGTTTTCAGTGTTAAAGCCGAAGAACTAAAAAACTATCCAATTTTCGTTAATAATTTATCTAATAAAAAGTTATTATACCCAAAAATGGACTCGACAATACACAACCGAGCAACTACAGACCAATTACACTACTTCCAGTACTAAGCAAAATTTTCGAGTACATAATAAAGTAGCGGCTTGAAAAAGTGATTGGAAAATATATACCTACCTACCAATTTGGTTTCAAACAACATCACTCGACTGTTCATCCGCTCTTTATTTTGGCCAACAATATACAAACTACCCACCTAACTGACAGAGAGACAGCGTGCCTGTTTATGGACATTAACAAAGCTTTTGATAGTGTCTGGCATAGAGGCTTACTATACAAACTATACAAACTACACACACCAACATATCTACTACACACCATAAAAAACTTACTAGAAAACAGACAACTACAAGTACGAATTGACAAAACACTGTCATTTTCTATTTCCCCTGAACAAGGGCTCCCTCAAGGTTCCCCGCTCTCACCGTTTCTCTACAATATATACTGCCATGACATATACAATTACAACTTACCAGACAAAAATCAAATCGACAGATCGGCATTCATATTACAATACGCAGAGGACACGGCACTTATTGTGCATGACAAAACTACTGAGAGAGCAGCTCAAAGACTCCAAACACTAACAAACAACACAATGACATGGTTTTATAAATGGAGACTAACACCAAACGCGTCAAAAAACCAACTTCTGCTCACAAACCACAGACTCAACGCTGACTCCCCTACGATAACTGCAGACGGCCAAACGTAACAACCAAAAAACGACGTAAAATACCTTGGAATCACAATTGACCACAAACTTAAATTCACTAAACACATACGAAACATCAGGGCAGAAACAATAAAGATAACAAAACACTTCCGATCACTAACTTACAAAGACAGAGGAATTAGCACAAACACCGCCACCAAAATATATAAAGCTATCTGTAGACCCTTGCTAGACTATGGACATATACTCATGACCAACGGAACAGAAAGGACAAAACGTTATATACAAACAACAGAACAAATTGCACTAAGACTAATAACACGAATAAGACACCCCCAAAACCCACTACACAACCCCTCCACCCAACTACTATACGAACGCACAAACATGACAAAGATTTCGGAAAGACTCATACACCTACAGACAAAATGGACAAACAACCCCTACAACTGGACCATACTGAATCCCCTTTGTCTTACAAGACCAACCAGACAATCCCGCTTCCGTTTCCCTACATCAACGCTACTCGAACACAAATGGAAAGTTTATTTAATAACATTATTAACCTAGAATAAGAGAATTTTCATCTTTGTTTTTTGTTTAGATTAAGACTACATGTATTAAACAAGGGCAGAAAGACCGATAGGTCGATAGCCTTTTTTAGAAATAAAGATGTTTACTACTACTACTAAAAAGTTATTGAAATTTACATAAGAATTCAAAAACGAGATAATTCCACATGATATTGACGTCTGCGCCACAAAGGAAGTTTAAAAGAAGACAATCTTTTTTGCATAACTTCAAGACAAATTGACGACTAAAACCTGAACTAAACGTTGAAAACGCTGTTCTAATTCTACCTCAAAACTATATAAGCTAATGATTTCTTCACTGAATTGAGACAAATTGGAAATTGTTGCCTTGGGAATTCAGTCTGGGCAGTGGTAAGTAGCAAACGTCTCATATACGAAGCTTTTGCCAATTTTTATTTTCTGTCTTCTTGACAGCTACAATTCATAGTTTTTATGAGCGAATGAAGCTAAAAAAACGTAAGAGAAAGGATCGTAAAGAAAAGAAAAACAAAAAACGTACTTCTAAATGTTTCGTTTTGAACTTCCAAAAGCAGCAAAACATTTGGATAATTTTTTTTTTTCTGACGGCAATCATATTAGAAAAGGTAAACTCTCTTTAGTTGACCTCTTTAGGTCAAAGGGGTCACATTTATTAAAGGTCAATATGATTTTAATGAATATGATTAAAGGGCAATATGATTTTAATGAATGTGTACCCTTTGACCTCAAGAGCTTCACTAGAGAGAGTTTAACTTTTCCTATATGAGATGTTACCTCAGAAAATAAAGCATTACCCAAATGTTCTGGTGGGTCCTCGAAGTTTCGAAACCAGAAATTTATCAGAAAGTTTACTCTTTTTTTTTTCTTTTCTTTCTTTAGTCCTCCATACCTTCATAGGTTCATAAAACATTATCTGAAACCCTGATGAAGACAAAAAATAAACATTTTCGAAAGCTTGGTAGCTGAGAAGTTTGCTTCTTACCACTGCGCAGACTGAATCCCCAAGGCTACTTTCCCACTGAAAACATATAAGCAGGTGCGAACGAATAAAACCAAAGAAATCAAATAAACTGGAAAAGCTTCAGAACTATTTAGAAAACCTGACAGGAACCAACCACGGTTGCGGGAGCAAGGAACAGAACCACAACCCCACAGATAAAGAATAAGAACAACGGATAAAACGATCAAAAAACGCAATACAAAAACATACAAAACAAGTAGAAAATGTCTTCAAAGCAATCACACTTACCTAATGATGAAGAGAAATAAATAACTAGTTATTTCTTTATTGGTAACTTTTCCTTATAACTAGTTTTTAATTTAATTAAGTAAATTTTAATTTACTTTCAACTTGATTTGCCCCATTACACGTTTACGATCACAGATATGAAGTCAACTATTAAAGTAAGAAGTAAGAAAGCAGCAGGCTTTCACTTGATATCTGGAGCATTTCAACATGAGCCAAAAATAATCTTTATATCTGAAAAATGTCTTAGGCTCATAACTTGTGCAGGAACTGTAGTAAATTCCGCCTTAATCATTATTCTAGACTATGGAAAGTCGCTCAAATTATCAGGATTCTTAAGCCAAAGAAAAAGCCTGAAAAGTTCCTTGCTGCAGGCCCTTAAATAGGGATAAATGGTTATATTAATATTTCGTGTAATGTTTGAAAATATTTCATTTATGAATATGCAATACGATGCATAAAACAAGAGAATTAGAATAAAATTTAAAAAAACACAAAACAGTACCGAATGAAAAATGCATCAAGTTTAAAAATTACACATAAAAGCAACATTTTTTTATAATAGAAAACCATTTTTTTCACAATTATATGGTGTGAACTTAAATGCCCGTGCAGCTAAAACTACTTGAAAGTTAAACAAACCAAGTTTTGCAAAGAAAATGCTAACTACTTTAAATATTAAGTTTAAGTTATAAGTTATTATAAAAAAAGATAAAAAGCTAGGCAATTTCGTTTAACCTAAGGAATAAGAAAACTGAGAAGTTTAGTTGCAAATATGACATGTTGATGAATCACGCTAAAGAACTGGTAAAAACATTGTTCTCAAATACCCATAAATTTGCACAAAAAGTGCAAATTACAAATCCGAATCTCCCAAAACAAAATATCTACTATCAAATTTCATAGATTGATATGAATCTAATGACAACAATCTAATAAAACGCAAAAATTTTTATCATCAAACAAATAAAGCATTAATTAGCTAGAAACTGTGAAAATATAAAAACTTATAATTGTGTCTATTGAGCAAGAAACAGTATATAAAATTGCATTATTTCGTAAATTTTTTATACGTTAATTTTCAGAGCCGACTCAGTAACATGGAATCCACATAAACTGCTCACAGCCCCTCAACAATGCTCTACATTGTTGGTCAAGCATAAAAACGTTCTTTCAGAAGCTCATTCTGCAAATGCAGCTTATCTCTTCCAAAAGGATAAATTTTATGACACTCAATACGATACTGGTAAGTTTATTTCCTTGTAAAGAGTTTTAATATGTTTCACAGAAGTCGTTGATTTCTACCAGTTTTCGTTAAAGAACTAAATTGAAATGGTTTTTGTCGCAAATTTTGTTCATTTATCCTTCATCTTCCAACCATTTTTGAGGATAGAAAACAGTGAAACATGATAAAAAATATAAACGTTTTCCTTAATAAAAATTTTAAAAAGCGGAATTTTAAAGAAAAACTTGTAGATTTTAAAATGTATTTTCACCATCATTTCAAAGCAAAGCAAGTAAAGGCAGCAAATATTCAAAATATGATGCAACACAATCACCAGAACAATTTAAAAGCTCAAAAGGTAAAACTGATAAAGAAGTAATAAAGAAAACCTAAATACACGTCTAAAGAGCAAAGTAGAAACCTAATACAAATAGATATACCATAACAGCTCCGAAATATCATTAGCTATCAACGACTTCGATTAGTTTTAAGTTTCAACAAACTCTTATTGATTAAGAAAATTATTTTTTTAGGAGACAAACACATTCAATGTGGCCGTAAAGCCGATGTATTGAAGTTTTGGTTCATGTGGAAAGCAAAAGGAACCAGCGGTTTGGAACAACACATCGACAAAGTCTTTGAAAACGCTCAGTATTTCTACGAGAACATTAAACAGAGGCCTGGATTCCAAATCGTGATTCCTGAACCTGAATGCACCAACATCTGCTTCTGGTATGTGCCGGAAAGTCTCCGGATCAACAGCACCGAAGAATTTCTCAATAAATTGCAAAGCGATGAGGAGTATAAGGAAAAATTGCACAGAGTGGCACCGAAAATCAAAGAAAAAATGATGAAAGAAGGCACCATGATGGTGACCTACCAAACCTACAAGGAGAAGCCCAACTTCTTCAGGATAGTTTTCCAGAGTTCTGGCCTGGATAAGAAAGATATGTTGTACTTGATTCAAGAGTTTGAGAGGCTGGGCCAGGGCCTTTAAAGGCTCAATATTGAGAAAATATATAGGAAATAATTCACGCAAAAATTGCAAATTAATATTTCATTTAATCGTCCCAGATACAAAGTTTATTCGATATATTTGTACATAATGTAACATTTTTATTTATTTTTTTAGTATAGCAGAGATTACTGTGTTTAAAGCAAAATCAATCGTGGCGCATCAATCAACGGCTTTATAATGTTCCCGGCTCTATACGCATAAGATTAGTTTATAACTTTTTGTTGCCAAATATATGAGTGCAACAAAATAGAACCATAAATCTGTGCAAGAGAAAAAGATGAATATGAATTTCATCTTCTTCTAATACAGGCGGATCTACCTTGTTCCACGCATACAATCTTTGGAAATAAAAATGTGCTGCCATAATTGTATGCCAAATTTCTTTGCAGCATTATTGTAAAAGTTTTTAATTAAAATAAATGGTTGAACGTCCGAATGTTGACTTTTCTTAAATACGTTGTAAATCTGCAAAAGCTCACGTTGAAGTTGGCAAAATAAATTGAAAAGAAATATAAAAATCAGAGGTTTTTCCTAAAATATATAATGTACGGTAATAATAACAGTTTTAAGTGGTTGTCTTGTCCCGGGCAGAATTGAGAATTTTTAAAATGCTGACGTGCACGCTAGGAATCAGTCAGTTTTCTAGGCAGATTTTTGAAATTTTGCGAAATATCAAGCTCAGTTGGGATTTGAATAAAATTTCCCAAGTATAAAGATCTACGTGTCTTCTATAATGTGGGACAACTTCAAGTCGTTATCTTGTCCCGTGCCGAAATCAGATTTTTTAAAGCTGACGTGCACGATGGGAAACATTCAATTTCCTGGTAAAACTTTGAAATTCTGCAAAAACTTAAGTTGGATTTCGTTTAGAATAAAATTTTCTAGATATGAAGGCCCAAGTGTCTTCTATAACGTGGGAGCATTTCAAGTCGGTAGCGGTTCTGGTACGGAAATGAGAATGTTTTAAAATCAAACGTGCACGAAGGGAATCAGTCAGTTTTCTGGGCAGAATTTGAAATTTTGCAAAACATCAAGATGGGTTTGGATTAGAATAAAATTTCCCGCCCATGAAGGCTCACTTCACTCGTCTTCCATAACAGAGAAACACTTCAAGCCGGGGCTTCTCTCGTTCAGAAACGAGAATTTGTAAGATTAGAAAGCACATGTACACGATGGAAAACAGTGAGTTTAATGGGCAGATTTTGAAATATTTATAATAATCAACCTGTCTTGATAATGAAATTTTCCAGATATGAAGCTTCTCGTGTGTGCTTCAAGTCGGTAGCTTTTCTCGTATGGAAACGAGAAAATTTTAAAAACAGACGTGCACGAAGGGAAACGGGTTTTTCGCGCATATTTTGAAATTTTGGTTCGACTACTTCAACAATCAACGTTAGAGTGAGAAATTTGAAGCAACTTTGGAACTGGATAAATTCTGATTAGCGAGCGATTCTATTTCTGTTTGAAGCGTTATTTAGTGCAATTCTTTTTCGGTTAGCGCGTGTTTTGACAAAAAATTGGTGTTGCAGATAAATGTTCCACAGGGTGAGTTATGAAACAAAAAAACCCGAAATATTTGTAAGTAAACTTCACTTAAGTAGTTAAAAATCTTCCAGAATCACAGATTCTGGGGGCAATCCTGATTTGGGTAATTTTTGTGCAACCATGTATATCGAATTATCGTCTTAAATTATCTATAAAGTTTTAGCTTCACGCTACATACAGCATGTATGAAAAATGTAAATATATCTGAAATACACAAATCAACGATTATTTAATATTAAGAGTGAACGGAGTTGGATAGTTCAAGATTCAAACTGGTTTTTATACATATCTGTACTGTTCTTGAATGTTTTGCTGCTTACCAATCCAAGTTGACCTTAGTGCCTGATGATGACCCTGAATGGAGGCCGAAACATATCACAATAGAGTTTAAAATAAAATATATGTTCGAAGTTCTTCCTACGCTTATGGCCAGCCCGTGATAAAGTAAGAAGATCCTAATTTTCTTAAAAATATTAGTGTAATTAAACTGATGAAATTGGAATTCCAAAAGGAAAAGGCGAAGGAGTTTTACTAGATGGGCGTTTGAGCTGTTTACTTTGAGTACAACAAACCACTTTAATTTATTGAAACGAATACTTTAATTTAGTAAATATATACATTCCCATTAAACGTATGGTGTAAATTTATGAAGACAGAAACTTGTTATTTTTGTCGGTAAAGTTAAAACGTATGGAAATAGATTGATATTTAAGAACCCTAGAAAAATCGCAATATTGCATAGGAATACCTACAGTAAACCAAACTAAAAGTATTGTAAAGATATATAAATGTGGGACTGAAACAGATCAATTAACAGTACATAGAATAAGACAAAGCAATAAAACCTAATAGTTTGCTTAAACAGGTCAAAAAATATTATCAACGCCTATATTAAATTGTATAACTTTGGAAACTATGTTCTGATAAAAATATGCCCAATTTTATCAATTTCTAGTATTATTAACCAAACGATGCGTGGCAATTGGTGCAACGTTTCTCCCTCATCGCCAAACAGCAGAGAATACCCAATGGGAAGAAAAATATGGCACAGAAAACCCCCAAGCAAGTGAAGTCATCTTCCAAAACACCAACCCTGCATGAAGGGCAGGCACCTAGAATTCCGCATTTAAATCAAAAATCAAACCCAAAGCAGCCTTTTACCAATGACTATCACTTCGGGATTTTCCACAACAATGGTGGTCGAAGTGGCCCCATAACCTTGAGGTGGAAAGGGAGCTTGTGGGGGCGCAGGCCCATAGTAGTTTCCAGCAGGGGGCGCAGCAGGGTAGAATTGTTGTGTGGTTGGGAGTGGGTATGCTCCTGCAGGCGGAGGCCCATACTGATGCACAGCTAATAAAACGTTACGAACCAAAGTAACAATCTTTTCCAGAGACAAATAGTAGGCGACAGATGAACATTTTGATGTAATGTGCGTAAACAACTTACCTGGGTACTCAGCAGTGTAAGGGGGTGGAGGCTCTTTATATTGACTCATAATGCGTCAGAACTTTAAAATTTCTGCACTGTTCACTAATCTTTTATCGCTAAATTCGCCAAGCCCATTGTCAATTACCAATCAAAATAAACAATCAAGTGATTAACCTAACCTAACCTCAAAAAGCTAAATACTTGCTGATGATATGGGCGTGTACCGGATGACGATTCATAGTTTTCGATATTTAAAAGCCAGCAGAATATTACATAAAAATGTCTTAAATTAATTGTCATTAAGAGTGAAATTAAAACCTGAAAAGGACAAATTAATATACACAATAATATTTATAAATCAAAATGCTTTATCCTGTGTCTTATGCCCGGTTGCCGCCTCTACTTGGCATCCATTTCTTCTTGACGTTATAT
Source organism: Dendroctonus valens (assembly GCA_024550625.1). Taxonomy (NCBI): domain Eukaryota; kingdom Metazoa; phylum Arthropoda; class Insecta; order Coleoptera; family Curculionidae; genus Dendroctonus; species Dendroctonus valens. The sequence goes on from JAJTJO010000010.1 coordinate 1,496,201, forward strand.
AACAACCAAGCATAACCTTACATCTGCCTTTATTTAAAACAAATTAAATATTTTCCGACGATTCATGAAATTTTACAGTCCCGTAATTCGCCGGCTTTTAAACCGTTGGCCCGGGGAGAAAACCTTTGGGGTCTACCGATTTTTGCCAGTATTTTTCGTTTTGGGAGCTGCGCTTGAATTCTCTATGATCAACTGGCGAGTCGGCGAGGTGAACTTTTGTAAGTACCATGGCGTTGTTATAAGTTGAACTCGCTGATCCCCGATGTTTACCTGCCTGTAGACAATACATTTAAGCAAAGGCAAGCCCAGCAGATCGTACAGCAAAAACTGCTGGAAGAACTTGAAACAAATAAGAAGAACGCCTTGTAAGCCTCAAAATGCCAGCAGGTGTAAGTTGGGGCAAATATTTGAAATTTACTACCTGTGCTTTTCTATCGATGTTGGCAGGCTCTCAAGTTGTTCATATTTACTACAGGCCCTTAGATGATCTCGAAAAATATATTGAGGATGCAAAAAAAAGAACTGGAATGGCCTAGGCAATCTTTCATTGAATTGTATCGACCAGCAACTCTCTAAGGGGCTAAAATGAAGTAGTAGCAGTTTGTTGTAATTTGTTTGGAAATAAAAAATAGGCTCTAATACAAATGCTTCGGCTTTAAAAGTCCTTTAACAACGTAGTTATCTTGTGGCCTAATTCTAACACTCTTATCTCTTATAAAATAAGAGCATCCTTGTGTTAGTATATCACTAGCACACGATTGGCATCTAATATAGGCGGAATCTGTTCCACGTTGTTTACAGCAATTGCGTAATTGGTTTTTGCATATTAGCACGTAAATGTATCAAATGGTCATTTCTACTGAGATCGGCACAATCTAAGTAGAAATTGAGTCACAACAGAAAAAGTTTTCAGTCACTAGGACAGGCTGGAGACATACGATTGTCTTATTTCGTTTCAAGTTGATTTTGGTTCCCAGAAACTCTATTATTTGGAAATGAAATTAAAGAACGAACTTTTCCGAATAATCGACAAAAATAACTTGCTTTCAATAAAAAAGTCATGATGAAATATATTTTTTATGGATTCTAATGGAATTTCTAGTCATTTAATTTACTCATGTTTTTACCCATTTTTTTTGTATTTACTCATGTTACATTTCAAAGATTTTCTAGAGAAACTGAATGGTATTTTGCTTAAAGCATCAGTAACTTATGTCGTCTTGGTTAAACATTTATTAACGGTTCCACCGGCAAGGTGTTGTCTAGAGATGTTTAGGGTGTATAAAAAAAAATCGGAATATTTTAAAATCACAATAATTGATTCGTAGCTGCACGTTTTCTCATTAACATTGCGTAAACCAACGGGTGAAACTAACAGGCAAATAGCAATCGGGGGTCATTTCACTGATAGAACCGTAACTTTGTCGCTCTAATCAGTTGAGAAAGATTTCTATTTCAGCCGTTCTCTATCCATTGGATATAGGCCTCTCTCATTTTTGAATACGTATCCCTGTTCTGTGCGACTTGGTACCAGTTTAGCTCGGCGAATTTTTTCAATTCATCGTACCATCTGCTGCGGTCTGCCAGCACTTCTTTGCTCTCCCCAGGGTCTCCATATGGTGATGTGCGCACTCCAGTTTTCTTTGTGTCTGGTGACATGTCCTGCCCATTGCCACTTTAGAGAGCTAATTCTTTGTATGACGTCTGTTACCTGCGTTTTTTCTCTGATCCACTTGTTGGTTTTGTGGTTCTTTAGTGTTATACCTAGTAATCTTCGTTCTATGGATCTTTGATGCACTCTTAGTTTCTTAGTGGTTTTCTTTGTCAAGACCCAAGTCTCAGATACGTATGTCACAACTGGGAGGATATACTCGTTATATATTTTCGTTTTTAATGCCATTGGTATCTTCGTATTAAGGATATATTTCAGTCCTCCGTATGCGGCTGATCCCAGTCTGATTGTCCGTGTCGTTTGAGTGTTATTGTTTGTCCAAGGGATATGTATGGTGTCGTCTGGTTTACCATTTGTCCGTGTATCGATATTGTCCCTCCTGCTTCATGTGTGTTGGTCATGAATTGTGTTTTTGTGTTGTTCATGTATAATCCAATCTTAGCGGCTTCTTGTCGTTCTTCCATCATCTTGGTAAGTTCTTGCTCATCCTTTCCGCATATAACTACATCATCAGCGAATCTGAGGTTGTTAAGGTTTTCTCCCTGAATGTTAATTCCTTTATTGCTCCATTCTAGTTTTTTGAAGATGTCCTCTAAGACCAGAGTGAACAGCTTCGGTGAGATTACATACCCCTGCCTGACTCCTCTTTTGGCATTTATTTTATATGTAGGGTCGTGAATCCTTATACTCATTGTGGAGGTGTTATATATGTATTCTATCAAGTTTATGTACCTTTGATCTATCCTAGCATTTCTCATTGACCTGATTATCGCCCAAGTTTCTACTGTATCGAATGCCTTCCTGAAATCGATGAATGCCATCCATATAGGTATGTTGTATTCTGTTACCTTTTCTACGAGTTGTTTTACTGTATGGAGGTGTTCAGTGGTGCAAGAGTTACTTCGAAATCCAGCCTGCTCTTTTGGTTGGTATAGCGCAAGCTTTCTATCCAATCTGTTTGTTATTATTCTGATAAACAGTTTGTATAGCTCGGAGAGCAAACTGATTGACCTGTAGTTTTCCAGGTCCGCTGCGTCCCCGTTTTTGTAGATCAGAACAACCATTGTGTTTTTCCAGCCTTCAGGAATTTGTTCAGATGTTAAGCATAAGTTAAACAGTTTCACTAGTTCTTCTTTGGTTTTTTCGTCACTTTCCTTTAGCATTTCCGGTAGTATGTCGTCCTCTCCTGCCTTTCCATTCTTCATTTGATGAAGTGCTTTCTCTAATTCTTCGACATCTATAGCTGGCATTTCTTCTGAATTTATATTGACAATCCTTTTGGTTTTGTCATCATTTTCTCTTTTAGCTGCCTCATTCGGGATTTTTGATTCATACAGGTCTGTATAAAAAGGATTCAACCACCTTCAGTATTTGTGTTCTATCTTCTATTATTTTGTCTGTATCAGCCCTTTTCGTCGTTATTTCTTTCCTTTGCGTGTTCTGCCTTTTATATATCTCGAGAAAGACTTAACGTTTCAAAATGTAGTTTTTGAATTGACAAAATGTGTGTAGGTACTCACTTCGCAACATCAGTTTTCATTGTTTAGAAGAATACCGCTAAAGAATAAGGAAAGAAATGGTTTTCTGGTGAATGAAGTTGATAAAACGGCTGAGACAAGCACTTCTTTAAACTATTACTTAATCAAGTACCGTATCAAGACCTGTAATAAGTAATAATTTGAAAACTTAACCCTTAACATCAAGTTGCTATTTGAGATCTAAATATTCTTGCAAACAAAAAAAACTGATGTTGTGAAGTGAAGTTAAGTAGTTCTCTGAAAAGGCTTGTTTATTTATTACTCATTACTGAGTACTCATTAAACGCAGCTATTTATATCATTGCTTCTCGAACTCAATTTACAAGCTAAATTTTGACCCAGGACCGAAAATAAAAAAAATCAAAATAATTGACCCATTTCTTCTATTTGCCTGTTGGTTTCATATGTTGGCTTACGCATAAATTAACAGATTTACATAATGTTAATGCGAAAAACCACATTTGCAGCGGCGAACAAAGCAAACATCAATTCATGCCCAATTTGAGATTTAATTTTCTCCCAATTTTTCACTTTTTGCGCGAGTATTATTATTTTATACGCACATTTTTGGTGTTTATGAAATGTTCGTAAGTTCGAGATTGAGGTTAGTATGCGCGAAACATTTAAGTGTTTTCAATGCTTCCAAGCGCTAGCATTATTGCTTGTTTCTAAACTTAAATTAGAACCATCTTATTCATTGCCTTAATAGCGAAGTTGAAAGTGCATCTGTAAGAATTAATGCCTTCGAGAAATTTTAGCACTTTTGTCTGGTATTTTTTAAGTATGCTCAAGTAGCACATTAAAAGTAATGACGCCAATTGAGGATCACCCTGACACCCTGTATATATTTGTTACGTAATCCTGAATTTTTTCAGTTTTTCCTTTTCGGGTGACTTACATTCTTATTCAGAAGTTTCATAATAGTTTTGTGATATTTTTAAATAGTCATTCATCTAGAGATGTTATCTGGGGTATTTAAGAGGTTTATTGTGACAACAATGTCTTTGATTCGCACTTATCAATCACGTTTTTTTATACGGAGTTTTGGAACATTTTTCCCGTATTTGTGTATAAGAAGTTGGCACAAGTAGTCCCTTAAAAGTTAGACTAATTTTGACTCACCCTATATATTTCTGTTGCATAATTCTTAATTTTAAAATTGATCGTTAAAACACTTTAGACTGCTAATATTTTAAACTTGACAAATTTGAACCGATTGATACTTGCAAGCGTTATTTTGCGGATTCAGGCCCAAAGAAAGATATTTCAAAGGTTCAAGGCCCATTACTTAGCCTCTATACATTAGCATATTTAACAAATCGAAATATTTTTGTATACTGGGCATCTCAAAAGTGAGATACATCGCCTTTAAATTGAATACCCTCGATACTAAGAGATTTTTGTGTTTAACGTACAAAAACTGAACAAGTTTTGTCATAAGACATCGCATGTTTCTTTTAATTTCTTTGTTTTAACACGCTAATTTTGTTTTAGAGCTTCTATTGTCCCCCTTTTCCATGTCAATAACGGTTGTGTCTTGTCTACAACTAAAATTTAAAACTGCTTGTTTGGTAAGTGTAAACTGTAATATTTTTAAGCATGTTGAAACTGAATGAATGACTTCTGCGAATACTTTTTGAACTCTTGGCTTATATTTCGTCGTTTCTATGCTTGTGCATATCTAATTATCGTTATTCTTCTCGTCATTTTAAAGTGTCCTACTTCTTCTTTTACTTTGCTCCCCAAGTCTCAATCGATTACTATTGATACTTTTTATACTCCTGAGTTTTATTTCATCGTTTCTATGCTTGTCCATATCTAATTATCGCTATTCTTCTCGTCCTTTTCGAGCGTCATATTTCTTCTTTTACTTTGTTCCCCAAGTCTCATTCGACTACTGTGAATACTTTAAGAACTCTTGGCTTATATTTCGTCGTTTCTATGCTTGTCCATATCTAATTATCGCTATTCTTCTCGTCCTTTTCGAGCGTCCTATTTCTTCTTTTACTTTGTTCCCCAAGTCTCATTCGACTACTGTGAATACTTTAAGAACTCTTGGCATATATTTCGTCGTTTCTATGCTTGTCCATATCTAATTATCGTTATTCTTCTCGTCCTTTTCGACCGTCCTATTTCTTCTTTTACTTTGTTCCCCAAGTCTCATTCGACTACTGTGAATACTTTTCAACTCTTGGCTTATATTTCGTCGTTTCTATGCTTGTGCATATCTAATTATCGTTATTCTTCTCGTCATTTTAAAGTGTCCTACTTCTTCTTTTACTTTGCTCCCCAAGTCTCAATCGATTACTATTGATACTTTTTATACTCCTGAGTTTTATTTCATCGTTTCTATGCTTGTCCATATCTAATTATCGTTATTCTTGTCGTTCTTTTCGAGCGTCCTATTTCTTCTTTTACTTTGTTCCCCAAGTCTCATTCGACTACTGTGAATACTTTAAGAACTCTTGGCTTATATTTCGTCGTTTCTATGCTTGTCCATATCTAATTATCGCTATTCTTCTCGTCCTTTTCGAGCGTCCTATTTCTTCTTTTACTTTGTTCCCCAAGTCTCATTCGACTACTGTGAATACTTTTTCAACTCTTGGCTTAGATTTCGTCGTTTCTATGCTTGCCCATATCTAATTATCGTTGTTCTTCTCGTCCTTTTAGAGCGTCCTATTTCTTCTTTTACTTTGTTCCCCAAGTCTCATTCGATTACTATTGATACTTTTTATACTCCTGACTTTTATTTCGTCGTTTCTATGCTTGTCCATATCTAATTATCGTTATTCTTCTCGTCCTTTTCGAGCGTCCTACTTCTTCTTTTACTTTGCTCCCCAAGTCTCATTCGATTACTATTGATACTTTTTATACTCCTGACTTTTATTTTGTCGTTTCTATGCTTGTCCATATCTAATTATCGTTATTCTTGTTCTTTTCGAGCGTCCTATTTCTTCTTTTACTTTGTTCCCCAAGTCTCATTCGACTACTGTGAATACTTTTTCAACTCTTGGCTTAGATTTCGTCGTTTCTATGCTTGCCCATATCTAATTATCGTTGTTCTTCTCGTCCTTTTAGAGCGTCCTATTTCTTCCTTTACTTTGTTCCCCAAGTCTCATTCGATTACTATTGATACTTTTTATACTCCTGACTTTTATTTCGTTGTTTCTATGCTTGCCCATATCTAATTAGCGTTGTTCTCCTCGTGATTTTAGAGTGTCCTATTTCGTCTTTTGCTCTGTTCCCCAAGTCTCATTCGACTTTTATTGAAGCTTTTTGTAATCAAGGATTTTGTTTCTTCGTTTTTTTGCTTGTCCATATATATAATGATCGTTGTTCTTCTCGTCCTTGTAGAGTATCCTAGTTCTTTTACTTTGTTCCCCAAGTCTCATTCGATTACTATTGATACTTTTTATCCTCTTGACTTTTATTTCGTCGTTTGTATGTTTGTCCATGTTAAGTTGATTATTTGGATGACTTTCCTGATTGGGGATTCTAGGTGCACTTGCGGTTTTAAGCTGCAAGTGCTTTGGGGTTTTAGCCCGTCTGTTTTTCTGGTTTAATCAATTTTTGACAAAAACTATTGAGAATTTATCGAAGAGTATTTGATTTGAAAAAAATTAGTTATGACTTTGTGTCTCACTTTGGAGCCGCTGTGTATATAAAGTGTTTCCATTTTTTTAAATGGTCGATTCAATTGCAATGTTTTGCTTTCACTTAGACTCAGTAGAAGTAATGATTGATAGTTGAGTTTGAGTTTAGTTGTGCTTCTACATTCCATTCGATTTCAAAGAGATAAGTATGGTGTATGCACATATTTTTCAGTCATACTGTATATACTGGAGTGGGCAAAAATGGCAACCCTGTTTTCTTTAATGTTTTCTGCTCTTTTAGTAGCAGGCAGTAGTCAATTTGAGTGACAGGCATCAACAGAAAAAATTCTTGTCAAAACATTACCGTCAACATAAGAGATCTGCATACAGCGGCGAAGAAAAGCGACCATGTACAAACCTCATATTTTGGATAACGGCGACGATGCATATTCGTAAGTACTCACTTTTCCAGAATTGTTTTATTTAACCTGCTCGTTCCTCTCCGTTTCATCCATGCGGCGATTCGTTTTATTTGTGTGTTATGCGTGCATAACTCTAGAAAGACATGTACAGGTGAGTTCTGAGTATCGACCAATTTATATCAAGGCCCAATTTTAACACTATTAACCACATCTTTCTCTTTAAAATTGGCCAAGTGGTTCTGCGGTAACAGGGTGAGTAACACTGTTTTTAATTTTTATAACAGGTTCATTTGCTAAGTAAACATTATTATTTGATTAAATACGTAAGATATCGTGAAAAATACGTACTTTGATTATAAATTGGTATCGATTATAGGCTTAACTATGAATTCTAATATTTTGGCCAATTCTGTTTTCACTTTTGTGATTACTGGTCTACGCTCATTTTCGATTTTTGTGCAGTATCATCGAAAAAGTGCATTAATAGTAAAACTGCGACTACTTTTTATGCAAAAACAACGAGACTTTGCAAGACACTAAACCTGACAAAGTGCATAGGTACTTACCTTTATTTTGAAATTACTTTATACATACAGTGTGTGCGGGTTAAGAACTTACGACCCTGTGTAATGTGTGTGTTGTAAAATCTTTATTTAATGATCGATTTCAATTATTCTGTTTTCGTTGTATTTATATTTATACAAATACTTTTGTAAAATTTTCACGCTTCTAAAATAGTAATGTGAAGACCGTAAGTGTTCCTGAACAGTTGCTGTGTCCATATTTCTGTATTGAACTATAAATTTATGAAATTTGGCCTTGTTGAAAAAAAGAAATTTCAACTTAACAAAGCAAACTCATAGAATCTTCCGATTCGCCATGGGTCTCTGTAGGTGGTCCAAACTGGAAATATCTACAATTTTGTTCGGTAATATTACCTTTTATTTTATTAGCTTATTCTTCTTGATGGCATAGTACTTGTATACGCTAGGTAAGTATCTTTGTCGCGAAACGCTTGCTCCATCTACCGGGTTTTATTTTAAGTTTTGAGGTAGTGCGTGTTTTTTTTTGTTTGCCCGGCGGCTGCAGGAGTAAAAATCTTCGCGAAGACACCCAGTGTTCCGAACCCTGGGTAGTGTTGGATTTTTACCAACTAAAAAAACCCCCTTATTTGTACTACGAGTTTTCGGGAGTTATCCTTTAAAACTTGTAGTCGTCTCTAAGAATTTGTCAGCTCCGGCATCCGTATGCCATAGCATCGCATTCGCTCCATGCTAGCTGCTTGCTAGCATGGGCATCTTATTAATTTAACGCCTTACTTATACATGCATGCTACTTACTACAAACACTACATTATTACCAGTCTTACAGCTTACGCAGTTTGCTACCTGTTGCCCTAGTGGGCTAGTTGGTGTCTGGGCCTTTTTTTCCTGGGTCCCAGATCTTCAGGCGTGTAACTTACGAGTTTTCGCAGCTCTTCGTTCGAGTGCCTTCCAGCTTTCTCGAAGTCTGCTTTCGCTTTCCTTGTGAGAAACTCTCTTAGTGGCTTCCACTCCAGGTCCCTGTAGATTTGGGAGTTTCTAACAAATCAGGGCGCATCTATGGCCATCCGCAGAAGTTTTTTTTCTGTGGCCTGAAGTCTATTCAGGTGACACTCGGCTGCATATCCCCACGCAGTGGAGGCATACACCAGTGTCGGCCTGATTATGGTCTTGATGAGGAGTAGCTTGTTCCTAATACTCTGGCTTCTTCGGTTGAGGAGTGGGTACAACTTGGTAGTTGTTGCCTTAACCTTGTCGATGGCTGTTTTTATGTGCTTCTTCCAGGTCAGCTGTTTATCTAAAACCACACCCAAATATTTCATATCTCTTTCCCATTCGATGTTTTCTCCCTCTATGGTGATGTTGCCATCGACACTGTCCTGCTTCCTGCCAATAAGTATGGCCTGGCGCTTCTCCACTCACGAACCACTGATGTAGTTCGTCAATTGGAAGCTGGAGCTGTTGCCTGGTGCAGTACTTGTGCCATGAGGATGTCAGAAGGGCGGTATCATCTGCAAAGAGTGCCAGGGTCGTATTGGCAGGTCTTGGAATGTCGCTTGTGTATATGTTGTATAGCAGTGGGGAGAGCACTGCTCCTTGCGGTACTCCTGCCTCAGTGCTTCTGGTTTCTGACCGTTGACCTCCAATTTTGACGCTGAAGCTCCTTCTGCAAATATAACTGTCTATTAACTGGCACAGTTTCTTGTTAATACCTGTTTCCATCATCTTGTAGATGAGACCGTCTCTCCACACTGTCGAACGCTCTTTCGACATCTAGTGTGAGTATTCCAGTCGTTCGGTACTGATTCATTTCTTTGGTGCATCTTTCTACTATCCTGAGCAGCTGAAGTTCCGTCGAATGCTTTCCTCGGAATCCAAACTGTTCTGGCGGAAGCAAATCAAGCTCGCTCGTTTCCTCCTTAAGTCTCCTGAATATAACCCCTTCGGCTATTTACTGAGAGCGGGCAACTCTGCTGACTCAACTCAACAAGGCTGATAGGCCTGTAGTTTTGGGGGAAAGTCCTGTTTTTCTTGGGCTTCGGGAGCATGATGACTTCCGAGTGCTTCCAGATGCTTGGGAAATGACCAGTCCTGAAAATGGCATTAATCAAATTAGCTACAGCTGCCAGTCCTTTTCTCGGCAGGTTCTTCAGCATTTTGTTGATGATTCCATCTTTCCCAGGGGCTTTCTTAGCTTTGGTTCTTCTGATGATGGCTGCAACTTCTGCTGGCGAAGTTGGGGGGAGGTGGCTACCTGGTTTTTCACTCCGAAGCTTATTTACTGTCCTTCTGACAGTTGCTTCGTGGTGTAGGTCATCGTTTGGGTGGTGGTTTACCCTGGCCTCACTCTCGATTACTTCCGCAAACGCCTCACCTTGGTTTCCTGGAGTGCTACCACTTCAGGATTCCTATTGTTCAGGAACTCGTCCAGTTCTGGAATGTATTAAGGGAAATGGAAAATCTCTCGTTTGTACCTGCATTTTGTGGCAAGTTGGAAGGTTCTTGTTTGCCAAAAAATGGTCGTTATAATAATGGCAGGTTTTCAACTAGCCGATACAAGCATTTTTCGCACGAAAAGCTTTCACGTAAGTGAAGTACAAGTAAAATTGGTGAAAGCGATTGTCGCGAAATTACGGGTGAAGTTTTGGGGAAACACCGGGAGCAGCAAGTAGAAGAAATCATGAGAATGTTTATAAAGTAAAAATTCAGGTAATTATGTAGCTATATTTATAAAAATTATTAAAAAAGGGTGTTCCAATAAGAACGTCGTATTTAAATTTTAAATAACCTCTCATGAGGTTATGAAAAGAATAAGACATGGTACAAATGACCGCCTCGGCTTTGCTGGCAGAGGCGTGCTCTTTTCATGAAATTTTGAAGGTCTGTGGCTCATAAATTTTGCGGTATTTCAGAGATACAGCGTTGAATTTCATCTTTTAAGAGGCTTCAATCGTTGTTGGTTTGTTCACATAAACCTGTGACAAGAAAAAAGTCCAAAGTCGTGAAATCGCATGATCTGGTCGGCCAATGCCGATCTCCAAAACGCGAAATAACACGGCCAGGAAATGACTCGTGCAGTAATTCAGCAATTTCTCTGGCTGTATGGCATGTTGCACCGTCCTGTTGAAACCACATGATGTTGAGATCCATATTTTGCAATTTTGGCGGAAAAAAGTTAGTTAACATTTCACGATAACGGACAAGACTCACGGTTAATGGTTGACCAACTGCATTTTTGAAGAAAAATGGTCCCATGATGCCGCCAGCCCACAATGCACCCCAAATAGTGACTCTTTTTGAATGCATCTGTTTCTGAACGATCACTCGTGGATTTTCGGAATCCCAAATGCGACAATTTTGTCGATTAACGAAGCCATCAAGATGAAAATGGGCCTCGTCACTAAAGATGATTTTCGTTGAAAAATCACCGTCCAATTGTCGTTGTTCCAAAATCCAATCAACAAAGGCTCTTCGTTGCCCATGGTCTTCCGGCTTTAGCTCTTGAGCCAATTCAACTTTGTACGCATGAAGCTTCAAATCTTTTGTTAAAATTCGATGCATAGTGGTTGTGGAAACACCAATTTCTTTAGCTGGTTGGGCTTTCCTCAACCTCAGCACGTACTGCTGCGATATTTTCAGTCGAGGGTCCAGGACGAACGCGTGTTTCTGTTCACTTCATTAACAGACCCAGTTTGCTGAAATCTCTTGTGTGAAATCTCACAGTGGCTTCAGTTGGAGCATTCCGATGGCCCGTAATTGTACGCATTTTGCGAACTGTGGCTGCAAAACTTCCACCACTTTGATAATCATTTTCACAATGAGAAGTCGTTGTTGTGTATTGAACCGCTCCATTTTACTTAACCTCCTGCTGTCTACTAACGAACGGCCTTTTTTTAATGTCAAATCATGACACTGCAAATGGCGCGAATTTCAAAACCGTCGTTCTTATTGGAACACCCTTTATAAAGGAACATGTGTAAATAAATTCAAATTTCTTTGTCACACTTGTTCAATTCTATTATACGCGTCTTTTACTTAATATTTACTTTAAAAATAATGAAAAAAATTGTCAATTATTTTAGCAATTTGGCTAAATCACAATAGATCTATGAAGGACACTATTTGCAACTGCAAACGAGGCTTGGGCTATTGTAAGCACGCTGCAGCTGTTTTCATATACGTGAATACCGAAAATGCGTACTCGAAAGCCCACGAGCGAATGATTTGGAATAATCCGTCTGATAAGCAACTTGAGAATTATCAAAAAGGCTGCAGAATGACACTTTTTTCAAATGAAGAACCCTCTTTAATTCAACACGTTTATCGCAGTGTCCCTTTAGTATCTCAAAAACATTTAAGCAATGTTAGTCCATTGATTGAAATAGTAAAAGCAGAAAAAATATGAAGTTGAGAAAGAAGTGGTTCAAAGAAAAAAATACAAGAAGAACAGGAATTAAAGAAACTACCAGATATTTGATTTAGCTTACAAAATAGTCAAGAGTTTAAAAAATATAATTGCTATACAATCGAAGAATGTATAGAAAATAGTTAAAATTAAGGAAACAAGTTTGCCCTGGAGAATATCGTCCACAATATTCCTTAATCAGTGTTCAATCAGTGTTGAATAAAGGAAAGTGGTTCAACATCATCCTGGTTTAGAGAAAGACAGCTTCGAATAACATGCAGCAGTAAAGCTCATCAAGTAAAAACGCGAAAAAGAAATCCTGAGCAGCAGCAAAAATATATGCAAACCAACGAAAGAAATGGTATACGGCATAAAGACGGAATCTGCAGCTGCTTCGTTTTTCGAGGAGCAAAAATCCGTCATGTTTTAACCAACCAAGTTAACTTTGCCACCCTGTATCTCAAAAACGGAGCCGTTTTCAATATATGTTTGTACGATATTTTCATGTTAAAATTGGATTTTCTATCGATCGTTAAAGTCCTGCTCCTATAAACTGACTCACCCTGTATATAATAAGATTTTACAAAAGTGGTTAGTTCTTGACACATTGTATATCATCCAACTAGAGTTTGCATCATTTAAATTGTTATGTTGATCTTTACAGCACGGAACATTTCAAACTGAGTAAAACTGGTATTTTACTTGTTTTTAAGACACATATAATTTGATATCTTTATTTTGATGTTTCGCTTTCTTGTACTGTGCCTAAGAATACATAGTTTAACCAAAAAGCTCATTTGTTATCTTAAAATCTTGCGTTTTTACAATTGAAAACCTGCGAAGCCAAAACCATTTCTACATGAACGTGGTACTTCAACTGAGGCAAACAGTACTTAAATAGTTAATCCAACGTTTCGCCTTAAAATTGACATTATCTAAAGCAGTGGGTTACTTCTAATGTAGATAACAGAAACCCATTCTTTCTGTATTAATTGCTAATCCAACATTGCCAACAGCATGTGTGAACGTCTTGAATACGTTGTGTTATTCGTTATTGTCGCACGAATCAGTTCTGCGTTGTGAAGGGCAAAGATGTTTTTAACAAACATGAAACATACATCTCTTCCTGCTTCCGCATTACCCCTTGAAACGGATATATGGTAAATATTTACTGCAATCTTCAGGGTGAGTTCGAACGATTAGCCGCAACTAAATTTGTATTATTACAGCTGAGTTATTTAATTTAATTTAACAAAGCTGCGAATATAAAAGCAAAAACTCACTAAGTAAATGTGATTTTTGTTAAATTCCAGGGAAGCGATCCCGTTATCTTGTTGATAAATTGATAGCACTTAACTATAAATGAAAACCCAAAAGCATTGAACGGCTCGAACTGTGTCATTGGAATTCAACTAAGTTCGTCTAATTTATGTAAATGAGCATTAATAGTTGCAAAAGTGGTTCGATATGTATTGTATTAAGGTGCCAGTCGGTAGTCGGTTATGTGAGAACATGTGTGCTTAAATGGGAGCTTACGATATAGCGCTTCAATAAAACTATAATAATGGGTTCGTATTTGTATCATGCCACTAACATGGATTATGCTGATTTCGTAACGGAAACTAGTCGCAAAAGCAGTGCTGTGCCAGAGGAAAAACCCGATGTTAGGTATTCTATTCTCATCTACGTATATAACTAAAGTATATATTTCGCCATTGATAAATAATAATAGGTGTTATCTGTGGAAATACGTTGTTTATTGCATGTTAGAATTGGCTGTCTACAGCATTCACACAAGTGATTCACCCAAATCACGTATTCATAACACATCTGAGTGTCGTGTAATTTACATGGATGATGAAATTTATACGAAAAAATTACTTTGCATGCTGCTCACATATGCGTTATTAACATTAATCGTTTAACATGTTTGGAACAAGTTTCATTTTTATTGAGGCCTACAGCTTTTAACAGCAATATCCCAAAATTGCCATATTCCGCAAATGTTTTCTGGTCCGTTTCAAATGGGAAACTTAGCGTACATTGTAATTTTGGAAATGTATCAAAAGAACATATTTTGGCACGTTTGGTTAGAAATTCCTAACCTCTAAAGAAGAGGCAAAAATCGCAGAACTTTAGTGGCCTACAATTTCAAAAGGTCTTATATCTGACGGTTTTTATTGTTTAATTGGTTGTTCTGATCTTTTCGATACCTCCTCTCAATAACTCTGTTTTGCTACTACTGTTTTACAACAAATTGTTAACCTCTAAAGAGATAGGAAGGAAAATAAGGAAATGTTGGTTCAACTTTAAAACCAGTTATATCTGTGAAATGGCCGATTATATCTGCAAAGGCATAGGTATTATTTGAAGAGTTGAAACGAAAAGTTTAACCTTAAAAACAATAGAATCAAATCAACATGAATTACAACAGTAAATATATTCATTTATATTTTGAAAACGATTGATAATATCTGAAAAATCGTTAGGACTTTTTCGAGAGAATGTGTCAAGAAATATCTCATACTAATTAAGCTTTTGAAAATGACCTAACCTTTAAAGAGATTGAAGCAAAATTATAACATTTTAAGGGGGCTCAGAACTTTAACTGCTTTTATCTTGGTACTGGTGATCAAATAATCATTAGGCTCTGTCCAGTAGAGCGTGTTAAGACGTATTGTCCTAACTAGAATTTGTCAGAAAATCTAACCTTTAAGACGTTAGATTTTATGTTAGAAAGCAGGAATTTTAAGGGTTTGTCCAAGTTTGAGAGTCTAAAACTACATTTAATTTAGTAGGTTACTTTCAATTTAAAAAACTTGAATAATTTCATACATTTCTCTGAACATCCTGAAACTATCGCTAAATTCGAAACTGGTGAGTTTTTCGGGTTTTTTGGTCGTCGTAAAATAGAACTTCTTCATAACGTTTCGCAAGCACCAGTGTCTTGCATCTTCAGAGGTGATTTGCTTGAGAGCTTACACTGTACTGATGCGGTTCCTCGGGCGCAGTCCGTATTTATGCACCGGTTGTGATGATGTGGCCTGTGTCATCGGCGTCGACGTATTCTGTTGTTTGTTTTTATGCTCCGGTATAGTGGATTTTTCTTGTCCTGTGCCGTTTTGGCGTTGGTGAGTGCCGGAAACCATATCCGGTTTAGCGCCATTGTCTCTTATTTTCTGTTAAATTGTCGCTGTGCTTGTGTATTTCGAAGGCTTCTCGTATTAGTCGGGGGCCATAGCCTGTTGTTGTGGCTGGGACTTTAGTTTCTGCAAATTTGATGCTGTGCACTCCCTCGCTGAGGGCATGTTCCGCCATTGCCGACTTTTCCACATGTCCCAATCTGCAATTTCGTCGATGTTCTGCGATCCTCGTCTTAATCGATCTCTTCGTGGTTCCTATGTAGACGCTTCCACAGGAGCACGGGATTCGGTAGATACCTGCGGTGGCGAGGGAAGGTCTTCTGTCTTTAACCGACCTTAGCCATTCCTGGATCTTTGTCGTGGGCTTGTAGATCGTTTTTATATTATGTTTTCCTAGCATCTTCCCAATTCTGTCCGTAACTCTGGGAATGAAATGCAGAAAGGCCCAGTGAAAGTGGTTTCACTCTTTTCGGATGGTCCACCCTTGCTGCTCTTTTCATGTCAATCTGAGAGTATCCGTTTTGAAGGAAAGCCCTTTCTAAATGCTGTAGTTCCGCTGATAGGTGCTGTGGTCCACATATTTTCCTGACTCTATCCGTGAGAGTCTTGATCATTCCTTGTTTTTGGCTCGGGTGATGGTTGGACGGCTTGTGGAGGTATCTGTCAGTGTGAGTGGCTTTTTTATATACCCGATGGTCCAATGGGTTCCCGTTCCTAGGTACCAAGACATCCAGAAAAGCCAACTGTTGGTTTTGTTCAATTTCCAGGGTAAATTGTATCTCTGGATGTTGTTTGTTCCGGTGGTCGAGGAACTTGTCCAGGTTATCGCGTCCGTGTCTCCATATGTCACCAACGTGTCATCGACATATCGATACCAGACGGTCGGTTTAAAGGGTGCGGTTCTCAAGACGTTTTCCTCGAATTTCTCGATGAAGACATTTGCTACAACCGGGCTGAGTGGGCTGCCCTTGGCTTCTCCTTCCTTTAGTTAGTAGAAGTCTCCATTCCACAGGAAGTAGGTGCCTTTTAGACAAGCTTTGAAGAGATTTGTGGTATTCTCCTCAAATAGCTGCGACACTAGTTATATGCTATTCATCCACTGGCACTTTTCTGAGCAGTGAAACAACATCGAGACTAGCATGTCCGTTAGTTCCAGTCTCAGATCCTTGATTTTGCTAATAAACTGTTTGGAGTCTCTGATATAAGTGTCTGTGGATCTTATATGTGGCTGCATAAGAGAGGCTAGATATTTTGCCACATCGTATGTTGGTGATCGCGGGGCACTGACAATCGGTCTAAGTATCAATTGGTCTAAGACTCCTTCCTTGTGAATTTTAGGTAATCCATTTAAAAGTGGTGGAAGGGCTTCTGACTTAATGATCTTCTTTATGACGATCTCGTCAAATGACGACATTTTTATAAGGCGGTTGGTGTTCCTGAGCTTGACCTGAGTCGGGTCCTTCTTGAGCTTTGTGTAGGTAGCTGGATCCAGTGGGTCTTGGATCTTCTGCTCATATTCCTCTCTGTTCACAGTGACAGTAGCACTGCCTTTGTCAACTGGCGGGACAACGATGTTTGTGTTCCTTCTTATTTCTTTGAGAGCTTGTTGACCTTCTCCCCTTAGGTTGCTTGGCGGTGGTTTTGCTCTCCGAAGGATTTGGGCGGTTTCCAGGCGCATTTCATTTGCTACTTGTACCGGAAGTCCTTGCAGCACCGCTTTGGTGCCAGAGATGATCTCTATTGGAATCATTTTTGGACTGATAGCGAAGTTTCCTCCCTTGGCCAAGACGTCAGGGAGACATTATATTTTACGACGGCCTAAAAACCCGAAAAACAAAACCAGTTTCAAGGAATGGCCTCGAACTCTATGTATATCGCTAAATTCGTTTTAAAATATGAATCAAGCATTTAATAACAAATTTAGGTACTAACTATCATAACGGAATACAATTTATTATCATTTTTCAGAGTTTTTTGCTTTATATATGAGCTTGAATATACCCGAAGTTGCAATGAAACTGCCGTCTTGGTTTGATAAATAAACTTTAATTTTCATGAAGAAACTTGTTGAAAACATTGAAAGGAAACTAGGTTTTCAATCTTAAATGGCGGTGTTTTTATGATCAAGACGTTCTTTGATGTAAGTAGGTACCAGTTTTGAGCATATTAGATCTCATCAGGTTGAGTTTGTCTTAAAACCAACATTCCCAAATCCTATATTTTATGCCAACCAGCGGGTCCAAACCGGTTCTGATTAGCCCAAAAGTTTCATGTTTCTTCTAACTGTTCTTTGTTTAGTCGATTATCAGTTTTCATCTTTTCTTGCATTTCTATTTAATTATCTTTCTACAAAATACTAATTTGTAGATTTCTGCTACCTATTGGGTGTTGGTGAGTATCAAATTATTTTTGTCTCGCCGTCTCATGTCTGTGTGTTTGTGGACTGGACGTTTCGCCCGTAATAGAAGTTTGCTTCCTCAAGCGCGATTTCTTTTTTGATTGCACCCATTCCCAAAATATCACCATTTTCTAGTCTAAGAATCTGATTGATTACCAACCTTTGCTTTTGTTTTTTTTCTTCTATTCTCTGTCGTTCAGGAAACTGTTTCTATTTTGAGATTTTATATAACTAGTCATATGACTATTTATAAACGTTTATCGTTTCTTGCTTATCTGACCTTTTTATGGGGTTTTCGATACCACTGGGCATATATTTAGCACTTTATATCATTTCTTTCCTATCTCACTTTTATGCGTTTTTTGGTTCGCTAACTGGAACTTTAATCACAATTTTTGAATCGCACATATTTTGATTGAAACTATTCATACGTATGCAGTTACATTTTAGTTTTGTACGATTTTAATGCAGTTGTGATCTTTTTCATGTAACATTTTCTTATCATTGTGCTTTATTTATTAATAATATAACAAATAAACACGAAGTGCTAAAACGAAGAAAGAAATGCATTTGCCTGATTAGCATGTAGAACTAGCCAAAAGCCATGTTAACGGTCGAGTATAGACTTTTGTCTCTAAAATGTTGAAAAAATGTTGAATTGGACACCAACAATAGCATTTTGGTATAAAACTGAAATGTTGAAAGAGAAAGGCGAGTTTTGCAACAACGCTAAAACTGTATAAATTAGAAACGTTATTTCGTCCGAAGTTCTACATTAATGCATATTAAATTTGAGCTGAAGTGAAGAAATATAAAAGTAAATGTTAATAAACTAAGTAGCATGAATAACGAAAAGTTCACAATGATTCCTTAATCTGAATCCAACTCTGTGTAATATAATAATTTGATAATAATACATGATGGTGCATCTTAATGAGAGATCGCACTGTATATTTGTATACGTAGTAAGTGGTCCAAATGAAAATAAATTATTGTTTTTCTCTAATGTTAGTGACTCAAGAACGATCCCAATCAAAACCGTTGCAAGAGTCTACCCGAATGTGTTATCAACCAAACCAAAGACTTTCTACGAATATGACAATTTTGTTCCCAAATACGATGATATCGACAACTACAGCCTGATCAAAAAAATCGGCAGTGGAAAATACAGCGTAGGTTTGTAGCTGTGTAGAAATGAGTTCGTTGCAGCTTAAAAAACGAAAGTGTGTTTTAGTTTTTGAAGGTATTCATGAACCTAGAGCCGAACGAGTGGTTCTAAAGATGTTGAAGCCAGTGAAGAAAAAAAAGGTTAAAAGAGAAATAAAAATCTTAGAATGTCTTAGGGGTAACTATCCACCTATCGTTGTTTTTGGTTTGGTTAACCATCCATATTGCAGGAGGAGTTAATATAGTAAATCTGCTGGCTGTGGTGGAGATTCCAGCAATGGACCTCACCGCTTTGGTATTCGGGCAATTAGTAGTCAATGAGGACTTTAAGAATATTTATCTCAAACTATCAGAGGAGGATACTCGGTTTTATTTGTACGAAATCTTAAAGGCCTTAGACTATTGTCACTCCAATGGCATAATGCATAGGTAAGTGTTGAAAATTGTAGCATCAATGCTGAGTCTGCAATGCTCGGAATTTTTTTCAGAGACGTAAAACCCCATAATCTAATAGTTGACCAGGAAAATCGCAAAATTCGTCTGATTGATTGGGGGCTAGCGGATTTTTACCATCCAGGACAAGAATACAATGTTAGAGTGGCTTCCAGATATTTCAAAGGACCGGAATTGCTTGTCGACTATGTATATTATGACTACTCCTTGGATATTTGGGGCTTTGGGTGTGTACTCGCCTCGATGATGTTTAGAAAAGAACCATTTTTCCACGGCAATGATAATCATGATCAACTGCTAAGGATTGTCAAGGTTCTAGGTACGTCACAGTTCAATTAAAAAACATGTTTTACAATTGGTCTATGTGGACATTTAGGTACTTTAGAGCTGGATAGTTACCTGATGAAATACAACATCCCTCTGACAACATCTGTACAGCATCTGCTTGGCTATCATACGCGGAAATCATGGCAAAGATTTGTCAACACCGAAAACGAGTATTTAGTGGACAGTAATGGGCTTGATTTGTTGGAAAACTGTTTGAGAATCGATCACATGGAGAGGATTTCGGCCAAGGAAGCCCTCAAGCATAAGTATTTTGCAAAAGTGCGGAAAAGGAGCGGTTGCGAGTTGGAAAATCAGAGCCTCAATGTGGCCGCAAGTTGTGATAACGCCTAGGAATTTTTCAAGGATTCAAATAAGTTTTTTTATTTTGCCGTTTTTCTTAAGAATATATAATATATGTTGCAGTGTAAAGACAGAATGTACTTTTGTTTAGTGAAATAAATAAAGTTTTAGTTTTTTCTAATGAACTTTAATTTAGTGTTGGTGAAGTTTTACAGAAGAAACGGGATTCATTTTACCGAAATCTGTATCAAGTTTTTCAAATGTTCCATTTTAATATCTGTAAAAAAGGAAATTTTGCTTCCAGATAATCAAATAAAAATATACGGTTTTAAAATGTTTGCAATTGCATTTTTTATTTCCTTCATTATTTGGCAGTCCCAATTTCTGCATTGGCAGTATTCAAGTTTGGACTTTAAATTGTTCGCTTCTGTTCTTCGGCTAGTTTGTTTGGTACACCAAGCTTATATGGGATTTTTTGTGGTGGTATCAAATTATTTTTTGTCCCACCGATTTGTTTGTGGACTGCACGTTTCTCCCGTATTAGAAGTGTGCTTCCTCAAGCGCGATTTCATCTAGGATGGCTCAGCATTTGCCCAATACCCAAAATATCGCAGTTTTCAAGTCTAATAATCTGAGTTTTATTCAGTAGAAGGATTAATACAAGATGGCAATTCAGAGACTTTCCAACATTCATTAACTTAATTTCTCTTATCAGCATTCGTTTATTTCCTTCGGTTTCTTTTAAATTTTGCTTAGTTGGTTTATTTTCTTCTAATCTCTGTCTTTCAGGGAACGACTTCCTCTTTAAGTTAATACCACTGGTCATATATTTCTCCACGTTTATCATTTCTTTCTTATCTTACTTTTTATAGGTTTTTCCATACCACTGGTCATATATTTAACACTGTATAATTTCTATCTTACCTCTACGAGTTTTTTGGATAGTAATTTGGATAGTAATTTGGAAATTACAAAAGAAAGTTTAATCACAATTTTTGGTTACATATTTTGGTTTTTATTCTCTTTATTATCCGGCAGTCCCAATTTGTGGACTGACGGCTTTAAAACGTTCGCCTTTGTTGTGCTTCTATTCTTTGACTATTTTACATTTTGTACTCTGCCTTCACATATTTTTAAACACCAAGTAACGCTTACTAACCCTGAATAACGTCGATTTTTCGAAAATAGTCCTTTTTTATTTTAAATAACAACTTTAAACGCACATTTCTCAAGTACGTAAAACGTCAAGTAAAATAAATAATAATAATATTTATTTTAAATAACAACGTTTAAACGCACATTTCTCAAGTACGCAGCGTCAAAACCACACAATTTATAACCGGAGCAAAATGAGCTTTTTAGCTCATTGAGAATGTTGCAGAATTGTGTAAAGGCCATCAAGAACGCCTTGTGTATTCGCTGTATTTCAACAAACAACTCGTTTTTGGTCTCACATGATTTTTAATCATGTGAAACGAAAATATTAACTTTTACCACTCGCTTGGATCACCTTGTATTTGTAAAACCCACATGTCCATACAGTACAACTAAAACTGTTGTAACAAAAACGTAAAATATCAACCAAAACCAAAAGCAAACAAAGAGGATCAATCATCAGCATCAAAACCGATAATCAATAAATTATACACATACAGTTTCTGATAATAAAATGACAAATATGATACTGAGAAGAAACGGCTAATGCCTCAAAAATATATTTTACATAATATTAAGCTGGTTGAAAATTAAACATTGAATACCAAATCCGAAAGTATAGTCTTGTAGAGAATTAAAAGTTGTTGTAATGTGACAATAATTTTAGAATATCGGCGCATAAGAATCAATATGTTGAGCTCAAAAATGAGATCAGAAATACCTATTAATTTCCTCGAAAGATAAAGTCTCGAAAAAGTGGGCCACCCTGTAGTAAACTTGCCATTAAAGTGTCCAAAGACATTTTTGTCCAATGTACTTAAATGTACTTGTCCAAAATTATTTGTTAATTTGTCTATTGCCTCTGATCGCATATGATAAGATCTTTGAATGTTATAAGATTCCCATAATCAAAAATTTTTAGCATTCTGGAAATGGTAGACAATTTTAAAGATTTTATTCGTATCAGAAATTTTGCAGTCTGCAAGAATTCTTTGACCATATATGTACGGAACAAGGCAGAATCGTAAGTGCGTGTTAGAAAGAGATAATTAAACAGAATTGTCAAACGACCGCTACGTCTATTTCTACCGCAGGTATTCTTCTATCTTCTCTGTTCCACTCATATATCCTCTACCATTATGCTTACCGCACCTCTCTCATTTAAAAAAGCAACTTTTTTGTCCTGTAAATAATCAGTCTGACCGAGACTTTCACCTGGGTAATCTAAGAATGAAATATGCATGCTTCAGGTATAGTATATTTCAAAGGGTCAGTGCAATTTTTCTAGCGGTGAGTTCAGATTCACTTATCATCAGATTGGCAATTTCTTGCCAGTGGAGCCAGCGGGAGTAATACAGATGGAAGAGGAGCATTATCCCAATATCCTACAACCGAATTAAACACCCATTAACCTATTCAGTAAACTTCTTTAAAGGCTAATATAGACCTGGAAATCGATCCCCACTGGACATATTGCATTGCATGCTTAAAGGAGCCTCATGGTAGACTTCGTTCAGCAACTGAACCCTCACTTTACTCCAGTGAATCGAATTGTAATTGGTCGAAATCGCTGCATTTGGAGACGTTGGTTGGTCTTCCCACCTAAAACCCCAACCATTGGCTAAGCCAGCATTAAAGAAAAATGCTTATACACACTCTTTCATGTAGTTAAAGAAGGTCCTCAACGCCTCATCAGATATGGAACTTTTGCAAACCTCCAAGGGAGCATGAGGATAATAATGGATGTAGTTTACACACATCTCGTCACTAATAGAAAAGCCTCCAAGAGTTACGTTTGTTCTGGATAAAGTGTTATAGTCACATCTGGTCATTAAGATGTGACCCTAAAATGTAAAGGATTAAGCAACAACTAGGTATGTACAGGGTCACATAAATTTAAGAAGCTCTTTCTTGAGGTCTTTCTTGAGAACAGGGGTCTATCGTAGGATAACATATTATTTTTCTGGATATCTTCTTTTGGATTAAATTGAAATACAGTCAGGAAAATATACACAATAATTATTTTATAGTTCACTGTCGAACTTTGTTTCTCTATTTGACTCAAAACACCAGAATTTTACCATCTTGTACAGTCAGTATATTGGGATTGTCCAGGAGGGACAATCGCATTAGACTGGCTGCGGTCAACATTTATTACTCCTCCAAAAATACCCACACTTCCAATTGTAATGAACACCGCATGATTCTTCAGAGACGCACCAGAAGATATCGAAGGTGTAGTTAGGATCAACGGGAAAGTAGTCAATAGCATTAGGTATGCCGACGACACAGTTGTGCTAGCCGAGAATGCGCAGAACTTGCAAAGCCTAATGAGTCATATAGTACTTTATAGTGAAAAATCCGATCTCCTCATCAATACGACAAAAACTGAGATCATTGCATTTGCCAAGTCTCCTGTGCGGGATCATCCAGTGGTTCGCGGTGCTATGATGGAACAAGTGTCATCATACAAGTATCTGGGGAGTATCGTGTGTGACCCAAGGAAAGAAGTCGGAAGCCGCATTGAGCAAGCCAGAAAGATATTTATAAGCATGAGACGACTTTTCTTAAGGTCAGATCTGAGCCTGCAGCTACGGATAGGCATGGTCAGATGCTACATTTTCTGGGTTTTGATATAGGGATGCGAGTGTTGGACTCTTGATGCATCACTAGAAAAGGAAATAGATGCCTTTGAAATGTATGTTTACCGCCGTATAGTAAGAATATCATGGGTTCAAAGAATAACAAATATGGAAGTTCTTATTGGCATGAGAAAACAAAAATAACTCATACTTACCATCAAGGAGAGAAAAACGCGCTATATGGGTCACATAATGCGAGGGAACGGTATGGACTTCTGTGACTGATTATAGAAGGCTCATCTCTTGACATCTGCCGTATGGCTGTATCTAGAACCACGTTAGATATCTGGATCGACAACCTCCGAAAGGAGACGGCGCCATGAAGAAGAAGACTAGAATTTGCAAAGGAGAACAACATCGTCATGTTCAGTTTTCCATCTCATTTTGTTTAAGCCAGTTCACACCTATAACGATTAGGAAATCGAATTATGGTTTCGCCAAAACCAAGGCACAAGGCGTTGACACAGTACGCAATTAGAAATCTGTTCAAGAAAGCTTATTTAAAAAGTGAATTTAGAAAAACAGGAATTTACCCTTTTAACCCAGATGTGTTCCGAGATAGGGAGTTTACACCATCGTTAACAACAAAGACAAATTGACCAAAAGGGGAAGAGGGAAAGAAAGAAAGAAAAGAGGAAATTTCGGAAAAACAATCACAGCTACTAGAGTCCAGGCATCAACCAGAAGAGTCCCTTAAATGGATATCTCACGAATCATCCGAGAAGAATTCTACACCTGGACCGTCAGGCATAGATCAAAGATTGTCAGTTAGATATATATGTGTCCTCAACCTGTAGCTTCTGCAATTGCAACACGCCAGAACAAATGTAGGAAAAGTGGCAAAACCGGGTACTTAAATTCTACATCTGAAATTGAAGAACTTGGTAAAAGAAAAGCAATGAAAATAAGAAAACAAGAAGGTAGGAAAGTCAAAAAACAAGTGTTGAATATTATTGATGCTGACACAGAAGAGATTCTCGAGGTCTTTGAAGACGATGGATCAGAGGACGTAGCTTTGCATGTACAGCAAGGAACTTTGTTCCTTGTAGTTGTCCAATATGCAAGTTTTGGTGCCACAATGAATACGCCGGAGTTGCTCCTAAAATATGCACTCGGTTATAGGTGGCTCTTCAGAGACATGCAAGGTTTTGTCGCCTGTTTTTTACACAAGTTTTTTATTTGAATTTGTACAAGTTTCCGGAAAGGCAATGAAATTTTTTTCACATTTATTCCTGGTCCATCAATAACGGTCGCTGTGCCCATCAGGACTATATGCTCCTATGATGGAACACTTGGTATGTTTCAAAAAAACTGAAAAAAGTTAACCTTATGTATATATATATATAAAGTTATTAAATGATAACCCAGGCAGGTGTATTAAAGGCTAAGACTCAAATGCATCCAATTCCCTTTAAAAGGAATGCTTCCATCAAATTCACATTTCCCCTATTAAAGTCTAGTTCTGGTGATTGCTTCTGTTAAACTTAAAATGGTTTTAAACGTTGCCTACGACCTGAAACCGCTTTCAGAATGACTTCAGTATTTTTGGAATTAAGAAGCAAAAATTTAGAAATTTTTAGCACATTGTTATCAATTTTCAGGTTTGAGTAGCACAATTTAAAACGTAACCACTAAGTGCTGGCGCAAAAGCGAGTTCCGATACAATTGCAAACTATTACATGTGACTCAACCATCTAAACAAACAGCACCCAGGCATCCAATTCACAATGGAAGTTGAACAAAACCACCAACTGGCCTTCCTGGATGTTTTGGTGTCTAGGCAGGGGAATCGTTTGGACCACAAGGTATATCGAAAAGCCACTCACAAAGACAGATATCTTCACAAGCTATCTAACCACCATCCGAGTCAGAAGAAGGGAATCATTAAGACTCTCACGGATAGAGCCAGAAAAATATGTGGACCACAACATCTAACAACGGAACTACAGCACTTGGAAAAAGCTTTTCTTCAGAACGGATATTCCCAGTTGGACATCAAAAAAGCTGTAGGAGTGGGACGTGCTGAAAAAAGTGAGTCCACTCTGAAAGCTTTCCTGCCCTATGTTCCCAGGGTTACGGACAGAATTGGGAGGCTCTTGAGGAAACACAACATAAGAAAGGTCTACAAGCCCACAACAAAGATCCGAGAATGTCTAGGGTCAGTTAAAGACAAAAGACCCCACCTAGCAACTGCGGGAATCTACCGGATTCCATGCTCCTGTGGAAGCGTCTACATAGGAACTACTAAGAGATCGGTTGCGTCAAGAATAGAAGAACACCGACGGAATTGTAAACAGGGACATGTGGCGGAGTCGGCAGTGGCGGAACATGCCCTCAGCGATGGAACACACAACATCTATTTCGGAGAGGTACAGGTCCTGGCCACGACAACAGGGTATCGCCCCCGAGAGAGAGACAATGGCGCTGAACAGGATATGGTTCCCAGCACTCACCAACGCAAAAACAGCAAGAAAAAGCAACAGCTCAGGACAGGAGAGAGAATCCAGTACACCGGAGGATAGCAACAGCCAACAGAATGCGCAGGCTCCGATGACACAGGCCGCGTCATCACAAACCACGTCATCGCAACCGGTGCATAAATACGGACTGCGCCCGAGGAATCGCATCAGAACAGTGTAAGCGTTCAAGCAAACCACTTCTGAAGATGCAAGCCGCACGTGTTTGCGAAACGTCAAGAAGAAATTCTACCGAACAACGGCCTAAAAACCCGAAAAACCCACTTGTTTCAAGGAATGGCCTCGAAAGTCCATCTCTTTTTTGATATAACGTGTGAAGTTTATTCTGTGGCATTCTGCAAAGATAAAGGCTCTCAAAGAAACTCCTTGAAACTGGTTTTGTTTTTCTTAGACTCTAAACCCCTTAAAATTACACCAATTTCTGTAGGGTAATGTTTGCCCTATACGGTTTTCAGCAATACCCTTTTCATTTTCTAAGACCCAAAAGTGCTTTTGAGTACCAAGACATCAGCCACAAAGCATTACAAATATATCCTGGAAAATCACCTCTTCTACCATTTAATTCCCGTTATTTTCCAACTTACTGGTAAAACTTTCACAGGCCGTTTCAAGCGCCTGATTTCCTGGAAATGCGTACTATAATGATTGTCTCTATCCAGTTCTGGCAATTCTCTTCCGTAAGCATCAAAGTGACGAGTATGCACTCGAACGCCTGTTAAATGCGTATGAAGTTGAGAACCGAAAACTGTGATGCCTTCGTTATGTAAACCCTGCAAAAACACATTTAGAGACCAATTAGGACATAAGAATTCAAGCGAAAAACATACAACAGACGTGCATGAACTGATGCAATACCCTGTAAGGGAAAACGATTCTTGGCCTGGAGGAATGGCCATTTTATCAGTGTATTCCAATCCGAGCTCGATTACTCCTGCATCCATTTCCTTGAGCTCATCGGAGACATAGAAGCGAACTCCTGAGCTGTCGATCACACCTAAACCAGCTCAACTGCTTGAAAAGGTTCGGAATTTAATTTAATCACCTACCAGACTTGAGTTCAGGATTATTATAATGGATTTCCAGCATTACATAGGGATTGAATTTGTCGCCTCCAAGTGGAAGAGCTGCTTCCTACAAAAACCGACAAAATATAGCGGCTTTAGCCGCTGGATGTCTTCAGTTAATACCTCTGGATAAGTGAATGGTTGTGCCCCCATAGCCCATGCAGCCAGCACCCTCTTGCAAACTTGCGTTTTCTTTGG
This sequence comes from Dendroctonus valens, assembly GCA_024550625.1. NCBI lineage: Eukaryota > Metazoa > Arthropoda > Insecta > Coleoptera > Curculionidae > Dendroctonus > Dendroctonus valens. The sequence goes on from JAJTJO010000010.1 coordinate 1,523,697, forward strand.
GCGATCTTTTCCAAAGCAGTTTCCATTGTACAAAGGAATTATCTCCATAGCACTAGTTTCACAATGGAAAATTTCCATATGGTGCACCAAGCCTTGGCTAGTGCTTTCAATGTTTGCCTCGTACTGCAATTTCATATTACTCGACAACCAAAGTCTTTAATTTCCTTTTTACTTCATACTTGATAAATGTGATGTTTTCGCCTAAAGCTTTCAGGCAATTTGAAAACTTTGCACCAATAAGTGGTTTCTTCATTAGGTACCTGGACTTTGTCTGTTAGCAGATCCAGAACTTGTACGTGTGAAGGTAACTGAGAATTGGCTTTGAGATTTTTCAGCAAGTTCACTCGAATCATTCCGAAGTTTTCGCGGATTGTGGTGCTGATGTTGAGTCCATTAGGAGCCACAATGTGTTCCAATCCTCTCGACCATACGACATGAGTGGTTCCATCCTGCATTATTATTGAAACAATGTTCGAAAAGACGTATTTTCCATGCTCATTGTGGGTATTTTTACACCGTTTTTAAAGGCAATCTTTTTAGCCCAAATTGGTTCATTAATATTAAAAGTTTAAGTATTTATATTTGGCATACAGAGCATTTTTAAATACTGAAGCTGGTGATTCTTTAGACCTTCATGGAATAAAATTCTTTCTGACGTTTCGTAAGGACGAATGGTTTGCATCCTCAGAGCTTTATTGCTCGAATACGGTTTTCGCGGAAAAAACTGCTAATTTTCAACATATTTTTTCGTGGTTCTAACCAGTTGCTTCCATGCTTGATTCTACTCGATAAATTATGTCTAATGTTCAATCAAACTCTTTGGGAAGAAAGTTTTTCAACCGAACTTTTGGAAACTGCTAATTTTTAATCCAATATTTACCCAATAAAACTGTTAGTTAATTGAAAATTTACCATCAAATCACATCAAAACTACTACTTTTTCGCTAAAAATATGCTTTTGATTCAGATTTTCAAGAATTGAAAGCATCAAATACTTATCGACTAAATATATTCAAAATATAACAGTCTTAAATACTGTAACAACGGAGATAATATAAAAACAAGCTCTAATTCAACAAATATATATTGCTTTGTTTGGTGTCTACTGATCATTATTTCCATGTTGGAAAGGTTTAGTTTGCCGTTTCAACCACCAAATTTCCATTTTCAAAAACCGGCTGCAATTGAAAAACAATATATTCAAATAAATAAGTTTCAACTGGTTAAATTTAATTAGTTTAAACTTAATTTTTTTAAATATGAACAGAAAAATGTAAGTACTAATTCAGGATACTTCAAAATGTTTTGTCTAAAGACGACTGAGAAATTTTCGATTGATAAACACCATGAAAATGCCAGTTTTCAGTGTTAAAGCCGAAAAACTAAAAAACTATCCAATTTTCGTTAATAATTTATCTAATAAAAAGTTATCCACAAACTTAAATTCACTAAACACATACGAAACATCAGGGCAGAAACAATAAACAGAACAAAACACTTCCGATCACTAACCTACAAAGACAGAGGAATTAGCACAAACACCGCCACCAAAATATATAAAGCTATTTGTAGACCCTTGCTAGACTATGGACATATACTCATGACCAACGGAACAGAAAGGACAAAACGTTATATACAAACAACATAACAAATTGCACAGACTAATAACACGAATAAGACACCCCCAAAACCCACTACACAACCCCTCCACCCAACTACTATACGAACGCACAAACATGACAAAGATTTCGGAAAGACTCATACATCTACAGACGAAATGGACAAACAACCCCTACAACTGGACCATACTGAATCCCCTTTGTCTCACAAGACCAACCAGACAATCCCGCTTCCGTTTCCCTACATCAACGCTACTCGAACACTTACAAACGCAACTTACTGGACAATAAAATAATTTTTTCTTGTCATTAGAATTGGAAAGTTTATTTAATAATATTGTTAACCTAGAATAAGAGAATTTTCATATTTGTTTTTTTATTTGGATTAAGACTACATGTATTAAACAAGGGCAGAAAGACCGATAGGTCGATAGCCTTTGTTTAGAAATAAAGATGTTTACTACTACTAGAGCAATTTTTAAATTTACATTTAGCCGAAAATTGTTTAGCCCTAAGTAAACAGGTTATTATTTAAATTATTAGAGTTTTGAATTAATTTTGAATGTAAATATGGTTAATAAATTAAACATGTTTTATGTTTCCGTATTCCTTCTATTCTAAAGCTCCTAGCGAATTTATGCAGTACAAATTAATTACATAAATCTAGAGGAAACATGAAAATAGAGAGAGAACTTGGAAACTGAACAAAAGCCCAACACAGACACAACAAAAATCGTAAAGTACGAGAATCGTAAACTTGGCTTTAAAAAAATAATCATCATCATCAGCCTGTATATGTCCACTCCCGAACGAAGGCCTCTTCCATAAGTCTCCACGTTTGTCGGTCTTGGGCTCTTTACATCCAGTTTCTCCCCCGTTGGTGCTGGATATCGTTTCACCACCTTGCATTGGGTCTACCTACGCTCCGTATTGATTGTCGAGGTCTCCATTGCATGACCCTTTTCGTCCACTTCATCTCATCCCGAGCATCATGCCCCGCCCATCTGGGCCGCCCAATTGTTTTTGGCATTTTGATCCATTACATCATTGACCCCTGTTCTCCTTCCGATTTCCTCATTTCGGATCTTATCCCTAATGCTCACACCCAGCATTCCTCTTTCCATTGCTCTCAGGCAAACCCGGTGGCGGTTTGATGCGGCATGATATTTGATTTCCCAGGTTCATCTCCAAACCCACAGCCATAGATGCCTGGTGCAACTCCTGGATCATCTGGTCTCACTGATCCTCATCGCTACTTGCCAATACGATGTCGTCTGGAAATCGAAGGTGACTTGGATACTCCCGGTCTATGCTAATACCTTTTCGTTCCCACTGCAAGTATATCTGATGATTTTTGAGGATCTGGAGTCAATTCTAGCTTCGTCCATGGCTTGCAACACCACCCACGTTTCCACCGTGTCAAACGCTTTCGGATAGTCGATAAATGCCAGATGGAGAGGAACGTTGTACTCATTACATCTTTCAATCAGAGTACGGACAGTTTGGACATGATCGGTGGTACTTAACCCCCTTCTGAATCTGGCTTGTCCTGCCGGTAGAAAGAAGTCAAACTTGGCACTCAGTGGATTCGTTATAATTTTTGTAAAAAGTTTGTAAAATATGAACAGCAGACTTATCGGTCTGTAGTTGTTAATGTCTATACAGTCGCTCTTTTTGTATAGTAGAATCACTTCTGCTTTTCCCCAGTCATCAGGAATTTTCCCCTCTTCGAGGCACTTGTTTAAGAGAGAAAGTATTGCTTTCTCAAGTGCTACACGTCCAGTCTTTATCATCTGGCACGTTATCCGGTCTTCTCCAGGGGCTTTTCGGTTTTTCATTTGGTGTAAAGCTGCTCTTAATTCCGATACATCTATTGAAGGCATGTCTTCTGAACCTACATTTTGGACCTTTTTGTTTCTTGGATTTGCAGGATTTGGAACAGATTGGCTATAAAGTTCTCGGTAGAAGTTCTGAATGATGCTCTTGATACCCTCTTTCTCTGTTATAATGTCTCCTTGATTGTTCTTCATTCTGTGAATGAAAAGTTTTCCGTTTAACCTTTTGGATTGCAAGGATCTCCTGTTCATGCCGTCCTCTATTGCTTCTTGGATTTGCCGGGTGTTAAACTCTCTTAGATCTTCTGTCTATCTGTTTGACGCACTCTTTGGTAAGATTGGCGGTGTCAATGCTGATTTTTGAGTTTTTCCCTTGCTTGTCCTTAAAGTTTACTATCTCAGTTGCAACTCGGATGTTGTGGGTAATTTTTTCCTCTATTTCGTCAATTTGCATGATATGCGGAAGTTCTGTTGGTTCTAACCTTTTTTCAAGTTCTTTCTTATATTCTTCCTCGTTTTTCTTCAATTCTTCCATCGTCGGTGGAACCTTTTTTCCGATTAGTTTCTTCTTTTCCATTTGGATGTTAATGCAAATCTTGGCTCTCACGAGAATATGATCGCTGCCCGTATCAAAGCGGTTTAGGACGGATACACCGTCACAAGTATGTTTGTCTGACACAAGTACATAATCAATCTCGTTCTTAAAAGAACTATCGGGGCTCTTCCATGTCCATTTCCTTTGACGAAGTTTTTTAAAGAAGGTATCATTTATACAGAACATTTTTTCGATGTTCAGGAAGTCCATCTTATCTTGTCCTCTTGCATTTCTTTTCCCCAGGCCAAAGTTTCCGATGTTTGGTGGATCTAGGGATGATTTTTGTCCAATCTTTGAGTTAAAACACCTATTACAATTGTAATTCTAGCCTTTTCCGCTTTCTTTGCTGTGGTAAGGTCTTCGTAGAACTGTTCAATATCTTCATCTGGTGCTGAACGTGTTGGTGCATAAGCCTGTATTACCTTCATCCTGTATCTGCCGTTCAGTGCAATCACGATGTATATAACTCTGTCTGATATAGCGACTGTTTAGCATATGAGATGTTTTATCTTGCTATGGACCAGTATTGCCACTCCGCCAATGTGACGGCCGGATTTGAGTATTTTTTAGATTCGCCCTTTAACCTAGTTTCACTTATACCAGAGATATTCCATTTGATATTTTTCAGTTCTTCCTGTCGGTTTTCGAGATGTTCTTCTAGTCTCTTCGTGTGTATGTTGTAGGTTGCAATTAGGAACACCCTCCCAACAGCATTGTTTCTGGCAAAGTCAAAATCTTGCCTCCCCCAGAATCCTTGAGGCAGACTGACGAGTCAGTGCGAGTTTCTAATATAGATGTATCCCTACTCGCTTGGGGTAATTTCTTTTTGGAATTTTAACTACTCATTGTTGTGTTTGGAAGGATTTGGCAATTCAAACGCCGCGCTCGCCTAGCGTGTTGCCAAGTATTTCAGTCAGCCGCTCACTCTGAGACAGACGCCGTTTGCAGCCGCCCAATTTGGAACAGACGCTGCCGTGGTGCCTCATTTGATCCGCGGATACTGATCTGGCCAGGCCTTATTCGTACCGGTCCTGCATATCTACAGGATCTTTCCCCATCAGCCATTAGAACGCGGAGTGTCGGGGTTGAGGCCCCCCATCCTTTGGAGTCTCACCTATGTTTTTATCTAGCCCCCTACTCCATTCAAGGCCGGACACATATGTGAGCTATCCGCGGCTCTGTTTAAAAAATTACACCAAGCATGTAGTGGAGAATCTTAAGTAAATATGAGAAGCCGAAAAAGAGACCCACAATAATTTCATTTGTAACAAGAGACCGCAGCAAGTAAAAGATAAATTACAAATAATTTATTCAGTTATTGATTTAATTCTGTCTTGTTCTCATATCATGGTTTAATATATTTAAACTTTGACTTTTAGCTTATTTAAAAATTTGTTTTGTGGTTAATTGCGCATTATTATTATTATTATTATTATTATTAGAAATGTCTAAAGGGATTTTCACTTTTTTCGTGCCTCTTTAAATTGAAGCATTTTTTATTTTCGTCGCTTTTTCGTACATTTTCCTTATTTAGTGTCTTATTTATTACTCTTTAACGATGTCGTGAAATCAATGAAACATTTCTTATTTAACATAAAAATTGAAGAAATTTTGATATTAATCAATCGTTCCAATGTATTGGTTTAGTCAGATACATACGAATGAACATTAAAAGAATCAACAAAATAATAAATTGTAGCGGAAAGATTAAAATAACGAAAGAATTGATGCATTAAATCCAAATAAAGTAAACTAAATATGTAAAACAATTAATGAACAACAAATGTAAAAACACTTTATGTATGATTTAGTATTGTTTTAAACTTATTTTTTCTTACCTGTATTATGTAATCTCGATTATCGCACGTATCAAATTTCCTTTTGAAGGTAAATTTTACAACATTTCTGGTAATTTTAAAGCGAAAATTCTTGCAATCTTGGTGTCTGTCCAGCTCTATAACTCCTGCATCGTTAGCCCAAACATCCTTAAAAAACACAGGGTGATTTATAATAACGCAGTTCTTGAAAACGTTTTAACGCCTAATTTGGTGGCCTAATAAACTGAACCCTCGATTTTTGTTTTCGAACTTGAAGAAAGTGGTGGATAAAACAACAGATTTTGAAAACGCTAATTGAAAAATTCGAGATAAAGCTAAATTAATTTTTGGTGAAATACTGAAATAAATGTGGCAAAAGGTATGAAACATTGATATAATTTTGTCTCGAGAGAAGCACTTCTAACAACTACGTAAGTGTGTTAAGCAAGCTTTTTCCTTCACTTACTCGTTTCTAAATATCTGCAAATCAAAAGCTACATATTTTACTGGACCTACCTTTAAGTCAAACTTTCTGCCACTTTTCCATGAAGAACGTTTCCATAATAGACAATAATCCGCAGGAAAGCTGTTTCCTCGATCAGAAAACCCGAAAGCAAACCATCCAAACTTATCGGGTAGATGAATTTCGAAACTCAAAACTTTTTGCTGATAGTCAATCATCCAGTGCAGGGAAATGGAGCTGTCTCCATTAAGGGAAACATTGAAAATCTTGTTGTCATCTATATTTGGAAAATGTGCTACAGGGGCTAAACTGCATATGAGTGTCTCTACTTACCTTTAGAGCAGGTGGCGAATTGTCCCAAACTGAAAGCACTAATCAGCACAAAAAAGAACTTACTGGTGCGCATTGACCACATCACGCTTACATTATTTATTGAAAAAGGTGAAAAGTTGTCGGTCACAGACAGTTATTTGAACTGGAACGAATCGGTTGAGCTCTAAAGGAGAAACTGGAGGAAAATGAGCTTTATACGGAAGAGCTTCTGGTGTTCCAGATATGGCGCATGTTCCAGATGATTATAGTTAGTTGGAAGATTAGTGAAATACAGTTTTAGGCCCTTTTTTATTTTTATAAATAGACAAAAATATTTACATCGCCACCCATGAAAAGATTCACACGTTTCTAGCTCCGGCTAAACACTTATATTTTTATTTTTACATCAAAAAATTCATATTTAACCAAGGACTAAAGTTAACCGATGACAAAACTGGTTCTTAAGGTTAATGTTACAGCCATTCTTCAAAGCAATCTTAATTAAAACAAGTTTTATTTGTTTAAATGAATGACTAAGTTGGCGGTTAGAGGCTGGCACTGTTCACGGCTTCATCTAATAACCTGAAGAATTTAATGAAGTAGAATTTATTCCTCGGATTAAATTCCTCTTCGCCATTCAATGGAGCTCAATACGTGCCTCTGCGGTTTATTACATTCCATTGGAAGTCGTAGCATATGATGGTTTTTTTCATTAGAGTTTGCGAAAAAACTGAATATGAACAGCAAATTTGTTAAACGATTACAAAGTCAGAGTCATGGGGAACTGAACTTCAAGAATTTAGGAATTATCTGCGGTTGGTAAGTAAAACACATCAACGATATTGAAGATTTGGCCTTATAGATGTTTGGCTTTTCAAAAAGACAGATAAAGAGTGATAAATCAAAACCTATCAGTTAGAGCGTATGTGGCGACATTCTTAGGCTCAAGCTGTAAACAAAAACCAAATAATAATTGAATTAAATTAGAAAAGTTACTTTGATGGTTCGATAGCAAAAGATACTTAAACAAGAGTTTATAAATAAAGTATTAAACAAGGCTAAGTGCATGCAACTCTGTAATAATTCGCTCTAAATTTTCGTTTTTTTTTTAAATTGATTGTTACTTAAATCTCATTGTTTGCAGTTGAGCTCTCAACAAATTTGGTCCTTCGACTGGGATGTGATGATCCATGCAATTTAATTCAGTCTAGAAATAACAATAACAAAATAACAATTTGTACAAATTCGAAGAAGTGTTATAAATATATTCATCACTGCATTTATGTATTAGTTTATTATTATTATTGTAATTATTAGGTATTACTATTATTATTATTATTATTATTATTATTATTATAAAAGGGGCTGTAAATGCATTAATATAGCATCAAAGACTAAAAGACTGTTAACAACCTCACGTCTGGATGGTATTACAACCTGAAATAAACGTGGTTTTGCTCCGATTTCGGCCGGCGAAAAATAACTAATCAGAAACGAAACTAAATTTTCCAGTCAGATTAAACGACGGCCGCTGTGATTAGCAGATTACAGGAAAGTAGTGTTTTAATGGTCGAGAATTATGTTATTAATTGTAACGTAATGGAAACTCTAATTATTTTCCAGCTGGAAAAACGAAAATTTATCCTAGGATACAGCATTTTGCATACCAGCACGTCCATATGCAAAGAGGTGTGAAACTGTGTTTGATTTTACGAATATAAGTTCAGATATAATAAGCTTATTTAAGTACTCGACCATTTATTTTTCTGGTTATTCACACTTAGAGCGACAAAAGTTTACAAGATATCCAACATGATAGTTTTTTACGCTCTCACTTCCAGAACTCGTTTGCAACAAACAACGGATCGTTTGTTATTCGACAATTTAATAATTTGTTTAATTTAGAAAAATGTTATTTTCTGTAATTATTTCATTCTGTTAGCACTCATTTTTTTTTAATAAAGGCAGGATCAATTTATTAAACGAATCTATTTAATTAAAAACATCGCGAGTTTTTACAGCAACAATTTATGCTTCTTTTTGTATTTGATAATTAGTTCTTTTAGATTTATGGTTATTTATACAGTCATTTTTCTAGTTTTGTTGAAAATTTGGGATTAATAATGAAAATGGTACGTAGGTTATTAATCCAATAAAACCAAATTATTATATTTTAATAAATTGGAAAAAGCATTATATTTCTGGATAGAAAATAATCAGAAAGTTATTATTTTTTTTTACTTTCTCACATCGATTTTACATAGATAATGGTCCAGAATATAGACACTAATCCGTATTTGAGTTCGAGCAAATACCACAAAGATTACAAATAAACTATTCCTGAAACTTTATCATTTTGCATATTTTTAACGAATCGTTTGCAATTCCAAGTTTATATTTTTCCTCTCCTCAAATCATGTATAGTTTCAATTCCTTAAATATAAATGTACTTATATAAGCTCTTGGTTCGGGAAGGTTCAATTATTTATAAAATATAGGCTGTCCGGAAATAAGTGTGCAATAATTTAACATACTAGATATTGCAGCCGCCCAGCAGAGTGGGCGGTTACAAGCAGCGACGGTTTCCCAGGTTAGGGGCGGCTGAACCAACACTCGTGGTGTTTTACGGCTAAACCCCATCTCATATGAAGGCACACCAAAAACAAAGGCCCCCAGTCCCCAGCGGCTCAAATGACCCTGACCAAGGCGGCGACCAGACCAGTCATAGAGCAGGGGGTGCTAAAAATCCCTGTGTGAAACAAGGCTGTCAACTTCACATTGCAACTTATAACGCTAGGTCAGTTGGAAACGAGGAAAGGCTAACGGAACTACAACACGAACTGGATAGAATAAACTGGGATATTCTGGAAATATCAGACACAAGGAGAAGAGGTGAGGAATCCATTAGACTAAGATCAAGACATGTCCTGTTTTACAAAGGATGTGAAGACTATAGTATAGGAGGTGTGGGTTTCATTATCAACAAACGAGGTTCCCCAAATCTTCAAATAATTAAAGCCATATCACATAGAGTAATATACTAAGTACACTTAAGATTGACTCCAATATAACAATTAAAGTCGTTCAAATCTATCCACCAACAAGTAGCCATGAGGATGAAGAAGTCGAGGAGCTGTGTAAAGAAATCGGACAGAGCCTAACAGAAAATAAAACAAAATACACGCCGATAATAGGAGAGTTCAACGCAAGAATAGGAGAGCAGTGTAACAGCTCGCAGTTCGTTGGAAAATTCGGTCTGGGGAAAAGAAATGAAAGAGGGACGATGCTTGCAAATTACCTGGAAAGAGAACAAATATACATAATGAATACGTTCTTCAAAAAAAGACCTCACAGAAAATGGACCTGGGCCAGTCCAGATGGAAATACAAAAGAATTAAATAGACCACGTGCTAACACCAAATAAACGTATCATTCACGATGTTGACGTTCTGAACTCCTTTATTACGAGCAGTGATCACAGATTAGTTCGGTGCAAGATCATAATAAACACAAAATTGGAAAGAGCAAAAAAGTTCAACAACACCCAATACCGTGTGGATCCTGGCACAATAAGAGACAATAAGTCAATATACAGCAAAAGGTTGACAGAAAGGCTAACAAAGAAAACAACATCACCACACAAGAGCTTGGACGAAACAAATAGTAGACTGATAAAAACATTGAAAGAAATAACCGCAAGTTTAGTAACATCAAAAATTAAAAGAATAGAAAAGTTCGCAACACAAACCAAACAGCTACTGGAAAATATTAGAGAGCTTATTAAAGACAACAAAAGGAATACAGTAGAATATGCCGAACTAAACAAATCAACAAGGATATAAGGTATACAAGGAGATACTCAAGGCAACAGAGGTGTTCTACACAGGTTTGTGCGAGTCCAAAATAGACAATGAAGATGCCAGAAGAGCAAAAAATAACTAGAAAAACAGAATACGTAATGTTGGCTCCGATGGTCTACCAGAGATTGAAGAAGAAATTCGGAAAGCTTTAAACCATTTAAAAAACGGAAAGGCAGCAGGTGACGACAACATCATACCGGAAATGTTGAAGGAAGGTGGAAGCCTACTGGTAAGGCAGCTTAAATCACTATTTAATACATGCCTAATCCAGGGAAAAATACCACAGGATTGGAACACCGCGATAATCATACTGATATATAAGAAAGGCGACCCAAGCAACCTAGAAAACTATAGACCAATCAGCCTGTTATCACAGATCTACAAGTTATTTATGAGAATAATAACGAACCGCATTGAATACAAACTTGACACATTCCGACCCTATGAGCAGGCGGACTTCAGAAAAGACGTGAGTACAATAGAACATCTCCACACCGTATGGATACTGAACGAAAAAGCAACGGAATATAACATCCCAATATGGGTCGCCTTCTTAGACTTTAGAAAGGCCTTCGACACAGTTGAATTTTGGGCAATTATTAGGTCAATGAAATTGCAAGAATAGACCAACGATATATTAACATTATACAGACACTAAATGACGGCTGCAAAATGAAAGTAAGGCGATATGAAGACACCGACGAAATCCTGATTAAAAGAGGCGTTAGACAAGGAGACATTGTGTCACCCAAACTTTTTACACTTGTGCTAGAGGATCTTTTCAAAAGCCTATACTGGGAAGACAGAGGAATTAATATATCGGGAGAAAAACTCAGTAACCTAAGATTTGCTGATGATATTGCCATTTTTACCCCAAACAGTGAAGAATTAGACGACATGCTTATAGAACTACAACAAAAAGCAAGAAAAGTAGGCCTAGAAATTAACATTTCTAAAACCAAATTCATGACCAACCAACGGACAAACATAGAGAGTATAAATGTGCCAGGACAACAAGTAGAGGAAGTAAACTCTTATGTCTACCCAGGTCAAGAAATAACATTGGGAAAAACTAATCAAAGACTTGAAATTAACCATAGATTACATCTAGGATGGGCGGCCTACGGGAAGATGCGACACGTCTTCAATTCCAACCTACTCCTCAAACTAAAAGCCAAGGTGTACATGGAATGCATTCTCCCAGTAACAACCTAAGGATGTGAAACATGGGTTCTAACAAAAAAAATCCTAAATAAATTAAAGATACACCAAAGATCAGTAGAACGGGAAATGTTAGGAATAACGCTAAAAGATCATAAAACCAATGAGTGGATCAGGAATAGAACCAAGGTCGATGATATAGCGAGGCGAATAGGTAGTCTTAAATGGAACTGGGCCGGACATATTGCACGAAATACAACCAATTGGAGCGGAAAAACAACAAGATGGAGACATTGGGGGGAGAAAAGAAGCACCGGTAGACCACAACAAAGATGGTATGATGACGACATCAAAAGAACAGCCGGACTTAACTGCTACCAAGTTGCACAGAACAGAGAAAACTGCAAAAATATGAGAAAGACCTATATCCAAAGGATGGAAAACGGCTACAAGAAGAAGAAGACTAGATATTGAAGTATTTCTCGTTGTTGTTATGTAGGTTTTGCAGTAAAATTTAGGTCGTACCGAAACATTTAAAAACCAAGGCTTTTAAAGGTAGTAATCTTATAGAGTTTTGACACTCCGTGCAAAGAAGGACCATTTAACTTGCTCTAGTCCTTGAACTAGCTTGTTTGCCGAAGTTTGGTGTGATTTGGTTTGTTCCCTCAGCAATTCTAAGCAAAAAATATACTTGGTGGAAACCTAACAGGTCAAGCGTTTCGGTTCAGTTCTCAGTTCTAAAAAAGCGAAATGTCCTTTATATTTTCAGATCATTATATTATTTTTTAACGTTAAGCCTAAGGTTTTGCGGGTTATTTTTCATATAAGAATAGACTCACATTTTACGTCATAGGAATATTCAGCTTCAGTCACTCTGTATATGGCACATAGCAGACTATGAAAAGATGAAAGCTAGAATCCGTTTCTTTTAAAGTTATTTCGCTGGAAAGTTACACTCCCCGAGAAAATGTCATGCTTCAGAACAATGAACCAGGTTCTCAACCATGCTGAACTATTGCTCCTAAAGGCTGCTGGAACTGAAGAAGCACTGAATTTTGGCTAAGCAAGGTCAGGGGTTTAAGGCTATTTTTTCAGAATCGATTCATTGTGTTACACTGAGCGAATCTAATTATCACTTCAACCCAAATATCTACGCATTGGTGATCAAGGGGCGACCTTACAGCTCAAGAATTCACCATTGGTGCAAGGTTCGCGGTGATTTCTTCAATTATGTCGCCGGGTTTTCATCGTAGTAAAAACTAATAACATATAATTAGTTTACTACTTCGACTGGAACGCTGATTAAGTTTGCTAATCAATTCCCAAGTAGGGATATGCCTTGAGTTCACTATTTGTATAAATATTGAAAGCCGAAATCCAATCGTCAAAGTTGTCGAAGATGTTTCGCATTGTTCTTATTGCATTGTTTGCTGTTTTCACTCGTTCAATCGATTCAGCTACTCACTACAACAATCATGGGTATCCAGTAGGCGCATACAGTGGATACAATGGATACAATGGAAACAACAATTACTACTCACCCAACGCTTATGGAGGATACGGAGGTTATGGAGGTTTAGGAGGCTACGGAGGTTATGGAGGATATGGAGGCTATGGGGGCTATGGGGGCTACGGAGGATATGGAGGAAATAACTACGACGACGAAGGAGGTGACTACGATGATGAAGGAGATTATGGATATGAAGACCATGGAAATGCCGCAATAGTGCATCCAGGATCTAAAGAATTGTACATCGAACCCCATGGAATATCTAAAAGTATTTCAGTTCAATCGTTGTACCAGACGCACCCAAGTCCATATGGTTATGCTTCTAATTATAAGCCATTATATGGCAGCACTTATTACAAGAGGTAATTAACTGCGGTTAGCGTTTAATTGCGTTTGAAGGTCTGTTTAATTTATTTTATTTAGTGTAAAATCCAAGTGCTATTGAAGCCGACTATTATTGTATAATGTTTGTTATAAATCAATAAAAGATTGATTTTGATTGAAGGGGCTTTTTATTAAACAATTCGAACTGGTTTAAGAGAAAATTAAAGATGTAAAGGGTCAGATTTGAATAATTTTTTATCAAATCATAGCTTAATTTTTGGACAATTTAAATACTGTCATGTTTTTTTCGTCAAGTTTAAATCTTTCTGCGGGTAACATGGAGTATCCGACATAGGAAAAACGACTAGAGTTTTTTATTCTGAATGGAATGAAAATGAAAAAAAAAAGAAAATCATTCTGAAAAGTCTTAAATAGAGCAGAAAGTTTTCTAAACTTGTAAGTAACTTTCTTAAAATGGCTTTCAACTGGGTTCAGTAGGTAAAATAGAGAATTATGACGTTGAAAATGTAGAAACTGCTGTTTAAGACTAAAAGCAACAAAAATAAAGACTGAAGCCAAATAACCAGAAAAAAAGGAAGGAACTTTAAAGTGGTTCTAATGAAGAAAGCGCTTTCTGAACTCTTCTCTCTTTAACACAAACATGAACGACACAGAAAAAATGCCTACAAAATAAGACATTCCTTTTAGCATTATTGCGAAAAATTATTAATTTATTAAATCAAAATTTTCACATTTTAGCTAGAATATGAATGATTTAGTGATGGTTTTTACATAAGAGCCTAATAATGTAGGAACATTTTTAAAGATAGTATTTTCATAAATGGTATAAAAACTTAAAGAATTGAGTTCTAGTAGAAGATTCTCTATAATTGTAACAAAGTCTTTTAATAAAAATATATGGCTGTGAGAGCCTGAAAAACACTTAATAAATTTTAATATGGAATTCCAGTAGAAAGAACAAAGCCAGTAAAAAAAGAGAAAATCTGAAATAATTTCTGATCTGAACATCTGATTGAAACTTAGATGAAGAAACTTGTTCTAAAATGTAGAAAATGATACTGCAAGTAAGTGAATTAATAGTTTGACTGGTTCTATTTTCATTTCATTTAATCCAGTGGCGAAAAAACATAGTTTTCTCTATCAGAACGTTGGAGTAAGTATCTGAAAAATAAGTAAAGCGATTGGTTTTATAATATAAAATCATTTTAAGTACGCTTATTCGGATAATTTTCCAGGTCACTGCACTTCTTATTTTTATTTGAATGGCAGAAGCTTGAAGTAATGCAGACCTAAAATTTTAGAAAGTGCTGTTGGTTTAAAATTTACGATATTTCAATTATCAATTCGGTTGTTTTAGGAAATAAAAGAAGGACAATTTTTATGAATTTGTCTGAACCTGACAAAGAGCAAAAAGGAAAAAGATATGAAAGGTGGAAAAATATATCAGGAAACGAAATAAATAGTAGTAGTAAACATCTTTATTTCTAAAAAAGGCTGTAGACCTATCGGTCTTTCTGTCCTTGTTTAATACATGTAGTCTTAATCTAAATAAAAAACAAAGATGAAAATTCTCTTATTCTAAGTTAATAATCTTATTAAATAAATTTTCCAATTCTAATGACAAGAAAAAATTATTTTATTGTCCAGTAGTCAGGTGCTTTTGTAAATGTTCGAGTAGCGTTGATGTAGGGAAACGGAAGCGGGATTGTCTGGTTGGTCTTGTGAGACAAAGGGGATTCAGTATGGTCCAGTTGTAGGGGTTGTTTGTCCATTTTGTCTGTAGATGTATGAGTCTTTCCGAAATCTTTGTCATGTTTGTGCGTTCGTATAGTAGTTGGGTGGAGGGGTTGTGTAGTGGGTTTTGGAGGTGTCTTATTCGTGTTATTAGTCTTAGTGCAATTTGTTCTGTTGTTTGTATATAACGTTTTGTCCTTTCTGTTCCGTTGGTCATGAGTATATGTCCATAGTCTAGCAAGGGTCTACAAATAGCTTTATATATTTTGGTGGCCGTGTTTGTGCTAATTCCTCTGTCTTTGCAGGTTAGTGATCGGAAGTGTTTTGTTCTCTTTATTGTTTCTGCCCTGATGTCTCGTATGTGTTTAGTGAATTTAAGTTTGTGGTCAATTGTGATTCCAAGGTATTTTACGTCGTTTTTGGTTGTGTCGTTTGGCCGTCAGCAGTTATTGTAGGGGAGTCAGCGTTGAGTCTGTGGTTTGTGAGCAGAAGTTGGTTTTTTGACGCGTTTGGTGTTAGTCTCCCTTTATAAAACCATGTCATTGTGTTGTTTCTTAGTGTTTGAGTTAGAGTCTTTGAGCTGCTCTCTCAGTAGTTTTGTCATGTACAATAAGTGCCGTGTCGTCTGCGTATTGTAATATGTATGCCGATCTGTCGATTTGATTTTTGTCTGGTAAGTTGTAATTGTATATGTCATGGCAGTATATATTGTAGAGAAACGGTGAGAGCGGGGATCCTTGAGGGAGCCCTTGTTCAGGGGAAAAAGAAAATGACAGTGTTTTGTCAATTCGTACTTGTAGTTGTCTGTTTTCTAGTAAGTTCTTTATGGTGTGTAGTAGATATGTTGGTGTGTGTAGTTTGTATAGTTTGTATAGTAAGCCTCTATGCCAGACACTGTCAATAGCCTTGTTAATGTCCATAAACAGGCAAGATGTCTTTCTGTCAGTTAGGTGGGTAGTTTGTATATTGTTAGTCAGAGTGAAGAGTGGGTGAATAGTCGAGTGCTGATGTTTGAATCCGAACTGATACGATGGTATGTACTTTCCGACCAGTTTTCCCAGTCGCTGCCTTATTATGTACTCAAAAACCTTGCTAAGTTGCGGGTAGCAGTGTAATTGGTCTGTAATTGCTCGGTTGTGTATTGTCCAGCCCATTTTTGGGTATAGGGATTATTAAGCCGTTTTTCCATGTTTTTGGGATTATGTTATTTCTGATGCAGTTGTTCAATTCAGTTAGGATCAGTTTGTGTGTTTCTTGAGTTAGGCTTTTCAGGAGTTTTGCCTTTATTTTATCTTTTCCCGGTTCTGTGTTTTTGATATGCGCTAGGGCTTCATCGTACTCTGTGTCTGTGATCAGTTTGTATGTATAGTTTGGTGAGCTGTTGAAATAGTTCAAGTACCAGTCGTTGATCAAGTTCCAGTTGTCATTGTCGAAGTTAGGGTTTGTCGATATGCTGAAGGCCCTTTGATAGTGTCTGGCGAATGCGTCCGCTTTCTCTTTGTCTGTGTACCGTTCTATTCCGTTTTCGTCAATTGTGTCAGTAGTGTTAGTTTTTTTGTATTGCGCTAGTTTCTTAATTTTTCGCCAGTATGTTTTGCCTTTGTCTTTTTGTATTTCTTTACATGTTTCTAGCCATTTGTCTTGTCGGTATTGTCCAATCAAGGTTTTAATGTTTCCGTTGAGTTGGTTCAGTGTCTTTTTTAGGTCGTTATTTTGAGTGTTTGTATGTAGTCTGTACAGTTCTCTTTTTTGTTTTATGAGTCTCAGTATGAATTTGAGTAGTGTATGTCGGTAGAAACGAAATAAATATTTATTTCAAATATAGTATTCAAGTCAATGCAAAAGTTATAGCAGGATTTCGAGCAGACTTTCAAGAGGAAAAGTTTGCAAGGTTAACGAGATAAATACATAGGTGAAGATGTTATCAAATATTTTATTACTGAATATCAGGACGAAATTAATGACGACACAAATAAAGAAAATGTAGTTGAATATAAATGAGTAAATGTAAAAGGTTTGCGTCAGTATGGTTATTTCGATTAAAAAATCAGATAAATCTGAATGTTTTTCAGAAAGAAAACGCTAGAAACTACTAGATTACAGATTCTCAAACAGAGAAACGCCTTCCTTATAAAGGGAAAGTAAAGCTGATTTCTGTTACAACGATTCAAAGATCACTTTAAAACAAGTTTGAAGTAACATTTAAAAAACGTGACCAGCTTTTCATAGAATTGAAAGCAATTTTTTTTACAAAAATGTTTTAAAATAATCAATAACTTTTATCCGATCTCATTGGTAGATTCAGGGCTTGATATGCAATTAAACACTTAAGAGTAAAATTCAGTAACATTGCAATACATTTAATCGCATGACAGCTATCTAGATAATTACTAAATAAATTAAAAACTGGTTAATCAGAAGCAGTCAAAAAGCGAACTATTTTACTGCATATACAGGAAAACCCGGCGACCTCAACAATCTAATAAACCCAAACATGATATCCTGTTAAACTTTTGAAATCCTGCATATTTCGTGTACAACGACCATTGGGCAATACGTTAAATTCTTGTTGCAAAGCAATTCAAGCGGAAACGTGAGTCGCAACCGCAGCCATTTGACTTTGAACTTAATAGTAGCAAAAATTCAGCTTTTTATGTAATTGACTTTTGATTATTATAATAAACTAAGTTGGCGAAAAAATTGTTATGGATTTGACTTCAAGGTAGCAGTGTATGAACGTATTTGCAGCAAAAAACAATCAAATTATAGTCGTTTTCTTTTCTTAAACTAACACCTCATTGTAAATTGGAAGTAAAAAACTTAAAAAAGATCAGTTGTCGTTTTCAGATAAACTTCTTCAGCCTCAGATAAACTTTCCAGTAACTTCAGTACGTTACTTTTCCTGAATGTAATTTTATTTTATTTGTTTTCTTGGGAGCCTCGTTAATTTAGTGTTGAATGTTCGAAAATTGCTTTCAGTTTTAGTTAAGGTTAAGAATTTAAAGTACAACAAATAAAGTTTGAGAGCAAAGAGTTTAGGAAAGGGCAAAAGTAAATCGTAAATTTATAGATAAAATAACAAACAAATTGGCTGGATACAGACAAAAAATTTCACGATCAAGATCCATGACACGAAACTTTAAATAGTTAGCTGTTTTTAAAGAATTCGCATGTTTACAGAAAAAATAGAATCGATTTATTGTTCTATTTTCTGAATTTTTGCTGTATACGGTTCATAAAAAAGTATTTTCCAAAAATGATAGATATTTAAAAAAAACGTGAAGAAAAATCGAAGTTTTTAGAGTCAACAGTTTTAATCTTCATTAAAAGGAACTCTTTATAGGTCAGTAAATTTGTTAATAGATTTATTTAAGAACAATTAATTTTTGTTTTTATACGGTTTCTGAAAAACTCAGTTTGTGCGAATCTTTTCTTGTTATTTTCTACTAATTTTTAATTTATTGTTTTAATTACATTGAAGACGTATCTTATGTCTTGTCATTGTCGAGTATGCGTTTTTCGGAGTTTCAATATCCTCGAGCCAAATCAAAGAAAAAACGTTCATTAAGATTATTTCCTTCTCTAAAGCGACCATTAAATTACCAAAGAAGAATATACAATGAATACAGAAGAATACACAAACGTGGGGCAATTGATCTAAATAAAAGAATTAAGCAAATAGAGAAACACATCAAAGGAAATAAATTGCACACACAGCACAGAAGTCTGGAATTTCATAAAATCTCATCATCTGGTGCCCTTAAAAATACAGGAAAGGATAACGCATTTCTGCAAACAATTAAACCAAAAGAGTGGAAAAACTATTATAAGAACCTATTAACAGAAACACGACAAGAGTATCCGGGTGGAGATTCTGCAGATCCAATACAGGTTCGCGGGGAAGAAGTGAAGGTACTGGTAGAAACGTTAAAAAAGCTTCTATGGATCTTAAAAATGGCAAAGCGAGTGGGCCGGAGGACATATGTACCGAAACGTTAAAAAACGGAACCGATAAACTTCACAAAAATCTAACATTTATAATGAACAGTTGCCTAAACGGTCATCCAGTGCCAGAACCTTGGAAAGAAGCATAGATTTCGTCAATCCATAAAAAGGGAGATAAGACGAGCTGCAACAATTATGGAGGAATTCTAGTCACTAGCACCATGAGTAGACTTTATCGAAGGATATTCCGAAACCTAATAGAGTATGACTTCAGGCAGAACGACGAAGAAGAACAAAGCAGTTTTCGAGCAAGCAGATCGTGCACTGACGATGTTTTCTGCCTCAAATAGATAATAGAGAAAAAGCTGCAGAAAACATAGAAACTCATATCACATTTGCAGACCTTCAAAAAGCTTCCGATACGGTACCAATTTGTAAACTGTGGAAAACTCTAGAAAGATCAAGTATTAATTATACTCTGATTTATGCGGTGCAAGAACTCCATAAAAACACAAGATCACGAATAAAAATGGGAAAATATATAAGCGAAGAATTTCTAGTTGTCAAAGGACCTTGGAACAAGCATCCTCTCTCTTCAAAATATATGTTGTATGCGCATTAAAGCAATGGAAAAGGAAAGTTCATGGCATGGATGTTAAACTGGATAAAGGATGTGTTTACACACCATAATTTGCCGATAATCATGTCGTTATAGCAAATTATATAGAGGACATGCAGTACAAGCTGAGAAAACTAACAGAAGAATACAGCCAGTGGGGACCAACTGTCAATCTGACCAAGACAAGGTATTTATGTGTGGGCGAGAAACCGAACAATCTGGTGCTTGACAATGGACAACAAATTCCATCTTGCCAAGAACACGTATACATGGGTGTTACATTCGACAGCACAGGAACTGACGTCAAAGAGATTGGAAAAATTGATTGATGAAAGTTGCAAAGCAAACCGAACATTTTTCAGGAATAAGCCCACACTTTCGTTGTTTGAAAGTTTAAAATTTGTTGTATGGAAGGGTTTTTTTGCAATCTTCTGGGTCCTTTACCCTGTTAGTGTGTCTGTGAAAACCAGCTAGAAGTTTTATTGAGTTGAGCAAAGAACAAGCTAAGACAAGTTCTTCGTCAGTTTCCTAAATTTCCAGCTTAATATTTTCAAATATCTTCTTCTTCTTATCTCGCCGTTTCCTTATGTAGGTTGGCGATCCAAATGGCCTGAGTTCTGGCGTCTTTCGATGGATCTTTTTCCCTGAATCTTCCCTTGGATAATGATCTTCAGGATTTCGTATCGGCTGTATTTCCCTATTATCTCTACCTGTAGGTGTCAAGATCTGCTTTAGTTTTTCGTGTTTAACGCAGTGAAATGCCTTGCGATAGACTACAAAGCATGCGTATAAGTCAATTTTCATACCTCTACATCTTTGTGTTAAGACTTTCAGAGAGAAGAGGGTTTCCGGTGTGCCAACCCCATTCGGGAATCCAAACTGCGTTTCGTTAACTTGGATCTGGCATTTGCTGCGGTAAATTCTTGTGTGGATTCCTCTTATGTGATGTCATCACAGTTCGAGGAGCCAGCCTTTTTATCAGTACCAAGTGGTATCCTGCCACTGATAAATATGCTGTTGGACAGTGATGTTAGAAGATCAAAACCTGATTCGTCGTTGTCTACCATAATGGTCAGAGTTTAAGCATATACGTCATCTGGACCAGTTTTTGGACCAGGAGTGGATTTTCCGTTTTTTTGTAGTATGATAGCATATGTAACTTCATTTTTTGTAACTTCAGGTCCGATTTCTTCAGCATCGTCGTTTTTTGGTTGAAGGTTATATCTGTTGGCTTTGAATAGCGTTTTACTTCTATTCCAGCTACGATTTCGCCCCTGCTACTGGATGCTTTCGACTTCTTCCCACGAGTTCTTTAACTCTCTTGTGCACGTTGAATGTGTCGTACTTTGGCTTGTAGTGATTCTATCTCCTGACATTTTGCTGACAGCCATCGATCTTTGGCTTCTCTGCACTTTTTTCTAATTGTTTTGTTGAGTTCTCTGTATTTGTCTCGGTTTTCCTCCTTGTGCTTCCTTCTTTCATCCGCCAAGGATAGTATTTCCTGCGTCATCCACCCTTCTTTGTTATTGCTTTCTATGAACCCTGTCTGTTGCTCTTGGATATTGTTAATTCAAATTTCCTCCTTAGTTAAAATATCGAACTAATTTTGAATGTGCTAAACTAAGCAGCCAGTTGGTTCCACTTTATGGTACATGCTTGCTGACTGAATCTTCCGGTTTTGCGGCATAATTCACTAAATTTTTGCAACCCATTTCATGGCAAACGACGTACGTGTTTCGTCAACCGAACTGCAGATGTGCATTTTGTCGCCTTTGAAACAACAATTTGAAATACTTACACTGCTTGATTTATGTAATCACATTGGAACGTGTTTCTTCATATCGAACAACAGCAAAAAAATATTGTTAATTCCATTAACTACACCTAATCGAAATTAATTCGTATGTTTACGTATTCTTCGGGCAAACGCATTAACATATCTGATTAAGGTGCTTAATAGTCCATGAGATTTTTTGAACAATGTCGAACAATTGTAACAAAACATGCAAGGTCTGTTGTTATGATTAAATGTGTACACATCAAAATTTACGCAACACCTCTTAATATTCCATTATATAAACCCTCCGGGTTGCTGAAAAATGTACCAGTAGACCAAAACAACAGCAACGACTAACTACATTCCAAAAAGATGGTTTCCAAAATGTTCGTTTGTATCTTCGTTGGGCTTGTAGCTGCATGTGCTGCAGCGCCAGGTTACATCCACGGCTACAGCGACTTGGCTTATCCAGTAGCTACCAGCTACAGCAACAGATACGACGTTCATGACTACACAGTACCAATAGTGAAGAGCTACGCATCGCCTTACTATGGATATTCTGCTCCAGCTTATGGTGCATACAGCTCTTACGACTATGGACATGGATGGTAGATGGCTTATGGTAGAGTTTTGTACTAGTTACTAGGATTTTATATGCTAAGAAGTATATTGTATAAAGGTGTTTATTTTTTATGGATTTTTTGAGTGTTTTGTCAAGTGCTGAGTAAAATTTTCAAAAATGGGTCAATTTGTTTTCTTGTTGAAACTGAGCGATTTAGAGTTTTTAGGTTATTGAGGCATTGTGCTCCTGAAGTTGCTTTTGAATGCACAACGAAACGACATACATAAAGTCTATTGAGTTCTTTCTCTTTTTTTGAGTAGTTCTCAAAATTAAAATATTTACAGCGATTTTCAAAAATATCACAATTAAGCACTTTGTATTAACTCAGACTTCTTTGCCTAATTAATTGCCGTCAATTGTTAAAGCATTTTTTGTTCTTTCTGAAGATTTAACGCTAAAACTGTACTGAAAAGTATCCAATCAAACAAAATCATGGCAATGCTTTGAAATATACAGAAGAATTTAAAATTGGTGTCAGTCAATGTTTATTGGTCAAAATATGCTTTATAACCACAGAAAAATTTATAAATTTATGGACAAATGGGCATTTTATGAACTATTAGTACAGCTAAACATTCAGAAACAAAACATTAATTAAGACTTGTCCAGATAATTGTTGAAAAACAGGTCAGTGTTACAGCCTATTTGTGATTTCGTTACATTTTCAATACTTTCTGTTTGCTTCTTTGATTTTATATGATATTTTTATAGAATATTTGTTTTCCATTCCCGAAAACTGGAACAACTCGATTATGATCTTGCTACATAAGAAGAGTGATAGAACAGACATCGAGAACTACAGACCAATAAGTCAACTCAATCAACTGTACAAATTATATGCTCGCATAATAATAAATCGAATAGATGCTAAATTGGACTTTTTTACCAATCCCGGGAACAGGCTGCTTTCCGTTCCCACATCCACACTTCATGCCCTCCAGAAACTTAAAGGGCTGGTGTAGGAGGCTACAGCGGTGGCATCACAGCACAGAAAGTTTTCTGTGCTGATCACGTTAGGTGTAAAGAATGCGTTCAACACCGTAGCATGGGACGAAGTGCTTACAGCCTGCAGAGCTGGAGGAATCAGTGGATATTTCCTCAGAATGTTGACAAGTTATCTCTCGAAGAGATACATTGAGACGACGGAGGGAGAGAGACTTAGGGTTAGGGCGGGTGTCCCACAGGGCTCTGTACTGGACTCCTTCCTCTGAAAAATCGTTTTCGACAAGGAAGTCAGACTTAACCTCGGGCACATGGTTGAGACTACTACATATGCTGACGATATTGGACTCGTTGTAAGAGCTTCTATATTAGAGATGCTGGTGATGGCAGCGGAGAATGCTGTCAACATGGTGTCTGATACAATAGAGGACCTTGGGATGAACTTGGCCATGGCAAACTGAAATGGTTATTTTAAATGGTGGAAGACGACTGAAGGACATTAGCCTGGGCATGGAGTTGCAGGATGGGTGTGTTATTGAATCCCAAGAATGTATTAAATACTTGGGAATGAATGTAGACCGGAATTGCAGGATGAGGACGCAAGTTGTAAAGGCGTGCAAGAGGGCAGCGGCACTCCAGTTCTCGGTGGGTCGGTTGGTGGCAGTATCAAGGGGCCCGAGGCATTTTAAGATGAGGATCATAACAACCACGGTGATGCAGGCTGCATTATATGGGGCACCAGTATGGAAAGAGGCCCTAAGATATAAGAAATACGTAAACCAAATCAACGGCATATCTAAGAGACTATCCATAATGACAGTGAGGGTGTACCGCGTGGTCTCGTGCGACGCGGTGCATGTCCTGGCGGGCATACCTCCCATAGACCTTATGGTGCATGTGAGAGCAGAGTGGTTCGGCCGGGGCAGAGACAGGGCCTCGAGAATCGAGTCGTAGGAAGGACTGCTTGAGAGCTGGGAAGAAGGATGGAGATCATACACCGGATCGGCGAGAGAGATGATGCCTGACTTAAGGCGCTGGCTGGCCAGAGGATTTGGACAGCTAGATAATTTCACCACCCAGGTAATGACGGGGCGTGAAGTCTTCGTCACCTACCTGCACACCATTGGTAGACCCAAGATCGACAATGTTGGTTTTGTCCGGGGGTAGATGACACGCCAGAGCACATCTTATTCCAGTGCAGCCTCAATGAAGCAAAAAGAATACAGACCGAATTGAAGCTCGGAGAAGCGATCACAAAGAGCAACATATCAAGGTTAATGCTAAGAGACGAGGATTCATGGAATGAAGTAATGTTGCTTCTAGGGAACACCATGCGTAGAAGGTCTGACTATGAAAAACGACACTTCCTCAGAGCGGCAAACCAGGATGCTCCCTTGGAATAGAAATAGTTTTTTAGAGTAATAGTACACCTATTTGTTAGATGGCCTTGGCTGGCAGTAGCAGGCGACCAGGTAATTGAAGAGATCGTAATAAATTGTGATTACCAAGAGTTAAATAAAAGAAAAAAGTAGCTGTAGTTGACCAAGGGGGACGTGGGATTGGAATCCTTTAATTAGGAGAGGTAAACCCACCTCTGTCTACAGAGTGGTTCCCCCCTGATGATATGCCCGAAAGGGTGGTTTCGAGGGGCGAACCTCGAAGTCTGGTGTTCTGGTTCTAACCTGGCTGGAGCTCTGGACTCTAAACAGGCAGCTTTCCGTTCTGGGTTCGGTACCAGCGATCACCTTCAGTGTCATAAAACCATTAAACCCTCCTTAAAAAATGATATTTATGGACTTCCAAAAGGGCGTTTGACACAGTGGAACTTCCTGCAATCTTGAGATCACTACAAGAAAGTAGAGTTGCCCACCGATATTGCGAAATTATTAAAAATATATACGGAAAAGCAACAAGCTCCGTAAATCTTCACTTCACTACCAGTAAAATTAAAATCAGAAGAGGAATCCGAGAGGGTGACACTATGTCACCCAAGCTGTTCATCACAGTTCTCGAACACGCGTTTAAAAAACTACCTTGGGAGAGTAAAGGAATAAACATCGGTGGGGAAAGTCAATAATTTTCGTTTTGCAGATGATATTGTGCTAATAAGAGACAGTCTGTGAGAAGGTAAAGAAATGCTCCAAGAACTTCATTTTCAACGCAAGAAAAAGGCCTAAAGATGATGACAAATCTGGTCCCCACTGAACAAATACAGATAGGCAATAATAACATCGAAATAGTGGACAAGTACATATACTTGGGTCATGAGATGAGAATTCACAGAGATAACCAGACAAGCGAATGGACGATAAGAACAACCTTGGGATGAGATTTCAATATCCCTGAAACGAAAAGCATTCAACCAGTGTACTCTCCCAGCCTTGACCTATGGTGCGGAGACATTGTCTCTCACCAAAGCATCTACAGAAAAGTTGAGAGTAACACAGAGACGAAGGGAAAGATCCATACTTGGATTGACTTTAAAAGACCGAGTAAGGAATAATGTGATCCGCAAAAGAACTGGGGTGAACGATATCGTAGAAAGTATCGCAACACGAAAATGGAAATGGGCAGGCCATGTCGCAAGATTTGGAGACGGAAGATGGACAAAAAACTCATCGAGTGAAGAGCAAGAACCGACAGGCGTATCCTAGTAAGACTAGCCCCCACTCGCTGGATAGACGACCTACAAAGAATCTCATCAAATTGGATCACAACTGCTCAGAACAAAGAAAATTGGAAAATTTTAGAGGAGGCCTATGTTCCACAATGGACGTAAAAGAGGCTGTTTGATGATGATTTGTTTTCAAATTACTAACAACATTTCTGTTATAAATTCGTAATAAAGAACGTGAGGAAGTTTACTTCGTTCAAAAGTTTTTACGCAAAATTATGAAATATAGAAAATTGGAAACAGAATTGTGCCTTCAAATAAAAGAGACTTTAGTTGTGCACAAGTGAAAATTGGATCTTTTAGTTCAACAATACATTGTTTCTGAAAAAATTGAATAACTGCCGATTTGTCGTTTCAGAATAGTTACCTAAAAAAACTGGGCAGTACTTCTGGCATGAACAGTGTCCCACTTTTGTACAAATTGCTCATTCTATTTTCCAAATATTAAAAAACTGCTATTCAGCAAAATAGTTTTAAATGTATGGGCAGTTTAGTCCTTAAGAAACATTAAACATAAAAATTTATATTGATATAAAGTACTTTGTTTGTTGACCTGACTCAGGCTTTCGATAGAGTAAGACTATCCGACGTCGTGCCGCTTTTGCAGAACAGAAATATTAAACGCAACATTATAACAATTATTGCGGAACTCAACACAGACAACCACACTTACATAAAAGTTGAAGGCAAACTATCTGAGAAAGTACCCATATCAACTGGAATAAGGCAGGGAGACAGCTTAAGTCCTGCATTATTTAACATCGTAATGGACGAAATTATTACAGAAGTCAAGAAGGTTGGCAGAGGGTATCGAATGGGTGATGAGGAAATAAAGCTGATATGCTATGCCGACGACGCCCTGCTAATCGCCGAAGATGAGGACAACCTGCAGAGGCTTCTTTATAAGTTTGAACGGATGGCGTCCAGGTTTAGCATGCAAATATCCACAACCAAGACACAGTCTCTCACCGTATCAAGGGAACCGTGCAGATGCAAGCTTGCCATCGACATGAAGAGCGTCGAACAGGTTATGCAGTTCAAATACGTTGGGGTCAACATAACAAGTAGTAAAGACCTAAAAGAAGAAGTGAGAGCGCAGACAACAAAAGCAGGCTTGATATCGGAATATTTGAGAGACATAATATGGCGAAATAAATATATGTCTGTGGAGAGCAAAGCCAGAATATACAAAACCTGTGTTAGACCTGTGATGACGAATGTAGTCGAAACCAGAGCGGAAAATGCCCTAACTAAACGGCTTATGAGAACACTAAGATCTATGGTGGGATGTGGCCTACTGGACCATGTAAAAAGCGACGACAAGAACTAAGTGCGATATCCATGACGTCGTGAGATGGTCTCGCAACAGGAGACGAGAGTGGAGAGACCACGTTGACAGGATAGGCAACACCAGACTGCCAAAAATTGCCAGAGAGGGAGTACCACGTTCAAAAAGACTCCCGGGACGACCACCAACCCGCTGGTATGAAAGCTGGAGTTCGGCGTCACAACTGAAGCTATGATGTTGATGAAAAACAGGATATAATCCTAATATAAGAGGAAAAAGAAGGAAGAGATAAAGTACTTCACCCTTTAAAGTGGCGAAAGATTTTAAGTAATTATTATTATTTAAGACCGATTTATTAAATACCAAGGCCTGAGAAACCGTCTGAGGACTGCGACCTGCGGCTTTATATGGCCAGAAGTTCAATGAAAACCACTGCTTCTGCTGCTCTAAATGTTTATTGTCTTTGAACATTTTTCTGTATATTAAATGAATACTAATTACAACAGTAGTCCTAAGCATAACAAAAATAATCGTATGCATGAATGTTGAGTGAGTAAAAATAATTATTTAATAGTTGCACCATTAGATTGAAAATATGCAACCAAATGGACCATCGGCCTTAACAAATGAGGGCCTTGTTGCAAAATTGCCCTATCAACATCAATTAGAATATTAGCAATAATTGTCGGTATTTTTCTTCAGTTTCAATGTATGCGGGTCATCTATAAAAAGCTGATTTTCCTTACGGAAAATCTACAATATTCGATTTTCAACTGCTGCAGTCGCAACGATTTTATCGAGATGTTCAAAGTTATTCTTTTGTGTGCTGTTCTTTTAGCTGTGGTGCATTGTGCTCCTAATCCCGGTTATGCATCGCTTTCAGGTACGATTAATCAAATGAGTGATGGTATTAGAAAGGAATTTACGAAGAGGATATAAAAAGGGTGCAATAATTTTTCGCAAAAAGGCACTGTTTATTCAAACTGTGTTGCTCTTGAAACTTTCTTGTTAATATAAAAATATTTTTCGGCTTTGAATTTGTTTTTAATTTTCGAGCCAAAAGTGGATTTTTTCGTTTTTTAGATCTTTGTTAAAAAGTTCTTTTACGACGATTCTCGAGAGCTTAACAGCTAGAGCGGATTTTTGTTACTCTCTTTCACTGATTTATTTCTTTTTATTCTTTAAATCCAGTTTTGCAGCCTGTATTACCCAACTTTCACTTTTTTTGACTAGAGATTTATAGCGACTTCCGCAATTTTTTTCCAAATAGGGCACTAGTGTTGATCTCGAAACATTTTTCTTAATATACGAAGCTTAATCTGTTTTGTATTTGGTTTTAATTTTAGGGCTTCTCAAAAGTAAACCTTTTTCAGGATTTTATACAAAATTTCAGGTAATTTTCGTAACAATTTTTCGAAGTCCATATTTATTTACAAAGATTTTCAACATTTTGAATAGTCGTTTTAAACCCGTCTAACCAACGGGCCACCCCGATAAGCATATCAAACAACAAAGTAAAAGTGTTTCTAATTTGAATTTATATAACAATTTTAATATTTTATTTCCTTGCACAACAATCCAAACCAAAGAGATTTCGGGAAGTTTCTGAAAAAACTGAGCCTTATGAGTAATGGGGCGTGGAACTCATGTGGACTCCGGAGTAGTCTCGGTGCGTTCGTGCAGTTCCTCGAGTCTCAGGACGTTGATGTGGCGTTAATCGTGGAAACATGGTTGCGCCCCGGAGACAGAATAAGAATTCGAGGATACAGGCGCGGTCGTGCCAGAGCGAGTGGCCCTAGCGGTCAAAGCAACGGTCCCATCCAGTAGACTGCCACATAGGCAGTCAGCAATAGAGAACGTTGGCGTAGAGCTGCCTGATGGTGCTTTGATCTACTGTGGATACTCTGCCTCAATATGCCTACTGGCCACTGACGTCGATCCATTATTTTCAAACACCAATGGGGTGTTGCTTATGGGAGATTTCAACGGCCATCATCCACTTTTTAGTCACCCTGGAGCCAGCGATAATGGCCTACTTGTTATGCCCACAAATTCCCAAACGCGCCATCCGAACAATGGAGGGAACCCATCCTTCCTTGACTTCGGAATTTCCAAAGTTCCACACCAATCTCACGGAGATGGTGGTTATAGACGCCCTCAGCAGCGACCATTTGCTCATTTATCTTGTTATTAGAGATTTAAAGCGCACGCAAACTAATGACTTTCGATATTCATGTGAGGATTTCGATTTTCGCGAATATCCAGAGAGACTACAGGACCTGACGCGTATTCCGAACCAGATCGAAACTGTTGAGGCTCGCACCTTGCGGGAGACATAAAACTGATAAAATAATCGGCAAATCGTTAAAGTTTAATCCTGAATATAAATTTTATTTAATATCAAAGAAATTGTATTGTTCTAGCAGTAAGCCCTCTCTCATACGCATACTACCGACCATACTCCTACTGGCACAACTCTCCATGGTACAGCTCTCCATGGTACTCAAAATACTACTCCTATGGAAATTATTGGTAACGGAAAAGAAGCACAAATTGCACCTAAAGTCATGCCTGTAGTTATTTAGTTTGTATAATAATAAATAAACTGTTTACCAGGGAAATTGTAAGTTATTTATAAAGCAACTTCCACTTTTCTGTTAGCCACCATTGTGCAATCACCCATTCAACAGGGCATTCAGAACTCCTCGTTATCATAAAACATTCATATTTCTTTCAATGCAATATTGTATGCGAACATTGTTTAGTTATTAGAGCACTTTTGATTGTTTCAGCCGGTCACGCTTATTAAGAGACATGAACGATCGGTTTCTTTTGTTTCACTACGTCGAAACGAACGGCTGCAATGAAAACAACAAAACAATCGATAGAAGATAAAGAAAAAACAAAGAATGGATCAATTAATCAAAGGACGTGCGATGACCTTTATGAAAGGTTTGCCGTTTACCGTAAACCACTTATGTAAGAATTGAGAATTGCACGCCACTAGTTTTCCATCAAGAAGAAGAGAAATCCTTTATTTTAATGTGAACAGTGATGATAAATCTGACTTTGGGCTCACAGTGAAAAACACATGCAAATTTCATTCACTAAAATCGTTATCTCTTTACATACAAATTCCGCTTGTTAATGTTTTGGTGCATTATGTGCCTGATATTCTGATCAATCTGGAAATCTTCTTCTGATCAAATTGGAAAAAGATTCTCCTTGAGCTTCAAAAGGGCCTTTCATATGCGGCTTTGTTAAGTTGGGAAGTAATTCTTTTGTTGCTCTAAACTACATTTTTCAGGTAGCATGTGTTGTCTTGATCAGCACTTTATAGCATTATCCATATTGCGAAAATTCTTCATCGATGAGACTTTTCTATAGCCTGGTTCTTTCGTTCCTTCTCTTTTGTTGTGTAAAATTCTTTGAAGGATTCTAGATTTGCTCTCGCTCATAAGGAATTATTTTTTATGTAATGTACCTATTCTAGAACTGTGGTGTTTTTAAATTTACATTTTTAAATCTGTTTACCGAATTTAAAGAATATACCTGCAGCAGGACTTTTCAAATGTTTCAGTCCTTGTAGGAGTGCAAGTAGGAAAAGTCTTCTTCTTTGCTGCAAACCAATCCCGTGAGCACATGGAAGTATAGTTGCCTTTGAAATGAATATTTCACGTCGTATACTAAGAATATCAGGGGTTCAAAGAATAACAAATATTGAAGTCCTTAATCGCATGAGAAAACAAAAAGAAATCATGCTTACCAGATCACATAATGCGAGGGGAACGGTATGGACTTCTGCGACTGAAGGACATTCGGAGACGGTTTGGTTGCTCATCTCTTGACGGATGGCTGTATCTAGAACTACGGTAGCTTTTTGGATCGCCAACCTTCGAAAGGAGACGGCGTCTTGAAGAAGAATTTTCAAATTGATCGTCTATCGAAGTTTCATATCAGTTTGTTGCCTAATTTGCTTGGTCTTGGCTTAATTGGGTTGTTGAAAACTTACAGTTTGACGGTTTTCTTCCGTCTGTTGGGACGTTGTGGGACTGTTGTGCAATTAGCTGCCTTTTTGCTGTTTGTCCTACAAGATCTGTGGGCTGAAGTGTTGCTTGAAAGAAGCTTGCTAAAAGGAGAATTAAAAGTGATCAATCAGAGAGGACGAACGTTTATCGTTGATAGTTAATTGTAGAGAAAGTCCCGATTATCCTTCAGGGTCTATGTAGCCAATTTAACAAAGCATCTAAATATCGAAGGAAAAATAAAAAATAACATTTTATTTAAAAAAAAATTAATTTTATACTGTGCTTGAAATTATCAAAAACTACCAAAGTGAACAGATCAAATTGTTATTCCTAACATGTTAAAACATCAGCTTCTATAATCTTGCGTAAACCTATGAAGCATAAACGATCAAATATTGATTAAAAACGCAAAAAAGCGAATAGAAAAATGAATGTTCGAACGGCCTTTGGCTAAACTGACCGTTAATTAAGCTATAACATACCAATGATTCAACACTATGAATTGCAACAATACCACTTGTCAGGCACCACGCAAAACCTAATAAACCTATTAAGTGTGTTTCAAGAACAAACAAAAGACCGACAAAATATTGCATAAAGAACCCACAGACGCGGCCAGACCTTAACCAAACGTAAGAATTATTTAATAAAAATGTTTATAATTACGTCTTTGTGCCATATTCGTGAAATTTGACGGTCATCGTGTGAAACGAAGTGTATCAATGGTGGACCAGTGCGGTTTTTCTCACATGGCAAATACAACAAAAAAAACTGTTGCGAAAGACCGTTTTCCTGCCTGTTGGCTTTCTTGGGTGGATGCCGGCGATAATTCCCTGCTTGTATAAATAGGAAGACTTTTGTAATGGATATTTAAATCACTTTGGCATCACATTGTGTTAACATCGCAGCCCCAAACAGTAAAAGTTAAAAAAATGTTCTTCAAAGTTGCGCTAGTAGTAGTTTTAAGTGTTGTGAGTGTGGCGCATTGCGCCCCAGGATATCTTGGAGGCTACCATGGACTTCCAGCGGCCACCTCCTATTCGTCCAGAATCGACATCCATGGACCCGAGTATGTGAAGACTTATGCAGCTCCTGTTATTGCAAAAACCGTCGTAGCAACTCCCATAGTGAAAACCATCATTCCAAGCTACCATGAACCATTGTTGGGATATGGTGATTATGGGCTGGAACATGGTTATGGATATGGTCAAGGTCTGGGATATGGTCAAGGTCTCGGATATGGACATGGACTTGAGCATGGATTGGAGCATGGACTTGAACATGGACTTGGGCATGGACTTGGGCATGGACTTGGGCATGGACTTGGGCATTATTACTAACTGAAGAAGTTGTAAAGTATTTTAGCTAATTTCGCCTGTGTACATAATGTAGGAGTTTTGCTTTTGTATGTGTAATAAGAAAAGAAATACATTATTTCTCTATGTATTTTCAACAGGATTTATTTTTTGACCTTTTTGTTATATACGACAAAACCCAAACAAACATCCCTTATATATAAAGCGTTTTAACTGAGTCCAAGTGAAGTTGAGTTAGAAGTTCCAGCCAATAGTGTCTAGCTACCATTTTTCGAAGTCCTGATGGTTGTTTTACAGAATTATTAACCAGCTACCGTTGTAAGGACTCAATGTGAGAAAATCAAAAGACAAATGTTGATGCTCATTCGAAATCGACGCCTTTCTTCTGAAGACGATGTGGATTTTAAAGCTCCAGGAAAAAATTTGTAAAGTAAAGCAATTTGTAATCGAGAATTTACTAATGTCTGGAATTGAATGATCGAATTAAATATGGCTACAGCTATCTCAATAAAATAAAGCAGAAATCCCAATCTTCATATATTAACCGTATCTTCCTATATTCCATAATAAAGCGCTCCTCCAAGTTTATTCATTAGTTTCTCTTCCCAAGTGTATTCACTATTCACGTTGACCGGAGCTCGTTAATGCATTTTTTTCTGTGGAGATCTAATGAAGAGCTCTGGTTCAATTTTCTTGGCTATTTTGTCTCAATATTTTTGTTGTTTAAAAGGCAAAATTTCCTCAGATCAGATATGATAAAAATTCACCAAGTTTTTGTTCCCCGTGACCATAACTTGAAAATAGATCATCAATATATCGCCGCCAAATTATTGGTTTAAATGTGCAATTATTTATAAAATTTGTTTCAAAAATTTCTAAAAAGAATTATATCTAGGCTTGACAATTTTTCTTAAAAATTTGCTGAATTTTTAATATAAGAAGTTTTGTTTCTTACTTTCTTAGAGGGTTTAAAATAGTAGTAGTAAACATCTTTATTTCTAAAAAAGGTTATCGACCTATCGGTCTTTCTGCCCTTGTTTAATACATGCAGTCTTAATCTAGATAAAAAACCAATATGAAAATTCTCCTATTCTAGGTTAACAATAGTAGTAGTAAACATCTTTATTTCTAAAAAAGGCTATCGACCTATCGGTATTTCTGCCCTTGTTTAATACATGCAGTCCCAATCTAAATAAAAAACAAATATGAAAATTCTCCCATTCTAGGTTAACAATGTTATTAAATAAATAAGATTTCAGTGGCAAGAAGAAATTATTTTATTGTCCACTAGTCCGTTGCGTTTGTAAGTGTTCGAGTAGCGTTAATGTAGGGAAACGGAAGCGGGATTGTCTGGTTGGTCTTGTAAGACAAAGGGGATTCAGTATGGTCCAGTTGTAGGGGTTGTTTGTCCATTTTGTCTGTAGCTGTATGAGTCTTTCCGAGATCTTTGTCATGTTTGTGCGTTCGTATAGTAGTTGGGTGGGGGGGTTGTGTAGTGGGTTTTGGGGGTGTCTTATTCGTGTTATTAGTCTTAGTTCAATTTGCTCTGTTGTTTGTGTATAACGTTTTGTCCTTTCTGTTCCGTTGGTCATGAGTACATGTCCAAAGTCTAGCAAGGGTCTACAAATAGCTTTATATATTTTTGGTGGCGGTGTTTGTGCTAATTCCTCTGTCTTTGTAGGTTAGTGATCGGAAGTGTTTCGCTTCTCTTCATTGTTTCTGCCCTGATGTTTCGCATGTGTTTAGTGAATCTAAGTTTGTGGTCGATTGTGATTCCAAGGTATTTTACGTCGTTTTTTGGTTGTGTCGTTTGGCCGTCTGCTTGTTATTGTAGGGGAA
This sequence comes from Dendroctonus valens, assembly GCA_024550625.1. Taxonomy (NCBI): domain Eukaryota; kingdom Metazoa; phylum Arthropoda; class Insecta; order Coleoptera; family Curculionidae; genus Dendroctonus; species Dendroctonus valens. Next base: position 1,557,998 of record JAJTJO010000010.1, read on the forward strand.
TCAGCGTTGAGTCTGTGGTTTGTGAGCAGAAGTTGGTTTTTTGACGCGTTTGGTGTTAGTCTCCATTTATAAAACCATGTCATTGTGTTGTTTGTTAGTGTTTGGAGTCTTTGCGCTGCTCTCTCAGTAGTTTTGTCATGTTACAATAAGTGCCGTGTCAGTCTGCGTATTGTAATATGTATGCCGATCTGTCGATTTGATTTTTGTCTGGTAAGTTGTAATTGTATATGTCATGGCAGTATATATTGTAGAGAAACGGTGAGAGCGGGGATCCTTGAGGGAGCCCTTGTTCAGGGGAAAAAGAAAATGACAGTGTTTTGTCAATTCGTACTTGCAGTTGTCTGCTTTTCTATTAAGTTCTTTATGGTGTGTAGTAGATATGTTGGTGTGTGTAGTTTGTATAGTTTGTATAGTAAGCCTCTATGCCAGACACTGTCAAAAGCCTTGTTAATGTCCATAAACAGGCAAGCTGTCTTTCTGTCAGTTAGGTGGGTAGTTTGTATATTGTTGGCCAAAATAAAGAGCGGATGAACAGTCGAGTGATGCTGTTTGAAACCAAATTGGTAGGTAGGTATATATTTTCCAATCACTTTTTCAAGCCGCTGCTTATTATGTATTCAAAAATCTTGCTTAGTACTGGAAGTAGTGTAATTGGTCTGTAGTTGCTCGGTTGTGTATTGTCCAGTCCATTTTTGGGTATAGGGATTATTAAGCCGTTTTTCCATGTTTCTGGGATTCTGCCATTTGTGATGCAGTTGTTCAATTCAGTTAGGATCAGTTTGTGTGTTTCTTGAGTTAGGCTTTTCAAGACTTTTGCCTTAATTTTATCTTTCCCCGGTGCAGTGTTCTTGATGTGCGCTAGGGCTTCATCGTACTCTGTGTCTGTGATCAGTGTGCAGGCATAGTTTGGTGAGTTGTTAAAATAGTTCAAGTACCAGTCGTTGATCAAGTTCCAGTTGTCATTGTCGAAGTTAGGGTTTGTCGATGTGCTGAAGGCCCTTTGATAGGTGTCTGGCGAATGCGTCCGCTTTCTCTTTGTCTGTGTAGGGTTTAAAATATTTAATAGATATTTGGCTAAAATATGTGTAGGTGAATGTTTACTACTAACTATTGGTCGTAAAGAAATATTTATTTTATGAACTTTTCAAACTTCATAAAAATGTGGTGTTTTACTTTTGTGCGGTGTTAATGTCGACCAATCTGTGAATTTGTGCTTAAATCTTTTTTTTTGAGATTATTATAAATTGGTCTTTCAAAAACTTTTTTTGAATTTTATTTAATTTTCAATAACTCCCTTCATTTAGAAGTGCATTAATTTTTTGATCGTGGTTATTATAATTCATGACAATTATTGCATTACCTTTATCAGCATTAAGAATTTTAATCGTTTCATCTTTTTGTAAATATTTTAATGCTTTTTGTTCTATTGAGTATAAAGTATTATAATTTATTATAATTTTATATTATAATGTTCTATTGAACTTAATTGTGAAAGGTGTTTCCAAAATTATTATTGCTCTTGTACGGAAATCTTCGTGTAAATTTTGAGTTGGTTCTTTTATACTAGAAGTCAAGCTTTTGAAGTAGTTTTTTGTAGTACCTTTAGAAAGAAGAACCAGTTTTTTGGCATAAGTTAATTGTTGGTTAAATACAGTAATAATTGTTTTGTCAAGAAACTGTTTTTTTTATATTAGAGATTTGTTTATTGACTTTGTCAATAAGCATGGATGGGGGCAAGAATGTTTGCCTTTTTCGTCGTAAGGATTTCGGATTTTCAAAAATCTCCGGAAGTTCGTTTTGCCTGCGTTTTCAACTTTAAGGAAACATCATCAGGGCATCAATATTTAGTGACAACATTTGGGAATTATGCAGTTGCAATCACAAATATGTACTTTCATTTTTACTTTCAAACCTTGGACCATTAAAACTTACAATCAGGCTTAGGAATATTCATGTATTTTTAAGTGCATTTATGGATTGAAGAAGGAAACAACTCTAAAGTTTCATAACATTTCTAAACATTCAATACCACAAAAGACTGATCTACAACTATCGGCAATATAAGTTGCATTATAGCTGGTCATTTCTAGTGAATGAGGGTATATTTATAGGCATTATAAATATAAGGCAATAAATTTTGTGATTTAAAATCCTCATTCACACTAAATGAAGTTTTATAGAACATTCTATATGATTTGCTTTTTAAAAACATTATCCAACATATCTTCAATCCATTTACTTCTTTTCCATTGATATTTTTTCGGCTTAGAATTACATCTTCTAAGGGTTTTGCAAAAGCAAAATCCGCTTGTTTCCTTTCATTCAAAATAAACTTTTTATATTTTTGGCATTGTTTTATGATAGTATAATAGCCTTTAGGAACATGGAAGCATTTTTTTCTTATAGTATTCTCGATAGTTCCAAAATCATCGTCATTTGGGAGATAAGGGTGCCAAGAATGTAAAAATTTAGGTTTTTAGGTAATTAGGTTTTTATATATTTCCGATAAGTTCTTAAGCGGATAAGAGCGGTCTTCTGGGACAGAACATTTGTAAGCCACATTAAAGCTAATTTCAATTTTCAGTCACAAGCAGTAATTTCTTCGACACCTCTGGATGCGTTTTTTTTTCGGTGAGGTTTGGGAAATGCTCTCATACGCACACCCAGAGCTGATGTTCTGGCGCTCTTTGCTGTGTGGGACTCCAGCTTAACTGTTTTTGCCACTAAAACCCTTCCTCACCTCCGAAGTGGTGTTTGGCCTAGCACCGCGGTCATTTCTGTCCTATTATTCCTTCGTATTTTACTCCCTCATTATCCCTGTGTATTCAATGAATTCCAGAAGAATCTTGAAGGGGGTCCGCATGACCTGGTCTGGTAGAACTTCATCCCCTCTCAGGAGTCTGCGCCTACTCTTGTTGCATATGACGTGCAGTCACACAATATGTAGAGTAGTTTCGTCCCTTAATTCGCACTTCCGGCAGGTCGGTTGAACGCTCAGTCCAATCCTGAAGAGGTGTTTTTCGCCTGTCCTCCTTATTTTTTGCCTGCTGAGATCTAGCAGTTCGTTTTTACGCACTGGTTGTGGAGGTCCAACCAACTGCCTTGCTGTAAGGAGTCGCGGTGTCTCCTCCCAGTACTTTCTATGTTCTTCCAAGATCCATTGCCCAACTCCTGCCCTAACATGGGCATGCGATATACTACAAGCAGGTTCTATGTTGGTCAGTTGTTGCACGGCCCCTGCATGATGTTCTTCTGTGAAGCTTGTGATTTCAACATTGTTACATGATGTAAATTAGAAAATCACATTTTGAGTTGAGATCTTTTGCGGTTGGTGGCATTGTAAATTATGTTTTAAAATAAACTCTTTTATGTGCAATTATTTACAGGATAAAACTACATTTCCTAAACATAAATAGTGCTTTTGCTTGAAGTTTAACTCAGGGTGTCTATATCTTCTTTCAGGCTTTTCAGGTCGCGTATAATTGCTTCTGCCATGCTCCAAAAAAACGTTTTTTTTTGGTCAGTGTCACTAACAAGAGTTCTACAATTTTTTCCACAACCGCGTTCTATATTTTGTTTGTTCTTTGCGTATTTACTATATTGTTCGCTTTCGTAGAATCGGGCGCTTGTTATCTGAAAAAGCGATGTCATCTGAATCGGCTGTGTGATTCTTTATCTTTTAAAATATTTATTTAAATAATAAGTCCTTTCATTAGAATTGCTTTCAGTAAATGATTTTAGGATTAGTTTTCTGTTTATATTCACTGATATGATTTCTATGAAGGAAGAATAAGACACTATTAAAACTAATTAAAATTGAATTACAAATAACAAGACTTTTTCTGTAAATAATCTTGTTTTTCTGTAAATAGGTACCTGAATCACAATCCGATTCTACACTGCAATTTTTCACTTTAATAAATAAACAGTTAACGTAATAATATGTCTCACCTCCTCCAAGTTAAGTGATCAAATCGACACATTACTATATTTTATAAAATGACTTTATTTTCTATAATAAACACGGAAGAAGCAAAATTCCGGAAAATTATAAAAATAAATAATAATAAAATATAAAAAAATAAAAAATAAAACGACTCGAATTTCATTTTCAATTTCAACTGAGATCAATTCAACAATATGCAGTTGTAAGGACTGGGCATTGTCTAACTCCTAAACTTAAGTCTAATATCCGCATTGTAAATACACCAAACTGCTTATGTTGAATATAAGATTATGTAAATTATGCTCTACCAGATCATTTTATAATTTTTCTGCCTTTGCAGTCATGGCTTTAGATTTAGTCTCCTCAGATATCTTTCCAGCCAGCGACAACTAAATCTTCTTCAAAAGGGAAAAAACATTTCAATAAATCGCTCATTTGCCCATTTGACGATTATTCAACATTGCTAGACAATCAACTCAGTGACACTCAAGTCAAATGAATTTTTCATGTAGATGATGAACTTTTAACTTAGTGAAAGTCTCTGAGAAAGTACGTCTACTTTCAAATATTTCGTGTCGTAAATGGCTCGGATTTTCCTAAAAGCCACCCCGCAAATCGAGGCTGATAGAAATCTCTTGAAGTTTAGCACATATGAAGAGTACTTGGACTCGCTGTCCACGGCTCAAGATGCTTGCTACTTGCAAAGCATCGAAGCTTCCAGAACTATCGCCAATTTGGGTATTTATTCGTCGTGTCTGGTTTTTCTGATTTCGCGAAGTGGATTTTTTTAGGATACAGAAGCTCAGGTGAAACGTTAAGTCGCGAGCAGTTTGAGAAGAGGCTGGCTGCAGTGTTGAACTACCTCTACCCTCCTTACAAGGCTTATGAGTTATCGAGTGAGGGTTTAGTGGATTCGGATGCAGATCCGATTATTCAAGAACTAGCTTCGAGGTATGTGGAAAAACTTCCGTTTTTACAGTTGGATGAAACATTTCTTTCACAGGGAGCGAGCCAACAGGATAGGAATACTCTCAACCATAATATTCTTGAGGACATTCACTAAAAGCGGTATAGAAGTATCTGGCTACGTCGACTACACGGAAAGACTATCGAAGGAAGATTTGAAACCAGTTTTTAAAGGTCTAGGAGGCACCTACTTTGAGCTGAAGAGTACATTTTCTGAATTGCAGGCCTCAAACTGCTAATGCCCAGAAAATGCGACTTGGGATTCTACCACTGGAAATCCGGAGATGTCTACTCGAATGACTCGTTCAACTACAAGGTACTGCAGCATCCACAAAAAGGTCTAATTTTCCAGAACAGATTTGATCGGAAAACGATTAATCCCAATCCCATGGCAGAACCAGGTGATATCTTTCAGTATAATTTTCATGAGTTACGGGTGGTCTTTCAGGTCCAAACACTTCGAGGAAACGAATCTACACAAAACTGTACGAGCTTTGCATTCTATTCGATCATGTAGTCAGGCAGAGAATATGATTATCTAGGGTATGGGTAAATAGGGCTAAAACCTCGTATATTTTAATATACATATATCATGCTGTGAATATCAGTGACTACTTTTGTCTAGCAAATTGAAGGTAATTTGGGTGTTTGAAAGTATAGTTTAGTTTGAAAGTAGCTTATCACAAAACTGAAACATTGATTTTAATGTCCATTCGTGTGTTAGCTTTGTTTTTTTATCCACTAAGGTCTTTTTATTTCACTGTTAATTAAAACTAGTTTCCTTGTTAATTTTATGTTTTTACAAGGCAGTTGAAGTTACCTTGCTTAAATAGTTTTATCAAGCATTTTAATTACCTTTGATTCATTGTTTTGGAAGTTGTTATTTGTCTTCTATTCAATAGCTTGTAAAACAGTTTCTTTTATTATTGTTTACCTGTTTTACCTTGTTTACCTGTTAATTACCTTTTGTTATTGTTTGGTGAACTTTTCCTATTGTCCGTCCAATCATGGACGCTAAATGCGGATGCAATGAGACGACTTAACTCTTTCGAAATGTGGACTTAGGACAATCTTGAGATCGAAACACAAACACTGAAGTGCTAAAAAGGATTGACCCAAACAAAGTCTCAATTAAACAGAAAAAGTTGCAATATCTGGGACACATTTATGCGTGAAGGGAAGTACAACGTCGTTCGATTAATAATGCAAAGGACGATATAAGGCAAAAGAAATGTAGGAAGGAGACAAACCTCTTGGCTTCGTCGCGGCTCAAACCTTTGTCGCGCATACGGCACATAAAGAAGAACAAAGATTTCCAAAATTTTAGGGCAAATTTGCACATTTGGAATTATCAAGACGTTGTTTCCCGTTTAGTATACGAAAATGGGAGGTGGCATATGTATTTCCAAAGGCGACAAAAGAGAACTTTGTCAGCCAATTTTCTTCTAATTCTTAAAATCGAGTTGAAAATTATAACTTGATGCGACGAAGCAGTCGCATCGCAAAATAGCCGAGACCATTTTTTTCATCTACTTTCGAAGACGAACTTAAACCAGTTAAAATATCAGCTTGGTCAAATTATATGTAAAAAAAACCAACTGGTAATTACTGCTAGGAATCCAACTCCACCTGGTTGTTTTCATAAAATCTAGTTTCTGGACTAAGGGCAAGAAGGAGACTCAAAACACTAGTCCAATTATGTCCGCTTTTCCAATCATTTAGTAAAAGCATAAAAATGTAGAGCTTCATTAAAGCGCAATTAGCAGAGCTTCATTAAAGCGGCTTGCTTTATGCAGTTCGAATCATGTCATATTTATACTGTTATTGTGCAATGCAGTAAAGTAATTTCTCCATGCCAAGCATTTTCTAATATTCCACAGCAATCCGGCGTCTCCTGGAAACGGCACAAGCCAGCTAATCCTTCCGACACCGAAACACCAAGCAATCAACCCAAGCGACCGATGATGATCGGCTTTTATCAAAGCCAACATTTAAGACGACCTCAATTAACATTGAGGGACTTTCTAAGGATAAGGAAACCATTTTATCTGACCTGTCAGGAACCACCAAGTGCGACATTTTGGCAATCCAAAAAACACACAGAGGCCCCACTGCACCGAGACCCAATACCGCAGGAATGAAACTGGTCTTAAAGACTACATCACCAGTACGGAAGTGCCGTAATTGCAAGACCTGATCTTGATATCCGATCTGGAGCATTCACGTCACATAACAACATTGAGATTCTTACAGTGGAAGTAAGGTCCCTTACAGTCACGTCAATATACAAGCCATCCAATGCAGCCTTCGAATTTCAAGAGGCTTCTAACTTCCAATCACAAGACGGGAGGAATGTGCTGGGCGATTTTAACTGCCACAGCACAATTTGGGGATATAGCCAGACCAACGAAAATGGTGCTGAGCTGGAAAACTGGATGAAACACACGAACATGCACCTCGTACATGACCCCAAGCTGCCTCCGTCATTCAATAGCGGCCGCTGAAAAAGAGATAAATAATAATAATGCGAATAATATTTTTGTTTCTGACAGACTGATTTCCCTATCAACAAAACATGTAGAACATCCACTCCCAAAAACACAACATTGCCCCATTACGTGTGTCATCTCCGCAGGAGTGAGACCTGAAATTGTTCCCTACAAAAGGCGATTCAATCTCAAAAAGGTAAGATGGAATGAACTTGCGACTGATCTGGACCATGAGATCACCTCCCTGGAAGCAAGGCTCGAAAACTATGATGCTTTCATCGACATCGTCAAGAGACTCTCAAGAAAACACATCCCAAGGGGGTGTAGGACCGAATACATACCAGGTCTTACTCCAGACTCCGTAGACCTGATGTCGAGGTATCGAACTTTATACGAGGACGACCACTTCTCTGAGGATACCATGAATACGGGCGAAGAGCTGATGCAGGCAATCTCTAGAGCAAACTCCGATAAATGGCAAACGCTAATGGAAGACCTGGATATGAGGCAGAGCAGCCGACGCGCCTGGAAGCTTACCAAAAATGTTAGCAACGATACCACAAGGGCTACTCCGAACCTGACATTAGTCACCCCAGACCAGATCGCACACCAACTGCTACTGAACGGAAAGACCCAAAACTCAAATACAAAGGGATCCCGACAACGAAAACGACTGTCTAGCTGAGTCATTCACAAACAGTGAATTAAAAAACGCAATTAACAGCTTGAAATAAAACAAGGCTGGAAGACTAGATGAGCTGAGAACAGAACAAATAAAACATTTTGGAACTGCAACCATTACATAGATTACCAACTTAATGAATTGCTGTGTGAGGAAGTTGCAATTCCCAAAAATATGGAGGAAAGCTCGAGTGGTCGCGCTATTGAAACCGGGAAAGGACCCTGCAGAAACTAAAAAGTTTCGACCTGTTTCACTTCCTTGTCATCTCTTCAAGGTTTTCGAAAGATTGATTTTAAATCGCATATCAAGTAAGGTAGACAAAAGCATAATACCATAACACTCAGGGTTTAGACCGGGAAGGTCTTGCTGCGCCCAGGTTTTAACCTAACACAACATATAGAAGATGGCTTCGAGCGCAAGCAAATCACCGGTGTAGGCTTTATAGACCTGACAGTAGCATCTGACACCGTTAACCAACAAAAAGGAGCGGAAAAGATGTATCATGACACCAAAGACTTTCGCCTGACTAGTCTGGTGAAAACTCTATTGCAGAACAGGCGTTTCTATGTTACGCTGCAGGGAAGAAAGAGTCGATGGAGCGGACATAGAAACGGCCTACCACAGGGAAGTGTACTGGCTTCTATGCTCTTCAACGTATACACGAATGACCAACCAACCGACCAACAGACACGTCGCTTCATCTATGCAGCTGACACAGCAATCGCCGCACAAGGAAAAAGTTTCGAAGAGGTCAAGAATAAACCAACTACAGCCTTGGAAAGCATGACACAGTATTACGACATAAATCGGCTGAAGCCAAACCCCAGGAAAACCCAGGTATGTACATTTCACCTGAGAAATAAAGATGCTCGCAGGAAACTACAAATCACATGGAGGGAACAAGAACTTGAAGCATGCGACACTCCAAAGTACCTAGGCGTGACACTGGACCGCACACTATCTTTCCAAAAGCACTGCCTAAATACAAAAGCCCAGGTATGTCCTAGGAACAATAACATCCAGAAGCTCACTGGCACAGCATGGGGAGCACAGCCTGACGTACTACGAACGTCAGCTCTTGCTCGCTGTTCCTCCTCCGCTGTCGAGTACGCGGCACCAGCGCGGCTGACGTGGCCTTGAATGAGACGTGCAGGATTATAACTGACTGCCTGAGACCGACACCTGTCGAGAAACTGTACCTTCTATCCGGAATTGCCCCAGCACTTGTCAGACGCAAAGTTTCATCCGAAGCAGAGCGGAGAAGCAGGTCGGAGATGGGCGGCATCTTCTGCACGCCCAACCAGAAAGGCGACGGCTCAAATCAAGGAAAAGCTTTCTACAATACACACAACAACTGCAGACATGCCCAGAATAACCTCGCATCGAACTGTGGAAAGAACAACACCCAAATCTGTGAATCGAACCCAGGAAAAAGCTGCCACCGGGAAAACTACCATACGCCACATGGAAAACACTGAACAGACTAAGGACAGGAGTGGCGCGCTGCAGACCACCTGTGGACGACGAGCTGTGCGACTGCCGGGAGTTTCATAACGACAGTCACCTTCTCAGATGTCCCAATCTGGGAGAGGCATGTACGATGGAGGACCTGATCGTGACAAATGACAGAGCGATAAACGCAGCCAACTGTTGGAACAGAAGGGTCTGAACGGAAACATTGGTGTCTCGGACTCGGAAAGTAAGTAAGTCTAATATGCCGAACTTCTGGAATTTATGAAAAACCTGGATAATTCCTCAACAAGTTCAAAACTTTAATCTAAAAAACCTTTGTTACTCACATAATTTGGTAAAAAATTATAAATTAATCTAAACTAAATAGCACATACAATTTTCTACACATCTTCACTTAGAACTTCTAGAAGTTTCGGTGATTTATCCAATAAACGGTATCCAACTCCATCTGCTGTGTGGATGTTGCGTCTCATGGATCACTCTCGATATTGTTGGAATTATTTCCCTTGCTGTCGGTATGAATCCTTCGCTGATGGGAATCACTTCCCTTACAACTGGGGGAGGATAATGATGGTTCTGCAACCATAAAGGAGCGCCGGATGCCACCAGAAGTAGTACCAGGAAGGAAAGAATTACCGATCGTTTAACCATAATGGTTCAATGTGGATCGCAACAGAAAACTGGTAAAACTGCGGTTTGACTGCAAATTTTGGGTCATTTATACTGCAAAGTGGTTATATAATTTGAAAAATCCTCACAAATTATCCAAGGTCGTGATTTGTATAATTACTGACCCCTAACTAGGGCTATGAGTTTGCACGGTTTGATTTATTTTTACCACAAAAAGAATGAAGGATACTGGTTGAATTTTGCAGTTTTAATTTGATGTTGTATTGAAAGTATAACGCCAAAAATTATTTCTCGTCTTGTGTGAACAGACAATTCTTCAGAAGTAGATTGTTGAGGGACTGATGGAATAAAATATTGCATCAGTGTCATCTTCAAGTAGATGTTAGTTTCACAATTTTCTGATTATTCGACTTGCAAAAGGAAAAATCAAAGTCGAAATTGGCGAAACGGAATTCTGAGGTTGCAGGCTGCGTATCGATGATAATTTTTTGAGGCGAGGTAATTAAGACCCTTTAAGGAAACTTAACTTAGGAGTTTTTCAAATGTTGCCACTAGTTCCAAGCAAAGATTACTTTGTATTGAAAAAAATCTAACAATAACCGCAAAGAATAGACGAATGGCGAAGCTTGGCGTCAGATAGAGCAGAGTTAGATCTATAAGTCATAAAAGTTTTATTTGTCGGTACCGTTATTAAAACCGTTTTTAATATTTTTATATTCCAACCACTCGCCAGGAGACAAAAGTGCCTTTATCATCACTATGTAAGTGAAGCTTTCAAAAGTCCATAAAGCTGGAAACTGGGGCGTTTTAGTTTAAGATAGAGAACAAATAAATCTGCATACTATTTGGGTGCAATCATCAGTAAATCTTACCGAAGAGACCTGATCATTTACACCAAGAAATGTTTAAAAGCCCCATAAAATTTAAATTTGTAATTTCACTATTGACGACTTTGTACATTTTTAATATGTGTTAAGTACCCATACTAAAAAAAATTAGCAAAGTTACAATTGCAAATATAGATATAATTTAATGCGGTTAATAGGACCACAAGGTAATAGTAATAAATTTTAAAATCGCATTTTAAACCACACTTAATCAAGTTTGTTTTACCAATGGCCAGCACTATTGCGAGCGAACATTGTTGCGACCAACAAACCTGCTTGAAAAAGTATTCAGACTAAGTAGGTAACATAAACTAGTATTAGGAAAAATAAAAATGTGTAAACCAATGTAAGTAAGGCAGATATTAAATAAACAATGGTGATGAACTAATAGTCGTGTACAACAGAAAATAGAAAAATAAAATGCAATATTCTAAGGTCGAAAAAGTTGTCGATTAATTTATATTTCCATTGTTCCATCCAATTTGTATGATATGCATCTTGCAATCGCATAAACGTTCCTTGCCGAACAGGGCCATTAGCAATTTAAATACCGACAGTTTTTTTAATCAAAAGCTATATTGGAATGTTCTAGAAGTTTAGTTATGTTCTTTTCGGTCTGACTCTCTGCTAATAAACGCATTTCATTTAAGGAACTAGATTAAATTGAAAGTCACGATCGTGAATCTCATTTTAAATCAGACCGAAGTAAAAAAAATGTACATTTTAACGCACCATTGATCTAGATACTTCACGTTGGTACTATTTATTACGTCACATGGTTTTCCTCGCGGGTCGTTGCATTAAGAGGCCCAAATCGACATGAAAAACGTTTGTTGTACGTGCCAATATAAAAGTAAATCTTTATATATTATTGTTCAGCTTTTATATGCGATTTGTTTGTTGCTTTAATTTAGAATTTTTACCTGAAGCGTACTTAAGTTGGAAAAATTATAAAGTGGGGATAATTCCAGAATCAGGCCGTTAAGTTCAAGAAGATTTTAAATATTCATGTTAAAAATTTGTTTTCACATTAATTATAATTTTATTTTCAATCTATGCTTTAAATTAAGTTGAAACTAAAGGGTATGTAAAATCATTTTTGGCATTTTTCAACCAAAAATCTATGGAAAATTAAGTATGAAACAAGTTAGTTTTAAGCCTTTCCAACATCGATGCATACGTTTCGGAAATATTTGTCTGCAATTGTTGAATAAATATCGATAAAATTTGGAAGTTTTACTACAAAAATCCAAGAAGATATTAAAAAATATGGTCAAAGCAATCATTAAAATTAAATAAAAAGCTGCTAGCAAAAAGTGCCCAACTGATGGTATCTAAAGTAGTAATAAGGGAAACTTTAGCATCGACATTTTAATGAGGTTCATCAAGTTTCCAAAACCTTGCAAAAACTCAAGCTTTAAGAAAAGCCAAAGGAAAGTTTTTTGGCAATTTACGACTTCCTGTAGATGGAGTTCTTTGTTTAACCACTTAATCTAGCACGACAACAATTGTTAACAAAAAAATTTTATATTTTCTAACTAAATACAATTACAAATATCTTCAATCTCGTCAATTGCAACCAAAGAACAAGTTTCACTGGAAATGCACCTAAAAATAAAAAATATGTTCTTTTGAAACATTTCTAAAGATCTAAAGAGGCATAGAATTTAGCAAACTGAGCTTTTGAGCAATTTGCTCAAAAAAGAAGCAATGGTTAGAAAATAGCACACCTAGACATTTCCTGGAAAGAGAAAATCCATTGGAAATCACAAAAAATAGTGTGAAAATTTTTAATTAAAAATGCCATAGAAATTTAGGAAGGAAAACAAAAAGTCATCATTCAACAAATTTTCAATATATTTCAAAACTGTGTGTTTGTAAGTGTTAAATGGATCAAAAATTGAAAAGTTTTCCAGATAATTAAAGTCAACATTAATGCATTATAACATAACAATTTCTTTAAGTTTTACGCAGCACTCCATTGTATATAAAATTGATTTTTAACTGTTCGATTGCATAGAACGATAAGGCAATTAATACGAAAATAAATAAATAAAAAAATGAAATAACTGTAAAAAGCACGATGATGAATAAAAAGTGACAAAATTGAACTTGAAATTGAGTTGAACTACTGTAACTAGTTTGAGTAGCAGTAGGAAAAATCTGCAGCTAAAAAAGCTCCTCATAAGACAAATAATTTTTTAAAAACTTTCCAATTCTGAAAGAGAATATGTAAAATATTATCCTGCCGACTTCAGTTTTACAAAAAAATATATCTGGTCTAGTTTTCTGGTCGTTGCTGGTACTCTTAAGACCTGCAGCCTATTACTGTAACAATATAACATAATACACTGCGACGAAGAAAAGTGAAGCAAAGTCCTGCATTGGTATACGTGTTATGTCATGACATTGACCTGCCTGGTAGTGATTTTCCTATCTGGGCGCTTTTTGCAACTTGCACGATGAGGTATAAAAGCCGTGGGTCTTCAGACATATGCTACATTGTCTCCTTTAACCAACCATACCAGCAGTATCCACACCCATCAACATGATCAAAACGGTAAGTTATCCATTTTCCTTTCCCTTTATATAAATTTAAAAAATTGTAGATTTTCGCCCTTTCCTGCCTTCTCTGCGTCGTAAAAGCTGGTTACTTAACAGCTCCTTTAGCTTACCATGCCCCCATCGTCAAAGCCGCAGTACCTGTAGCCACGTCTTACCAAAACACTTATCAAGTAAGTCCCTGACATATGAAAAGGGCCGATGTAAGTACAGGATTTGTAGGTGTCTTCTGCAGCTGTTCCTGTGGTGGTTAAAGCTGCCCCCTTAATTGCCGCCCCCGCTGTGCACTACGCCGCTGCGCCAGCTATTATTAAGAGCCCACTATTAGCTGCCCCTTTGCCATATGCTTACCACTAGGAGATAATTGGTGCTATTTTTGTTTTAACTTAAACTAGAGCTGCAAATTTATACAGTGATCTTGTAAAAAATTAAATGCTTTTTTGAATTATAGCTGGTATCAGTAGAAGTGTTGGATTATTTTTTGTATGAACGTTTTCCAATAATAGTTCAGTCCTGGACAGCTGAAAACAGGTGTGGTTGGACGCAAATTGGTGATAAACAAAGCGTTGATAGCACTCTCAGGAACCCGTTTTTAGTCCAGATTTTGCTGTCTTTTGCTTAAAAAAGTAGATTCCTCTTTATTAGTTTTTTGGAATTATAAACCATCACCGATAGTCAATAAAAGAAGCATTTTTTTAAGATTTTCGGTATTACTAAAGAAAAATACCATGTATCCAGTAGAGGACAATGCAACTTCCTAACGAAAACCGATTTAAAAGGACTAAAGTCAATCCAAAGATATGCACTTGACCATGTGTAAAAATTGTCCAACATTCAACAAATTCATTTTGTTCTAGTGGTGTAGGTTCTTTTTCTTTCTATCTCTTTATTTCCCACTTAGGTTCGATACCGAAAATTGTATTTTTGAAAGTAAATTTGAAATTAAATTTTTTTAAGTGGCTTTTATATGCGGTTGTATATATAAATATTGACAAACAATTTATTAAAGCGACAACATAAAAAACCTTTGCCCTTAGGGAATGCAATATATCCAGTGGAGTAACAAAGTTTTTTTGAACCGACACCGTTTCCGGAAAAAAAATTAATGAAAACTCCCTTTGCAAATTACCATAATCAACTGACAAATACCGTGAATCGAAGAGAAAGTTTCCAGAAATATTCTTAACATTAACAAAGAAAAGTACATTCTATTCCTGGGAGTAATAAGTATGTTTCCATATTCCATCCACTTCATTCTTTAATGTTTGAAAGATATTAAAAAATAACATGAAAAAGTGCTTTGCTGTTGTCAGAAAGAATGGATTTTTACTAAACCATTGAAATGTAACTTAAAACGTAATTACTAGCCGTGTTTTGTAACCTAAACAAATTTCTAACAAAAACGTAATTTGGCATTTTTTCATAAGAAATTTGTTTTTTTTTATATTATAACGGGCACTCATTATATGTTAATAATAATACATGTAAAAAAATTCTTTTGCCTGTAATCCAACATTTTTCTGAAAAATGTGGAATAAAAAGCTTTGATTTTATGTATGAGCCTTAAACATCTAGAACTTTTCCAGACTATATCCTGCTGCAAAGAAAGAAGTTATTGAAATGTGATGAACAAAAATTATTTTTAAGTTGCAAATGTGTGAGCCTGCGAATGGATAAAAAATTTAAGCGCCACTTTAAGACCTTTTTTGTGTTATCCAAAGTATTATCAAAATGAGTAATATTCCAAGAAAAAGACTCAACATTCATTAATCGAGAAAAATGCGCTTTATCCACCGACAAGAAGCAGTATTGCTTTTAAAAAAAATAGATTTTTCTGAATTTTGACAAAAATATACGGAAACATCCACAAAGAAAAGTTTTGGAAATCAATATCTTGGAGAGGTTTTTTGCCGCAATTTTTAATTTAAAAGTTGTGGAGAAAATAATTTGGTATTTAATCTTTTAAACACTTACAACTTTTACCAACTTACACCTGATCTTTCAGGTGTAAGCAAATAAAATCAATCAAATTTTTCTACTGCTACTGCAAAAAAGCTACAGGCGCACATATGGAAGTATAAAAATATAGACCCACTGGAATAAAGAGCAGTAGAAGAAAATTGTTGGCGCTAATAGACAAAGCTTAGCTCTATACAGCAAGTTTGCAGGATTTGCAGTCCAGATTTTCTCGCATTCTCAGCAGAAGAGGCAGTTTTAAAAATATTTTTAACGACATTACACACGACAAACATAGCATATAGAAAAATTAGAAGGGAAAAAAATAGAGGATCTGTCACAGATTTTTTGCTGTCTAAGCCGTGAAAAATGCAAAAATAAACGTCCAATCTGACTCCAATTTAATAAAACATTATTAATAAACCTCAGATATTTGCTAACTAATGCCACCAAACAACAGATAGGCATATAAATTCCAAAATATGCTCTATAACAAAAAAACTGTTGTTGAAAAAAATTATCATAGTAAAACAAAATGCGATCTCTTCAGTGTTGTAACAAGAATATTCCCTACTAGCACCATTTTTATACAAAGAACTGTTAAACCTCAGACTGATAAACACAAGATGAAGCAATACAAAACAGAACAAAAATGTACTTAAATCCCTATATTTCCAAATATGTAATGTGGAGTCTGATGATCAAAAATTAAGCCTTTAGATGCTCAAATATAATTCCATGATGGGCAATGCACAACTGTAGTCAGCTTTTGTGATTTTCCGTAACATCTAATAGAGCTAAATCGGACATTTTTGGTAATGGTTCCATAATTCTTTACTTCATTTCCGGTTGGAGCAAAACGCACCTTTTTCTTCACCTTTTCCACCCCATAATCCCATGACTTCAAATCTGGCAATCGGGCAGGCCGACGAATTGTTCCACCTCTTCCAACCCATCAATTAGGATAGGCATTGTTTAAAAAAGATCTCACTTTATGTGAATAATGTATGAATGTGTGTATAAATATTAACTTACCGCCAATGAAACCGAAATTTGAAAGAAAAAAATTTCCACTAATACAGAAAAGAGCAATCTATTCAGTAAAGTAACAAGTGCCTTAATAGTTCGCCTAGAATTAGCTGCAACCAAGAAACCCATTTGGAAAAAGGTTTACAGCTGCAGCAAAATGAGATGCATTCAAAAACGCATCAACCACCAGTTTTGTGTTTAATGAGATGTTTGACATTATTACTGGTATAATAAATGAAAACGTTACAGAACTGTATACATTAAGCGGACGCATTTGCCAGACATTTTCAACATGCCTTCACAACCTCAACTAACCCTAACTTTGACGATCAAAACTTTAACGCAATAAATGATTGGTACGAGACCCACTTCACGAACGAAACAAACAACGCACATCAACTAATTACTGAAGCAGAATAGGACGAAGCACTCGCACACATTAAAAACACGGCACCGAGTTACATAGCCATACCCACCTGACTCTGCAACTACAATACTAGGAAACCACCATACTCCAACATTCCACGAGTCAGCAGAAGTGTTTTCCTCATTTGACTGTTTTGCATGAGAACTCATTCTTTGTAACCACGTTGTGGAATTAAGTAGCTAAATAAATTGTCGTTGTAATAATAAAAACTTTTTAAAAACGAATTATATCGTTAAAGTTTCATAATTACCGGGAAAAGACAATATAAAAGGCAAATTATTGAAAAATCTTACTCCACAAACACACACACATACTGAACCTATTCAACAACTGTATTAAAACTAACACGATACAAGATACCTGGAAAACAGGAATAATAATACCAATTCCTAAAACCGGACTAGACAATACACAAACACAAAACTACAGACCTATCACACTACTCCATGTACTAAGTAATTTTTTTGAAACTATAATAAAAAATAGACTGCAACAATTAGTTGGACAACACATACCACAATACCAATTCGGATTTAAACCTAAACACTCAACTGTTCACCCACTTTTTATACTAACCAACAACATACAAACAACTCACCTCACGAACAAGAAAACAAGCATGTCTCTTTATGGACATCAATAAGGCCTTTGACAGTGTCTGGCACAAAGGACTTTTATATAAACTTTACCAGCTTAAAACCCCCAAATACATAATTCACGCAATCAGAAACCTACTCACAAACAGACACCTAGAACTACGCATAGACAACACCGTCTCCTTTGCTTTCTCCCCTGAACAAGGACTCCCGCAAAGATCCCCGCTATCACCCCTTCTTTACAATATATACTACCACGACATATACAATCACCGTCTCCACGACGAAAGACACATTGACAAATCTGCTTACATACTACAATACGCCGACGACACTGCATTGATCGTGCACGACAAAACTACAGTAAAAGCAGTACAAAAACTTTAAACACTAACAGATAATACAATTGCTTGGTTTTACAAATGGAGACTTACACCAAACGCCACGAAAAACCAACTACTTTTACCAAACCACCACATTAAAGACGACTCTCCATCAATGACAACAGACGGAAACTGAACTAGATCAAAACAAGAGGCAAAATATCTAGGAATTACACTGGAGCAAAAAGTAAAATTTACAAAACACGCACAGAACGTAAGAACAAAAATCATTCAACGGACAAAACACTTCCGATCACTGACGTACAAAGGCAAAGGAATTAGTACAAAGACGGCCACAAAAATTTACCAATCAATATGTAGACCTCTGCTTGACTACGGACATATACTGACAGCAAATGCATCTAGGAAAACTAAATAACACATTCAAACAACAGAACAGATTGCCCTGAGATCAATAACGAAAATAAGACATCCTCAAAATATTATATCGGTATGTATGTGATTCCCCCAAGTTCCTTTCCGTGTGTCAAACTGTCTAACGTCAGCCAAGCGCCCCAATGCAGCAATGTTGGGAGGCGCGAACACTTAGTCTTAGACAAATATATGGATTAAAATTTCGTTTACAAATGGCGTTGTAATAAATAGGCAATGTTTGGAAAAATATTTAAAAATTGACAATACGAATTGACAAAACACTATCATTTTCTTTTTCCCCTGAACAAGGGCTCCCTCAAGGATCCCCTCTCTCACCGTTTCTCTACAATATATACTCCAATGTATTCCTGGGTTTTCAGTCAATTTTATTGTCACTAATTATGGTGTCATGTGATGAGCCCTGCAGTAGACCCGGGACGAAACGCAGGGCTCATCACATAACACCATAATTAGTGACAATAAAATTGGCTGAAACCCCAGGAATACATTGGAATGAATTAAAGTACAGTCAGGAAAAAGAATATACAATATATACTGCCATGACATATACAATTACAACTTACCAGACAAAAATCAAATCGACAGATCGGCATACATATTACAATACGCAGACGACACGGCACTTATTGTACATGACGAAACTACTGAGAGAGCAGCTCAAAGGCTGCAAACACTAACAAACAACACAATGACATGGTTTTATAAATGGAGACTAACACCAAACGCGTCAAAAAACTAACTTCTGCTCACAAACCACAGACTCAACGCTGACTCCCCTACAATAACTGCAGACGGCCAAACGACACAACCAAAAAACGACGTAAGATACCTTGGAATCACAATTGACCACAAACTTAAATTCACTAAACACATACGAAACACCAGGGCAGAAACAATAAAGAGAACAAAACACTTCCGATCACTAACCTACAAAGACAGAGGAATTAGCACAAACACCGCCACCAAAATATATAAAGCTATTTGTAGACCCTTGCTAGACTATGGACATATACTCATGACCAACGGAACAGAAAGGACAAAACGTCATATACAAATAACAGAACAAATTGCATTAAGACTAATAACACGAATAAGACACCCCCAAAACCCACTACACCACCCCTCCACCCAACTACTATACGAACGCACAAACAGGACAAATATTTCGGAAAGACTCATACATCTACAGACAAAATGGACAAACAACCCCTACAACTGGACCATACTGAATCCCCTTTGTCTTCAAGACCAATCAGACAATCCCGCTTCCGTTTCCCTACATTAACGCTATTCGAACACTTACAAACGCAACTGACTACTGGACAATAAAATAATTTTTTCTTGTCATTAGAATTTTATTTAATAATATTGTTAACCTAGAATAAGAGAATTGTCATCTTTGTTTTTTATTTAGACTAAGACTACATGTATTAAACAAGGGCAGAAAGACCGATACGTCGATAGCCTTTTTTAAGAAATAAAGATATTTACTACTACTATTTAAAAATCAGGAAAAACGGTGAAAGCAATAAAAATGTTAAGAGTAACCGATAGGTCGATAGCCTTTTTTAGAAATAAAGATGTTTACTACTACTACTACTGTTAAGAGTAATAAAAAAACTGTTCAGCCAGTTTTCAAATTTACTGAGGCTGTGTTAAAAAATTGGCAGTTATAGAGATAAAAGCGCTTAAATCTACAACGTAGCAGGTTTCAAATCAAGATCTAATAAAGCATTTTGAAACAGCCAAACGAAAGAGGAAATGCTAGCATCAAACCTTCAATACCTACTACGGTATCAAAGGCACGTCTAATGTAGTCTAAATTTATTTCTCAAAACTTTTATAAAATGTCCAATTATTGCCTTGTAATCGGTTTTAATAAGCGAATGGTGACGGGCAGATAAATCGAGCCAATTGCGAGTACCCGCAAATCAAGATTTCCTTGCCTGATACATCGTCGATAATTTGGACAAATAAATCTAATTTATTATTATGGTCGTCAATGTCGGATAGTTTTTGCAAAAAAGAAAACGAACTGGTGGGCTTCGTATATCGGTCAAGTAGCTAAGTACTTAATTGGATTGGAAGAAATTTTGCACCAACGTCTCTTATTATTGCCGTAAGAAACTAAGAAAATGTTAAGAACATTATACATCCGAAATATGTAATTAAATATAGAAAATCTAGAAACTAAACTCACTGCCAAACACAATTCAGTGCTTCAAATCTCTACAACTGGTGAATTCTGAATATGTGCAGGTTAATTATGCGAAAAGCACCTGAGTTGCACGATATTCTGGTTTATTAACAATAGTAAAACCAGATTTGCCTGATTTGTTTTCCTTTGCACTAAATCAGTCCCCAAGGTAGATAAATCTAAATCTACACGAAATATTAGTTTTTGGCCAGGCCTGTACTCGGAAAGTTTATAATAAAAAAGCCTCGAAACCGCACAATACAATATGATCTCTTTATACATAATCCTCCAAATTAGCCATTATTCCTGATAACAAATGTTGTTTTCTGATTACAGTTTTTTATTTATTTTTAAAATGCTTTTCATATTAAATGTCTGCTAAAATACAGAAATGTGCGTCCAGAACCTTTTTAAAGTTTATACAAATAATATGTCCAAATTTACTTAATTTGAATTACGAATTTGAACAACGAGCGGGACGATGCATTGGCAAGGCTCGGATCTACTGAGAGCCCAATAACTGCCAAACCTCACATAGAGTTAAGAACCGACAGATAGCAAACGCTCTAAATGACTGGGCTCTTAGAGGGACCACAGAGATGTGGAGAAAGGCGGAAGGGTGTACACAAGCCAAAGAGTTGATTGGAACCCCAAGTCACGCCAAGGCAACATCCAAATCGTTGATGTCAAGGAGTCGTTGGGCCCTGAGAACTCTAGTTGGGGACATGACGGGCCACTGTGGTTTGAACATCTACACCTAATAGGAATTGGTGATAGCCCCGTATGTCCACAATGTGGAATGGCGGAGGAAATTTCATACCACCTACACACTCTCCCGCATCGAATTGTCTTCCTTAAACTGGAGACGGATCCTTTCCTTAGTTAGGGAGACGGGACGAGTGGGTGGAGAAAATCAGGAGTGGTAAAGTGAGGATGGATGTAGGGGGAATGGCGAAAAGGGCCTTTAATGCCTACTAGTCGGACCCAGGGGGTCCCCCCACATTACTGCTACTCTCTACGATCTCTTCTCTCTGAAAGTCTTAACACAAAGATGTAGAGATATGAATATTGACGTATACGCATGCTTTGTAGACTATCGCCAGGCATTTGACTGCGTTAAGCGCGAAAAACTAATGCAGATCTTGACATCTACAGGTATAGATAATAGGGACATTGGTGTGATTGTTGACCTAAATTGGAGGCAATCGGCCACAATTCGAATAAACGACAAAACGTCAGAAAACGTATCGATCATGAGAGGAGTGAGGCAAGGCTGCGTCTTATCACCCCTTCTTTTGATCATATACTCAGAAGCAATATTCAGAGAAGCACTTGACGAAACAACAGGAGGAATAGTAGTGAATGGGAAGGTTATAAATGACTTAAGATACGCGGATGACACCGTCATCATAGCCAGCAGTCCAAGTGAATAAAAGGGAATGATCCATGAAATAGTCAAACAAAGCGAACAACATGGTCTTTTCATGGATATACCCTAAACCAAGACCATAGACCTATCCAAAACACATACAAATATAACCTTGACCATAAAAAGCAAATATGTAGAGCAAGTATCCTCGTTTATATACCTGGCACCTCGATAGATCAGGACTGTGACCCTAAAAGGGAAGTCAGATCCAAAATAGAATGGGCGAGGAAGGTCTTCGCTAGTATGAAGAAGCTCTTTACTAGACTGGAATTGAGCTTGGAGCTTAGGACACGCATGCTCCGTTGCTTTGTGATCTTTGCCCTATACGGCAGTGAGAGCTGGACCCATGATCCCATAACGGAGAATAGAATCGACGCAATTGAGATGTATTTCTATCGACGCATGCTCAGAATTTCTTGGACACAGAAGATAACCAATATAGAAGTTCTAAGACGTATGAAGAAAGGAAAGGAACTGCTACAGACGATAAAAGAAAGGAAAACACAGTAGCTTGAACATATTATGAGGGGCAGACGATCCGAAATACTGAAGGGAGGAATCAGCGAAAAAGATCCATCGGAAGACGCCAGAACTCATGGCTAAAGGACATCCGCAGGTGGTTTGGGCGCACATCCACAGAGACCTTTCGAGCAGCTGTTTCCAAAACCACGGTGGCCATTTGGATCGCCAACCTTCATAAGGAGACGGCGAGATAAGAAGAAGAATCATCAAAAACTGTTGCAGATTTTATATTAATATTAAAATTGGTAGAAACAATTGTCATTTTCAAGCTGAGGGTATTGAGTGGCTCAGGTGTAATTAAAATTAATAATGAAATAAACAGATTGTTGGCACTAATTTGTGCAACAGGCTGCTACTGTCGGGGTAATTTTGTGGAATAAAGTGGAAACATGCACATTTTCGAGGACGTGATTTAAAACAATGAGTGCGTCAAAAAAGTTTATTATATAAAAACTTTGGAGCAAAAAGTGCAAATGGTTGTGGTTTGCGAGAAACTTAAGAGAGTTAAGAATCTTTAATAAGTTTGCGGCCCGGTTTGTATGATGTTTGTCGTTGGGGAAAGCAATTTGGAATCTTGCTAGTTCCGAACATCGTGAAATGCTGAATTTTGCAGTATTTTAAGTAGCTTGGAAATATCATTGAATAAACGTTAAAAATTAAGCATAAGTGAAACGATCCTATACCAAAAATATTCTATATTTTCATTGAAAGATGTCTCTATATTTGGTAGAAACAATTGTCACTTTAAATTTCAGAGCGAGGATTCAATTTGCAAACCCCAACAAAATGCAAAACTTTATCAACTTTCAACAAGGCGACATTTCATTTATTTCTCTTCAAAATCTTCCTTTTTATCCCTTGTTTTGGCATATCTGATAACCGGTCTGATATTCCATCCTAAATCTTCATATAGGAAGTCTAGACAACAAAGGAAAATTAAATTTTCCTCTTGAAATACATTGATCTAATTTAACACTGAAAGATTCGCAGTCTCTGCTTCAGAAGTGTTTTGTGTGTCTGCTTCTCTTGCTTTTATTTGACTATCATCTTCGATATCATGTTTCAGTCTTCATGATCTTCATTTTAAAATTCACTGTTATCACCAAAAGATCTTTATTCTTTGTTAAATTTGACCATAATAAATTTTCTAACAAATACTTGATTAGGTTGCAAATAGACTAGAACAAGGTAGAATTAAACTACCGGAAAGAACAAAGGACTACTATTGAAAAATTTGTAAGAAGACGCAAAAACAAATTCCTGAAAATACATGAAAACCATATTAGAAAGTTCATATTAAGATAATTCATATTAAGAAAACAATCCGGCTTCTAATGAGAATGAAAAAGTGGCACCATTAATTGCCTCGAAATGTAACGATCAGCGCTCACAGTACAAATGAATACTGGCGGATTTTACCAACAAAACCTGCATTTGAATGATGCAATAATGCATCTCATGAGATCACTGAATCTCGAACATACGGTCCTGTAATCCATAAGCTACTTGCCGCCTATTCATTGACTCGTAGACAAAAAAAACTCGGATTCTGGTCTTCGATTTTTCCAAACAAGTCCAATGGATAGAAGCGGACGAATTTTAATGTGGGGGCCCTTGTTCCACTTTTGGATTTTTGACACATTGCTGCCAGCAAATAAATGAATTTACTTCGGGTGGGGTGCAATTCAAGCTTGATGGATTTGTATAAATTGCTTGCACCAGGGTAGCAAAACCAATCAAACATTCGCATTTGATCCATTTAGAACTCAGTCTAGTGTGGTGAATTCAACAATAGTTTCAAAATGTTCAAGCTGGTGAGTACACTGTTTAGTGAAAAGAACTAACTAATCAGTGATGTTTTTTCTGTTAAGTGCGTTTTCGTTACCCTCATTGCCTACGCTTCTGCTGGGATCATTTCCACTGGATTAATTGATGAGGGCATCTCTTTGGGAGGTTTAGGAGGTTTGGGCGGTTTAAGCACCATAGGAGGTTTAGGAAGTTTGGGCGGTTTAAGCACCATAGGAGGCGTAGGAAGTTTGGGCGGTTTAAGCACCATAGGAGGTATAGGAGGACTAGGAGGTCTAGGAGGCATTGCCCTGGGCAGCAAAGTGATTGCCGCCCCTACCATCGCAGTGAAGGTAAGAACATCGCAACCCTTTGCCTAGTTTAGCCCAATTTACTATATCACATTTCTATACTCAGGCTGGGGCAACCTCCTACCAGAACAGCAACCTCCTTGCCTTGCACCCAACCCCCGTAGTAACTAAAGCAATTGCTGCCCCCATTGCTGCTCCCATTCTTGGTTTGGGACATGTAGGACTTGGACACTTAGGATTGGGAGGTTTAGGCCTCGGCATCCATTAAACGATATTAGTGTTTTCATGGCGATGTTTGTTATATAGATGAGCAATTACTGTTATTTATTTATTTATTTAAATGAAATAAAGATGCTTTTAAGAATTGAATAGTTGTCTATTTATTGCAGGATTTAGAGGAATAATATTAGATTAAGTCGATTTATCGGGGTGTGAAAACTGAAACTCATAAAGCTAGGTTGATTTGTCGCCAATTATAGAAGTGGAAATGTTGAGGTAAGGTGGTGAATTTTTTTTGAATCTGCTGTTTTGAAAATATGGAATTTTTAGTAGTAAATACCGACCTTAGAGATTTCTGGATCTTTGTCGTGGGCTTGTAGGTCGTTTTTATATTATGTTTCCCTATGATCTTCCCAATTGTGTCCGTAAATCTGGAAATTTAAAGCAGAAAGGCCCTTTGAGTGGTTTCACCTTTTTGGCACGGTCCACCCTTGCTGCTCTTTTTATCTCAATCTGAGAGTATCCGTTTTGAAGGAAAATCCTTTCTAAGTGCTGTAGTTCTGCTGATAGGTGCTGTGGTTCACATATTTCCCTGGCTCTATCCGTGAGAGTCTTGATGATTCCTTGTTTTTGACTCGGGTGATGGTTGGATAGCTTGTGGAGGTATCTGTCCGGGTGGGTGGCTTTTCTATATACCCGATGGTCCAATTGGTTCCCTTTCCTAGGTACCAAGTGAACTAAATTGTGCATATTTCCTGGCAAAGAAAAGGGAAGTAGAAAAAGGACAAATTTGAACGCAAGTTTAGACAGACAGCGAAAGCGAAAAGAACGGAATAAACGAGTGTACTTACCAAGAGACAACATCAACAAGCAAAATAATACTTAGACAATCAATAAAAAGCAAGATAAAACCGGATAGAAAGATCTCAAAAATAGGAAATACTACTGTACGTATCAAGAGAAGACGAAATAAGACATAGGCAATAAAGTTAAATCTGACAATATTGTAAAACAAGCGTCTTTACTGATTGACAAACTCATAAAAAGCTTATTGATAAAGGAATTTGAAAACGATGTTGCAACTATATTTACGTTATTTAATATTCTCTGTTAATCTGTAGGAAACAATGAAAAACATAATTTTTTTAACCATATATATAATTCAGTTAATAACACCTTTGAAAGAGAATTTATTATTTGGAAACAAATTAAAAAAATAGATTTGAGGAATTTCATAATGAAAAAATCAATAAATAAATCTCTAATATGAAAAACAAACAATTTCTGGACAAAATCCTTATGAATTTCTTTGACAAGCAATTAACTGATGCCGAAAAACTTCCTAAAGGTTTAAAATTTTCAATTACAGTAAAAACCGTTCAAAGCTTGACTTCATTTCTACTATGGAAGAAGCAACCCAAAATTGAGTAGAAAAACATTAGGAAGTATTCCGTATAAGAACAAAAATAATTTTAGAAAGCTCAATATGCTCCAAAAGCATTAAAATCTTTACAAAAATATGAAACGATTAAAATTCTTCCTGCTGATCAAGGTGGTAACAAATTCAATATTAGAAGTATCTTCAAAACTGAAAATACAATTAGAGGCAAAATTTCAAAAACTAATCCTGATAACGAATTTGAAAGTACGAAAAAAATAATTAACAAAATTCCTTTCAATGTGATAAATTTTATTTTATCGGGGAAACCTCAAAACAAAAATTCAGAGGGATTTTGTACATATTTTTGTTCATTTAGCCTTGTTAGGTAACTTTTTAATATACTCTTTACTTGCAACTTAAGGTTTCTGCAACAACTTTACCAACATACGAAAACTGACAACAAAATGGTTTGTTTAAGGCTAAACTAACGAACTCGTTATCCAATTAGAAACCTTAAAATATGGCAAATCAGTGAAATGAGAATGCTTAACTTGAATTGAGAAATTTTCAAAAAAATCTTATCGCAATTGATTTCTAAAACTCCTTCTGAAATGCAATTTTATACAACTTTCTAAAGTTGTGTAGATAATATAGAGATGCGTGAATGCATTTAATATGTTTCTAAATCGATACGAAAATGCAAAATTGTATTCTCTGAAGTCTGACTCTAAATAGCTCCAAATCGATATCCAACACAGTTTTCTATGTCTTGAACAACTTCATATATCAACAAAGAAAAAATGAAACAAACAATTATTGCGCGCAAACAATTTATTTAGCAAACAAATAAGCAGGAAACAAAACAGAAACTTAACAAATTTGGAGCAAATTAATTAATCATCCCCATTATGGCATCAAGGCGATCCAACAGCAAAAGGAGAGTTCAAGAACCGCCACCTTCTTTCTTCTCCTTCTTGATCACGATTTCGACTTTGGTAGGATGATGAGCTTTCAAGTTTTGGTTTTGGTAGGATTCGGCCTTTTCTGCTGGCATGGCTTCAGTTTCCATTACGTTCACAGCCACCATAGTGACCAAGACAACGAAGATGAACTGTTGGAAGAAAATAATAAATATTCGGTAGAAGCATTGCATGAAAAATTTAAAGGCTGTCGCTTTTTCAGATGTCAGATTTGGGTATGAAGATGGAAAAAAACAGATGATGTATGCTGTGCTACAAGCGATATTGAACAAGATGAACGTTCCTGAATGGAAAATGTATCAATTGCTTTGTAAACTGCTGATGATAATGATGATGGTAGGCCATCAGTAGTAGATAATGGTGAAAAGGAAGCAAATTTATTGTTAAAAGAACTGGAGTATTTATAGAGTTAGAGAACAGACGTATGAAGATGAATTCAGCGAAGACAGCGATGATTGAAGACAGCGAAGAGCATTTGCTTCCCAGCCCTTGAGAATTCGAAATAAATATCAGTTTAATATAACGATCTGTAAAGAAAAAAGGGAGAACTTAATTGAACGAAAAATGCATTCACTTGAATTTACCAAAGAAAGTTTTCTTGAAGAAAAAACCCCAAATTGCGGCTTTTGAATGAATATATTCATTAGACGTCAATGAAAATAAACCAACATCCGGACAATCGTCTTCTTTGATGAATCGTTAAAATGGCTCGAAAGAGTTAATTTGAATAATAGAAAATTTTCTCTAAGCTTTCGAATACTTAACTGAAGAAACGGACCACTTTGTGAAAAGAAGATCTTAATGGTGAAACTTAATGAGGTGAGTTGGAATTGAGCACCATTAGAGAAATTGAGCTTGGAAGCAGCAGAAAAATGCGCGTTTTCTGACGATGACTAAAATATAAATAATGAACATCTATTTTCACATACTTACCAATTTGAGTTTGAACATTATTGTTGATTTAAAGTTATTCTGTATAATATGAATAATCAAAAACGATCAACTGATAACTCAACAACCGTACAAGCCATATTTTATACGAATGTTCCTGTCTCCCACTTGGAGACCATTGACCAATTTTTCCCCTTTCAACTCTAGGAATATATTAGCAAAATTCGACTGTTTCAACTTACTTAATGAGCAAAGGAATATATGCAAAAAAACCAGTCGGATATTAGTTAATTAGCTGTATGCCCCAATGGGCTTTGAGGATACGAGCAGCGGCGGTCTGGAGTAAGTGAAAATTGACTTGAGCTTTAACAGAAAAATTTTCAAAGGGGCAAATTGTGTAAAAAGTTGAAAAGTAATTTGATTGTTGCTTAGTTGGTCAGCTAATTAATAACGCGACCAATACTGAAGCTACGGATTCAACAGGAAATTAAATGCTTCGCCGCCAATGCTCGCACTGGGCAAATTCAATTATTCACAATTAGCTGATTATTCAAATTTTAATTGTAATTAACTCGTTTATTTGTAACCTAGAATACTTTTGCTCATTTTGCCTTTTAAGCCGCTTTGAAGGTTGCCCCATATGCCTTCTAAATCAGCTATCATTCCGCACAATTTTTACGGAAATATTTAAGGTCGATTCAGGTTCTAGTTTTCATTTCTTTGGCTCTCATTAGGATTTACTGACAAGAAAATTGATTTTTTCCAATCATTTTGATTTTGTAGTTCTTCTGTATTAAGTTCTACACATCATTCGATTTAAAAAAGACCTTTACTTGATAAAAATGCAGCAGTTTGTTTCGTGCTCCATTCAAGGTGCTTGTCTCAATACAATCAACCCTTAATGGAATATTGACTGAAACCGGTCGGGTAAACGAATAAAAGCCCATTTTTACTAAACCAACAAACTATATTAGAAAATGTTTTATTCCTTAACATATGGCTACAAATCAGTCGCGAAAACACTCTCAGCTGGTACTAGTTGTACCAAGTGCTCAGGTTAATACTACATTATCTACTTTTTCCTATCTTTAAAATGCTTCATCCTAACAATGGAGCAGGAGCTAGGCCAGGAGCTATTGCTGGAGCTAAACCATGTAGAGACCGTACATAAGGATTTATGTAAGGATAGCCTGGAAAAGGAGCTGGAAGCACAGGAGCGGCTCTAGATAGGAAGGGTGCAGGAACAAAGGGCGCTGGAGCTAAAGGTGCCACTGGCGCTGGAAGAATTGCCCTTTGAACGATGGCTGGAGGGCCGGGGATAACTCCTGCAGCATATGGGGCATCAAATACATGCAAGTTTCGCGTAAAAGTGCTAACTTGGGCTGAAAATGGAAGTACACTGGGAGGAGCTACATGGGTGTATCGGATGACTGGTACAAGGCTACCATCTACAGCTGATAATACTGAAGCTAGAAGGGCAACTGCTACAATCTGCAAGTTTATACAAATATAACTATGTAGGTAGGCGTGTGACACACAAATAAATCTCACCTTTAGGATAGACATTTTATCAAACACAAAACGATGAGGCACGTTTGCAGGAAAGTGTTACAACTGATTACATCCACTAAAAAAAAATCGGTTTTATACTTGGAAAAAGTGGCGGTACCGAATGATACATTTCAACGATGGTCCGTTTTAGTGAAATCGATACGCATATTGTTTCCCAAGATGATACGTGATTGGATTGCGGTTCGATTATTGGCTTCCTTGTTGGGAAAAGTGTCGATCAATGATTAATGGAAGAATTGGCGATGTGCAAAAACATGTGTTTTTCAGTCACATCATAGAAATAAAACACAGATTTTGTCATGACTGTTTAAGGTCAACAGTATGCACTTGTGAAAGTGGAACAAGTGCAGTCGATTGTTGATATTGCAAAGAGGGCCAGTGATCTAACAGCATGTACCTTTGAAATAATTTGTCGTATTTTTAATTATTATTATTAGTATTATTTAAGTAACAATTTTGCTAAACATTCAGCTAAGTTACAAAAATCGTCAAATTTCCTCAGTTGTGCATCATATTCTTTATCGATTTCTGGAAGACCTGAGAAAATGCCAACAGGAAACCAACGTGTTCCACACAACTATTCGTGAGTTTTAATACAAATCAATGGAAAACTTTAATAAAATGCATCTACTGCCTGTGGAATTCACATATGAAAAGCTGAAACAAAATCAGTCCGCTTAGACGGTGAACAAGCAAATTGTGACTGAACAGATAATGGCCTGGAAGATCTCGAGATCTGAGTCCTCTTGACTTTTGCTGAGTTAATACACTGCATGTAGGAAACCAGACATTTCCTTAACATAGTTTTTTTAACTTCCACCAATTTTACTGAATCAGTTTATTGAACGTGAAGTAGAGTAATTAGGAAAGAATCAGCAAAAATGTCTAGACAATAAAAGGAAATCAGTGACACCAATTGAATAATAAACAATTAATCTATAAGGGTTACAACAAACTCGACATTGCAATGAAAGCATTGCGTCCTTTCTAATTAGTAGTCAAAGGATGGTACGCTAAGAAAGTGCGTAGCAAGGCTGTTAATGCACAGTTGAGCAGTGAAGTCGATGTTTAATAACTATCGATAAAAACACTATTGGAAATTAGCAAATCTTCAGCAAAAACCCTTTTTTTTTCATATCTGAAGAGCACCTTTAAGGGGTGCATTTCAATATGAAAGATGCTCAACTGACTTTGGTATCATATAAATTTTGTTGGACAATGTGAACACGCAAAGACGACAACAAACTCAACATAAAAAAGTATTTTTTCGTCGATCTACATATCTGCACTTGGTAAAGCTTCCATTTCTTCACTAGAACAAAAAATACTTTTTCAAATATGAAGAATGGCAAGATGATTTCTAAAAAATAAACCAGCTGTTTGCCTAGATCTTCTGCAAAAATGCCCAGAAGAAAAATATTCAAAGCGAATCGTAACGTTTCTGCTTCACTTTGCACTTTAGTCACAAAGTTTTCAAATAAAAGCTAACTTTTTAAGTCGAGGAAAATAAATTAATGTGACCAGAAAAATCTTAGCATTAGTCTGTTTCTAATCACCACAGGGAAATCTATGGGACCCTTTTGATAGCTTTGCCAAACTGGTAGGTAAAACTAATCTTATTCCTATGGTATACGTCGATTTCTATCCCATCTCTACTTATCAAAGTACTTTAATACAATTTTTCCAAAGAGCGATTATATAATTTTGAGTTGCTAAATTATAATTACCACCAGAAATGTATGTCCTCCAAATATGGAGCAAACCTTTGAAGGAGTGGTTGAAAGGAGGGTATATAATCCAACATGATGGGCAGGAAAGTATAGTGTAGCTCCATATCACACTAACATTAGCAAAATGGCTTCAAAGACTATTGTGAGTATAATTTTTGAACTCATCCTCTATTTTTCTCTGAAAATCTCCGAAAAGTTTTGAATAAGTTGAGGAATATTTTATGTCCCATTTCAGATCATCACCATTGTGGCTACTTTGGCAATTTCCGGCTGTCTCGGAGGCGTCATTACCGCAGTCCCTGCAGCCTACTCAGTTCCCTACGCTTCTTCATACACAGCCAGCGTAGTCAATCATGCTGTAGCTTCTCCTCTAGCAGCGCCTCTTATAGCTGCCCCAGCCCCTTATGCTGTAGCTGCACCAGCTCCTTATGCTGTAGCTGCACCAGCCCCTTATGCTGTAGCTGCCCCAGCGCCAGTAATAGCTGCCAGAGCTGTAGCTCCTCCACTCGCCTACAGCACTTTCGTAGGAAAGTAAATCTGGTTAATCCGCGTAATCTTGTAATGTTCTGGAATTGCTGGAGTTTCCAGTCTTATGTTGAGCCAATATTGTGATAGATTAGATTTATTTTAGCAATAAAGTATGGTATTTGCAGTGGTTTAGTTGCTTACTTGCTCCGTAGGAAATGCTGAATATTTTGTGTATTATTGGTGTATTGGTAAGATTTTTTAATTATTCATACTGGACACTGGAAACATCCCCAGGGACTGGCTTTGTTTCACATTTATAACCTTACCAAAGCCAAGGAACGCACAAAGATGTAAAGAAATTATGGTCTGCTTAAGATGACGGGATTGGAAGATCGGAGACACATGGTGCGTGGAGAGCGATGTGACCATCGCCTGATATTGCAGGGGAAGATAGAAGCTGGAAAGTGTGGTATTGGAAGCAGGAAATTATCTTGGCTCGGGAACATCGGCCACCACAATAAAAGACTTTCAGTCGCTTCAAGAAGCTGCAGCGAATAGAATAATAAGATAAGGAAGCGGAAGAACCCTACACAGGAATCTGCATGGCACCTTAAGAAGAAGACGTAGACGGGTGGAAACGTTAGTTGTATGGAATTGATTGGACGCTTAAACTAGTGGAACATGTATTGCAGAAAATTGTTTTGTTCTAACAGTTCAAATTGTGGCTTGTTTTAACATGATGGACAGACAAAGTGATGTATGTTGAATGCAATTTACAAAGGTCTTCCTTGCTTCTTGCAAAGTATTTCCTGAAGAGATTTCTTATTTATTGATATCTTCCTTTTATCTGTCCACCTTCAATCCTATGGCCTTCAACAATTGGCAAGGGATTCGATGTGAAAGGGCTGCGATTTTTTAAAGATAATCCAGCCCAGAATGTCGTAATTAT
Source organism: Dendroctonus valens (assembly GCA_024550625.1). NCBI lineage: Eukaryota > Metazoa > Arthropoda > Insecta > Coleoptera > Curculionidae > Dendroctonus > Dendroctonus valens. Next base: position 1,590,854 of record JAJTJO010000010.1, read on the forward strand.
AATTCCCCGGATTGAGGATGTGTTTGCAAGTCTCCAATTGAAAGATTGCTGGCACATTTCCAAACCTAATGAGTGTGGGAAAATTGAAAACCTGTTCGAAAACGATGCACAAGGGTCAGGAATTAAAACAACAACAAATTGCATATCAGCCGATGCAAATCCTTCCGGCTGTGGCGTTTAATTGATGAACAATAGCATTCGATAGGGGAAACACCATCGGTTAATTAATTTCGAAATAATCTGGGAATCTATTCAACTTCCTGATTCGGTTTTTGATGTACCGAAGAATGGAATTGAATTCAAGGCTGCATCGATTACTACGTGAAGAATGTCAAGGATTTGGCCTTAAAAAAATCAAATGAAGATCTAGCATTAGATAGTCGTCAGGACTTTAACGCCAGGAGCAACCTAGTTGGAAAGCAACGCATAGTTTTGAAGCAGCAAGGAACTAAACTGTTATCAACAATTGCTTGTTAGCAGAAGAACTTCCAGAATGCCTACTGATATGGAACGCTGCCGAAGAAAGTTTAATGACAATGCAAAATTACCGATAAAAAATTTGCATACAAACAATTTAATGGAAGACCGGCGGAACTGCAGTTTAACAAAATCGAATCATAAAACCCACTCCATATATGCATCGTTCTCCAGTCAACATCAGTCAGCACTAGTGCAACATGAAAAACCTAATTGCACACACCGTGTATAATTTGCTTGTTGTAACCAGTTTGATGTATTGTGCCCCTTTCAACGAAAGACTCGCTCTAGATTCGGCTTCCGAATACTCATCCTCCGTGCAGAAGACATTCCAACAGGACATCAATGTAAAACACTCCAGTCTGATAGGAGCATCCCTAGGGACTCCAGTGGTTGTGTCCCGATCTTTAAGCCATCCGGGATCCACCCAAGTGGTATCTTCTGGTCCGATATTTATTCAACCACGCAGACATCGTCAAGGACCAGTGGTGATTCCTCCGGTCGGATTGCAGCATCGTATTCCAGTGGTGGAACAAGGCATAGCGATTCCCGGGCTGGAAGAAAAACACCACGTATATCGAGAAGAATCGGAAGATTTATCAAAGATTCCGATTTTGGGGGCTGGGGGTGGACTTTCTACTGTTCAGAGGGCCAACACCGAGAAAATCTACCGGAAGAGTAGCGTGAGTAAGCCTGTGGTAACTGGGGGGATAATTTAAATGTGAAAATTTAACATTTACCTGGATATCAATAAATACTTTATGTGGTAAATTTTGTTGTTATTTATACTTTGAACTTGCAAGGATATAAGAACATTCTAACCTCTGTTAGCGCATGTTTTGCCAAAAAGTCCTCACGTTATTGATCCAGCAATTGAATTCGCTTTCGACGCTGAAATTAATCGGCGAAATACAGTTACAAACACGCAGTTTTTCTCCAAGAATATTAAAGGAGGTACCATTTCTGAACTTGAAACAGAAGGATATTAAATTGGGTAAGCCGGTTGTAAAACGTCTAGTGACGTTTTCCGACGCCTACTCTCCATCTCCTTCGGTCTTCCCAGTCGTCCGCTGTTAAATTCCTTTCACTTCTGGCTTTGTGGATTGTGTTCTGCCATTCTATTCTGGGCCTGCCTCTTTTTCGTGGACCAATCGGTTGTTCTAGAATTTGTTTAGGTAGTCTTGATGTTGACCTTCGTTGTACATGCCCATACCATGTTACGTCTTGAATTATAGATCCGTCCGCACCCATCCTCTCTCTCTCTCTCTCTGGGTAGCATTACAACCCTCGGTGGGTCTTGGCTGCGTTAACGATTTGCCTCCATCGGTCCCGGTCCATCATGGCCTCTCTCCAGTCATCTACCTGCATAGTCTGTATGTCCTTCAAGATGTTGTCCCTCCATCTAAGTCTCGGCCGCCCCAGTGGTGTCTTCCTTGCTGGGTTTCCTTTCCATACTATCTTCATCAGTCGATCGTCAGATGCTCTTTGAACATGTCCGGCCCATCTCAGACGTTGGTATTTTATTCCTTTGACTATATCTGGCTTTTGATATAAGTCCTGGACTTCTGCATTTGTCCTTATGCGATATTGCTCCGTGTTTGGATCCTTTACGGGGCCAAAAATTCTTCTCAAGATCTTCCTTTCAAACCGCTTTAGTAAAAACTCGTTGTGTTTCGTAATGGTCCACGTCTCACAGCCGTAGCAGATAATCGGTTTGATTACAGCCTGATACACCCTCAGCTTTGACACTCTTGATACCGTTTTGGATTGCACGAGGGTTCGAATAGCTAAGAAACATCTATTGCCACTGTGTATTCGTGTTTTAATCTCTTCGTTGCTGTCATTGTCTGAGCATATCGTGGCTCCAAGGTATTTAAACTGTCTGACACATTCGAAGTTATAGGTGTCCATCGTTCCGTTCTGACCGATTTCGACTCTGGTGGGTCGGCGGATAATATGCATGTATTTGGTTTTTTCCTCGTTGATGTTGAGGCCCATTTTCTTACATTCCTTCTCGATTTTCAGGATGCTTTCCTTGACTCCGACAGTACTTCCTCCGACCACGTCCATGTCGTCCGCGAAGGCCATGATCGTCTGTGGCCCCTGGTTAGTATATACTTCCGTGGTGATGTTCGTCTTTTTGATAACCATATCTAGGACTATGTTGAAGAGTATGGGCGACAGTCCATCTCCCTGTCTGAATCCACTCATGACCGAGAATTCTTCTGTTATCTGGTTTCCTACTTTTACGCGACACCTGGTGTTGTTTACGCATAGTTTCGTGAGAGTGATGATTTTCTGTGGTATCCCTATACTTGCCATGGCTATCCAGACATTGTCGCGTATGATTGTGTCGCAGGCTTGTCTGAAGTCCATAAACAGCTGGTGTACGTCTTTATTGAATTCCCAGTGTTTCTCTATTAGTTGCCGGATTGTGAATATCTGGTCCACTGTTGACCTCCTTGGTCTGAATCCACACTGATAGTCCCCAATCAGTTCCTCCGCATACGGTGACATACGGTTCAATAACACATTGGAGATTATCTTGTATGCTGCGTTCAGTAGGGATATTCCCCTGTAGTTGGTACATTTTATGCGGTCCCCCTTCTTATGGATGGGGATGATGATGCCTTCGTTCCATTCGTCTGGCAGGGCTTCCCGTTTCCATATGGCTAATATTAGTTTATGTAGTTCTTTATGGAGTTGTATTCCTCCATATTTTAGGCACTCTGCTGGTATTGTATCGCATCCAAGGGCTTTATTATTTTTGAGTTTGTTGATTGCCCTTATTATTTCTTGGAGGATAGGCTCCTCTACATCTATTTCCGCAGTCTGGTATGTTGTGGTCACTGTTGTTATGTCGTTATCTGCATTGAGGAGGTTTCTGAAGTTCATTCTTTCCACGTTTTAAGTATTTCCGTCGTGTCAGTTATTAGTTCGTCCCCATCTTCTTCATCATCTTCGTCTTTGTTCATCTGCGATATTTCTTGAAAGAATCTCCTACTATTATTGCTTTTGGCATCCTCCTCTAGTTGTTATAGTACTTTGTTCTGGGCCGCTCTCTTCTTGTTCCTCATAAGTTTCCGGGCCTCTTTTCTGCATGTTTGAAATTTTTCTATGTTAGCGTTACTATTGTCTTGTAACATGCGCAATCTGGCTTTATTCTTAGTGTTCTGGATTTGTTCGCATTCCGTATCATACCATTCTTTCCCTTTTGTCCTGTTTTTCTTCCCCAGTGTTTTCTTCGTCACTGCCAAGATAGTGGATCTAAGGGGCCCCAGGCTGTTTCTATGTCCTCCATTTCCTCAATTTCGGGGGTGTTCTGTCGTAGTTGGTTTTCCATTTCGGTTTGGTACCTGGTTCGTGTTTCGGCGTTTCCAAGTGTGTTTACTTCCCATCTTCTGGCTATTATTCTGGCTATTTACTTCCCATCTTCCCATCTTCTTGTACTTGTGACTTGCTGTTCTTTCGTTTTTGTGCTCTTGATCCTCAGGCGCATTTTTGTTTGTACCAGGAAATGGTCGGAGTCCGCGTCTGCACCCCTTCGGCTTCTAACATCCATTACACTTTTTCCATATCTAGCGTTGACCAGCACATGGTCTATTTGGTTTCGTGTTTTATGGTCAGTCAATACCCACGTCTCTTTATGAATGCTTTTATGTTCGAACATCGTTGATACCACCATTAGATTATTGGTCGCTGCCAGCCCTGCCAGTCGTTGGCCGTTGTCATTTGAAATATCGTGGAAGCTGTGGTTTCCGATGTGTGGTCTGAGTGCAGGTTCTTTGCCCAATTTGGCGTTGAAATCCCCTAGTAGGATGAGCATATCTTGTCTCGGTGTGGTGCTAATCGTATCCTCCAGCTGGTCGTAGAAGGAGTCTTTGTCGGTCTCACCTCTTTCCTCTGTCGGGGCATGTGCCGATACTAGTGAGCAGTTGTGCCATTTTCCTTTTACCCTAAGATAGCATATTCGTTCACTTATTGGCCTGAATGATATTGTCTGTCTCATTAACCGTTCTCTTACTGCGAAGCCTGTCCCGAATTCATTTCGCCCGTCTTGGTTGCCGCTATAGAATATCAGTGATTGACTGATACTGAGATTCCCGTTATCGGGCCATCGGATTTCTTGTAGTGCCGTGATGTCGATGTAATATTTCTCTATCTGTTTTATGGCTCTCTTTGCTGCTCCTGGTCTGAACCAGCTAAGCACATTCCAGGTGCCGATATTCATATTCCTTGTTCGTTGCTTGAGTCTTCTCCGGGTATCCGTCCTTTTCCGAGGCTGGTCGTTTCGTTTCGTAACATTCTGTCTTTTATAAGATAGGGTTGTTGGCCCTACGCTTAACCCTCCTCCTTTACCCGGGCTTGGGACCGGCAGTGACAGCTGTTGAGCTACTCAATCCACCCATCAGCTGTCCCAGGCGGAGTTTCCGCACCCGTCCGTTGTTTTACTACCTCATTCCTAATTCGGTCTCTTCTGGATACACATAAAGATCTTCAATCAAAAGAAAACAAAACAAAAAAGTTTTGTTTTCGAACAAAACACTATAAATTCCGGCTCTGTTTCTCCAAAGAAGAAAATTAGGGACAACAGCGCCGCGACGCCTGACGCACCAGCGTCCCTTATCCTGTCAGTTTATCGTGTCACATTAACAAGTAGTTATCGCAATCCCCTAATAATCGCTAGATTTTACGAATTAACTAGGTATTTTAAGCTAGAATTAGTGAGGAGGCATGCTGGACTTAGAGTATGATTACTTTTTAGAGGAAGACAAAATGTGAGTAGTGGAACAGCGGCGCTTTCTGCTTTAAGGGTGTTGTTTGGCAAGATTTATTGATTTTCCCGCTTATATTTTACCCGGCATCAGGGATGGATTATGTATTTTCTCTGATAATTTTTCAATAAAAAAAACTCGTTTATTAGAGACACACTGTACTCACTATACGCAGTCCAAATAACTTTAACGCCCGCATGCGGATATTTCCTGTGCTTTTCACTTATCTGCTTAATAAATTTGCATAAAAGCGATAGCAGCTTTATCAATGTTGCTCGCACTGTGCGTTTTTATTGTCTTTTCCCAGTTTATTATTTTTTTTAGTGCATGTCAGTAGTGTAGGCTTATTGTCAGGGAAAAAGCACCCAAAATGTCGTATCAGGGCTTTCATTATCAGCCGGTGCAAATGAGATACATGTATTACTACTACCGGACCTACGAAGATAAAATGTAATGTATAATGAAAATTTACCTTGTTTGTGAAAACTTAAGCTAAGAAAGAAGAGGCTTTGGGTTTTGAGCTGCTATTAATAATTGGTGTTAATTCAAAAGAAGCAAAACTGAAAGAGAAGTTTCCTTAGGAATAGCTGAAAAATTTTGAGGCTTAAAAAAGGCCTGTATTTATTTTCAGTGCCAACTTGGTCCATTGGAGAGAAAAAGCGAATATATCAACGATGGATAGATACGTTTCAGATAGATAGATACTTATTCCGATAGGCAAAATGAGTTTAATCAACTGCGGATTTGTCTTGTATACTTTTCACGAAAATTCAATCAGTATTGATTCTGGTACTACTTCTGTTAAGTGCAATCCTTGTTCTTAAAGTGGACAATCATCAAAGCAACTCGAATTTTTAAAGCAACAACTTAAACAATTGATTGTTGGAGCAATGAAGCCAATGGAGCCAGCACTAAAGTCACAAGTTCCTCATCCAGGATCGCTTCACTGTGCTTCACTTTCTCATAATTTTTCCTTCATTTATGAGTCTGAGGAGCTGAGTGTTTTCTTCTAATGCTGATTCCCGCTAACAACACTTTTATTTGTTCTGTGATTAGAACTTCCTTATTTTCCAATGCGAGTTACATTGAAGAATCCGTTTTTAACATGCGACGGTACATCCACAGATCGCAACTTTCAAGTCCCCTGTTATTTGTTTTGCTAATCTTCCACGCTCTCACTCCACAAAACCTAAGAAGACTGCTTTTGAACTTGGACTCATAACACCTTCTTCATTTTCATATATTATACATACATGCTTCTCCTAGTTTCTAATAAAAATAAAGGAAATACGGACTGAAGAATTTGATTAAATGTTTTGACAAAATTTAATTTTATTTTGTTAGATATTTTTTAATGTTTAAGCAAAAACTAATGTTTAGTCAAAAATACCCCTCAAAATGATGGCCTTAAGGACTCTCATCTATTAGAACGTTTCGATCACTCACCTTCAATAACTTCTTGAAGTTTGTTTTGAATGGCTTTCGCCTTTCATGCCTTTAGTTCATTTCTTTTTTATCTCTTTTATTAAGTTAATTTATTATGTTTTATAAGTTTGATTTGTTGTAAATACTAGATGCTTTCAGTAGCTGTAACCTGTTCACTTCCTAAACTAGGATTGTTCTCTCCTAGCAGTGCAAGTGTTGACCCTGTTTTACTGTAGTCAATAACGTAGCTTCACATTAGCTTTAGCAACTCATCGGTTACGAAAACGTAAAAGAATATTAATTTTTCAAGATCTTTTGTGCTAAAAAATATCAATGGAAGGCTTTACATCAAATAGCGCACCCAATCTTTTAAACTTCGAGTAAGTACCCACAAGTACTGCTTCGTAAAAATGCGCACCCTGAACTAAGAATATTTCAGAGATTTTCTGCAGCAAAGTCCAAATATGCTGCTCCAACAAACTCCTCTGGAGATGTTAATATACTTTGAGGAAAACAATCTGTAAGCAGTTAAAAGTTCACTAGCTATTCCTCCTAGATGAAGCTAATTTCATGAAACCTATAAACCTATAAACAACACAAAACTCTTGAGCATGTATGGAGCTGATCCAAAAGCTTGAAGAGCATGTGGGGACGCTATCAAAAAATACAGTTCGACTTAATGGAGTTTTTTCATTTCTAATCCATTAGATTGTGGTCTTATCTAATCTATTCCAGGGGTATGACAGTAACATCAGGCAGTGTGGCAATAAAAAAAGACGAAAACAACCTAATAGGAATCAGCATAGGGGGTGGAGCCCCCCAATGTCCCTGTCTTTATATAGTGCAAATCTTCGACAACACTGCCGCCAGTAGGGATGGAACTCTTCAATCGGGCGATGAATTGGTATCAGTTAATGGACAGTCGGTTAAAGGGAAGACTAAGGTGGAGGTGGCCAAAATGATTCAAGCAGCAAAGGTGCCCTTATAAAAAAAACCCTGTTGAGTGCATAAAACCAGTGAAAATTCTTTTAGGATGAAGTGATCATTAACTATAATAAGCTGCATGCAGACCCGCAGCAAGGGAAGAGTCTGGATATAGTTTTGAAGAAAATGAAGCATCGATTGGTGGAGAATATGAGCTCGTCCACAGCAGATGCTTTGGGATTGTCCAGGTACAAAAAATCCAACTGTTTTTTCAAAAAAACGACGATTTTGTTAGTTTTGCAGTATTAATTGAAATAGATAAAATAAAATTGTGTTAAAATTTAGTTTAAAAAATGCTAAATGATAAATGTCTATAAAACGCATGGAGATATTTTAACGAATTTTTCCAGCGATCAATAGCCAGGAAAGACGCATGTTTTGCAATGAAATAATGTTGTTAATGTTTGCCAGTGGCGTCTGTTCCTGCACGCTACCGAAGTTCTTAAAGAAAAAAATGCTACGCCCCTATATTTTTTAAGCATTACACTTGTTTTTCAAATTCTTTGTTATATTCCAAATGAAAAATAAGTTATAAAGCGAAGTTTTTTTGATACAAATTGACAAAATATAAAAAAGATTACAACTTTAACAAAAATTATATATTTTGAAATCGTAAATATTTATATGCACTTTGTATATAAATAATAAATTCACTTTTACTCCTGATGTGCAATAAAATGCCACTATTGCTTTCAGGGCCATTTTATGTAACGATACTTTAGTGAAAAAAATGCAAGAGCTGCAAGACACCGAATTGATGTACCGAGGACTTGTAGACCACTGCAAAAGAGTTTTGCATGTAAATACAAGTGATTTTCTGGCTAATTTCCATCCAAACAATTTCGTTTCGTAGGCCCACATGGAACTTCTTCAAACAATTAAAGCGATGGGAGATGTGTTTGCTTCTCTGGCAGTTAGAGAGCCGCAACCAAGAGCGAGTGAAGCGTTCAGGCTCTTTGGGGAGCAACATCGAAACATGGAAAAAACCGGGCTGGAAATGGTCCAGAAAGTTAAACCGGTGAGCTGTTGAAGCAGCTGATTCATTGAGGAGTATCCAGTTATAATGTCCTTAGGTCTTAGCGGATATGGGCACGTATCTTCACAAGGCTATTCCAGACACCAGGCTCACTGTGAAGAAGTATGCTGATGCCAAGTTTGAGTATCTCGCTTATTGCCTCAAGGTGAAGGAAATGGACGATGAAGAATGTGGATATGCAGCCCTCCAAGAGCCGATTTACCGGGTGGAGACTGGAAATTATGAATACAGGTAAGAGTTTCTCAACTCAAAAAGTTGAGGAAAATCATGAGGGATTTTTGCAGGTTAATTCTGCGTTGTCGGCAATTAGCAAGGGTCCGGTTTGCTAAGTTGCGAGCAGATGTTTTGGTGAAAATGGAGCTTCTGGATAATAAACATGTCCAGCAACTTGGAGGACAGTTAGTGCGGATTGTGAAGGCTCTTAGTGAGATGCACGAGCGCCATTTGGAAGCTCTTGCAGGTCCTGCTTTGTTTCCAGTCGAGGTCGATTTGTCTAACAGTGCCTTTCAGTATAAGAGCACTATGCCAGTGGTTCCGGTAAGAGCAGCAAGATGTACTAGTGACGTCTTTATTCTTTGCTGGCTTAACAATATTTCCCAATGGAAGCAGATGGATTTGGCCAAGTTTCGAACAGAAGTATTTCGTATTTGATTTTTTTATGTAAATTTCTTTTCCTAACTATTGTCATTTATACTTACCTATCTATGATAGTTTCTTAACTTGCTGGCATCAAGCAAAATCGTAATTTTGAAATTAGAAACTACTGGAGGATTGAAGAAACTCATGCAATAAAGGTTTATCAAAGTATATTAAGATATGGAAAAAAACTGTTTTCCTAAACAGGGTGGACCTCAACCATTGTGACAAAATTAACTGACTTTACCCAGTTTTTCCACTACCAAAAAAGTTTGTGCTCGGGGTTTTTTTTTCATCGAGGAATTAAATTTTTCTGTTAATTAGCACTATTTAGGAAACGCCCTGTTTTCAATGAAACAATGTGCATTTATACAATCTAAAAAATGGCTCTCACATTTACATTTTGGCTTATCGTGTTTTTTTTTTGAAGTTGCTATGTTGAACAGGGCCTTTACACTAAAAGTATGAAGAGAATCTATAATGATATTAGTTCTTAATTTAGAGATAATAAATAAAAGAAGGCTTGGGATTTTGAAAAATAAAGTACAAGTTCACAGAGGTCGGTCTTGTGCAGAACATTAATCAACTTAACAAGCATCAACACGATCCAATTTACGCTTACCAATTTATAAGCATCATCAGTATTGTTAAAGATTTGTTTTCAGTGTTTTATTCACTATTTAACCGAACTTTCCAAAATTGACGGGAAAGCGAATTTTTAAGCAAAAAGACAGACATTTGAGGAAGTGTATGAATCAAAAACTAACGCTCACTAATAAGTTTTTCGTTAATGAAAAAAAAAACAAAATGCATTTTAACCATTTGAAGCTTTTGTATTAAGTTTGAGATTTTACCTCACTGCATTTAATTCTTTCAAGTGTTTTTGGCCAACTGTTCGGTCGTTTTTCCTTGGAATTGGCTCTTTTATATATTTTTGCACATTTTTCGCTCGTTTATTTGCCTTGTGCTTGATTTGGCCCTTTATCCATCAGTTTTCACTTCTTTTGTTTTTCTCCTCAGGTTTTGTGAGGTTCTCTTCCATTCATTTCTTTGGTATACATTTTTTTCGCATTTGAAATATTCACAAGACGCGTTTTTTGGCTTTTTGCCATTTTATTTGGATTGTGCTTGATTTGACACTTTATTTCAGTTTTCAGTTCCTTTATAAAGTGATTTTACTATATTCATTGCATGAATTGGCACATTATGAATCAAATAAAATGAAGTTTGCAGGAAGAATCAGCCAGTGAAGACAAAAGTAGATCAGAATGATTAAGAAAATTTGAAAATAAAATTGAGACATTAATTATTGAAACAATTTAAAATCATTCTTCAGAATGACATAAAATCATAAAAAAAAACCAAAATCGGTGCAATTAAAAGGCATCCGAGTAGAAGGAAAACATTTTTATTTTTCAGACAAGATTGCCTGATTTATTGAAGTTTTCTTCGTTTTTTTTAATTCAGAAAAGATTTTAAAAAGTGTTTCCAGCAAAGGAGTTTTTAAACCCTTTATTAATTGGATTCAAAAGTCTTTGTAAAATGTAGAAAATTGCCGAACATTGAAATTATCAAAGTGCATTCTGCAATTCTGCACCCAATTCAAAAAAGAAAGAAAAAAGGGCAGCAAAAATAACCCTCGAGTTTTTCGGTTTTTCGGCTTAACTTTCATTGCTAAATTGTCATCAATTTACAAAATTAATTACAAAAATTGCTGCAAAGTGCAGGCAATTCAAAGATTTCCACTTTAAACGCCCAATATCACTGTGATTGAGGAAGAGATTAGATTTTGTCCTGAGAAAAATCGAGATCAATAAGTCCAACGAAAATTCAGCTAAAACTCCTGCAAAAGTACCCATTTACTCAAATTAAACCGCTTACATCAATTATTTGCGAAAATAACTCAAAAGTATCTCTTTGCTAGGCCTTCAATGAGGACAATGATGGTGAAATAGAAGCTGCCGAAGAGATAAGCGACGCTCTCTATAACAGCGAGTTAATCACTTCGGAACCAAACACAGCACTTGAAGACTTTCCACCGCTTTTACCTGACTTGGAACCTAGTGATCGAACTGAGAAAGAACCCAACTATGAAGAAATGGACAATTTAACGCTTCTTGCTACGCTATGTTTGGAGGATGGTCCGATGAAACACAACTCTTCCCTCGAAGGAAACTTGTTGCCCCATTTCAACTAAACTTTACATTATTATTAACGAAAACGTATTTTTAAATAAATTATGTTGATTGCTAAATTAGCTGCTTGATTCACGGGCGACAATATCTAGCAAACCTAGTGAAGCGTTGCATTATTTGGGTCAATAATCACCAGACGAAATAAGAATAAGTTTTATCGCCCAAGACATCAAACACAAAAATTATTAAGCAGAATGACAACGAGACATTTAGTTATTTAACATCAGGTATAGAAAGGAACTGTTTCCGTGTTGAATACTTCGCTGCTTTCAATTTTTTTTCATATAAAACGCCACGCCAAATAAGAAGCCATTTAGTCGTAGTTAATAGATCTGTTGAAAATACTCAGCCTTTGAAAAATGCCTGGATATACAGGGCTGCTACTATTGCTGCAAATCAGTTTATGCCCAGCTAGAATTTTCTACCAGACTCCAGAGTATCAAAGATATCAAAGCATCAGTCATGGGCCGCAAAACGAAGTTTCTAATCAACACCCTCACAGCTACAGCTACAGGATGGATACGTTTTCTTCAGAAGAACCCAAGCCTGCCACTCTAGAACCAGTTACGATTTACATCCCAGTTCAGGCTATTCGCGAAAAAGCCCACGAAGACCAGTATGGAAATCCAGCAATGGTTCGCTTTTTCCTATTAAACAGCCCCCAAATTCCTTTGTTGCTTAACACGGGCTTGAAAGAAGAAAATTGCCAGAATTCCGCAGGAGAAATTAAAGCAAACGGAACAGAAAGCCTCAAGGTGGAACCAACTGAAGCAAACTCTCAGATCATAGAGCAGCATTAGAGCCCCTATAAATACACTAGGAATAATATTACGTAAATATAAATAAAAACTAATTTATTTACTTTTTATTATAACTATTAAGCAATGTTTAATGACTCTTCCATTATTTTCTGCTTGTTTTCGCCGTAATGCAATGGCGTTCCATGTGTTTATGGGATGGAAAAATGCGAATCAAATCGTCCAAGGACACGGTGAACATATTTGTATAATATAAACTACAATAAGATGATTTTTTTGCAAAAAAAAGAGTTTTAGCTAAGAGCACGTTGCAGGCAAAGAACAAAATGGCAACACGAAAAAATGTGCCTTGCCAATGTTCACTTTGCTAATTAGTTTAGAACAACTGTGCTAAATAAGGGAGCTGATGCGACAACTTCGATCTTGCAATAGTGAATTTATTGTCACAAGATCTTCAATACAATTTTCCTTAGATGAATGTACGTTGCCTCATCCAAAGGCGTATAAATAGCCATGAAAAACTAGAGGAAACAGCAGATTCTTTCGAACTTTTAATTAGTACTGTTCAACATGTTCAAGGTGTTGTTAGTGGTTTGTGCTGTTTTGGCTTGTGGTTTTGCAGCCCCAGGTAATCAACGAAATCACTAAGTGTTTTATTTGTATCTAGATGAATAGCATCAATTTTTGAAGGTTCCTTTTCTGCTGAAATATATTGAGGCTCAGTTTTTACACTCATTCAATTTTATCTGGAAATTTTCTAAAAGCCAAAGGGTTCTAATGTTAATTTGTTTCAGGATATCTTCATAGTTATCCAGTCCCTTTGATTTACCACCCGCCAATAAAAGTGATTGCTCCAGCCCCAGCAATAGTACCAATTTACACCAAAACCATTCTCACTCATCCATATCCGCTCCATCCATGGTGGCTCTAAAAAAACTCATTAGAAGACCCGCTGTTGAGCTATTGGATCAAGTAACTGCCGCTCTAAAAAAACATGTAATTTTGTAAATTTTTCTATCGCTATTAAAAACTGTAACTTTAAGTCTAGTGTTTTAATTTATTAATAACATAATTGAAATTGAAAATGGTTTCACTGCTTTTATGGAAAATTTGTTAAAAATGTGCTGGATGGACCAAAAATATTATGCAAAAACACAAAATCAAATTAATTGCGTAGAAATATAAGAACATGTTATATAAACTTAATCTGATAACGTTATTAGATTAAAGAAACTAATAAAGACAATCTAGAAAACATCTTAAAAGTCTTGAGCAAAATGTGTCCCAAAAACGCGCCACTGCGCCCCAAAAACGTTAAGTTCTCATGGATGAAGCATTTCAAAATGACAAGTTCTGAAGCTTTTACATTTGGTTTGCATGAAAGAAAATAATTAAAATATCAAGAAGCAAGTTTCTATAAAATAAATAGATACTAAAATGCCAAAAAAGATTCGAAAAGTCACGAGCATTTCATTGCGTAGAAATATAAAACAAGAGTCTATAAACTTTATCTGATCACGTGGTTCTGAAACAAAAAGTTTTAAAATAAAGAAAATAATAATGACAATCTTGAAAGCATCTTCATCATCATCATCACCATCATCATCAAGCCTTTTATTGCTCCCAGTATTGAGCATAGGCCTCCCTTCCTCTTCTCAAGTTCTCTCTGTTTTGTGCTGCTCTCGTCCATCCAAATCCTGCCACTCGTTTGATGTCGCCACATCATCGCATAATTGGTCTTCCTCTTCCTCCCTTTCCTTCCCATGGTCTCCAGCGTATTACTCGGCTATTCCATCTGTTGTCTGTAAGATGCGGGCTATACGTCATGCAAAATTCCACTTCAGGCTTGTGAGTCTCTCCACTATATCTACGACCTTTGTCGTCCATCTATCGTATCTAATCCATTCGTTTCTCTTTCCGTCCCTTAGTATTACGCCTATCATAACTCTTTCCATTGCTCTTTGTGTTGTCCTCAATTTATGTCTTTGTGAGAGTCCAGGTCTGTGCTCCATATGTTATCATCGGTTCTACACACTGTTCAAATATTCTTGTTCTAAGGTATTGAGGTATCTTTCTATCCTTAAATTTATGACTTAACTTGCCAAATGTCGCCCATCCATAGTCTCATTCTCCTTTCAATATATATTTCCTTGTTACCCTTTCCTATCTCTATTTGTCGTCCCAGATATATATATATATATATATATATATATATATATATATATATATATATATATATATATATATATATATATATATATATATATATATATATATATATTCTTGAAAATTTTCCATTATGTGCCCGTTGACTGTTATTTGTACTTGGTCTTGGCTCATTATCTTTGTTTTTGTTTTATTCATTTTTTGACCAATTTTGGAAAAATATCTGTCTAGTTCGGAAAGCATTCTTTCAAGCTACGTTGTGTTGTCGGCGAATAGAACAAAATCGTCTGCAAATCTTAAGAGTGATATTTTGGCTCCAAGTATGTTCAGTCCCATATTTCCCCATTCAAGTGTTTTGAAAAATTCTTCCAGAACTAAGGTAGAGTAGAGGTAAGAGTTTTGGAGATATTATATCTCCTTTGAAAGGCGCTTTAGCTACGGTATGACAATTTATTGACCCTCCTTGAGCATTTCCGCGATTATATCATCTTCTCCTAGTGCCTTGTTTTTCTTCATTGAATTTATAGTATGTATAATTTATTCCTCGTTTATTGCTGATATCGCTTCAGAGCCAACGTTGACTACTTTTCCTTTCTTTTAGTTTCCTAGTGGTCTTTCTGCTCTTGGTGAGTAAAGGTCTTGATAGAACTTATGGGCTATTTCTTTAATTTTACCTCTGTTTCTTGTTTCTACATTGTTATCGTCCTTCAGAGCTGTTATTTGGTGTTTTCCTAGTTTCTTCCTTATGCATTTAAGGTTTTTGTTTTCTTCAATCACCTTCTCTGCCATTATTCTATAGTTCTCTTCCCTATCCTTTCTTATCATTCTCCTTGCCTCTCTTCTGACATTTTGGTATTGTTCCGTTGCGTATAAACCATTTTTATACAGAGTTCTTCTTTCTTCTATCTTTAGTTTGGTTTCCCATGATATTTTGTTTGTTTTTCTTGGCTTTCTCTCCGCTACTTCATTTGCTACTTTCCTCATTGCCCCTGTTATGTCACATGCTACTAGGTTGATGTCGTCTGTTGTCATTATGTTGTATATATGGCTCTGTAGTTTTCCTTTGTATGTTTCCCTGTTTTGATGGATCATCTCCGTGTCTACTATTTTTTGGTTGTTTCTTCCATATTCCCTGAAGCTTGTTTTTCCAGGATCATTTTGGCTCTCACCAATCTATGGTCGCTCTCTGTATTGAACGAGTTCAAAACTGTTACGTCTTGAATTATTGTTTTGGAAGAAGAAATTATGTAGTTTATTTCGTTCTTTGTCGCTCCGTTTCAGCTTATCCAGGTCCGTTTTCTTTGTTACTTTTTGTTAACGAAAGTGCTCGTGGCATACAGTCTTTGTTCCATTATAAAGGTTGTCATCATATTACCCCTTTGATTTCCGGTGCCAAACCCATATTTTCCTATATTTTCTTCCTTGGCCTCTCCTTTGTTTCCCAATATTGCGTTAAACTCTCTCATAACTATTTCGTACTTATATTTGTTCTGTTCTCTTACCAATCTGAATAGGTGGATGTGGGTAGGTATACTTGCATTAGTTTTAACTTATGTTTTTCACTTATTTTAAGGGTAATATATGCTACTCTTTCGGATATTCCCATTGTAGTTTCACATTAGAAAGCCTACTCCCCTTTGACTGTCTATATCGTGCCTTTTATAAAATAAGGCATTTCCAGATTGCAACACAAGCAGGCCATCCTCCTTTCTTCTGACTTCCGAAAGACCTCTGTCTCATTCAATACTCCTTGCCTCGTTTTCCAAATGGAAGAGTTGTTCCTCCTTCTGTTCCAATTTCTTTCCTCCCCCAGAATCCATGAGGCAGACTCAATAGGACGACGAAGACGAATAGACGCAAGGGGGGGTTTTAGCATTAAAACGCCAAGCTTGCCATTGCGGGTTGGCGAAAAAATCTTAAAAGACTATAATAAAATGTATACTGGCAGCGTATACAAGTTCTTATGGATGAAGCACATAAAAATAACAGGTTTCCCATAACATACAATGCAATGTTTTACATACTAAATGAAACTATTTATTATTAGTAGTACATACTCTTGGCTCAAAAACTTAAAAAATTACTATTAATATTAATTTCTCAGAAATACAAGTTTCTCTGGCATGTTTCTACATTTTTCTTTTAATGTCTTGGCTCCGAAAGTTAGATTTTACGTTTGCGTCCATTCTTTATGAATCACGCTGTACATTTACCAGTTTATCTTGCAAGTGATGTAATAATCAAATAATCTTAATGGTTCATTTGATTTTTTTCTAATAGAAAATTTCTAATTATCGTCTACAAATATTTCTATTCATATCTGGTGGATCTTTCTGCTCTTGAATAGACATATACAGTATGTATCATATCCAAATCTGAGGCATTGGTAACACTGAGTTGAATCTGCTTCAATGGCGCTTTTCACAGCGCATTCCCCTTAGAACTGTAACTGTTTTAAATGGCACCACCATGCCGTGTTGCAGAATACATACGTTTTCTTTTAGTGCCATGATATATTTATCAGGCTGATAACTGTCAATACCTATCTTCAAACTGAAACAAGTGGGTTTTTCGGGTTTTTAGGCCGTCGTTCGGTAGAATTTCTTCTTGACGTTTCGCAAGCACGTGCGGCTTGCATCTTCAGAAGTGGTTTGCTTGAAAGCTTTACTTGATGCTGTTCTGATGCGATTCCTCGGGCGCAGTCCGTATTTATGCACCGGTTGCGATGATGACGTGGTTTGTGATGACGTGGCCTGTGTCATCGGAGCCTGCGCGTTCTGTTGGCTGTTGCTATCCTCCGGTGTACTGGATTCTCTCTCCTGTCCTGAGCTGTTGCTTTTTCTTGCTGTTTTTGCGTTGGTGAGTGCTGGGAACCATATCCTGTTCAGCGCCATTGTCTCTCTCTCGGGGGGCGATACCCTGTTGTCGTGGCCAAGACCTGTGTCTCTCCGAAATAGATGTTGTGTGTTCCATCGCTGAGGGCATGTTCCGCCATTGCCGACTTCTCCACATGTCCCAGTTTACAATTCCGTCGGTGTTCTTCTATTCTTGTCGCAACCGATCTCTTAGTAGTTCCTATGTAGACGCTTCCACAGGAGCATGGAATCCGCTAGATTCCTGCAGTTGCTAGGTGGGGTCTTTTGTCTTTAACTGACCCTAGACATTCTCGGATCTTTGTTGTGGGCTTGTAGATCGTTCTTATGTTGTGTTTCCTCAAGAGCCTCCCAATTCTGTCCGTAACCCTGGGAACATAGGGCAGGAAAGCTTTCAGAGTGGACTCACTTTTTTCAGCACGTCCCACTCCTACAGCTTTTTTGATGTCCAACTGGGAATATCCGTTCTGAAGAAAAGCTTTTTCTAAGTGCTGTAGTTCCGTTGTCAGATGTTGTGGTCCACATATTTTTCTGGCTCTATCCGTGAGAGTCTTAATGATTCCCTGCTTCTGACTCGGATGGTGGTTAGATAGCTTGTGAAGATATCTGTCTGTGTGGGTGGCTTTTCGATATACCTTGTGGTCCAAACGATTCCCCTGCCTAGACACCAAAACATCCAGGAAGGTCAGTTGGTGGTTTTGGATGGTGTAATTGGATGTCTGGGTGCTGTTTGTTTAGATGGTCGAGCCAGAACAAACGGCAAATGAAATACGTCTGGAAACCACCCAAATCCTACGAAAAGCGAAACCACCACCAAGCAACTTAAGCAGAGAAGAACAACATGCCCTCAAGGAAATACGAAGGAACACAAGCATTGCCGTCCTGCCAGCTGACAAAGGAAACGCTACAGTCGTCATGAACAGAGAGCAGTACGAGCAGAAAATCCAAAACTTATTGGACCCAGTCACTTATACGAAGCTCAAAAAAAACCCGACTCAAGCCAAGCTCAGAAACATCAACCGCCTGATCAAAATATCCTCAATAGACGAGAACACCAGGAAGAAGATTATTAGGTCAGAAGCCCTCCCCCCGCGTTTGTATGAATTACCGAAGATTCACTTGTTTGAAGGAATGGCCTCGAAAGTCTATCTCTTTTGATATCTTCAAACTGTTTCGGGAATATTAATATTCTAAATTTTATTGCAAAAATTCACTTTAATAAAAGAAAGGAAAAACTAAACTAAGATACATACCAGTTACTACAGGAAAGTTGATGAAATGGTTTCAGACGTACCGAAATAAGCCTAAAAGAAGCTGTTAATGCTTGAAAATGTTGCTGAAAAAGACATGTTTTTCACTTTGACTGAAAAAGTGGGGCATTTTTAAAAATTAGGTCAATTTTTTGATCAATAGATCGAAAATTTCCTTATTCAAGCGTCTTCTTCATCAATTACTACCACAAATGAATACGAAAAACATTAAAAGTTCTTTATGCTTTAGATGCGCGGTGCACGTTGTCATTCGCAGGTTTTTTTCAATATTTAAATGTTGTTTTATACGCTTAAGTATAGTTTAACTTATTAAATAATAGAATATTAGTATCCCAAAGCCCAAATCAATCTTTGCGAAATTTAAAGCAAAAACTAGAAGATTTGATGAAGATAAATGAGATATAAAGTAGATTCAGGAAAAAGATGTTGGTAAAATGAGGAATCATTTCATCAACAAAATATTGAAGAATATTGCTTTTCTAGTGCCTGCCGGTTTTTATTTTGTTTTTACTGAAATTTAAAAGGTTTACATAAAAAACAACAACGAGCAAACAACATTTGCAGCAATACCAACAATCTCCGCCACTTCGTGAAGAAATAATAATTTTTAAAATTTCCCTACTAGCGTTTTTGATTGTTACAGTTTTAGAAATACACAGAAATGCTTATTCACCAATGTAGATAGTTTTCCACTATCAAAAATTTAATTTTCCATTCCATTTCCCGTCCCCCATATTAAAAGTTTAGCAAACAGTCACCATATTGACTACAGGAGAAAGATGACGATACATTTAACGATTTCTTCATGACATGAGTAGAAGCAGCTTGCTGGAAGATGGCAGAAGATGATGGAAATTATTTCCAAATTCCTTTAAAAATGGAATCGCCTTAGGTTAGCTATTAGAACAGCATAAAATGGAACGTGTCCACATTTTCTTTGTACTTGGCGCCCGAGCATAGGCGGAGGCAATTTTTTTTAATCGTTTCAAAATCTTAGCAAGTTTGGTCATAAAAGAACAAACCCATATCTAGAATTTCTTATTTTATAACAAAAACAGTAAATGTTTTGATCAATCGACATTCATCTTCAATTTAGAGGCAATGCAGTCAGCCAGTCGTTGTTCGGTCGGCATGTTCTTTTAGTGTTAGTTTTAGTGTTTTAATTTATATATTTGGTCGACTGCTTTTTAGGCCCTAAAATTGTAATTTTTCAATTTTACTTACTATGATTTAGAATTAATAAACGGAGCTGGTAGTCGGAATTTTTTTCAGCATGCTGCTATTGATTTTTTTTCAAGTCTTCATGTCACAAAAAAATTATCTTTAATGTAAGTAAATTGTATAATCACTTCTTTCAACAAATTACCTTAAAGCAAATTTATGACAACCTGATTGAAGCTAAAC
Source organism: Dendroctonus valens (assembly GCA_024550625.1). NCBI lineage: Eukaryota > Metazoa > Arthropoda > Insecta > Coleoptera > Curculionidae > Dendroctonus > Dendroctonus valens. Next base: position 1,610,854 of record JAJTJO010000010.1, read on the forward strand.
ATGTGCCTTAGCCAGTGTTTAGTGGCTTCCTAAACGTTTTTTTGTGAATTTTGGCTGATGTTTATGTTTATTAACTTTTCTTCTACCTTATGCAGAACTTCTCACTGAACCAATTTAGCAAAAACTGCACTTTTCAGACAACTCGGTTTCACTACTCAAACGAATCAAAATATAAGACTTTTTTGGGCAAATTTTGAAAAATTGCATCAATTTTAAAACGTGTTTATTCAAAGGCTTATCTGAAAGGAATATAAGAAAAATTACTCAACTCTTTTTCACAAAGTTTCCAATTTTTAATTTTGCAAACTCTTCAATTTAAACAACCACCTTCAATAATTGAATATTAAAAAAACTTATTAAACATTATAAAAATAATATGAACATTTTGAGTGATCATCTAACGTAAAAAATTCATTGTGAGCACAATTGGTGGAAGATGGTTATCAGGAAAACCGAAACGTGACCGCAATTGTAATTTATGACTAAAAGCCCGCAGAGATTTGAAAGGAAAATTGTAATTGTAAGTAAAGTAAAAGTAATATTGGTTTATGTCGGAGCGCGTTAAGCAATAGTATGTGGTTAGTAATTTTACGATTCTTTTGCCAAAGTGCGTCGATTTTATGGCTTTTTAGACCATTTACAAGCCTGATGATTATGATCTAAATCTAAATGGTAAAAATCCGAGAAAATGTAATTGAACGCTGCCGCAAAAGATAAATGATCGCTCCTCAACAAATTTTCTTAAACACCGTTCAGAATACGAAAAAGTTGACATGATATCAGAAGATATTAATGAGCAAGATGGCGCTACACTCACACGGCCTCGTATAAATGATGCAATGCTGATGAATGACCTAAATGCCTAAATGTTAGAAACGGAGATGAACAACTAGCATGGAAAGAATATTTTCTCTGAAACATTACACAGTTGATATGTATGTGAAACTCACTAAGTTTATAAATTTCCGAACGCATTTTTCCGATTACAATAATATAAGGTGTGTCAATTTGAAAACGTCCCACCCTTAACATCTTTCTTGCAGTTAAACACATGAAAAATCCGAAAGACGCGCAATTTTATTTGTAATGGGGACACTTCAAATACATATTTTTAGCCTTAGAATCTAATATAAATAAATTAATAGAAAAGAGAATTGAAGGCCCTTTGAAACTATGTGCCACTTGACCCCCATTCCCATTTTAGATTCTAAGGGTGCCCCTCCTGGGGGATTGAAACAAGAAGGCTAAAAATATAAATTTAAAGTGTCCCCCTTACAATTAAAATTGACGTGTCGTTCCGATTTATCATATTTTTAACTGTATATCTGTATTTTTAACTTAATATCTCTCTTACAACTGTAAGAGAGATATTAAGGAAGGGAAGTTTTCAAATTCACACCCTGTATGTATATACTAAGCAGCAAAATTCCGGTTGAGAAATGGTTGTAAACAGCTTACAAGATAACTAAAGCTGCAGACAAAACTCGACTCTACAATGAATGGGATCAAATAATCTGATTAGATAGATTTGTTTGGAACTGGATTAGCTTTATTCGTTGCTTGAAACTAACTAACTCCCGTTGAGTAACACGTGCTACCGTCTGCTTTGAGGATCTTTGCTGAATGTGCGAAGGAAACATCTGGTAACAATACTTTAAGGCACTTTTAACGAGCTTATCTAGTTTAAACCTTAGAAAGTGGAGAAAATGAAACAAAAATCTCAATTTATTTGCAATTTACAGTTACGAAATCAGGAAAAAAGTTAACTTTCAGATGTAGATGATATTTGGAATGAACTTTATATCCAGTCGATAGAGCTTTAAAAATTAATTCAAAAACCCATATGAATAAACGAAATACCAATCAATTTTTAACATTTGTATTGCTTTGGAATATAATGTAAGTTCTTGGAGAACGACAAGAACAATCAATAAAGCTGGGAAAAAAAATAGTTTAAAAATGAAATATTGCAAAAACGGCAGACTTAAACCTTCCCAAAAAAAATTGTTTCAATTCGCAAAAGTACACTAGTATATAATAGCTTATATTCAACAAATCTTATATACCAATTTTTAATGCAACCGCATAAAGGTGCTCATAATATTAAATAAATATTTAAAAGATATAAATTTTTGTAATTGAATTTTAACTCTGGAAATCCCAGACAATAACCGGCTTGTGCTGATTTTTATATTGTGTGTGTTTTAATATTTAAAGCTATATTGACTGTATAAATCCTGATGCAAAAAAACGAAAACTTAATTGGTTGCATTGTGGAATCCGCTCAATATGTATTTATGTGTGAGAATAAATTAAACTTTCCGCATTATCAGAGCCGCCAAAAGTTTCTGATAAACAGATTATGAGAGGTGCTAATCTCAGGCACCCCCAGAACCGGTGTCAAGTCGATTAGCCCCCAGCAGCTGCATGTAGTCTTGTAATAACACTCCAATGGGAGCCGATGTAAAATCCATGGGTAAAATAAAATACAGGTTTCGGTTGTGTTATTTTCAGGCGAAACCCAGATGACGAACTTACTAGTTCTCGAAACCGGTATCGGCTGTTAATTAACTGCTTATGAGGTTTCTAAACATTTTTAATGGTTCTACAGTATCACTAAGTCTAATTAATGCGAACTATAATTAATAATATAAAATATAATTATCGTAACTATATACAGAATGTTTTCACAAAAATGGTTTTGAGCTATTTTTTTAGTATATTTTCTTAGTCATATCTTGTCTAATTTAACTCAAGAGCCACGTTTTTTTCGAAACATTATACATTTTTTCTAAACTTCCTTTCTGCATAAATTATATAAGTTCATGTCTCTTCATATGTAAATATACAGGGTGGCCCGAAAATAAACCAACAAACAAGGATATTAAGTTCTAGAGCTGATTTGATGAAGGCTAAAAAACATCCACGAAATTTGCGAAATTTAATTGACTTTTTTTCATTGAATTTTTCATTTTTTGTTATTTTTAATAGCAAAAAAGAAAACTTCACGGCGTTTTATGCGAACAAATCTGCTTGAAATGTTTGTGTTTTTTTTCCCGATAATTACAAAAGGACATAGTATTTACGAATAGTGAACAATTTGCATCAAAATGCAAAACTACATTAAAGTTTCATGTTTTGTATTTAATAATATAATAATATTTTGTATTTAATAATCTAAATATTAGCAAAATATAACTAGCAACCACTAGATACCACGTAACCGATCCCTGAAGAAAACAGTCGCCTGTCTAGGACATACCGGGCGTTTTTTAACAAGTGTCCAATACTTCACAGGGCGATTTCTTAGCAAATTTCCTCAAAGCCTTACTTTTCGAGCTACAGTTTAAATTTCTTTTGTTCTAAGTAATTTTTTAAATAACATCGAAATTTGAACGAACTTGTATTCGGGGGTTTTGTAACATAAGAAACTTAAAATTGAATTTTGTTTTGCTCTTACATGTATCTACATCTACATGTGTTTTTCTCATTTGCAGAGTCATAACTTTTTCGTACATGCTTGTATTACATTTTTTAGCAAGAAAATTATTTCCTCTATAATTTTAATGTATAAAAGGTGTTTTTAGCAAAAATCGCTAGAACAACCGTTTTCGAAATATTTTGATTTGCATTAATCAAAGCAAATCATATGTTAAAAATGTGCAAATAAAAAATATGTTGGTTTAAAATAATCAACGAATGTCTTTAAAGTATAGTAGTTTCATCCGAATATCGATATTACTTACAAAAATAAAAAATTATCGTTAATTTTTCCACATCTTTGAAACGAACTTTTTATCTTTAAAATACCTGAGGAATTTCCCGGTAAATATCGGACACTTATTGAAAAACACCCTGTATAATCACTCCGGAAGGTATTAATGCGAATCCAAAAAATTTTCAGTTTCCAAAACCACTGAAGAAGTCAAATAATTTCTTGAAATAGAATATTTTAGAAAATTTATTTAATATTTTGCACAGATAATTATCAATGTATACAGTAAAAGAGTAAAATAAGGGTCCACACCTACTAACTTGGTTTAAATGTGAACGGAATAAAACTCTCATAATAAAAGCCCAAAGAATTTATTCGAAATTAATTGTTTGTCAATTATATTTACTATATTAAAATGTAATTAATTTACTCGTGCAGTTTGTGCGATCTTCAATATAGCTGAGAATGTAATTCTATCGGTGTATTTTCCTTTCTCATCGGTCAGGCCACAGCGAACTAACAAAGAAGCTTCTAAGTATTTTGGTGACCTCTTTCCACTGTTTATTCGTTTATTACTGTGAAATATGCAGTGCAAACATTACAAATAGCGTTTAAGGTCGAATGTCCGCTGTTCCATAACGCAATTGGGCAATAAATCAGCGATTTCTCGCCCAAGTTCTATCCGCCATCCCTCGGCTAGAAATCTGGTTTCGAGGCGAAAACGCCCAAACAAACACCCCCTCGGATGCGTTTACCTACTAGAAGAACCGATTTTTTCCGACCAATAAGAATAGGGAAGGTCAGGGTTAGATGAAAGAATTCACGTGATTGGTTTTGCTGAATGTGGCGGATTCGAACTATGGACCCTTTTGCGTAGGGATTACCGTTAGAAACGTAGGGGTGGCAAAATTAATGAATATTTGATAGATTGGAGGTTTTATGGCTGTTTGCTGCCTTTCAGTGTAGTTGTTTCTTTTAAATTAATTGCGAACTTCTGGAATTTGGTAACTGGTTTTGCAGTCCTGTGGCAGTCAGTTGAACTAAGAAAAGACGCTAGAAAAACAATCATAATAATTATTAATTTAATGCTCCAAAATATAAATATTGCTTATATAAAGGTCTAGCTATGTAAATTTGAACTTAATGCAAAGCAATAGAGTTTCTAGGTCATAAGATAAACTCCCACTAACGAATTTAGCTTCGAAACTTCTAGTAAATGAGCCAAGGATTAATTGAAATGGAACTTGACCACACATTCATCGCCTTCCCACCTTATATACACATCCCATTGCTAGCTGAAACATCATCTATTTTCGGTAAATGAATCAAGAGAACCGGAAGAAAATATGAATATTTGAAGATAACCAGATGGTCTTCTTAAGGACCGAACCAGCATCTATAATTTGGCTTAAAAATGTTCATATATAGTGTACTTTAATAGTTTTAATACTTTAATAGTTTTTCAATCCTGAAGCACAACAAACAAATATTAGACTCGGTCAAAGAAATTTAGTCTAAATAATTATAAAACGCTGAAAATAATAAATTAAAAGCCAGTTGCGAAACGCGCCGTAAACGCAAATACAAAAGACACCCCAATGAATTAGTATTCACGTTGCACCCCTTAGATTCGAACCCTTTGGCCACTTATTTTGAACTTGTTTTTTAAGCACAATTTTTGGCTGATTATGGTGTTTCAACAAGACTGAATGCAGATGTTGATAACATAGGCACCTGCTATTGAAAATTTTTATTACAAGAATCGGGATCGTTATCAGCAAAATAAACAAACGAAATCGCACATGACATCAATACGCGGAAGATGATATGGAAAACCTGTTCTCAGATGAAATAATTCTTAACCAAGATAAGGAGGATGATCTAGTAGGACCCTCAATAATCGGAAATAGATGGGGCCATCCTCACATTGAAAAACAACAAAACACCTGGTCCCGATGAGATGCCGGCAGAGCTCATAAAATTACTCGATGATAGAGGCATAGCAGTTCTTCAGAAACTCTTCAACAAAATATATGAAACCGCCCAGTACCCCGATCAATTGCTGACATCAACCTTTATTCCCTTGCCAAAAAGGAATAACGCAAGGAAATGCGAAGATCACAGGCTTATCAGTCTTATGAGTCACTCCTTAAAACTATTCCTAAAAATAGTACATCAGAGAATGTTTAGAAAGTGTGTGAACAAAACATCAGTGAGTCACAATTTGGATTAAGACAAGGCCTGGGCACTTGAGAAATACTAGTGGCAACGAAGGTACTGGTACAAAAATGCCACGAACAGCGGAAGGATGTGTGCCTGTGTTTCATAGACTTCGAGAAGGCCTTTGACAGAGTACAACACCATAAGTTACTAACAAAACTAAGACAAATGGATATGGACGGCAGGGAAATCTGCTGCTCACATAAAGATCGAAGGAGAACAAAGTAATAAGGTTGAAATCTACAGAGGAGTCCGAAAGGGATGTGTGCCTTCGCCACTGCTATTCAATTTGTACTCCTAGAATATCTTCCAGGAAGCACTTGAGAATATTGAAAAGGGTATTAAAGTCAATGGAACATGGATTAATAACATTCGCTATGCGGATGATACAGTCTTGATTGCTGACAATATGTGCGACCTCCAACATCTTGTCAGCGTAGTAGGAGGGCACAGTAACAGAGGGGGCCTAAAAATAAACGTCAATAAAACAAAATACATTATTGTTACTCGTCAACCAGACACGTTAAGACACGTGGGACTAACATCGGACGGATCATCAATGGAGCGGGTGAACAAATTTAATTACCTTGGAGTATGGCTCACTGAAGAATGGACATCTGACCTGGAAATAACATGTCGTATAGAGAGCGCCCGCAACACATTCATGAAATTCAAATGACCAAAGCCTAAAAGTGAGATTCATAAAGTGTTACATTTGGTCGGTGTTAGTGTATGGAGTGGAGAGCTGGACATTGAAAGTAACCACAATGAATAAAATAGAGGCCTTCCAGATGTGGGTATATCGCAGAGTACTGAAATTCCTATGGACGGCCCGAGTAACCTACGAAAATGTCCTCTCTCCCTCCAGTCGTTGCTCGGTTTCGAGCGTCGTGACTATTCATGGTACAAGCCTTTGCCATGCTTCTCTATCCTCTACGGTTCTCATTACTTCTGTTATTGACATATTTGTAAGGTCCTTAATTTGGTCTATGAAACTTACAGGAGATCTGCCTCTCGTTCTTTTGCGGTCCACCTTCCCATAGATCACAATTTTCTCCATCCCATCCTTCCGTATCACATGACCGACATACTTGAGTATGCGCCTCTGGATTATTGGGAGGAGCCTTTCATGATCTCGAACATTTAGTTCCCTGCATATGGAGATATTTGTTCTATGAGCTGTCCAAGGGATCCTCAACATACTGCGGTAGCATATCATTTCAAACGCTTCTATTATCTTGCGGCATGCTGCGTTTAACGTCCAAGATTCTGACCTATAGGTTGCGATGGAGAATATCAGCTCTTTGAGAAGTCCCATCTTGGTCATTTTTCCGATATTGTAGTATTTCCAAATTTTAACTAGTCTGCCCAAAGCTTCTTTTGCCATTCCAATTCTTCTCCTGATTTCTGGTTCAGAGCCTCCTTTGTTGGTTATTTTTGCGCCGAGATAAATGACAGTGTCATTGGTTTCTATGTCGTGAATGAGTCGAAGTGGCATTGGGATTGTCTGAGGTCTGTCCACAATCAACAGACAGCATTTGGTCCTATTTAGTCGTAGGCCTGATTCCAAACTAACAGCTTCTACACATTGAAGTATTTCAAACATTTCCTGTTTTGTCGTTTTGTGCCAGAACTATCATGTCATCCGCGTATCGTAAGATTGACACTTTTTTCCGCCAATAGAGACTCCGTCCTCCGAGTTTTCTAGAGCCTTTCTAATAATCCATTCTCGTTATATGTTGAAGAGAACTGGGGAGAGAATGTAGCCTTGTCTGACGCTTTTTCCGACGCTGAACTGTGTTGAGCGTTTTCCTTCTATTTGTACGTATGCTCTATTCTTGTCGTACAGGGCTTTTATGATATATATGAGATGTTTCGGGACCCCCATCTCACTCAGGATGCTCCATAGTCGTCCCCATTGTACGGTGTCAAAGGCTTTGGTGTAGTCAAGGAAACAAAACGTAGTCGGTACGTTATACTCAACTGCTTTTTCTATAATATGTCGTAAGTTCATAAGTTGGTCTCGCGTTCCACGCCTCGGCACAAACCCTGCTTGTTCTGGAGGGATCTGAGGTAGAAGGTAGTTCTTTAATCGTTCCTGTATGATTTGCAAGAGAAGTTTACTGGCATCAATCAAAGCGATGGTTCTGTAGTTGCCACATTCATCAGATCTTTTTTATGTATAGGGATGTAGACTGATTCTGTCGATCTTTCGGCCCATTTACCGTTTTCCCATACTTTTGTGCATATTTGATGTAGTAGATCTGTGCCTTTGTTGCCGCTGCTTTTCAGCATTTCAGCGACGATGTTGTCAGATCCAGGAGATTTGTGGTTATTAAGCTTGCTCAGAACAGCTTCTACTTCAGATTTTAGTATAGGAGGTTCCCGTTGCTGGATGTTTTCTAGATCATCGTCGCTCTGCGCATTCTCTTCTTCTGAGGCCATCAGGTTCTCGCAGTATTGCGGTCATCGTTCTATGATTTCAGTTTTTGTTGCCAACCTAACTCCATGCGTGTCCTTGATTGGAAGGTAATGAGCTTTGAAGGTTTTTGAAAGCATTTTAACTTTTTTTAAAAGATCTCGAGGTTGGTTTGAGTTAGCATGCTTTTCGGTGTCTTCACATATTGATGCTATGTACAAGTTTTTGTCGTTATTTATACTCCTGCTGATTGTTTTGCCAAGTTCGCTATATTTTTGTTTATTGTTGCCATCATCCATGCCCTTGATTTTAACCTCTCTCCTCTCGGTTATAAGATTCCATGTTGGTGGAGTTATCCATGCTTTTTTGGGGTGGTCGTTCCTATCTGTATCAGTTAGCGCGGCCGCACATCTACCACATCTACAGGCTTGTTCCATCTTTGTCCAGATCCATACGCTCTGCTTTTTCTTGTGTGATAGTTGTCAAAGGTCCCTCAATTTTGTGTTTGAAAGTGAGGTTGTTGCCCATATTCCAAAGACTGGGTTTAGGTGGTCGTTGTCGATCCTTGCGCAGCTTTAAACAAAGCTCTGCGACCAGTGCGTTGTGATCACTACCACAGTCCAAACCGGGGTAGGTTTTTATGTCTCTAATCGAGCTTTTCCATCTACTCTTTATTAATAAATAGTCGATCTGATTGCGTGTGTGTCCATCTGGTGATCTCCATGTGTACAATCTCCTGACATGGTGTTGAAAGTAGGAGTTAGCGATTGATAGCTGATTCTCTGCACAAAATTCGATCAGCATCTCCCCACGTTCATTTCCTGTTCCCGTTCCATACTGCCCTACGACTCATCTTAGATGTGAGTCGGCTTTTGTTTCTCCAATTTTGACATTAAAATCACCCAGAATTATTAAAAGCTCCCTGTTTGGAACCTTCAAGAGTGTCTGGGAGAGTGATCCATAGAAGTTGTCGATGTCGTCCTGAGTCGATGTAGATGTGGGGGCATATATTTGGATAAGGTTTAGATTTACTGGCTGCGCCTTTATTTTGACGGTGATACGGTCGCTGACTGCTTCGTAGCCAAGTACCGTATCCTTTAAGTGCTTATGTATTATAAAGGCGACCTTGATGAATTGTGAGTCATTTCATAAAAAATTATCGATCGTAAATGAAGGAAGACAACGGCTTTGACTTATTTTATATCAATCTTCGACCAACTTATTGATCGCTATACTTTCAAAGCAACATTTCACAACCAAAACGTTCATTTCGCTATTGCAATGTGAAATTTTCCTGCATGCAGCCAACTTCCACAACTAGTTCTACATCTTTAGCCTAGTTATCAGCAGGAAACGTTCCAGAGCAGCGTCATTATTATTTCATCCAGACCCTGCCTAGTTACCCACTGAGAAAAGTTCTTTGTGGAGTATGTACGCGTGCGCCCTAACTAAATCTAACCAGATCAATAGAGGAAAACACATTGACGAGTAGAGTGGAAAGCTTAGTTTTCACTTTTCGACCTGATCTGCTGCACTGGGTGGAAACAGTTGCCCCAAATTAGTTTAGGGCCAAATAATACAGGGTGAAGATATTTGAAAACTGTAAAATGAATTTTTATTTGGGAGCTATTGAAGTTTGGAAAAAGCTGAAAGTTGAGTAGTAAAAGAACATTGGGGCAAAAAGCTTTCGTACATGGTAAGGTCACATATTGCGGCAAATGCCACCAATGGGAGCGGGTTTGATAAAGCCAGGCAATTTGGGTGAAGGCTTTTTGCACCATGAACGCTTGAGAAGCAGGCATTATTTGGGCTGCCATTAACCTGATTCACGAAAGGCCACTGCCAAAATTTACAGGACAGTTAATCACTTATCCCATATGAACCTTCGGGTAAGGCACATAAAAATAAAGTGGCTGTTCCCGTTCCGGAAAAGGAGCGGTAGAAATGGGGACAAGGATTGTATTTCCAGCTCCGTGTTGATTTCACTTTAAGCCGTTTCTGCTTTGTAATTGTTAAGTGGATCATTGTTTTTTCGGGGGTATTAAAGAGCGGCATCCAAATGCAACATTGCACGGGGGCGTTCACCTTTTTCCGTTCCAGCTGAAGGATTTCGTACAGGTTCAAGCACCCGTTGTGGTACTTTCACCTGAACCAAGAACTGTTTTTACTAAATTAAACCGCAGGAGGTTTTTGTCAGTCATTCTTGACTGTGAAAAATGTGAAATATCGCGGGGCATTTTTCGAGTTTCTTTCGCTGCCCGGGCCGGATTGTTCTTGGGAAAATTATTAACTTTTTAATGTCGGTACTCATCAGTGACTGACTGGTTTATTTGTTGTTGATGTAAAGCGAAATTAATTAGAGCTGTTTTCTTTTATAGTCGTTTAGTCGCTAGAGGAGGATTTCCGTTCTAGCCGAGTCGGACAATGTCGATCACTTTTTCTTCTACCGGGAAATTTTAGCCAGCTGCCTGCTACAAATGTCGTTTTTTTTTGGGTTGTGTTATTGAAATCCACTAAAAATTTTGCTTTCAAAGCACAGTTCACTGTTAGGCAAACTTAAAGTCTTAACATCACAAGCTTTAAGTAGTAATGTCCAGTTCAGCGTGGTTAAAATCGATATTTCCATTCCGTAACATTTCCAAATCTTTCTGGGTCAACCTATTAGCATCACACAGGGTGTTAAATAATAATGATACGAAAATATCATCATATCCTCCATATATATAAAAACCTCCACTAACCCAAACTTTGACGACCAAAACTTTAACGCAATAAATGATTGGTACGAGACCTACTTCACAAACGAAACAAACAACGCACATCAACTAATTACTGAAGCAGAATACGATGAAGCACTCGCACACATTAAAAACACGGCGCCGGGAAAAGACAATATAAAAGGCAAACTACTGAAAAATCTTACTCCACAAACACACACACACACACACACACATACTGAACCTATTCAACAACTGTATTGAAACTAACACGATACCAGATACCTGGAAAACAGGAATAATAATGGCAATTCCTAAAACCGGACTAGACAATACACAAACACAAAACTACAGACCTATCACACTACTCCCTGTACTGAGTAAAATTTTTGTAAAGTAGAGTAAACAATCAGTTGGACAACACATACCACAATACCAATTCGGATTTAAACCTAAATACTCAACTGTTTACCCACTTTTTATACTAACCAACAACATACAAACAACTCACCTCACGAACAAGAAAACAGCATGTCTCTTCATGGATATCAATAAGGCCTTTGACAGGGTCAGGCACAAAGGACTTTTATATAAACTTTAACAGCTTAAAACCCCCAAATACATAATTCACGGAATCAGAAACCTACTCACAAACAGACACCTAGAAGTACGCATAGACAACGCCCTCTTCTTTGCTTTCTCCCCTGAACAAGGACTCCCGCAGGGATCCCCGCCATCACCCCTTCTTCACAATATATACTGCCACGACATATACAATCACAGTCTCCACGACAAAAGACACATTGACAAATCTGCTTACATACTACAATACGCCGACGACACTGCATTGATCGTGCACGACAAAACTACAGTTAAAGCAGTACAAAAACTTCAAACACTAACAGACAATACAATTGCTTGGTTCTACAAATGGAGACTTACACCAAACGCCACGAAAAACCAACTAATTTTACCAAACCACCAAATTAAAGACGACTCTCCATCAATAACAACAGACGGAAACAGAATCAGACCAAAACAAGAGGCAAAATATCTAGGAATGACACTGGACCAAAAACTAAAATTTACAAAACACGCACAGAACGTAAGAACAAAAATTATTCAACGGACAAAACACTTCCGATCACTGACGTACAAAGACAAAGAAATTAGTACAAAGACCGCTACAAAAATTTACCAATCAATATGTAGACCTCTGCTTGACTACGGACATGTACTAACAGCGAATGCATCTAGGAAAACTAAACAACACATTCAAACAACAGAACAGATTGCCCTGAGATCAATAACGAAAATAAGACATCCTCAAAACCAACTACACAACCCCTCAAACCAACTACTCTACGAACGAACAAAAATAACGCGAATAACAGAAAGACAACTCCAATTGCAAACGAAATGGAAAAACAATCCCTACAACTGGGCCCCCTGGAAAAACAATCCCTACTGAATCCCCTTTGCCTCACGAGACAAATGAGACAATCCCGCTTCCGCTTCCCAACAACAACACTACTTGAACACTTCCAACACGACTGAACCAACCTGCTAGACGATGACCAGACATGACATAGAAGAGAGATTTTTTTTTGCTTTGTAATAATTTTCAGTTTACAGTTAAGATCGTTTAAGTTTGAAAATTAATCAAATACATGTATATATGCAAGGGCAGAAAGGCCGAAGGCCGATAGCCTATTGGGAAATAAAGATTATATATATATATATATATATATATATATATATATATATATATATATATATATATATATATATATATATATATATATATATATATATATATATATTATCATCATATCGTCTACCAGAAATTGCCGGAAATTGCATTCGCAACTTGCGACTTCATTTCATACACCATCGGAAGTAAAAGAGTGTGTAACTAAAGGTGTCTCCTATGGAAGCAGCGGAAGCAGCTGGAAGCATTTCTTTTATTTTTGCCTAAGCAGAATGGGACACTTTTAAGGAAGATCTTAATGCCAAGGTAGTAAAAGTGTACTTATTAAACATCAAATAATTTTCTCCTTAAATCAACAATGTTTGTTAAAAACAGTCCATAAGCAGGCCTGAATCCCGAAGCCTCTGGTAAATATTACCTAAGCTTTTGAAGAAGAATCTACAAGAACAGTAACGCTTGATGAAGAACTGTCAAATCGCGTTGCAATTAACAGTGGTTTCAAGTAAAAAGATGTGGCCTCTTCATTTGATTTTAATATCGTTTTAGAAATCATACGAACGAGCATATGCAATTTCTGCATAATCAATGTCCTCACTCTATGACGACTTTAGCTGATGATACAGATCTAATGGGAAATTCAGATATCCACATCAAGGAACCGTTCACATTGAAAAGCCAGCAAATTTTCAGCTCAAGATAAATTTACAAGTTTTACAGATAGGGATTTTTTGGATAGTTCTATGTTCTACCGCATTTTCGATGTGTTGCTATACGAAATTTGGACTTTTTGGTAAATTGATGTTGTTTCGTATTAGCAGCCCTTATGAAAAACAAATAGTTCCCTGTGAATTGAATTATTCTTGCTGTCGTTTAGCTAATTTCTGGCAATGACTGTGGTGTCATCCGCTAAGCGAGGGCAGGAACAGGGTCTTAAACCGATGCTGTAAAATTGAAGTTAATACTTTTTATAGGTGATGGAAAACGTTAATTTTTAAGCTAATATTTACCAAGTTCGTAAAAATTATCTTTCATGCGACTTGAATCAAAATTTAATGTAATTTGAGATCCAATGATAGTCTATAGATTGTAAAAATTGCAAGTTTCTCCTTGCCTTAAATGAGCTAATGAATTTTTATAGCAGAGGGTGCACTTGAGTGATACCGTTAATTTTTGTACCAGCTTTCACCCAGTCCGCAAAAATCAATATTTAGTGCGATTGGAATAAAATTTGGCCAATTTTCACACTCAAGTGCCTTCTATAAGTTGTTAAAGTTTCAAGTTTATCGTTGCTCCACATTGCAAGGTATGAAGTTTTGTAGCCGAGGGTGCACTTGGGCGAAAACTTGAATTTTTAGACCAACATATAGCAAGTCAAAAAAAAAAAAGTTCTGTAGATTATAGTACATTTCAAGTTGTGAATTTTATAGCCGCGGGTGCACTTGGGTGCAAACTTTAAAACTTTTAAAACAAAAAAATACTAAGTCTTAAAAAATAAAAATTTATAGGGATGGCAGCTTTAAGTACCGCCTACAGATTGCAAAAGTTTGAGTTTTGTTTTGGAAATTATTAATTTTTGTAGCAAAGCACCTCGGTAAAAACGTTTATTTTTAAAGCAAAAACTACAAAAGTTCCAAATTTGTGCTTCTTGCAGGTTGGCTCATATATTTTTACAGCAGAGTGTGCACCTGAGTGTAAACATTAATTTTTGGGCCAACATTTGCCAAGTTCGCAAAAATTTATCTTGAGGGCGATTTGAATAAGATTTTGCTCATTTGCACACTCAAGGGTCTTCTATAGGCGAGTAAAGTTGCAAATTTATTTTTCAGCTAGATGAGAAGTCATGAATTTTTAAAGCAGATGGGTATAGAGCTTCGCTTTAAACCTACATTTTGAGACCAATATTTACCAAATTCGCAAAAATCAGATCAAGATTCAACGCAATTTGAACAGACTTTTAAACAGTGATATATTCGAGTGTCTACTTGTTCTAGATTTTAATAGTGAGGAATTTTTGTACCAATGGGTGCACTGGGGCTAAAACGTTTATTTTTAGTCCCATATTTACCAATTCACAAAAACTCAAGGTTTTATGGCACGTATGTGACTCTTATCCACATTTAGGGAATCCGGTAGCTTCTATAGATTGTTTAAAGTTTCTATTTGCTCTAGATTTGAAAAAACTAGAGCAAATAGAAACTTTAAACTAGGCAAAAAGAAAATTAACAGAGGTTGCAATTGGATAAATAACGTTAACTTTTAGGCCAACATTTACCAAGTCCGCAAATCAATCATCAAATCAATCAATAAAAATCAAGATTTAAGGCGATTTGAATGAGCTTTTCAATATGAGCAGACCGAAGAGTCGTCTATAAATTATGAAAGCTACAAGTTTCTACCTGCTCAAAATTGGAACTTATGAATTCTTATTGCAGAGGATACACTTGAGTGAAAACCACCATAAAGCTTTCCACTTCCTCATCCGAAGGTGTAGTTGTTGGGGCATAGACCTGAATAACTTTTAGTCTGTATTTTGAGCTGTCTTAGCACAAGAAGTTCCACTCTCAAGTCGACAATATCTATCTAGACAACTTTGCCTGCGTGTTTTTGTTTATTATGAAACCTACTCCTCCATCAGTCGATTTTCGATCATAAAGGATGTAAATTGTTAATTCGATTGGCATGATGGAAAACCACTACTTTGGAACTAGGAATTAAATTGACATTGGTTGAACCAGTAAGCTGAACTCAATATAATAACGAAAATAAGTAAAACTTATAATTAAACAGTAAGCTAAACTCAATATAATAACGAAAATAAGTAAAACTTATAATGGCAAATAAAGAAGGGTAACAATATAGCAAGCAGTTACTTTATATCACGAACTAAAAAAGCATACTAAATGGTTAAAGAGAAATTGAACATGAACTTGAACAAAATAGAAAAGGTTTTTCTAAGCTGTAACAACCGGACAGTGAAAATCACAATCGCCAAAATCAAGTCAAAACATCATCAAAACAAGCATTGACAAAAATAAAAAAAAGTATGTTTAAATGTTTAGCAAAAACTATTTTTAGAACAATCATCAAAGTATCTTGAATAACGCGCCAAATAACACCCAAATGCAGAGCAAATTATGTAATGAAAGTAAACTGGATTACCTTGGTAGAACACAGAATCAATACGGAACATAAATTGAAGTTCGAAGGAGCAGCTGAATTGAAAATATAAGAAGTATTATTAGAAAATAGTACAGGAATCACTGAGGAATGATGGGAATATAAAAATAACAAAACAGTGAAGCAAATAAACTAACCAACATAAAAATTAACTATTTAATTGGGAGAACATTTTAAAAGTTAATGGAATTCATTCCATTCTTTCCATCACTAATCTCTCCTTATGGTTCTGTCAAATTTTACGTGTTTAATTATTCCATTTACTTCCTGCTTCTTCATATTTACGTTCAAATATCGTCGTTAGTTCACATATCTTTCTTGTTCGCTAGTCTTTGTCTATATATGTAGAATTTATCTTAAGATCCTTCAGAATATTTGACTTTCAACTCATCACCACCAACTTAATCTTCACCTCTACAAAGTATTTGGCTTTTTGCAGCAAATAGACGGCAAATAGATCAAAATGATTTCATCCCCTAGACCACAGATAATTTATTGTTAGAAGCCCGGATGCCTAAAATGGGGTTACTGGGGCGATCGATGCGAAAAACAAAGTCGTGTCGCATTGGGGCGCGCCCTTTCGGCGAATTCAGGACGGTCCTATTGATTCTTTTTCCTTTATGGGACAAAGCAAATTTGGCTTTGAGGGCCCACCCCTTGCAAGCCGAAAATCATGTTAGGTTTAGTGGTAGAATAGCAAAAAAACCCTATCTGACAAAATGGGCATTTTTGCTCTAAAGCTGCAACTTTTTAGGTAAACAGCCGAAAAAAGAAACAATATAATTTTCTTTTACTTTCATATTCCCTTTTTCTTTCAACTTTCTACTTGCTCTAGATTGGAAGTTTGTCGCACAAATCAAGGTTTAGCGCGATTTGTATGATATTTTGAGGATTTTCCGATTCAAGTGTCGTCTATTGATTGTAAAAGATTGCAGTTTCTACTGGATTTAGATTGGAAGTTATGAAATTTTATAGCGCAGGAAGCATTTGGGTAGAACCGTTCACTTTTAGGCCAACATTTTTCAGCATTTACATATTCATGCATCTTCTATAGATTGTGAAAATTTAAAATGTCTACCTGCTCTAGATTTGAAGTCTAGAGAGTACAGAGAGTACAGATGGGTAGATACGTTTATTTTTAGGCCAACATTTATCTAGTTCGCAAAAATCAAGCATGTGAGTAATTTTAATAAAATTTTCAGCTTTAGCAGACTTATGTATCTTCCATAGACTGGAAAAGTTTCAAGTTTCTAGCAGCTCCAGATTGGAAGTTGAGAATTTATATAACACAGGGTGTACTTTGGTGAAAACGTTTTTATAGGCAAACATTCAAGATGTCAGCAAAACTCAAGGTTTAGTTTGAATGCAATTTAGAAAATTTGCAGACTCGGTTATCTTCTGTTGATTGTAAAAGTTTGTGGTACATTCAGGTAAAAACATTAATTTTTAAGCGAATGTTTACCGTAATGTTTAATTTTAAAAATTTTCAGATTCTATAGATTGTGAAAGTTTCAAGTTTCTATTTTCTCCAGCGTGAAATTTAGGGATTTTTACAGCTGCAAGTATGAAACTTGACTTGCAAGTATGAAACTCAGACTTGCAGTAAAACGTACATTTTTGAGCCAATAGCCAAAATCCAAATGAAATTTTCAGTAGTTTTCTATAGCTTGTGAAAGCGGCAGGAGCTTGCTACTTGGACGTTATAAATTTTTATCCAGACTTGAGTGTCCTTTTATAGCTCTTGGATAGAAACATTAATTTTTATAGCCAAATTTTAGCGTTTTTCCGCATAATAGATTGTGAGAGTTTCAAGTTCCCACTTGCTCCAGATTTGCAGCTAGTATTTTTTATAGCAGAGCTCGCACTGGTAAATATGTTAATTTTCAGTCCAACTTTTACCAATCCGGAAAAATCTAGATGTCAAGTGATTTGAATGAAGTTTTCAGCGTTTTCAAATCCAGTTTTCTTGTACATATTGTAGATAAGATAAGTTTCTGCTTGCTTCAGTTGTGAAGTTAAGATTTTTTACAGGTGTTCTAGGATGGAAACGATCAATTTCATGCCAACCAAAGTTACCAAGTCTGCAGAACCAACGATTTTGAGCGATTTCAATTATTTGTTCACAATGTGCAGATTCAAGTCTCCTCTATAGACCCTGAAAGTTTCAAGTTTCTGCCTGATCCACATTTAAAATCGTGGGTTTTTGTAGCAGAGCGTCCGTTTGGACAGCAACATTTACCAAGTTCGCAAAACTTGGTAAAAAAATTTGTTATCATTCGAATTGTGGAAATCTGTAAACTGGGTGATCTTTTATAGGTTATTTCAACCTACTACTTGCGCTTAGTAGAAGTTATGAATTTCTATAGCAGAGAATGGACTTGCGTGGAAACTTTAATTTTTCAAGCATCATTTACCAAGTCCCAAAAACCGAAGTTCCATGTGATTTGAGTGATTTTTTGCGCTGCTCCAGGCACAGGAATCATTGGGAGAATCTTGGAAGAAAACGTTAATTTTTGGAGCAACAATTACCCAATCCGCAAAACTTGAAATTTTATGCGATGCGAGTGAAGTTTTCGCATTTTCTCACACAAGTATCATCTATAGAGTGTGAAAATTTCAAGTTTCTACTTATTCTAAACTTGAACTCATTATCGCAGCGTGCATTTGGGTAAAAACGTTTATTTTTAATCTAACATTTACCAAGTCTGCAAAACTCACGAGTTGTGTGCGATTCAAATGCAACTTTCAGCAAGAATAGAACGAAGTGTCTTCTATACATTATGAGATTTTTAGGTCTCTACTGGCTCTAGGCTGAAAGTTAGAGATTTTTATTTCACAGGGTGCACTTGCTTGGAAACGGTCAGTTTTGGGTCAACATCTAAAAAAGTCTGCAAATTTATCATGCCACGTGAGTGCAATTTTGATAACTTGCAGACTCAGGTCTCACGTCTCACACAGATTGTGAAAATTTCAAGTTTCTGATTGTGTTAGATATGAAGACAGCTATTTTTTAACAGAAGATGCAATTGGGCGAATACCTTGGTTTTTAGGACAACATTTATAAAGTCTCAAAAACTTGAAACTTGATGTGATTTGAATGCAATTCTGGACATTTGTTGAGTGAATTATCTTCTATGGGTTTCTCTCACCTTCTACTAGTGCAACGGTGAAAGTTATGAATATTTAGACCAGTTGGTGCATATGAGTAAAAACGTTAATTTTTATGCTAAATTTTACCAAGTCTGCAAAATTCAAGATTAAATAAGATTTTAATGCAATTTTCAGTGTTAGCGGGCTCAATAGTCTTCTATACATTGTGAAAGTTTGAACTTTTATCTGGGTCCAGATTGGAAGTTCCAAATTCTTATAACCCAGGATAGACTTGGGTGATAACTTTCATTTTCAAACCAACGTTTAAAACGTCAGCAAATCGCAGGTTTTAATGCGATTTGAGGGCAATTTTGAGAGCTTGCCGCCTTATTTGTCTCCTATAGATTGCAAAAGTCTCAGATTTCTACCTAATGTAGCTTTAAAAGCACGATTTTTTGTAACAAAGTGTGCAGTTGAGTAAAAACGTTTATTTTTAGGGCAAAAATCACCAAAAGCCACTTAATTCGCAAAAATTAAGCTTCAGTGGGATTTGGATGAAGTTTTCAGCATTAGCGGATTTAAGTCTCATGACTCAGGACTGTAAAAGTGTCACGTTTCTAGTAGCTCTTGATTGAAACGGTGCACTTGGATAAAAACGTTTTTTTAGCCAACTTTAAGATGTCAGCAAATCTCAATTTTTGAAGCGATTTGAATGCAATTTTGAGAATTTGCAGGCTCGGCTGTCTTCTATTGCTTGTGACAATCTCAGATTACTATCTGCTCTAGATTTGCAGCCAGAATATTGATAGCACAAAGTGCGCTTGGCTGAAAACGGCCAGTTTAACCCCAACATTTACTAGGTGAAATTAGTTAGTTAGAAAAAGGATCTCTTCATTAACCGAGCAATTTTTTAATATTTAAAAAGCTATTTCCGGCCTAAACATCCACCTTGAGTGCAAAGTATGCCGAGCCGAGATTAAAATACAATCTGCGCAGCAAATCCGCGTCGCATGCCACGCGTCTCAAACATAAAACGATCGATCTTGATGCTCAGTTGTTCAAATTGGGAAGTTTATTGAAGACACCCAAACTTGTAAGGGTAGCTGATTATTGTGAGTGCGTCTGCTTGCGTGTAAACATCGGACTTCTTAGGGGTGAGTGTTTCATATCAAATATTGTGCTAGTTACGAGCCTAACAAGCATCTTTATGGTATGTGGGCAAATGTTGCCAAACCAAACGAATGTACGTAAAGAGAGTTTCTCTGTATAACAGATTCGCAACTTCTTTTTTGTAAAAAATGTTTGTCTATTAACAATTTTCGAATGATTGTATCACACAAAAATAAATCTGAAAACAGTTGGGAAGAATATGCAAGAGAAACATGACCACAATGTGAAAATATACTGTAAGCAGAGAAAGGACAAAGCTCTAAGAAAATTAAAAATATTAATGAAGTCTATATCGATGTCGAATTAACTTTTGCAGACACTTCATCTTTGATCTGTTGTTTCCTAATAATCACCTTTCACACCAACTCAAATAGTCAAGTAACCAACCATGAACCCTCCGAATGACAAGATTTATGTCCATCAGACGTTCCACTGGCGTCTAAATTGACTGTTTGAAAACAAGGCGCACATATTTAATCAAATCAGGCGATTGTCAATGGTAGGTGTGAACGGTTTAAACGTTCCCAAGTGCCATTGATTGAGTGTCAAGAAGTAAGTTTGATATAATTGAAGTAACCACGATTCGATGTTGCGCCATAATAAACGTTGCAACGTTACTGTTATCAAGTGATGTGCGTGTGAGAAACAATTTAGGAAATCATAATAAACAGCTGTTGCATAATGGTTTGGTGACTTCATTCAGCGGACCTTGGAAAAACGTATTTACGACTGAAAAATAACAATACAGATGTGAACAGTGTAAATAATCTGGCGTTTGAACGCTATGTAGGAACTAACGCCTACATGGGTTTTATATGTGTTTATATGGAAAGTTTTTTACACATTGACGGTCCATTGGAAGGGTTTTAGTCCTCCAAAGTTTTTTTTCACGTTTTCTTAACCGAGCTAAGAGCATGACCACGTTATAAAGGTGAGAAGGAAGATATAAAAATTATCTCTCCTATCCAGTCAATGGAAGCCACCAATGCTGTTAGTTTCACTTTCAAAAAGACAAAAAACCTCAAAATTTTTTGAGTTTTTTTAGCTTCTTTTTTCTGAATTGCGAAAATTTGGTATTTTCTTAATTCGAATTGACTACTGACTCAGTATGATCAACTTTTACCCAAAATTTTGCGTTTTTAGGATACCGATTTTCTAATCTTTACAATTCTATTTTTTTCAGAGAATTTTAATACAGAAACCCTGTTCTGATCTAACTGGATCTGATTTGATACCTTTCCTAAAATATTGATTTAGCGACCATTTGAGCTCTTTAAAGGACACGCCACCAAACAACTCTTGAGATTTTTTACCTCAAAGTATTTTTCAGAATTAAATCAAAATCATCATGCTATGGATTCTATTTTCATGAGATAACTTTTGCTTAATTTGAGGTTTCTTTGAGGGGTGAAACCCTATTCAGATTACCACACATGAGAGAGGGTCGAATCCAGTTTACAAGCCAAGTTTCAAGTTGATATCCATAAAATTCCTCGCTAGACTTTGCACCAAGAACTTTCAAATATTACTTTAAAACAATTTGTTTTTTTATTATTATTTTAGTTAATTTATATTTTGATTGTTATCTTTAATTAGCAGTGTTTACGTATATTCCTTGTTAATTGTTCCAACTGTTTCTCCAATTTTTTAAAAATACATATATTGTGATACAGTGAACCGAACTACTAAAATTCTTAGTCAAGTAACTTTTATCGATAAAACTATGAATTCCACATGGTAAAACCTAGAAAATATCTTAATTCCTTTCATTAAGATTATTAAGACGGGCGTTAATCCGTCATTATCTATCTCATCCATCAGAAACCAATTTCGTATTTCAATTTTCCCATCTAGATATGAAACAAAAGACAACATAACCTTTAGGGAATACTGAAATTGACATGTTCCTCCAGTTTTTGCTTTGGAACCATAGTGGCCCATTACAATTAAGGTAATTTCCCATACAACCCCCCCCCCCCCTGAAACCCGGTTCCCCCTCTGCAAAGACTAAGTCAAGGCCAATAGGCATCAAGGCACGTGTACAGGCTACAGTGACCTATTTTTGCGCTTCACGGAAATTGCCGAATGACAGCGAATCAGCCCGATCAATAACCGAAAGTGTGTGAGCTTATCTTAGCGGTTACTTGCCACTTTTTCTTTGTTATGTGGCACAGCGGTGTTGCCGCTTCTTACATTGCTGTTAGCCTGACTTTTTTCAAGCCTGACAAGTTTCAGTTAATTTCTTTAAGGCTTTTGTACAACTGTTTTCATGGGTTTGTTGTTAGCGACAAAAAAACTTCAGTAGAAAATCTTAGAATGAGGGCATATATTTGGAAAAATTATCTTTTTTGAATATTGCACATAAAAAAATCGGTTTAGTTTGCTGGGTTTCCTATGAACAAATTCGGGGTTTTTTCCTTTAAAAGACGGGAAACTTTAAAAAGTTTGTTGTTTCAGAAAACGCAATCTGGTAATTAAAAGTTGTCCTAAACGTTTTTTCTTTTCTAATTTTTCATCTTTAACTATTCATACTCTTTAAAATAAATCAATTTTATTTATATTTATTTTTTCTGTTCATTTTCCTTTGACTTTCACATTTTATGACAAATTATCATGGAGAAGCACTTTCCTCTTTGTGTGTTTTTGATTTGTTTTCACTTGTGATTTGATTTGATGATTCTACCGTCACTTTTATCGAACTTTACTGTGTTGTTTTTCTTATTTCTCTGTTCTGATTGTTTTTTCTTTGCCAAAGTGATAAATTTTTACTGGAATGTTTTGGAGACATTTTGTATGTGTTTGAATGCAAATGCTCTTATCATGATTTGTCAAAATTCGCTGTTTTATTCATTCTAATTCTCCAATCATCCAATCAGTTTGTTCTGAGGTATTTGCTATTGATTTTTTAAATTTAATTCTTACTTCAAATTTGTGATGTAGAATTTTTGAGAAAACGCATATTGATACCTACTTCCGGTATAACCGGAAGTGTGGCCATCTTGATAATATTTTAGATAGCCTGCCTTCATTGATCTCGGTATACTGTCCAATTTTCAAAATTCTCCCTGTATATATTTTTTTAAATATATGTGAAGTGGATGTTTCCACTATTTTATGCCGTTTATGTTAGTTAAAACTCTCTTTTTGTTCAATGGGTTTTTATTGATGAGATATTTTACGATGTAGCTTTTATGTTAAACAGGAGAGTAGTGATGAATGATGCCGACGAGAGAGAGTGCCGCTAACCTATCTGTGTGACAGTCCCTTTTTTGACATAAGGCATAATTTACAATGTTGCCAACTGACTAACATTAAATTAAGTAGAAATGTGCACACACTGTGGTGTGACAAGGTAAGAAACATCGAACAATATAAGTTCTTACTATATCAAAAATACGCAAAACAGTCCTTAATTTTTCTGTAAACAGAGCAAAATTTAAAAATTCTACATCGCAAAATGCAGGTAAGAATTAAATAAAAAATTCAGTTACAAATACCTGAGAACAAAGTGGTTGGCGAACTGGAAAGAGGGAAACAGCGAATTTTGGAAAGAAACTGATAATAAAAGCTAATTTGCATTAAAACACATAAAACATACCTCCAAAACAACCAAGTAAAACGTAAACTTTTTGCATTGAAAACCGACAAATTATCGACAAAAAATACCGATAAAGTTCGATAAAATTGAAAGCACAAAAGCTTTTGTTTCAGAATACGAGAAATGGACACGAAGTTCGAATCACCAGTGAAAATAAACAAAAACAGATCACAAAAAAAATATAAAAAAACACATAAAACGGAAAAAGTGTCTCAATGATAATTTTTCGTCAAATTTGAAACTCATTAATCATTTAATTATTAGTATTAGAAGTTAATTTACTGGCAAGTAAGGGTGAGTGACATTTAAAATTAGCAACAAAAAGTGATATAAAAACATTAAATTGAGAAAGTTTCGAAAATTGAACGCTTTTGGAAGAGACAACCGTACCCAAACTTACCATTATTTGTATTAGAAATACATAAAATACATTTATCAAAATTGGGGGTTTTGATTTGAAAAAATTGAGCTTGGTTGTTTTTCTCAATTTTATTTTGAAACTTTTTTTTTAACACTGTATGAACAATCATGAAAAATTCTATTAAAATAAGTCCTTTTCATCAAGAAATGCAACTCAAATTAAAAAACACAATTCGTTTAGGAAAAATTAATAATTATTCTTGTGCCTGCAACTGTAATTTTTCTAGTAATATTATCAAGATGGTCACACTTCCCTTTATACCGGAAGTAGGTATCAATATGCATTTTATCAAAAATTTTACGTCACAAAATTCAAGTAAGAATTAAATAAAAAAATCACTAGCAAATACCACAGAACAAACTGGTTTGAGAATTGCAAACCATAAAAGAGCGAATTTTGAAGAAAAATTATAATAAGAGCGTGTTTGCATTAAAACATTTAATTGACAGAATGCGGCTTTTGAAACAACAAACCTTTGAAAGTTTCATTCTTTTAAAGGCAAAAACTAAACCGATTTTTTTAATGTGTAATTAAACATATCTTAAGTTAAGTTTTTCATATTTCTGCTCTCATTCGTAGCTTTTCTACTAACGTTTTTACTGGGTTTTAATTCACTTCTTTATGGCTTTTTTACCACTTGTTTTATTTGTTTTGCTGTTGGTGGTAAATAATCATTCTCATCAACTGTCTTTTTTTACATTAAAATTTCAAATCTATCAAAATATATTTTAAATAAATAATGTAAAAAATGTAAAATTTCAAATATATCAAAATGTATTTAAAATTTGGAGTAGAATTCAAAAATATACAGGGTATTCTATTGAAAATAAGCAAGCTGATACTTACTTCCGGTACAACCGGAAGTGTGGCCATCTTGAAAATATTTTGGATTTCTTGCCCCCAATGACTTCCAAGCATTGTGGTTGATCCATTGCATATTGGCATTTCCGGTGGCAGATCCTGTATAGAAAGCTTCGAAAAAAATGAATGAAAAAGCGAAAAACAACGAGGAATGAATTTTGGTAAAATAAAAATCTTAAAAATATTTATTAATCGTAAAAAAATACAAAAAAAATTTACAAGTCAAAGTGCAAAATACAAAAAAAATTAGGTGTGAAACATATTTTCCAGTCAAGTTAAGTACATTTAGTTGGTAGATTCTTTGTCGAGATGGTGCGAGTTTAACCCATCTGTTCTGTCCAATATCTGGCTAAATATTTGGAAGAGCGACAACATCGCCCCGCTGTTTTAGAGGGCAACTCGATTTCCCTCAAAACACTTCGACGTACTCGATTTGGTGCCGCGCATTCAAATGGTCAGACGTGAAGTAGGTGCTGCGTGACGAATAGAAACGCGGTTTCGCGTTAATTCCGTTACTCAATCGGTAAATTTTCCACGTTTGAACACTTTGTGACATTTGAGAACGTACTGGTTAATGGTGCCATTTTGTTACACAAAGTTATTGGTAAGTGTGAACACTTTTTATTGCCCAAATAACGGCCGTTATTTGAACATTCCCATTCATTTCGTTTGGGAAACCACACGTGCCACTTTGTCGGGTCGTTCAACTTGTCCTGTGTACGGCCACGTGTAAATTTCACTCGTAAAACGAACGACAGAGAGGGCCTTTAATGTCATGTTTTTCCACGTTTGTCCCAGAAAAAGGCGCGCACACTCGTGCAGAATGAGGTTATCGCATTGCGTCACAGCGTGCAGGGGGGAAATCGGCCAATCGCAACAGCGCGCTGCGTCCCCCCTCTCTTCAAACGCGGCCTTCTAGATCGGGGATCAGAAAATATTCTCATTCCTTCATCAGACGATTCAGTGTACGGTTGACTCAGGCGGGTGCGTTCGTGAATTATTGCCATTACTCATTGTACCCAAACCGGATGGTGTTCCATTTTAACTTTGGGTTATTTTTCTGGAATATTCTGCACTGAAATCGGGATTTGCGGGTTTTTTCCAACATTTTGCGACGCCAAGTAACCGTTTCTCGCGACCTACTTAACCGTTACTTCCGCGTTTTGGCGGCCATCTTGTCGACGGTTTGCGATGATGTAACTGCTCTTGTCCAGAAATAAAGCGTTGTGTACTCAATTTTACAGTGTTTAGCAGCTTTTCGACTCCAACCCCGGATCCAGTCTTAATAGGAGAGTAGGGGAGTGATTCAGGCTAACTCTACTTCCAAGTGGTCAGTCTTTTTCTCTCTCCTATTTGCCTGTTTTTTGTCAGCACTTTTCAATATCAACCGCCAAATCGTCGAATCGAAGGGTCAAAACCAGTTTCTGAAGCACAGGAACGAACATCAGACAAAGGGAGACTGTGATGCAACAACGCCATAAACGATTCAAGGTTGAATTTTCGCACGCGGTAGTTACATGTCAGTTATTTGGGGACTGGGGAGCGAATTTTCGGGCCAATCGAATCGCCGGATTCGTGTAACCGACTCGCCATAGCAACAGCGGACGGCAGCCAACTGGTCTAGGGGTTACATTTCAGTTTTGTTTGCTGATTATATTAACGTTTGTCGTTCGTTTTAGCCAACGTTTTTTTCTCAAGCAGAGTTGTTTGATTTATTGCCTAACTTTTAGGTTTTTGTGTGATCGAGATTGTTGAATATTAGTTGTCAGCCATCAGCAAAATTGAAGATTTTTACTCAGTTTCCAACTAGTTGACCACATCTTCTGAAGGAACTTGGTAAATATTTGCTCAATATTGCCTGTTCTGTTTACGGCTCGGCACTTAATTTAAAATCCTTTTATTTCCTAAAAAATGGCCGACGTTTCGGTCGTTTATTCACAAATAGGTGTCGAGACTTCTGGCGTTTTTAGGAAATAAAAAAGTTTTAATCTCAGTCCCAAAGCCGCTATCAGAGCAGACAATATTCCCGCAAATATACACCGCGTTTTCTCAGATAAACAGCATTTAACCCAACATTTTCATCTGAGAAACCAACATTTATCACAGCAAACAAAGTTTTGTGGACGCTACTGCACCC
The DNA here is from genome assembly GCA_024550625.1 of Dendroctonus valens. Classification (NCBI taxonomy): domain Eukaryota; kingdom Metazoa; phylum Arthropoda; class Insecta; order Coleoptera; family Curculionidae; genus Dendroctonus; species Dendroctonus valens. Next base: position 1,638,090 of record JAJTJO010000010.1, read on the forward strand.
ACCAAAGAACAAACCATCAAACCGTGCTTCTGTAGGCCACAAAACCTTAAAGTTAATTCCATTTTCAATTGTATGAGTACCAAGAAACCAGGAAGCAGAAACTTGTCCCACACACCGATATCTGGTTGTATTATTATTAAAGCCGAAGAAAAGCTCATTAAAATATAAATTACGGAATCCGTCACGGAACTAACGTTGGCATTTAGTCAACACACATGTTAGATAGAACATTCGGCCGCGTTATTTATAATAAACCGTATGTTGATAACACATTTCAGCCTTGAATAATACGAGCAGATATTTTTCATGTGATTCGTGCTGTAATCCGATGTGTAAAAGCGAACTAACCAGAACACATTTTTACTATATTTATCTGAGCTTAATTAAATACCTTTACAGTTTTCAAATAGCCTTGCCGTTGTACACCTGGATGGAAAAGCTTTGTTAATATTAACTTACCAACAACGTGTCCTGACTGATCCAAGTGTATTTTTTTATTGCAATTTTCATATTTCTTTTGGTTATCGTTCAAAAGGTTTGAACGTTTCGGTTTCACTATCAACCATTATCAGATTAATTGGACCATCTGCAGGGTGTCTCTTTGCTAGAGATTATGGTTTAAGTAATTTTGGACATTGGACATACATAACATTTCAAATGCTATGTATGTCTATGTCTATGCAGATGAAAAACATGCTCAGTTTCCTCCGCATATTTTTCCTCATTTTTTTAATGGCAACTTCAGTTTTTGATACGCTATTGGAAAGATCAAGTAATTTTGCACACTGGGCGATAAAAATTCTAGTTATACAGCAATGTTTTTTAGAATTTTTGATGTTTTCCTTCTTTACATTTTATTTCAATTATTTGCTTCTAACAAACAGCTGCGTTCAGGATATTGATAACAAAGTATGATAGATTATTTTTTCTTCTTTAGAAGACAGTTTTCAAATTTTTTTGTAACTCCTGCTAACACTTGAAGAGGAATTCAATATTATTTGGACGGTTGACGTAAACTTTAGACTTTAGGTAGCACCACAAAAAGAAATCCATAGGAGTTAGGTCGGGATATCTGGCAGGCCATTCTATGGCTCCTCTCTTACCCATCCATTTGTTTGGGAAAGTTATATTTAAATAATTTCGAACAGATTGTGTATGGTGTGATGGCATTCCTGATAGCTAATAAAAATAAAATTCTCAAATATTTTGTTTTTTGGTATTTGCGATTCTGTTTGCCATTTATTTTTTTAAATTGATTAAATACAAAATTTCTAGTATATGCAAACTGAAATCATACTAAAACATCACATTGAAAAATATTTTATTAATAAAGGAACCAAATGTAAAAGAATTAATTGCAGCGTAAAAAAACAGTTTTTTTTCACATTTATGTTTCGTCTTACGACAGTTCCGTTTTTCATAACATTCCCGTTTTTCTAATATTTTTTTTGGATTACACACCGATTAAAAAGTTAAAACCTATTTACTGTGAAGCCAAATCGAGTTTTACTTGAATTAGGTTAAAAAATTAGAGAAATTCTTCACTTCATTTGTTCAAATATACTTAAATTGTACCAAGTTTACTACAAAAAATTATCAATGCTCGCAATTAACATCAGCAGAGTTGGAGATTCTTTATCTTTAGTGACAAAATTAGAAAACGTTATCTGTTCATTACAATTCGTCAAACTGATCCTTAGTAGAATGAGTAGGTACGTTTTTCATAGAATTTAAGTTGTTTTACTTGAAAGTCCCACGTCAATGGTGAAACTTGATACAACATTTTATCATCAAGCAAATCACTGTTGCTAAATCTGGAAGCATGGTGAACTTTGTTACTTATTATTAATCTATTTGTTAATTATTATTATATACCTTGTTACTTATTTATTTATTAGTAGATATTTACGTCATTGTTGGCATTAAAAGACAATTAATTTGAAACAGATTCAATTTATAAAAAGCAAATTCTACTTAGAAGAATGTAAATCATGTCATCAAGAATCTCAGTTCAAAACAGAAGTCGTGAATTTAAGGTGTCTGGTAACTGATGACATCAACAAGGTATCATCGGCACAACCATGTATGAAACCCCCTATGTAAATTCAGTTTATTATCGTATTATATTAAACATTCGCAAAGGACTAATTTAACATATGTAAATCGGTGTTTTTATAACAATTTATTGCAAAGTGTAATTTTACTTAACTTTGCATTAATGGGAATCGCCTCATATAGACCTAGATAATTTATAGTTTACAATTCTTGAAGCAGATAGGTTATGTTCGTACCCAATGACAGGAGCGTAGACAGTCAAAGTTTTGACATCATGCAGAAAAAGATTAATCTTAGGACATGGACGATATATCACACACATGCCCATAGATAGCTTATCATCGAGACAATTTCGTTCTTATCAAGCAACGTAGTTTCTTATCACTTATATCAGCAAATAGCGAAGGCTTTTTTGGCCACAATTGTAGAAGTGTCAGGATTTAGAACCAAAACCGAATTTTTTGAAATGATTACCTATCTACAATCTGCCTGCTGGCATTAAGAAGATGTGTGGCTTGGTTTTCTTCACATGTAACAGGGTGCATCACAATAAACGACCTATGTGTTTGTCTTCAATTTGTTGAGTATTGTAGAGCATGGTTCTGATTATTCTGGCAGGAGTCTATTTCAGATGTCGGATGATGCTAGTTTCTTGAGCCTCTTGTTCGGAATTTTTGAAGAAGGTTGACTGTCAGTGGATTTGGGTGGCAACCTATTGTTGGTTGGTATGGTATTTTCCAGCGAATCTCTGTATTTCTTCTCTTATGGGTGGGATATTTAGGTCCCCACGCAGAGTGTGGTTTCTCACGTACCATGGGGCGTCTGTCATGTATCGTAGGGTTTTTGATTGGAATCTTGGTAGTATTTGGATGTTGCTGTTGCTAGCTGTTCCCCATAGTTGGAATCTGTAGGCCCAGATTGGCTTCAGGATGGTTTTATAAATTAGAACTTTATTTTCCAGGATTAGCTCAGATTTCCTTCCAAGAAGCCGGTACATTTTTTAAACTCTTAAGTCTAATTCTTTTCTTTTTTTCTGTATATGAATTTTCCAGGTTAGTCGTCGGTCCAGGCAGGCAGGTCAGGTGCAGGTCATTTCAAAGGTTATTGGACCAAATCACACAGTACAGTTAACAATATGGTCTTAATATCAATGTACAAAACCTTGGGACTGTAATAAATGAACAATGGGACAACGCACAAGGGATAAAAACTCGCATAGGGAAAGCAAGGACTATATTTAAGAAAATGAGTGCCACCTTCAAAAGCTACAACATATCCCAAGAAACTAAAATAAGACATCTAAGATGGTATGTCTTTTCCGTATTATTGTATGGCGTGGAATCTTGGACACTCATGGAAGCCCCCACGAGAAGACCGGAAGCATTTGAAATGTGGCTGTATAGGAGAATAACAAACATAGAAGTGCTCAAAAGAATGAAAATTATCCAGAAATCATGTCCACCATTGCATCCCTTCTTCAAACTATAATACAAGGGAAAGTAATGGGAAACAGAGGACCCGGAAGAAGAGGGATCTCTTGGTTGAGGAACTTGAGAACCTGATAAGGTAAAAGCTCAGTAGGAATATTTTGAGCTTCCACAAACAAAGTGATAATTGCCAATATGAAGAAGAAGCAGTGTGTAAGTTAACCCGAGAGTGATAATTGCAGAAATGTGAAATTTGTAAAAAATTGACTCATGTTCCTTCTGAAATGAGTCAGTCAATTCTATATATAGCGATAGAAGCATGCGACAGTTAAAATGTATTAGTCTAATAGTAGGACTTCGTTCAACGTTACTCGTAGTAGAAAAATCTCCCACCGGAAAATCGATGCATTGTAGTATCATTGATTCTAAAAAATTCCAACTGGAGGAATTTCACCCGAGAAACTCTACGAATCCAATCCTCCATTGAGTTGATACAAAATAGTAAATCTGAAGCTAAATATTTTGCTTTTAAAATGTTTGAAAAATTTATTGAATTCCACATTTTTCTCGTCCTCTCCAAATCTACCACAATTACAAACGGTGCTAGTAAATGCATGCAAACTTAACACCTAATTGTTTAATTGTAAGACTTCGGTCAAGGGAAAATTAATTTGTTAAGTAAAGAAATTCTCTCACTGGAAAATTGGTGTCAAGGAAATCGGCTAACGACATGATCACAAATTTGCTTGAACAGCAATGCCTGAATGTGGTCTAATCTAATGGACACTAAAACGCAAAGTCCATAAGCAAATCAAATCGCTTTCCATCAGTCGAATGTATTCACAGTATTCACAGCAAACTCGTGACGAAACCAAACAAAATACTTCATTAGATATTTCTAAATAGGCTTTCATCGCTCTCTTTTATTTCGACGGTTTTGTAACTCGCGCACAGTGTTTTTCTCCTCAGTGTGACCTCGATTTCTGTTATTTCCGGGGGCCATATTTATTTTAACCAGTGGCGTTTTCGTATTTTTTTTTCTTTCGTGTCCAGTCAGCAAGCGTAGCCCGATCCATATCCAAACACCGTCAGTCAGCAAGCAACAAAACTACCATTGAATCGTCAAGGCACTTTGGTTTAATGCTGCTGAACGTGCAAAAATTCTTGCTTCCCAGCACCTTTTCACTCTTCTTCAATGAATATTTGCTGACCAATGACGAATTAAACCGAGTGGTACCCGCTTGGGTTGGAACGCATTACACGGCTACACTTTTCATTATATTACAAAACATTTCAATGCAAAATGAATTACCTCGGTCGGCATCAACGATACCGTTCTATTTGGTACTTTTACTGTTTTTATTTACTCCTTCCGCTCACTTAATTCCAATGCAATTTGCCGCCGTTTAAAAGAAAACTAATGTGCTGAAATATCAGAAAACACTCAACCTGTTGGACGGTAAAGTAATTATCAAAAAGTATAAAAAAACGACGGGTGATTCCACATTGACGTCATTCCTCTGGGGGTGTTTAGGGGGTACAGGAAAAATAGTGGAAAAAAACTAATTCTTATAAAAAACCGGAAATATTTGCAAAAAACCAGATCAGAAATTTGGCAACATTTACGACGTATACGCATGCTTTGTAGACTAATGCAGATCTTGACATCTACAGGTATGGATAATAGGGACATTCGTGTGATTGGTGACCTATATTGGTCTCGATCATGAAAGGAGTGAGGCAAGGGTGTGTCTTGTCACCGCTTCTTTTTAACATATACTCATAAGCACTTCACGAAGCAACAGGAGGAATAGTAGTGAATGGGAAGGTAATAAATAACTTAAGATACGCGGATGACACCGTCATCATAGCCAGCAGTCCAAGTGAATTACAGGGAATGATCCATAAAATAGTCAAACAAAGCGAACGATATGGTCTTTTCATGAACATATCCAAAACCAAGACCATAGTCTTCTCCAAAACACATAAAAATATACCCTTGACCATAAAAGGCAAAGATGTAGAGCAGGTCTCCTCGTTTAAATACCTGGCACCTCGATAGATCAGGACTGTGACCCTAAAAGGGAAATCAGATCCAAAATAGAACAGGCGAGGAAGGTCTTCGCTAGTATGAAGAAGCTCTTTACTAGACTGGAATTGAGCTTGGAGCTTAGGACACGCAAGGACCGTTGCTATCTGTTCTCTGTCCTTCTATACGGCAGTGAGATTTGGACCCTTGATCTCATAACGGAGAAGAGAATCGACGCATTTCAGATGTATCTCTATCAACGCATGCTCAGAATTTGTTGGACACAGAAGATAACCAATATAGAAGTTCTAAGACGTATGAACAAAGGAAAGGAACTGCTACAGACAAGAAAAGAAAGGAAAACACAGTATTTTGGGCATATTATGAGGGGCAGCCGATACAAAAACCTGAAGCTCATCATCGAAGGGAAGATTCAGGGAAAAAGATCCATCGGAAGACGCCAGAACTCATGGCTAAAGGACATCCGCAGGTGGTTTGGGCGCACATCCACAGAGATCTTTCAAGCAGCTGCACCACATATAAAAAGTTTTTAACCCACTGTAAGTGAAGAAGAAGAGTAAAGTCAGAAACCTACAAATAAGAAAAAACGTTTTGGTGGTGGAGATGAAAGCAAATTCTTAAACATGAATCTGTGGGTTTGCAATGAACCGTTTTGAAAAATAAACAACTCACAAGTGATGTTTAAAGTCCTGCCCGTTTAACTAATCACGTGATTACACGGGCGCAAGAAACAGCAAACTTTTCGATGGATCGCAGATCAAACTGATCTGTCGAAAAGTTTATCAAAATGTGTTTTTTATTTCTTTCTTAATTGTAAATCATGAAAAATTTTCGTTAACCTAAATTATAAATATACATGTATAGTATGTGAATGCCTAGATGCCAATTTTCCAGGGTGTCCGCCAGATTCTCCCGATATTATTCCATTGGATTTTTTCTTATTTAAAGAACCATTTAAAGTGTGTAAAAGCAAGGTAGCACAATTTTTTTTTCAAAGAGTTCGAGACACATAACACAGAAACCCAGACTGGAAAATTGAGCTGGAATAATTTTTACCAGCTGTATTTAAGTTAATTATTCTCATCTAGAGCAGTTTACTCTGATTCTTACTCAACGAGAACCGTTTTTAACGATTTATGAGAAAACGAGCTCCGCGTTTAAGCAATTTTTCCCAGCCATTGCAAGTGAGTCGTTAATTAAGGAACATCACTATTCAGCAGCTAAGTTTCAAAGAATAATTTTGCAATTTTTCATATGTAAATTTATTCATCCATAATCATCCAAGAAGTTGCAAACCGGCTGAAGCTGACGCCAACCAATCTAAACTAACTTGAACTAGTCGAAACTAGTTCAGAATTAACGTAAATTTTAAAATGCTGTCATTATTTCCAGAATTGAGTAGAATAGAGCCAGAGTCTCCAAACAAAAGTGGGTTTTTTTGGCTTCATTCATTAAATGTTTGAAAACTTGTTAAAAATGGGTTAAATGAGACATTTCCAATGCTGATTTTTCCTCTTTACGCCAAAGTGATTGAAATTGAATGGGCCTTGAATTCAATAAAGCTCTTTACTCCATCAGTTGCAGACAATGAAAAGAATGAAACATTACGAAACTCATATTTAGCATTATGTTCCCCAATAATAACGACTAATGATACAAGCATTTGAAAATTTTAAAATTCCAAACCAGAGCAAACTGAAGCCCGAAAAAATTCATTCCAGCAGAACTAAACAATTCGTTGAAAAAAATAGACAATTTTTATCATCAAATAGTGAAGACACAATGGATCACTTGCGGAAGAACTTAAATGAGCAACTGTCTGGCGAATTTTCAGTTAAACTGAAATTTCTATAGAAATTTTGAACTTTTGGCTACAAAGATTCTCTGGCTCAGTGTCTCTTCTGGAAAGCTCAGAAGAAGAAATAATCCGTCCACTGAACAGTCTTGAGAAAGTTAGTGAGGAACATGGTCTCTATATCAATAAAGAAAAAACAAAATTGATGATAATTGATCGTGCTCGGAAGTCCAGAAACTCTGTGTATCGCAGGTTATGATGTGGTAGACCACTTTACCTATCTGGGGTCTACAGTGTCAAACAAAGGTGGTTGCGATGACGAGGTAACTCGGAAAAATACAAATGGGAAGATCAGCAATGAATGAAAAAACTAAAGAAGTTATGGCAGGATAACCATCAATACAAAAAAGTTAATTTTCACTACTCTCCTTTTCCCTATCATATTATATGCAGCCGAAACTTGGACCCTAAAGTACAACACCCGTAAAAGAATTGACGCCTTTGAGCTGTGGTGCTGGAGAAGAATGCGCCGAATTCCTTGGGCGGCGCATCGGACTAACATATCCGTACTTCGTGAACTCCATGTGGGACAACGTCTCCCCAGCATAGTGCTCGGGAGAATTGTTAAATATTTCGGCCACCTGACGAGATCTAGCACTGGCCTAGAGAGGATAGTCATACAAGGTGGAGTGGAAGGATCACGTCAGATGGACAGACCATATTCGAGCTGGTCTGGGCACCAGCCTTCAGCAGGCAACATTAAATGCTCGTCACCGCTCCAGATGGCTAAAACTGGCTCGCGGTGTCCAGGCTGTGGGAGCCTGGTCTTATTAGATGGAAGTCTGGGGGCACGACTCTTCTGCCAGGAAGAAAACGAAGAAGAAGAGAAATCTCCTAGTTCAACGCTGATATAACTAGAATAATTCTCTTAGGCACATGTTTTACCAGTTACTGCGATTTATCGACTTATTTTTTCTCGGCATGAGTGAAGAGAATTGTAACCATCGAGCTCATACCTTCACCAATCTACACCATTCAGCCAATTTTCGACTAGTAGAAGCACATCACAGCTTTTCTTCAGGGCAAAGCACTTAATTCCAATCTTGTTCAGGTCTTATACTGTATATATTCATTATATCCTCTTCATCTCCAACTAAGATTATCCTGTTTTTCTCATCTTTCTTTGTTTTATATTTCTGCGCTGCCTTTAAAACCTCCACATTTAGTTTTGTTAAATTATCATCATCAGCATTCTAGACAAATTTCAATTTAAATGCTAAAAATGCTTTCTTTGTGATGTCATTATCAAAAGTAATTCAAAACGAGTCTTATTGTGTCTACATTCGCTTTATTTTTTCACTTTCTTCATATGGTAATAATTAAAGCTCGACTCTTTTGCTGGGTATTATTTTACTGTTTCTGTATTAGCATCAATTCACTTCCTCATTCCTCGTTTATTTTAGGTTTCTCATGGTATTTTATAAACACATTGTTGTACTTTTTATCCATATCTTCAAGCTTTGCCTTAACATTTTTAATCAACTTTTTTGCTGTGTATTATTTTACTGTTTCTTTATCAGCATCAATTCTCTTCTTCATTCCTCGTTCATTATAGGTTTCTCATGGTATTTTATAAACACATTGTTGTACTTTTTATCCATATCTTCAAGCTTTGCCTTAACATTTTTAATCAACTTTTATTTTTTGTTTAATGTTTCCACACTGGCACTTGTGTTCTTGTGGTTACCACAGTGCCAACGGTTATATGATTTGAACAAGTTTTCCCCATAATTGCTTCCCAATAGCTTAAGAATTAAGACCTCTTTTCACATAGACCCGGATCATCTTTCCCTGATACATTTATGTTAAAAATATCACATACTTCACTTTGCTAGCTCCGACTAAAAAACCAGTTTTTAGTATTGTTGTTGTTGTCGTTAAAGCAACTTTGCTAACTAAAATCGGGAAAAACACCACGCAAGTAACAAAACTCTGCAGAGTAAACAAAATTCACTTGCCCAAGTTTGCATTGAATCGAATTTTAATGAACTTTTGGCTTCTGGAACTGGAAATAGGAATGAAAATCGCAACTACGATACCGGAACCATTTAAGATCAAAAGCATCCTTGAATAGAAATTTCGAACCATTTGTCTACATTTGCATTAAAAAATCCCAAGTTTCTGCTCGCATATCTGAAGGACCACATTTGAGTTTAAAAAATGCAAAAAAGACACAGATAATGCTTTTTTCCAAGAAGAAGCGAACAAGTTTCTACGATTTTACTATGCAAAGCAGCGACATCCGGGACTCATCAACAGCTCATGAAAAAATCAGCACAAGAAAGAATATTTAATCAGCCCAAATTTACGTTAGTCAAAATTTCCGATGTTCGATTTCTCATTAGACATTTCTGGCGTAAGCGAAAGAGTGTTTGGGCAATCGGCGAATATTTCAAACTGACCTTCTTGTGTCAACCCATCTATCCCATGTGGGTTACGTAAGACCAGAACAGGTTTGCACTGGGTCCAGTTTTGAACAATGGACCCTATGGATGCGACCATTGAAACAGCTAGACATTGCCATTAAATCGAACACTTTCATGCTCACAACAAACGTTTATTTGCCCATGAAAACAAACAACCAATTTTTTCTGTGAAGATCACGAAAATGTTGACGCCCTGATGTTGCACTTTTAACTACAACGCTTAGTCTGAAGCATGCATACATTCTAAACCATAACGAACACATACAAAGACAAATTTTAATTTATTAAAAAATGCATGATTTTGTAGATATTTCCTAAAGCGGACAGCTATTGAAATTTTTCGGTTGTTTTCCTAGAACTTTTCTAGAACATGAGCTCTGGTTCACTTTGAACAATGCCTTCTGCTACGTCCGTCCATTTTTCACGTCACTCCATCATTCTAACTATTATATTGTCAATTCTTCCTGCATTGGTTTCAATCAGTCCATCATCTAGAAATTGTTGATAGTCGCAGGTAGAAACCCACATGGGTTTTAAACATTCCACAAGCTAGTTGTAGAGATGCAAAAACGAAAAAAGAGTTGATTCAGGCATTATATAAAACCGTCGTACAAGGTCAGCACTTCCTCGATTGGTCGAACCTTTTAGCAGTCGCTTTTCGGTTTCGTCTATTACCAGCCGACCATTTCAATTTATTTGCAATTATTCGAATGGTTTGAAGCATTGGAACTGGCTCAACTGGAAAACTTTACTTTGAGGAAATCTTTTAATTAACAGGCGCCTGGAGGGAATATTCTATAGGCAAAGGGGGTGAGTTGGAAGGTATCAAGCAACTAACTCAAGTGAAAAGTATTGAGAAAAACGCTTTATTTATCACAGTTTTTTCAATATTTGTCAAATGGTACGAATTTTGAGACTTTCATCATGAGCAGCAGTTAAAGAAGAATAAAGAAACATAGAAGATGTACAGTAAACATTATGCACAAACATTCTTTAGCAAAATGCTGCCCTCAAATTCCAATATAAAAACCAACATATAAACCATCAAGCCAATTCAACATGAAATAACATGCAAAAACTTCTCATTTCCCAGCTTAAAGTGGAAAAGACTCTAAATGGAATTTCATGTACGCTGGAGAAGTCTAACGCAGGTAAACTTTACCAAAAAAAAAACGGCCTTCAAATCTTCACAAATGTATCTGGAAGGCATCAAGCAACAAAAATATCCAAAAATGCCACGCCTATAAAAGTAATGGAACTAAGAATAGCAAAGCTAAGTTACCGTAGAATTTCATTTGAATAACCCAGTTCGAGATGAAACGAAATGGTTGCCGTAACCTCATTGCATACAATTTGTGTCTGTTTCAGAAACGAATTCAGGAAATACAGATCTTTTCAGGTATTTTGAATTTCATAAGATAGTGTTTATTCTGTAGCCTTTCTATGGCAAGCGGCAGCAAATACAGATAATTACATGGGTGGTATGGTGAATTTATGCGACCATTTTCAATAGAAATGTGTTGCAAACTTATATTTGATTCAGGAAATTTGGAAAATGGAAACTCTAAATGTAAATTCAACTTAAATTTGACTGAATTATTATTATTCCGGCACCATCTTACGTAAGCGTTAGTTGGAATACACTTTTACATTATGGCTTTCAGAGCCTGTGAAATATTAATTGACAATTTGCAGTGCAGAATTTTACAGTACCTGTATTTGAATGCGCCCGTACACAAGCTACATGAGTTGTACATCCATAATTTATCACAGAACTGGTTTATTTAACACAATTTCGACATTGTTAAACATTCAAGTTTTGAAGAGGACAATTTTAAAACTAACCTCCAATCCGCTTTAATGCTGACAAGTTTGTCAACAAATGCAAGTGTATTTTTATCAGCAACAATAATAGTAAAAGCCGTTAACCAAATATAAACCTTCATAAACAAATCAAGAAAACTCTTAATTATTTTTTTGAAATCCTCTATAATTTACAAACTATCTAAACGATATAAAGTAAATATTATGACAAGTAATATAATATATCACACTAAATGGCATGTACAAGATGTTGCCCATCAGCAACTCTCTCTAATCTTTTGGTATGTATCCCTACATTGTCCTGGATCATGGACAGGACAGCAGGTCATTCTATTGGAATCTAACCGGTAATTCCAGCGGATCGTATCGCTTGAGGCGTCCTGTGGTGTTACTCCTGAGCAGGTTGGTAACGAGCGCGTTGGGGTGATTTTCGAGTGTCCTGCGATATTTTATACTGATTTTCTGGATTTCTTCTTGTATTGAGGGTACTTGAAGGTCTTGTTGGATGACCCAATTTGGCACAAACCAAGGGGCTTTGGTGATTTGTCTCAAGACTTGATTGGAATCTTTCTATTATTCCAATGTTAGATTTGCGCCCCACAATTGGATGCCATACTTCCAGATGGGTTTTATTGTGGTCTTATATAGCCGAAGTTTGTTGTCGATTGTTAGCTGGGAGTTACGACCCATCAGCCGGTTCATTTGGCGCAGTTTGACGGAGAGTTGGGTTCTTTTGGTCCAAATGTGTTTTTGCCAGGTAAGTCGCCTGTCCAGGTGCATACCGAGATATTTCGCTGCTTCCGCCTGTGGGGACACGATTCTCGTCTCATAGTATATGTTACATGGATTGATTTGTCCTCATTTATTTTGATGCGCCACAGTCTAGACCACTCACTTATATCGTCTAGGCTCTTTTGTAGCATCCATGAAGCCGTATGAGCGTTCTTATTTGAGGCCATTACGGCCTTATCGTCGGCGAAGGTGGCTACTTCTGATTGGTGTCTAATCGGTAGATCAGCTGTGTATAGCAGGTATAGAATGGGTCCCAGTACGCGGGACACCCACGTGCACAGCCATAATTGAAGATCGCTCTTGCTGGAATTTTACTCAGAAACGTCTATTTGTGAGATAAGAGTTTAGAATCTGCTAGAACGTGTAAGGTAAACTCAACTTGAGCTTGAACGCTCGTGACAGGTCTAGAAATGCGGTTGACCAAAGTCATGTAGATTGTAGGATTGTTCAGTGGTGGCATGTTGGTGGCGGAACCCAAATTGGTGATCAGGAATTAAATGTTTTTCTATTAGAATTGATTTCAATCTTGTGCGCCGAGTTCTCTCGAATACCTTACATGAAATAGGCAGCAGGCTGCTGGGTCGGTAAGACTCAGTTTCTTCCGGTTGTTTCCCAGGTTTTGGGATGAGTATGATTTCGGCAACCTTCCATTGACTGGGGTAATAGTCTGATCTCAATATTGCGTTGAACAGGACCATAATCCATTGTACAGCCTCTATGGGCAATTCTTGGAGAAGTCGTCCCGTTATCAAATCGTAGCCGGGGCTTTCTTGGTGCTGGTGTGGTCAATTATACTCTTGACTTCTTTTAATTGCAGTGGTTTAATTGGTAGATCTAGTTGGTATGGACTTTCTAGGTAGCTTCCTATTGGTTCCTCTTCAGCGTCTGAGCACATTGATGGGAATGGTTGGAATACATTTTCTAGGTGTTCTGCAAAGACTTTTGCTTTGTCTTCGTCACTTCTTGCCCATTTTCCATTGTTCATACGGATCGGAGGAAAGTTCTTCTACGGCCTTTTAAGGTTCTTGGTGGCTTTCCAGAGAGAGTAGTCGCTAATTTCGGTGGGCTTTTGTAGAGATCTGTTTTCGACTTCGTTGAGGAGTCTCTTTAATTCCTTAGTTGCTCGGTTCAATTTGGCCTTGTGGTTGATGATTGGATGTCTTGTGGTTGTCCAGGAGCGTCTTATTTTCTTCTTTGCAGAGATCTTTTCTCTAATTATATGTGGAATGTAGTGATTTGGTTCGTGAGCTTTGATCTCTGGGATGGCGTCCCAAGCTACGTTCTGAACGATTTTGTTAAAGTGTTCTATTGAGTCTTCTATGACGGTTTCTGTTTCTAAGGCCAGGTTGCATTGCATGTTTGATTTGACTTGACTACGAAAAATATCCCAGTTGGTTCTTTTGTTTGATAGTGTGGCCTCTTTTTGTGTGTTGTAAGATATTAGCACCGAGGAGCGGTCAGACGACAGTTCGGGACAGGCCTGCGTTGTGAAATAGTTCCTGGCGATTCCTTTGGTGGCACATATGTCCATGACGTCTGGGATTTTGTTGGGATCAGTTGGCCAATATGTTGGTTCACCAGTTGAGATGATATGAAGCTGGTGATTCCCTGAGGCTTTCCCTCCCCCTAGTGGTGGTGAGCCTCGAGCCCCATTGGTGGTGCTTAGCGTTGTAGTCACCGCTCGCGATGAATGTAGGTGCAAGAGTGTTAAAGAAGGCGTCGAATTATTGTTGGTATTATTGAAATACTGGGTTTGATTATTTTTATCTTTGGATATTTCGGCAAATAAGATGGTTGGTTGTACTGGTCTGAATTGGGTTTTGACTGCAGACTGATCACTTGTGGTTTCCTTAGGTCCTAGAGGTGGAAATTTTTGCTTTATCAATATACAGTGTGTCCAGTATAAATGATGTACATGAGGATATTGGAAACCGTTAAAGATACAGAGTGGACCAAATGGGGAAAAAGTTGCGCAATCAAGTGCCTATAAATAATCTATCATCAACTTCTTCGAACTCGGAATAGCAACGGATATACAGGGAAAAAAAGAAAAAAGTGCGTTTTAGAAAATCCTTTATATCGTGTTTATTATAAAAGATACAATAACGAAATTTTCAGGGTGGGGGTAAGAAATGAGCGTGAATTTGAAAATAAAGTAAAAAATAATCTAGGCCCACTATGTTCAATGAGGCCGAAGTCAACTTTTGTTTTTCTTATGGGCGCCATATTGAATTTCTGCATTTTTAGATTCCCCTTTAAATATGCTCTTCAACCATGTATAACATGTTTATGTTCGGTCAAGATAAATAATTAAAATTAACAAAATTAAGATTTTATGGTAGTAGGCATTGATATTTCTCCTCAATTTCCCCATAGTGACGTTTGTTGTGTGTTTTAATTACCTAGATAACTGTCAAAGTAGAATTTATTGTCAGTGTCAAGTGTTTGTAATTAATTGTGTGTTTCAAAATGAATCACTTTTCAAATTATGAATGAAGAAAAATGAATGAAAATGAAGCGAAAGCTGAAGAAATTTATTTAAATAAATATCCAGAAAGGCGATAACCTGGTAGAACTATGTTTAGGCGTCTGAAAGACAACCTTGTAGCTTACGAGAGTTTTGCTAAGGTAAAGAAAAACAAACTTCCAGACGAAAATAAAGAAAATTTGGTAATGCAAAGCGTGGTTGAGACACCTCGTACGTCTTTACAACAAATTGAAGCCCCAACAGGTGTTGCGCGGTCAACGGCGAATAGTATTTTAAAGCGTTATAAATATCACCCCTATCGTGAACGGTCCTGCCAGGGACTCAGAATGGCAATGCGATTAGAAGAATGGCATTTTGTCAGTGGTTTATTCAAAGAAATAACGAGATACCAAACTTTTCCTTAAAAGTCCTTTGGTCAGATGAGAGGCAATTTACTAAATGTGGACTATTTAATCGTAAAAATACCGTTTTTTGGTCAGATGAAAATCCACGGCTAGTTCGTCAAGTTAGGCACCAAGTTAGGATTGGATTTAACGTCTGGTTAGGTATTGTGGGTACCCACGTGATTGGACTATTTTTTTTAATGAGAACTTAAATTCCGAGAGATATATGAACCTCTTACAAACTAACGTAGCGGAAGCACTTATGGATGTTCCAGTAGCTACCCTGCAAAACTTGTATTTCCAACAAGACGGCGCGCCGCGACATAATGCACGTATTATCACAGAATTTTTAAATCACGAATTTCCCAATAAGGGGATAGCAACCTGGGACCAGTAAGATGGCCTGCGAGATCCCCTGACACAACACCGCTTGATTTTTTTGCATGGGGCAATGCTGTTAACAGAATTACCCCAGAAATGATCAGAAAATCCTGTGAAGCAGTAATGAGACGATGTACGTTGTGCGTGCGAGAAAACGGTGGCTTATTTGAACACCTACTTTAATCCTAAAATGTTACTTGTTCTTTTGCGGTGCTCGATGTATGAACAATAATAATTTAAAGTAATAATTAATAGAAATATCAATGCCTACTACCACTAAATCGTAATTTTGTTAATTTTAATTATTTATCTTGATCGAACATAAACATGTTATTCATGGTTGAAGAGCATATTTAAAGAGGAATCTAAAAATGTAGAAATTCAATATGGCGCCCATAAGAAAAATAAAAGTTGACTTCGGCCTCATTGAACATAGTGGGCCTAGATTATTTTTTACTTTATTTTCAAATTCACGCTCATTTCTTACCCCCACTCTGAAAATTTCGTTATTGTATCTTTTATAATAAACACGATATAAAGGATTTTATAAAACGCACTTTTTTCTTTTTTTCCCTGTATATCCGTTACTATTCCGAGTTCTAAGAAGTTGAAGACAGATTATTTATAGGCACTTGACTGCGCAACTTTTTCCCCATTTGGTCCACCCTGTAACTCTAACGGTTTCCAATATCCCCATGTACATCATTTTATACTGGACACACTGTATATATTATATAATTATAAATAGTATATTAAATTGGCTATCTAAAGCTAAAACTTTGAAAAATCATGATTCTTGGTAAATGTTTTATGTCAATTGAAAAATAAAAATATTAGGAATGTTCTATAACGAACAGATTAACTAACGAAGCGCAATAGAATTAAAATAAAACATAAAATGAAACAATCATGAAATTAATCTTCTCAAAAGGAAACAAATCATTCTATGATTTGAGTAGGTATGTCGTTTGATGAAGGAAGAGTACCAAAAAGTTATTAAAAAGTTGAATTTCTGCTGACGAAAATATCAATTTTTACAGTTCAACGTCTCGAACATATCAGTGTTTTTGTGGTTAGCTTTTAAATTGTGCTCTTCAAAACTGAAGAAGTATAACAATGTCGAAAATTGATAAAGATTAGCTTAATTGATTAGAGTCTACAGAATCCACATAGTTTTGTTTGTTACAAGCAACTTTATTATTTCTAGATCGTATATTTCTTTTTCCTGACTGTACTTTTAATTCATTCCAATATATTCCTGGGTTTTTCAGTCAATTTTATTGTCACTAATTATGGTGTTATGTGATGAGCCCTGCGTTTCGTCCCGGGTCTACCTATTGGACTCGTCAGTAAGGCTTATACGAGTGGCAGCATCAGCAACACGGGTTGCCAATATCTCACCGCAGAAGATCTATACCGGCACGGTTCATTTACGTCCGAACACGTAGAACCGATGTCTGGCGTATAAGGCAGGGTCTACCTAAGCCTTACTGACGAGTCCAATAGGTAGACTCGGGACGAAACGCAGGGCTCATCACATAACACCATAATTAGTGACAATAAAATTGACTGAAAAACCCAGGAATATATTGGAATGAATTATTTCTAGTAAGTGAAATTTGCTGAAAAAAGTTGAAGTGGTCGAAACTGAACAACTAAAATCATACTGAAAACAGTACGAAAATTAGGAGCGTTTCTAGTTTATTTTTCTTGTTCTCGAAATTTTAAAAGAACTCCGTTTCGTGTAATAATTTGTTTTTTTATAATAACATTTTTTCATTCAAATTTGAAAATGGAATCAAATTAAATCTGGATGTTTTAAAATGCGTAATTGCTTAAGAATTTTGTAAATTATTGCCAAATGAAACTTGCTCCAAGTTTAAAACGCTGCAAAAATTAATCAATTGAAAATAAATCAAAATGAAAAGACACTCAAATTAATTCAGATTAATATTCAAATTAAATCAGCTAATTAATATGAAAAAATAATGTTTTTATTAATTTGAAAAAATTATTTGCGTCATTGCTTAAGAATTTTGAACATTTGTGTTCATTGGCAAATGAAAGGTGCTCTAAGTTAAAAAAAAAAGCCTGAAAAAATGAAACAATTGAAAATAAAACAAAATGAAAAAACCAAAAAATCAGAAAGAAACAAGATCAAAAACATGAGCAAAAAATTTGCAAATGTATGAGGAGGGATTATAAAGTATTTTTAGCATAGTGGAGCTACATAAATAAGACATATAAACTGATTTCGCTAAGTAACGACTCAAATTATAGCAAATATAACGCTTTTGGAATTTTCTTGAAAATCCGTTTTGAAAATGTTAGTTTATAGAGCTTGATTGTCGCATTTTTCTTACAGTCGTAATATCCTGATTCTTTTAAAAAATGTGACAAATATGACGCTATTATCACATCATCAATTTTTCTGTGCTTGCTTCTATCGGCGAATAAGCCAACATGTAGGTTGAGAATAATCAAAAAAAGTTAGATAGAGAACCCGGATCTGTACGATGAAAATTGATCAAACCCAGCTGCACACGAGAAAAGTCTAGGCTAGATTTCGGCTGCGATGACCTGGTTTTGCTATTTATAATTAGCCTAAAAAGTGGCACGCATGAATTTTGGACACGCAACGCACAGCCTTTTCCGATAACGAAAAAATCCTGACTTTCCAACAGCAAATGTTCACTGAAAATGCCGAGACCAAACAATAGTTCAGTGGCGTACATTTTCGCCAAAACATTGACCGAAAATTGGAAACATTGACCGAAAAACCACCCAAACAAGTAGCAGGAAAATTGGCTTATTTGTGGCAAAGTGTCGATTTTCCATTTGTAATTTTCCACATTCTCTTCTTTAATTAGGATTCACAGCGACTCCCAGCTCAAAATTACAGCGCACACAAAACCCGTTTGATTAGAACATGAACAAAATTGATTAATTAGCTTGACCTAAATAAAAATTGAAATATCTAGTGGAGCACTTGGCATTTTGGATAACATCCAGAGCTCTGCTGCAATGTGAATGACTTCAAATCGAACTACAGCGTGTGTCGAATGTTACCGTTATCGAATCGAATCTATTGGTAGATCATTCAATATTTTTTGATATAGAAGCTGCACTTTGGTAGAAACGTTATTTATAGCAAAAAGGGGTAAATAATAATAATAATAATAATAAAGGGGTTTATAGCAAAATACAGGATGATCCAAAAATGGGTGTCATCCTTTTTTATACTTCCAGTGAAAATAGGACAAAAACAGATACAGAATGTTAATTTTTTCCTTCAGTTTTTTCTAGAGCTTTTGTACAGAAATGTGAAATTGATTATGTCAATATACAGGGTGTAATTTTGTCAAGGTTTATGTTTACTTACTGTTACCCTCACGCCCAATCTCTATTATAGATCGCCCGAATTTCATGTCTTAAAACTTAAATTATTTATTCAATTTGTAAAATTTCTCACATGTTCATTCATTTTCGTATCTGTCATACTTTTATTGTTATTTGATGAAGATGTGAACAATGATTGGATAACAATACGAACACAATTGTAAAATATAAATTATAATAAGACAAGAAATAATGTTACAAAGAGAAATTACAAAAGCAAAACTCACCGCAACTCACATTAACACATATTCAAATAAAATATATCTAAACACAACAAACAAAGGTACAGGGTGTCCCAACGATAGAATAAAGTAAGTTTACGCTTAACCGGTATTATCCGCTTCAAAATTTGTAAAACATATTGTAAAGGTACTAAACGTGCATATTTTAAAACGATTCATAATAATACAGAGTGCATCAGAAAAGTTGCAGGACAGAAAACAACTTTTTTCTAATAGAACACCTTATATTTTGTTAATTAGATTGGAAATATTGAATACATTTTTAGTTGTTCGGGTTTACCGATGGAAATATTCATTTTCATGGTGTCGATAAAGCAAAAATATCTTCATTCTCTTTAGGCACACAATTTTTTTGAAATTTGGCAGGGGAAAGGACTAATACTATCTAGAATTTTTAAAATTTTTTTAAATTTTTGAAACATTAATATGGTATTAGATTAATGTTTGAACTGTAAAACATTTGTCTTTGAATCTACAGAGCGGTCATAATAACCTTCTAAACTAACGTATTTTCAAACTCAAAAATCTCACTTATTTCATATGACACACCCCGCATATTGTTAGTGTTATTTGTTCAGGAGAAAAAAACCTTTCATTTTGGCTAAACACTTTCTATGCCCATATTTTATAATTTTCGAGAGAATTTAGTTGTAGGTTGCGTTATAGTGGGATACAACAAAATTTGTAGAAAATTATAAAAGATATGTATATAAATACGAAGCCAAAATTAAAGGTTTTCCTATCCAGAATAAACAACACTAATAATATACGGGTTGTGTCATTTAAAATAAGTTAAATTTGTTAGCTTGAAAATACGTTAATTTGGACCATTATTATAAAAACCCAAGTTGCCAAGTTTCAAAATTTTGTCTCTAAAGACGACCGAAAAACGTTCACTATATCAACACCATGAAAATACGAAATTTACATACGAATTCACAAACAAAAACAAATAATACCGAATAAGTATGAACTTACTTAATCTATCGTTGGGACAGGCTGTACTGAAAAATGCATGTATTTCGTAAATGAAGCTTTTGCGGACATTTCTTGAACTTTTGTCTTATTTCTTCTCTCAGAATGCGGTTGAAAGTGTGCAGTCTAAACCCTCTACAGAAACAAAATTCAGTGTTTCAGACACATCAAAATTAAGCTTTTCCATAATATGCCAAAAAATGCAAATTCGTCCTTTACCTGTGAGTGCGATAATTTAAATTTTCATTATCAGCTTCCTGCAGCTTAATGAATTTTGGGATATTTTTTGCGTGAAAGTTCCGCTGAATGTTGGCAAAACTTCAAGAACAGCTTTTGGCATCGGTTTCTGTGCCAGCACTTTTCCTCCATGGTATGCAGTTTTACAATTTGCTGAACAACCTTTTTCTAAATTTATATTATTTCTTTATAATGGGCTTCCGTCTGATTTTCTTTGGCTGATTCTGGATACTTCAGAAAAATAAGTAATTTAATTGGGCTTGTATCAGAATATAAAATTAAATCTGACTATCTTCACAGTAAAGCATCAATTTTACGTTTGATCGGTGGTCTTTGGAAACTAGCTGGGAACGGAATTTCAACGGCATTTTTATATAATAATAATCGTGATTAAAAAACCGTAAAACTGGTTGGAAAGCCAAATCTATCTCGACTTGACTTGGGAGTGAACAGTTAGAAAAAACAAGGACGGGTAACTACATTTACCGGGATGTCACGCCATTTATCGGACGAATTCATGAAATACTGTTCTTTGACCTATTACCACACCGCATGTAGTCACATACCCAGATAAGTTTTATTTGTGGTTTTATGTTTTCCTTCATTTGAAATCTAAGAAGCAGTTGGATGATGGAAAACAGACTATTTTCCGGCTGGTTAACAAATACGAATTTATTTATATCCAGTTTTCCATCTCCTTGCAATTTTTTCGGATTCGTTAAGACCACAGAAAAGTTAAGCAATCTATTCATAGCTCGAAATGCCCATCCTTTTGCATACACATCAGGATACTTCCTGCAACGAAACAACATATTGCAATCGAACGTGTTGATGATGTCAAGAAACATTGATTGAAATGCTGCGTAACCACTAATTGGGTTATATCAGGCTTCCGAAAATGCTTTCACTCAACAAGAATTATAGTATGTATGTAAGAATATGTAGTGAATGACGCTTAAGTTGGTAACGGCACTTTATCAGGCGATATACCAAGCTACTGTTCTAATGTTTATTACATAGGATTTCCATCTTGTATTAATTAAGACACAATTCAAAGAAATTTTGTTTCACGGCCGTCTAAAAACCAGAAAAACAGATCGTTTTTTACAGGCATTAATTCAAAAGTCTTTCAACGGCCCGTGCGGCTCCAATTTTAGAAAAACATTGTCTTATTTTATTTCAATATTATTATTTTTATTTTAATAATTATTTTATTATTAAAATCACCCCATATGCTTGTCAGTGACGTAGATGTACTAAATAGATTCTCGACAGGAAGCCATCAACGAATCGTAAGAGCAAGATTGAAAATAAATATAACAAAATACAATAGACAAAATATACGAAAATATTACATCGAGCGTGAATGCAGCAATTGGAAATAACTGCCAAAGTCAAAACAAGGAGCAAACACTGAATCAAAGAACAAAGACACTAATGAAACAGAGAAGAGAAATGACAGATATAACTACTGCAGAGTATAGAAATATCGACAAAGAAATTACCAAGGAAATGAAGAAACATCAAAGAGAAGAAAACGCAGAAATCATTGAAAACACATTAGAAGAAAACAGAACCCTGAAAGTTCTAAGAAAGAAAAACGTGATGTGGGACAAGGACATACATAAAACCAAAAACAAAAATGGGGACATAATGACAAACAAAAGAGACATAATAACAACTTTTTACAAACTCAACACCAAACAACGAGTTAAACACCAATATCTCTAAAGTGCTAAACCAAGGATCGGAAGACATTCCTGAGATAGATGAAGCAGAAATCATGGCAGCTCTAACGATCATGAAAAATAATAAAGCATCAGACGAAGACGGTCTAGTAGTAGAAAGAATAAAAAATAGTGGACAAAACATTATTAAAGCCCTGAAGATCCTATTCAACAAATGGCTACTCGAAGGGATAACACCATCTCAGTGGGAAAACGAACAAATTATTATCTTACATAAAAAATGAGATATACAGATCTTGAAAATTATAGTCCGAAGTCACATCTCCAAATTGTACTCGAAGATTTTAACCACATATTTAACAAACAAACTCGAGTTCTTCTTATCAAAGGAACAAGCAGGATTTAGAACAAAATATGGAACAAACGACCACCTTCTCACAATAAAAGCTCTTATCGAAAAGTGCATAGAATACTATAAGCCGCTTATGCTGATTTTCCTGAATGCCGTATACAGGGTGATTCAAAACTGGCGTCATTCCTCTGGGGGTGTTGTCTGGGGGTGTTTTGGGAGTTCAGGAAAAATAGTAAAAAAAATTAATTGTTATGAAAAGCCGAGATATTTGCCAAAAACTAGATCAGAATTACGGCAACGATGCTTATCAAGGTAATCTGCCTAATTAACATTACGTAAATACCTGTTACTTCTTAATTATTGAAAATTGTAGTAACCATGGATAAACACAAAACAAAGAAAGAGAAAGCAATAGAAATATTTTTAGGTTAGGATAACCCTGTCAATTTTCCGTCAATGCTGCCACCCATTCCCCACATCTGTCAACAAAAACCTCCTGTGTAAGGTTATGTATCAATGATTAATATCAATCAAATAAAATACAATTAAGTTGTTAAATCACAAGAGGTTGACGAAGTTCTGCCCGTTTAACTCCAAACATGTTTGTTCCCCAATCACTTTATTGTGCACTCTTCGCCGCAGTCTGGGATATCCCTTTGATCAGCTTCTCGTATTCGGTTAATTAACTCCCGCTCAAGTTGTACCGGTGTTCGCAAGATCAGAGAGTTAATGTGTCCTTGTGTCCTGTGTATCTTACATACATGGTAGGAATGTGGCCCTTCCTCTGGGGAGTTATAGAGACAATTATCCGGTGCCTGGGAAAGTGTTAGTGGTTGTGCAAGCTCAGAGCACTCCTGGAAGGCTCTGCTGCAATTATCTCCAATACTTGTGCCTCTGTGTCTGGAACCCGAGCAGCTCTAGATCGTCCACAATCTGCGTCAATTCCTGGAGCCAATCGTCCCGTGTCTCTAGTCCCTTGCTGGTGGAAGGTCTTACACCTTCTGCTATGTTAGTGTGGCATTTTCCCATAACTAATCACATATCCGAAAATTCGATGTTGGTTCACAAAATGTACATTTTGTGAACGGAGCTTCAAGGTAAGTCACAGATTGACAAATGCTTGTTATTACTGACAAAGGCTATCTACCTGTAACCATCTGTTAATGACAAAAAACATCATTGCCGCTTTGACTTTTCATCAAAAAATTGTAGTAGAGGACTTTTTTAATATCAAAAATTTTCGTAATTTGAAGCAAACATCGAAATTTTTCTTTTCGAATGGTTAAGTATTCCAAAAGGCTACCAAGCAAATATGGAACGATTTTAAAATAATACTTAATAACAAAGTTGAAATTTTTGTTATACTGAAAAAAAAATTTTTTTTTCAATATTTTTCTCGTACTCTCCAAGTGAGCCCCTATAACCCCTTAAAAGGAATGACGCCACTTTTGAATCACCCTGTAGAGGAGAGAGCCCCTAAACTGTTCGTCACCTTGTTACAGAGCATGTTAAGCAAAATAAACTGGGAGACCACGGGAATTAACATTGACGGAGAGAAACTAATCCATCTATGCTTCGCCGATGACATCGTCTTAATAACAAACAACATGCCAGAAACACATACTATGATGCAAAACCTTTGTGAGGCGGCAGAAAGGGTAGGGCCAGAAATAAATATTTCAAAAACCCAGTATATGACTAATCTCATCTTGAGTGATTCCATTAGAATTAACAACAAGAACATAGAAGTATTGGAAGAGACAATGGAACACACGAAATAAAGCGTAGAATAGGTTTAACCTGGACAGCTTACGAAAAATTAAGAACAATTTTCCGATCCAGTCTTCCAAGGTGTTTAAATAGGAAGGTATTTAACCAATGCGTTCTTCCCGGTTTTAACACACGGCTCAGAGACATTAACAATGACCAAGAACAATATTCAGAAAATACTAGTTATAGAATCCCAAATCGTACCATCAGACACAACACAGGAGTAAGAGATGATCGATGGACAAAAAAAAATATTGCGATGGAGACCAAGAGTGGAAGCATACAGAAACAGAGGATGCCCACCAGCACTATGGAGTGCTATAGGACGACATAAGGAGACTCGCTGGAAATTGGATGCTGATGATGGATCGGGAAGAATGGCAAAATATGAGAGAGGCGTTTGTCCAGCAGTGGACAGTGTAGGCTGATGATGGATGGATATGTTTGTGATGTCTTTGCGCATCATTTCCAAACTCTCTGTATCTTAGTAAAACTACTAATTAATGTAATTAAAGAAAGAGGAGCATTTCACACAATTGTTATGAAAGGTAGAATTACGAACAAAAGCAACAGCTAAACAGAAGCAAGAAATAGAACAACAAAAAGCAGTGCACGCATAAAAAACAATAGTACAAGCCCAATATTGAAGCTTCAAGAGTAATTAAAGCTGAAAGTTGGATAATTGGCCATAAAAAACGTAAAACGCAGATTGCTTTAGCATTGGACGGAAAATGTAATATAAAGAAAGTCTAGAACAGTAAAACACAAAATAAAGCCTTTTTATTCAAATCGATAAAAAAGCAAATGGCACATTGAAAAACAAAATACTAATTATAAGATGGTAATCTTCGAGTTTTCACTCTAATCTGTGATTATTCTAGTGAATAATTTATATATGTGTGATAGTGGGCTTATCGGCCGGTAGTTTTCGAGATCAGTCGGGTCACCTTTCTTGTAGAACTGAACAACTACAACATTCCCCCCATTTTTTGGTATATGTTCTTCTATTAGGAACTCATTGAATAGTTCCACTAGTTCTTGTCTCGTCTTGATATCACTTTCCTTAAGCATTTCAGGCAGAATGTTGTCTTCTCCTGCCGCTTTGCCCTTTTTCACCTGGGATAGCCCTTTCTCCAGTTCTTCCAGATCTATCTCGGGATTTTATTCTGAGTTTGACATTTACTATTCGAATTTTGTCGTCTCTTGTCTTTGTGATTGTTATTTTGGATTCGTACAGATCTCCATAGAAAGATTCCACAACTTTGAGTATCTGTTGTCTGTCTACTACTTTGTTGTTATTCGTATCTTTTATTTTTATTATCTCTTTCTTAGGTGTGTTTTGTCTTTTACATATATCTAGTCCCTTCTGTTCTAATAGGGATTGCACTTGTTTCGTTTGGTGTTTTAGTTTATCTTGTTTCGCCATTTTTCTTACTGTGTTGTTTGTTTCTGTGTATTCAATAGTGACTCTTTTGCCCTCGGTTATCAGTATTCTCCTTTTCGCTAGGAGGTGTTTTGTTTCTATCGACAGTTTGTCCGGCGTTTGCTCTGGGGGCCTATTAATCTGTTCTGCTGTTTCTTTTATAATTTTTGTTATTCTGCTATTTCTATTATCCAATGACTCTTCTGTTTTTCCTGGATTATTGGAAAAATGTTCATTCAGCTTTTGTTTGTATGTTTCCTTTCTTTCCGCTATCTTTTCTCTGCTTCCTCTATTCGTCGTTTGTTCCATCTTTCTTTTCCTTTCCATTTTTGTCTTTATGAGTAATTTGCATCTTACCATCCTGTGATCACTGCCGGTGTTGAATTGATTGACCACATCTATGTCTTGGATTATGTGTTTATGGCGGGAGATTAGAAAGTCGATCTCATTTTTGGTTTGTCCTTCTGGGCTATTCCATGTCCATTTACGTTTCTCCCTCTTTTGGTCGAAAGTATTCATCAGATAAAGTCTTTCTCTTTCTAGAAATCTTTCTCTTTTCCCTTTTCATTTCTGTTGCCGAGTCCGAACTGTCCTATGTGTGTTTCCGTAGGTTCTGCTCCCTTGCCTATTTTTGCATTAAAGTCTCCTCCCACAATAGTGTGCGTCGCTGGGTTCTCTTTTATTGCTCTCGCTATGTCTTCGTATGCCGTTTCCACCTTGTCATCATCATGTGAAGAAGTTGATACATAGGTTTGTATATATTTTAGCGTTATATTTTCGTTTATGTTGATTACGACATATATTACTCTGTCAGATATTGATTTCAGGATTTTCAGTTGTGTTGAAATTTTTTTTATTTATACATATTCCAACTCCTCCATTGTCATCGTTGTTCCCTCTGTAGAACATAGTATTTTCTGAATCCAAATGGAGGTATTGTTCTCCTCTTCTCCTTGTTTCGGCTAATCCTACAATGTCCCAGTTTATTTTCTCCAATTCGTACTCTAATTCAACCAGACGTTCCTTTGTTCCGATTAGAGAAAGGTTTCCGAGAATTGGGCAGTTTCAGAATGCTTTCTGAACAACGAGAGAATCATTTTTTTATTTTGATGCATGGATGAAATTTTACCTGTTCAATATAATTTTTAATTTAATGGTGCGAATCTATTTCAAATGCTCAATTATCGGCCAGAAGAAAAGAAGAATTTTCAACTTTGTGTCTCAAAGTTAGCAAAGTGAAGACAAATGTTGGAAACACCTTTGTCCATTTTTTCCATTTTCATTCCAAATACCTGTACACATTATCCAAGCCACTAACTCATTTACAAACCGAATTGCTTACGCTGGCAGAAGTAAAGAAGAAGACAGTTAATAGAAGAACAAAATAACGAACAAAATTACAGAATATAAAAACGGGAAATACGTTTATGTTAATAAGTTTTGCCACACATACTGACAAACGTGATTTTTAGCTAAATGTACATATATCTTGATAAGAACCGTTTACGATATAAAACTAACAACTGATAGCTGCTGTGAAGTAACACACACACACAAACATCACAGTTCTGTGCTGATAAAAAAATGTCCACCAGCGCCGCCACTGAAACGAATTAAATTGTTTAATAATAATCATCATTAGTGGGCCTTAGATAGCTTCATATTAAGTACATATGTAAAATAATTATAATATTTGTTTATTTATACAACGCGCAAAGCGCGGGAAATACAACCAGGACGATAAACTCATTTTAAAATAAATATCTAATCACTACAGTCGAAAGTGGTTAGAGGTCGATGACATTTTGGTTTGGTGTGGCCTCTGGTCGACTCTGGTCAAACTTAGAAAGGCCAACCTGGTCTTTGTTCAACATTTTGTTAAACAATATAATCTACATTTGTAAATGTATCAATGGGAAAGCGATGATCTGAGCCAACGCTTTACTTTCACCTCTACATCTTCAAGATAAATTGGCGATAAACAACCGTAAAAATGTAAAAATTTTCCAAGTTTATCTCCAACTAATAAAAACGACATTCTTGTGAAGGAAAAGAATTCAGATTTAGCATACAAATGGCTCTGTATAAATCAGTTAAAGTGTTAATGGTGCAAAGTGTAAAATTTGTTTATTTTGATAACATTTAAATTGTCTACATTCAACCCACAGAGCAGCGGTACAGCAAAAAACAGTACAGAGTTTTTCAAAAAATGGTTATTCTTTCAAAGAATTTTCACAATAAAGATATACATATTGTGTGTTTTTATTATTAAATATAAAACATTTGAAAAGATTTGAAATTTCACAGCTTTGGAATTCGACACGAGATATGGGCCACCCTATTTAGATGTGAAACTATTTAGAAGAGGTTTTATAAACGGCTTCTTGGTATTCATAAAAATAATTGGCGCAGTCGCAAGCATCGATAATAATCTCAATGATGATTGATTTTCTTCAGCGCACTATCAATTTCAGGTATCGATTGAACTAAAAGTACTTGGAAAAGGAAATTGTGTCGTCTTCTGCAGATTGGTCAAAAACCCGATTCCATCCAGAAAGTACAACAAGAACATTTGGGAACGGAAGCCTATTGTGCTGTTTGGGGCAAGATTAATTTGTTTTTCCTGTTCAACATCGCGGGACTTTAAAATATTCTGATAGGCAACGGGAGAATGATCAAAGTCCTCCTCCTAGTTCTATCTACTTTTCCAACCATCACTCGGGAGGATTCTCCGAGAAAATCTCCTGTAAAAATCTCCTGGAGGAAATTGGCCAACAATTTTGGCGCAGTTCCCTCGATATTAAAGTCTGTAAAATGGCTATAATTTCCATACACATTCATCACTTTTACGATGCTAAAAGGGTTGAAATAAATAAAATGCACATGAAAGCAGACAACATTTGACCGCTGAATAGTATGTAATTATAAAATAATCAAAAAATTTGAAATAGGAAACTATTATTTCCTTTATTCTATACATTTTTAATGCAGAAATAAGTCTGCAGACTGTTTCATTTATCCGAAAATTAATAAGTCTTGAATGTTTTGTTTTCAATAATGGAAAGGAATGTCTATTCAATATCACAAGTAACAAGTAAAAAAACACCGAAAGCTCAGTCAGCATTTTAAATGCAATATCACATAAAAACTATATAAAAAATACGTTTAAAACTGGGAATCAGCAACTATTGGATAGTATTTATTTCTACGGTCAGAATCCATCGTAAGACCAATTTGTCGAAGCGTGTTATGATATCTCATTTCACGTACAGTTTGATATCTTATTTCACGTACTCAGCGTAAGGAAGTATCTAATTACTCTTACGTTATAAATATTGTTCTGTAGTTTCACTGATGGTATGTAACACCTCAGCACTTAAATAATATAAATTCGAACAAATCTGTAATAAACAGGCAGTTGTATCTTGAAGCTGAATCCATATCAATCGAAAGTAAAATAAATTTGTTTTAAAAAACTCCCTTTCCAAGGTAGCGATTCTAACTGGCGCAGTCGGTAAGATTTGTCAACGAAAAGTCGTAAGAAATTCTTCAAAACGATCGTCGTGTGAGTATCAAAAACGATCATCGTGTAAGCATCGTGGAAGAACTTTCAAAACGGTCATCCCGCATCGTGCGTGATAAATTCGGTTCGTTTCAACGATTTGTGACAAACCCGAACATTTCATTGATTGGCAGCGACAGGGCAACTCAAGGCCAGAACGTGAGGAACAAGCATCGTCCGATCAACTTTGGTGCGAGAAGAAGGGAACAAGCATCGTCCCACCTCTCATAGATTAGCCAGGGAAGAGACAAGCATCGCCCTTCCTATTGGACCCTAGCAACTAAGGAAGAAACAAGAATCAAAGAAATGAAAACAACATTGGTACTTCTATCACTGTAAGTCCACTTTTCCAATTTCCATTTTTTTTGAACAATTCGAATATTGCGAATTTTTCCGCTTTTGTTTGCACAAGCAGCAAAACATTCTTTCGCTCAACATAATTTTAAGTTTTAATTTAAGAAAAAAAATATAAGACAATGGCACACCCTAATTTTGCTTTGATCAAATATCAAGCAGATAACATTCCCCCATTTGACGGCAACGCCAAGCAAATCAACAGATTTATAAATGCTTGCGACAATTTTCTCAATAACCATCGAGATAGAACTAATGAGGACGCACATATAAATTCTTGTCTTTTTGACACTATCCTTTGCAAATTAGTAGGCAGAGCCGCTGATTTAATAGCTTCTCGTGTTGAACTTCAATCATGGGAACTTGTTAAACAAGCTATCATTGACACATTTGCAGACCAAAGATCAATTGATTGTGTTGTGCAAGATATAATCATCCTCAAACCCTCGAAAAACGAAACAGCCCAAGAATTTGGCTTGCGTTTACAAGACGTACGCAGTCTCCTATTTTCAAAAATCGGTATGAGTAATGAAACTCGGGAGATCAAACTATTAAAAATATCAGAATATCAAAACCTTATTCTCAGAACATTTGCTAGTGGTCTAAGCTATCACATGCAACTAGTAGTAAGGCTTAAAAACCCAAAAACCCTTGAACAAGCCATGAGTTTCGCTCAAGAAGAAGAAAACTTCATTTATTGCAAAAATCACCAAACCGTTAACAATTTGTCTCAAGAAAGGAGCTAAAGTCACACATTCACCCGAATTTCTAAAATCATTCAATCATTTGAAGAATCTTTTAATTAATGCCCCAATAATAAATTCAGAAATGTTCCAAGACCGCAAATGCAAAACTCCAGTAATTTTGCGAGATCTCAAATGAATAGTAATATTTTCAACCGCAACCCGAATCAAGACGAACAGATTGACTACCCCGTTAACCAATTGATATCAACTCTCAATAAATAACAAATCTAGAAAACTTAATAAAAGTTAAAAGTTTTATAAAGGAATTTGAAGTAATTTTTATTTTAGAACTTCCATTAGTCGAGGCGGAAACATACCAATATTACAAATTGTTTCCTTCTCAAATTCCCAAAAACAATTCCTTTCTAGTCAACAAACCCTTCAAACCATACCTGGCCCTAAGTGAGAAAAAGTGCTCATTTGACAATGAAAAATGTCTAGAAATACAAACTAATGAATTTCTTTGCAAACGAACAGTCAGCCAGATGATAGAAATACATCCACCTTGCAGTGTCCAACTGATCAAATTCCAATCAAATGTCACAATTTGGCACCCATTCGAAGTTAAACTTGAAGAAATCCAATCGACCAAAGTAGCCGATGGGAAATGGTTAATCACAGCACCTGAAGAAGTGATTGGCAAATCAAACTGCCAAGGCCGTCAAGACGCCATTCATTAATATTTGAAAATTTTGAGTTAAAGCAACTACAATTTCAAGAAATCAACCTACCCAATCTCACCTGGACCTCTACCAGAGCATGTCAAGCCGTATTCAATCCACCTACCCTTAAATTGAATACCATGAACCAGAAATCAGCAGAAGACATCCAAGCTCAGTTAAAGAGCCAAGCAGTCCAACTCCAAGGGATGCAGACACCCCTATATGTTAACTGTACTATCATATGGACCATACTATTATACATCGTCCTATTTGCATTTATCTGCTATATAATATATAAACTGATTTGTAAGAAACTTAAGAACAAGTCGAAAAAAAAAAAAGAAATTAGCGAAACTTCAATTTTCAAATGAAATTACATTACTTTGAGGATATAATTTCATCTAAGGCCGGAGGTGTTATGATATCTCATTTCACGTACAGTTTGATATCTTATTTCACGTACTCAGCGTAAGGAAGTATCTAATTACTCTTACGTTATAAATATTGTTCTGTAGTTTCACTGATGGTATGTAACACCTCAGCACTTAAATAATATAAATTCGAACAAATCTGTAATAAACAGGCAGTTGTATCTTGAAGCTGAATCCATATCAATCGAAAGTAAAATAAATTTGTTTTAAAAAACTCCCTTTCCAAGGTAGCGATTCTAACTAGCGAAGATGAAAGCAAGAAACTGTCGAGATCATGCCTTTATAATTGGCAAGCAATCATTAATCAAGCAGGTCAACAAAAGCAAATCAATTACTTCAGCCAACTTGTGTTATTTCCTGGCATTAAGAAAGAAACAAGCGTTCAAAGCACTTTCTACCTAAGCCAACACATTTCTAATGTGGACTTAGATGAAGTGTGCAAATGCAGACGAAACTCAACAGAACAGACCAAAGTTATGGACACTAATATGTTGATTAGACTTTGGACAAGAGACACTTTTATAAGTTTCTACTAGCCTCGTATATTTTGGTGTCGAAGGAAGTATCCGAAATACCCAAATCATAGAACTTCAAGATTTTCTACCACTCTCATAGAAGATGGATGAATATATGTGAATAGTGAACTCAGTTGGTCATAAAAATTCAGTCACAGTAAAGCTTTACTTGAGTTTAGTGGTATTCATTGCTAATAAATTTAAATTTTTGAAAAATTTTTCGGATTCTTCAAACAGTTAACTGGCGCTGTCGGTAGGATCGATGATATTGACAACGCGGCTGATTAATTTTTATAGCGCTATCGATTTCAGATACCGATGAATCGATTGAATAAAATTGACTTTGTGGAAACCGTGTTGTGCAGAGTTTTTCCTACACTATCCGAATTTTTCATAAGTTAAAATTGAAGTTGGATAACAAAATATGTCAATTGAAGTAAGAATTGAAAGTCTTTTTTGCCTTTCAATCAAAAAATATTCAGTCAGAGCGAATATTTCAGATTTATTTCCTGTTTCTTCTGCTTCATTTTTCCTGTTCTTAATTAATCTTTGCATTTGTTTGTTCTGTACTTTGTATTTTGTTCTTTTTAATAGGTCATAGCTTTGATTGATTCTATTAAAAAGTTTTAATAAATAAGTTGTTGTTTATATAAAAAGAGCAAATTATTATCTGCTGGTATGGTATGATTTGTAGTAAAAGACTGGGGACTTTTCAGAAACCCTAAATTTGAAGCTACATTTCCAAATCAAAGGCACATAATTTTTATAGGCAGAATTGATTCCTTTGCATCAGTAGCTAGTGAATATTTGAACCATATGAAATTGTGTTGTTTAATAATAAATCGTAATTGAAAACCTACCTCCAATACCCCTCCTATAGAGAAAAACTTAAACCTAACAAAGACTGACATAGACTAAGTGAAACAACATATACATGACTACATTCAATCACAAGCACAGCACATTTCAATAGAAACCATACAACAACAACTTACACTAACCATACGAAAATTTAGCCCGGAAATAAAAAATGCTTTCTACCGACATACACTGCACAAATACATACTGAGACTAATAAAACATAAGGGAGAACTGTACAGACTATATACAAACACTCAAAATAACGACCTAAAAAAGACACTGAACCAACTTAACAGAAACATTAAAACTCTGATTGGACAATACCGACAAGACAAATGGCTAGAAACATGTAAAGAAATACAGAAGGACAAAGGCAAAACATACTGGCGAAAAATTAAGAAACTGGCGCAATACAGGAAGACTGACACAATTGACGAAAACGGAATAGAACGTTACACAGACAAAGAGAAAGCGGACGCATTCGCCAGACACTATCAAAGGGCCTTCAGTATATCGACAAACCTTAACTTCGACAATGACAACTGGAACTTGATCAACGACTGGTACTTGAACTATTTTAACAGCTCACCAAACTACACCTACAAACTGATCACAGGCACAGAGTACGATGAAGCCCTAGCGCACATCAAAAACACTGCACCGGGGAAAGATAAAATTAAGGCAAAACTCTTGAAAAGCCTAACTCAAGAAACACACAAACTGATCCTAACTGAATTGAACAACTGCATCACAAATGGCAGAATCCCAGAAACAGGGAAAAACGGCTTAATAATCCCTATACCCAAAAATCGACTGGACAAGACACAACCGAGCAACTACAGACCAATTACACTACTTCCAGTACTAAGCAAAATTTTTGAATACATAATGAAGCAGCGGCTTGAAAAAGTGATTTGAAAATATATACCTACCTACCAATTTGGTTTCAAACAGCATCACTCGACTGATCATCCGCTCTTTATTTTGGCCAACAATATACAAACTACCCACCAAACTGACAGTAAGACAGCTTGCCTGTTTATGGACATTAACAAGGCTTTTGATAGTGTCTGGCATAGAGGCTTACTAAACAAACTATACAAACTACACACACCAACATATCTACTACACACCATAAAGAACTTACTAGAAAACAGACAACTACAAGTACGAATTGACAAAACACTCTCATTTTCTTTTTCCCCTGAACAAGGGCTCCCTCAAGGATCCCCGCTATCACCGTTTCTCTACAATATATACTGCCATGACATATACAATTACAACTTACCACACAAAAATCAAATCGACAGATCGGCATACATATTACAATACGCAGACGACACGGCACTTATTGTACATGACAAAACTACTGAGAGAGCAGCTCAAAGACTCCAAACACTAACAAACAACACAATGACATGGTTTTATAAATGGAGACTACCACCAAACGCGTCAAAAAACCAACTTCTGCTCACAAACCACAGACTCAACGCTGACTCCCCAGTCCCCCAACAACTGCAGACGGCCAAACGACACAACCAAAAAACGACGTAAAATACCTTTGAATCACAATTGACCACAAACTTAAATTCACTAAACACATACGAAACATCAGGGCAGAAACAATAAAGAGAACAAAACACTTCCGATCACTAACCTACAAAGACATAGGAATTAGCACAAACACCGCCACCAAAATATATAAAGCTATTTGTAGACCCTTGCTAGACTTTGGACATATACTCATGACCAACAGAAAGGACAAAACGTTATACACAAACAACAGAACAAATTGCACTAAGACTAATAACACGAATAAGACACCCCCAAAACCCACTACACAACCCCCCCACCCAACTACTATACGAACGCACAAACATGACAAAGATCTCGGAAAGACTCATACAGCTACAGACAAAATGGACAAACAACCCCTACAACTGGACCATACTGAATCCCCTTTGTCTTACAAGACCAACCAGACAATCCCGCTTCCGTTTCCCTACATCAACGCTATTCGAACACTTACAAACGCAACTGACTACTGGACAATAAAATATTTTTTTCTTGTCATTAGAATTGGAAAGTTTATTTAATAATATTGTTAACCTAGAATAAGAGAATTTTCATATTTGTTTTTTATTTAGATTAAGACTACATGTATTAAACAAGGGCAGAAAGACCGATAGGTCGATAGCCTTTTTTAGAAATAAAGATGTTTACTACTACTCGTAATTGAAGAAGTTTCTCATTCTCCAAATAATTAGCTGGCGCACTCGGTAGGACCGATGATATTGACAATGTTGCTGATTAATTTTCATCTTCCTATCAAGTTCAAGTACCAATTGAACCCTTTATCGAAGAAATTTAACTTTGTGAAAATCGTGTCGTCTTCTTCAGAATTTATTCTCAACTATTAGATTTGGAAACCCAATTCCCTAAAATTTTTTTATTAAAGTAAAATTGGAATAAATTAAAGTAAAAGTCATTAATCGAAAAAAGTGTTGAATGTTTTGCTTTCAATCCTCAAATGACTTCTTCCATCAAAAATCTAATGTATTTACCTTCCTTTCTAAGCAATAACAGTTGTAAAGTAAAAAAATATGTGACAATTTGCAAAAAAACAAAATATTCCCAGCGCAGGTTTTACAGATTTGCTCATTTTTTTCTGTTTTCTGTTTAGTTTTATATTATACTTCTACTGCATTGCCTACAATCTGTCTGTTCTGTTTCTTGTTCTTTTTATGACATCATAGTTCTATAAATCCCCATAATATTTTCATAAGGAAGTCGTTGTTTATACGGAGTGTCCCAAAATTGTTGCTCAACAATGATAGGACGTACGGAAGATCTGAAAATAAGGCCAGTACTTTATATAATTTTATCTGATCTGGTTTCCTACTGAAATTATGGGCCTTCACAGTGACAAGTTGGAAAATGAAATTTATTCTTAATTATTAAATTGATTTTTAGAATTTTTTTTTATTTCAAAAACCGTAAAAGTTATCAAAAAAGAACAAGGTTGCCGTTAACTAACTGCTTTATCATATTTCGAATTTCCTAACAACGTTAGATTTGTAGTTATTATAAAAGTTAATTTTTCCTGTGCCTGTACAATAGCAGGATTTCGGATAAATTTTCAATTAAAAAAGCTGAGTATCTAGGAGCTAGTTTTGTTACAAAAATTTCACAAACACCAAATAAACGGTTTAATAATTGAGAATGAAGTTCATTTTTCAAGGTGTCGCTTTGAAGTCCCATAATTCCATAAGGACGCCAGACCGGAAAAAAATATATACGGGGTGTTAATTTGAAAACTTCCCACTCTTAATGTTTTTCTTACAGTTGAAAATATGAAAAATCGGAAAGACACGTCAATTTTATTTGTAAGGGGGCACTTTACATGAAAGAGAATTGCCACTTGAGCCTCATTCCTATTTAAGATTTTAAAGGTGATATCTACCCCTCCTAGGGGGTTGAAACAAGAAGGCTAAAAACATTAAGTTAAACTGTCCCCCTTACAAATATATTTTTATATTTATATTGTAGATTTTTTATATTTCTAACTGCAAGAAGGATATTAAGGATGGGAAGTTTTCAAATTGACACCCCGCATGAAATACTGGCTTTATTGTCAGTTCGCAATAAAAGACGTGAGGACTATCGGTATAAAATCCTAACATCGAAACTACATATCGAAATAAAGGGTTTTGCATAAAAAAAATTGCGACTGCTGCTTTAAACTTCTTGAAGCTCTTAAAAAAATGTAAATTTTCATGGTCTTCTTGATTGAAACCAGCTCCTATGTTCCTATTAAACATGAAAGAGAATTGAAGACTCAAACGAACGAAGACTCGAAAGTTAAAAACTGGAACCACAAGTGGAAACGATGTCTTTTAACTTATTTTTTAAGTTATTATGAACATGCTATTTATGAGAGATTGATTATGTGATTATTTTACATAACCCATGGTTTCAGTTCCGATCGGGTAACAGATCAATAAGCAGGGAATTTGTTATTAATGTGATATCAGAGAGGAAATAAACGAAAACCCAGTAATTTTCATTGCACGTGTACAGAAATAAGCGGAAAAACCTGCAAACTATCGACTCATATCTCCTCAATTCAGGACTGGAATGTTCTACATATGGACAATGGAGTGCTTTGTATGGATGAAATGGCTCTAATAAAACCCAATAAACTAGCAGGTGAAAATGATTCGAAAAATATGGAATAAGAATGACAAAAAAAATTCCAAATTGGGAGTCCAGAAGCCCTTAGGGAGGAGAATAGGATGTAAAAAAATCGATTCAAGTCCATCCATCCATAACGAAACAGTTTCTATCATGGCTGATATAACGAAGTCACCACTCCCAAGGTGCGATTTCCAAGGTTGATGGAATAGTGGAAATGATGGAAAAACGAATCGCATGAGCGTTACACGGTTGACTATTCATCATCATCATTATCATCAAACGCATGCAACAATGGTTACAACTAATTGCTAACGAAGCGGCAATGTTTACCTAGCAAAGTCGATTTTAAAGTTTGGCGATCACAAGCTGAACTAATAGAATCAACATTGATCTAACAGCTAGCTAACAGCAGGAACCAGTAACAGCGGATCGGAGAACAAAGAAAACTGGGAAAAATTTAACGGTGGTGACGTCACTGGCGGTGACCTCATTGGCAAAGCCTGCTGCGCTTAGATAACTGCCTTGCGGACGATAGTAAACTGTTTGTGGGACATGAAATCCAGTTGCCCCAAATATAGGGGCAAACAGTTTCAGGAAATCAGCTTTGAGTTTGGGCTAACAAGCGGTATTTTGGGGGGCTGGCTTATCAAGGCCAGGCTCAGAGCTCAGAAAGCTGAAGGAGTCTGCAACTGATCCAGTAGGAGGGCAGTTGACTGAAAACCAGCCGAATGCTGGAGGAACATTGTAGTGTAGAAGACTAGTGATGGAAAGCAGCGAATTAAATAATCCGAATTAATTGATTCCGAATGCAATCGAGTTAATTTCTTAAAGTTTTCGGAATTAATTATGGTTCACCAGATGAGGGAGAAGCCAAATATGCGATAATTTATATAAAAGAGAGTTGTAATACCAGACGTTTTAGCGGAACGCTGTAGTTTGATTCATTTGGAGGATTAGGTGGCGAGAGACAGAAAAAGGAGTTAGAAAAGCTTCTGAGGCAACAAGAGAGAAGTTAGAAATTACTTTAATGATTTAAGAAGAAGATGCAATACGAGACATGATGCAATCGTGAAAAAAATGTCTCCCTGACGTTTCGCAATCACGAGGGGCTTGCATCTTCAGAGGCAGTTCAGTGCACATACAGTTTCACAATGGCTTCAAAAGCCTGAAAACCTATTATAAATGTTAAACTATTATTAATAACGAATTAGAAGGAAACTTCCGGAAATTATTTTAATAAACCTGACTGGTTGTGGTCCTGTTCCTGCTCTCACACTATTGAGCCATCAGCCATTCAAAATGCGTACGTTTCGTAAATTTTTTTCAGCATCATCGAAGCTTTACGAGAAGCAAATCATGAGTTGCACATGGTGATCGTTCAAAATTTCACAATTTATTGCTCGCCTTTACAATTGTTTAATTAATTTGTTATTCCTATTTTTATCTCAATCTTTTTAAATAATTTCATATTTTTTAAATGACATACCCATGAATGTTTCGTTATTAAATCTCTCGATCAATTCCCTCGTGAAAGGCAATTCTTCCACCCTCCCAAACTGAAATCTCATTGAGGATTTGTGACTGTTTTACAAAAAAGAAAATTATTATTTGAATCAACATTTGTCAAGCTCATCGGCTTCTTAAACCCACACAGCCAATAACTTGCCTAAATAGATTTTTCGTTTCTGTAATGATTACCCGCATGGAAACCGCTCAATGCCCTTCACCACCAGATTGGTGCGGTATTGTTCTTTTAAACATAGATACAACACGTTGCAGTTTACCACAAGTTTGCCATGGAAATTGCAATAATTTAACTAAAAAACCCATGAAATGATGACAGAAAGTAAATGTTTTTCTAGGAAAACTAGTGGATTGTTGATGTTAATGCAATTCCTGCTACTATAGGGAAAATTATTGCAATAAAATTTCCTTAGAATGTTACAGCTACTGTTCTAAAAGTATATGGGTACAAACAAATACGAAACTGTTCGAATCAAACACAGATTCGCTTGCTATCAATTTTGGCGGGAAACATAACTCGATTGGAACTGGGTTCTCAAGGTCTGGTTCCCAGAAATGTCGTCACAATAGCGAACGGTTCTGCGAGCTGATATTTCGAATCGAGATTAAACTGTTTCCACCACACTCCATCAGGAATTTTCATTTCAAGATAATTTTTTTTATTCCTGGGCAGTCGATGTTTCCAAGCCGAATGAAATTCTCAATATTATTATTATTTAACGAGTTTCATAAACACTTTTTATGCTTAGGACCGCCTAATTAGGCGAAGACGCGGTATTTGTTTAACCATTTCCTCGTCTGCTTTATGACTACTATTTTTTAATTTGGAGACAGCTACAAGACCATTTAAGCTTCTCTCCTTACTTTTTCTAAGGTTTTATCACCAACCGTATTATTGCATTTTTATTTTATCACCATTTAGACTTAGAGGTTCTTATCAAAATTTCAACATAATCCTTAATGAATTAAATATACCGGGGGAGATAGAGGAGTTAATATTTTTTTTAGGTGAGGCCACCCAACCAAGCTATTTCCATTTTAAAAGAGCACATCCCATAAATATTACAAATTTCAAATTGCTCCTTGCTTCAGTAAAGAATAGCATTTGCTTGAACTTAGATAAAAGAGCGCTTTACGTTTTGCGTACCTTTTCGGCAGATTCGTGTAATTATTTCTTTCTATAACAGCTTATCAGCAATAAAGTTATATAAAAAACAAGAAAACGCACATTTCCAGACATTTTCAAACGCCGGGTGTTTTTTGCCATGCTGAGACGAATATTTTGTGTTAAAACTCTCCAACTCGTCTAAATGTCCAGCATAATAAAAATTCATTAACAATGGAAAGTATTTTTGCGTATTAACAATGCATCCGACAAGTTTTCGAACGTTTTTAAGGATAATTTGAGGAATTTGGCCTCATGGTACAGGGCGGTATCTGTTTATCCAACGGCAGCTTGTTGCAAATCCACAAATATTTCTAGCCGAATGTTTTTTCGTCACGCTGAAAGCATGACTTAAGAGTGAAAGCTGAGGAACTTGAACCGCGCATCTTCAATTTATAACCTCATTTCACAACATCAGTTTTCAGTGTTTGTACGAATGTTTGAATTTTAATTCGCAGCTTAATATAAAAGGTAAAAACTAAAGAAAGTGGACCTTCAAATTGTTACTTAATATGGAGATTTGTCGAAAGTTTTTTCCCGCCTGGCGTAATGCTAGTTTCTATCAAGTTTAACACGGTTTTAATCATAGTTTATATATTATGTAAAATAATTATTGGAATTGTAATTTAGCAAATTTTTAAGGTTTACGTCGTTTAGGGATAATTTAAGGAACTTGGCAGCGTCCCAAAAGCTGCTTAAGTCAAAAGTCTAAAACTTGCTCTCAAAAGACGACATGAAATAAAACTTGTGAATGTTCAAAATATTTCTATCCAAATTAATTTTCGCCTTGCTGAGAGCATGACAAGTCCAACTTTACTGGATAATTCGATATAAGGGTCTTCTTTAACTTTCTCTCTAATTCTCTTAATAGTCTTTCTTTATAATTCTTTAGATATAAGGAATTTTAAACTTCTGTCTCACAACATTTAGGAATTTTTGTTGCTGCCTATTGGAAAGTTAGGAATTTATAATTAAACCTGATTGGTAAAAGTCAGCTGACGACGGGGGCGATTAAATAGTAAAAAGCTAACAATTTTTACATTTTTGCTTCTATCTGTTTGAAAGTTAGGAGCTTATTAACTGTAAGACACTTGGAGGAAAGCAAAGTCCTAATCCAGTCTTGGTTTTTTTACATGATGATTTGGTTCATTCAAAGCACTTTCAAAATGCTTCTTACAATGTCGATATTCGCAGTCTTTTTCAACTTGAATCTGAATCTTTCCTGGTGGTCTTTCTGCTCTTGGTGAGTGAAGGTCTTGATAGAACTTATGGGTTCTTTCTAATTTTGTCTCCGTTTCTTGTTTCCACATTGTTATCGTCCTTCGGAGCTATTATTTAGTGTTTTATTTGCTTCTTCCTTAGGCTTTTAAGGTTTTTGTTTTCTTCACTCATCTTCTCTGTCATAATTCTATAGTTCTTTTCATTTTGGTATTATTCCGTTGCGTATAAACCATTTTTATACAGAGTTCATATATTGTTTGTTTTTATTGGCTTTCTTTCCGCTACTTCATTTGCTTACAACATAAACATTCACAAATGAATGTTTACGATAATGTTATTTATGTTTCCTGAAGAAACGTCCCGTAAAGTGGTTGAAAATCGACAGAAATATGATTAGGCAACTAAGAAATAGGAGGAAAGCTGTTAACTCCTCCATCCTGGGTTAATTAGAAGTTGAAGTTGAAAGTGTAATATCAGGAGTACTTTCAAGTTACCGATAACTTTCATAAAATCTTGCTTATAGCAGTTCAACGAGTTTGGCGAATAAGTGGGACCTGGTAGTCTTACTTACTACTTACCACAACATACAAGCACAAACATTATTTAAATTTTAACATCTCGACTAAATAATTTGATTTTGCTTTTCATCTGTTTGTTCATCATCCGCTTCACTTCACCAAACAAACATAAAAAAAATGCATTTATCTGATTTAACAAAAGGAAATTTCATCAATCCTCTCTTCACATTTTTAAACTCTTTAAAATGATGAAAACTTCCTGTTTCTTGCAAAAACATCAGAGACTTGACCAACAAGTATCTGGATATTGGCTATTCACGAACGATAATTATAAGACTTAGGATAAACACTTTGCAAAATCCTGGGCAGCTGCTAATTGTGCCTTTTCTAATTTATGATACTGGCCAAACAGAATTTGTTTGTTTTGCTTGGTATTTGTGTAACGTAAAAGTTCTGGTTTCTTGCTTAGAAACTTTCAAAAAGCCTTACTTAAAGCATCTAATTAAAATATGAGCCTTAAAACCACTTCTATTTTTTTTCTTCTAACCGAATTTGATCTGTGTTCTGTATGTATGTATTCTCTCTAGTTACGTTTTCTTACGATCGTTTTGATGCTGCTGCCTTTATCTTTGTTGTTGAAGAATTCTCTGTAGTTTTCCCGTTTCCCATGTTAGTGTGATTTTTTTTAGCTTTTGAAGTTTTTCTACCGTTTTTGGGTTACTTTTATTATGGGTTAAAAGTGTAGTGTCGTCCGCATATTGCAATATGTACGATGTTTAGCAAATGTGGTGTCTAACTTGTAAAATGTCTTGGAAGTATATGTTGTAAAGAAAAGAGGAGATGGACGGTCCTTAAAGAGGACCTTTCTAGGAAGACCCAAACAAAGCTTATCGAAACTTTTCTTGAAAGCTTATTGCTTGCTTGCTAATGGTTTAACGAGTCCAACGAGAGCGGCATTTGTACAAAAAGTTGAAATGAAAACTAAGGCATTCATAAAATAATCGTTAAGCAGTTAAGAAAAAAAATCATATTTGTGTACAGTTTTTTTTATTGAGACCAAACAATATCTTCTAATTTCTGAAATTGTTTGCTTTTTAGAAAATTGACCTTGTCTGTTAAAGTGTAATATTCGTTTTAAGCAAAGTTTGGATTCCTGCAGAAAAAGGATAACCAATGGTGGTACAAACATTCCTTGCCAGTTAAACCGAGCAGCAGATAGGTTTTTCCTTATTGCGCTTTGGTTCTGGTTATTTCATTAGCTTGCCATGCTAATTCCTACCCAATAGTGAATTCCGCAGAAAATAATTATTTTTTTAATAACATGCACATGCTTTATGCACTTTCACGTACGTCGGATGCAATTATCAAAGAACGTGTGGTGATATAATACTATTTCGCTAGAGATTTAAGTGCGCTTTGAATCACTCCACACTCGATAAAGATTATTTGAAATATTCGTTTCCGATAAAAAAAATGTATTATATAACCCACTTACGAAGTAATTATAGGAATGATACGCTGATGTTGAATTGAGTGCTGTGTGGCGGACACTTTGTAAGATTGGTGAAAAATCGCTAATTGACCAAAGGAATATATAGAATATAATAAAGAACTTGTACCTA
Source organism: Dendroctonus valens (assembly GCA_024550625.1). Taxonomy (NCBI): domain Eukaryota; kingdom Metazoa; phylum Arthropoda; class Insecta; order Coleoptera; family Curculionidae; genus Dendroctonus; species Dendroctonus valens. The sequence goes on from JAJTJO010000010.1 coordinate 1,681,235, forward strand.
ATCCGGAGGGTCTGTTGAAAGCTCTTTGCGATACTTTCAGGCTAAGGCTTTCAAGGAAAGATATGTTTTTATCACTTGATCTGCTTGTACTTAGATTACGAAAATATTTAACTGTGGGCTGAATTCACATAAAAAAACTTGATAATGTGATTTAGCAAACGACATTAGTTGGAAATTTTGAATTTTAGATTAAAACCATTGAATCAAACAGAAAAAGAAATATGTAGAAATCCACATATTGCTATCATTGTAAAAACCAATCCAAATGGGCGGGTTTTAAACTTAAATTAACTTTATTTAAAACTATATCCAATGAAGTAACTAGAAATAATAGAAAATCCATCATGCAGTGAATTTAAGATTTGGATTTAACTACATACTTCCATATGTAATAATTATAAATACCTACACATGGTGTACGAAAGCGTGCATAATCGTCATTCACTGAAACATCCAATGAGTCACACGAATTTTTCGCTGGAATCCCATAAAAATCGAATCGCCACTGAGTCATACAGTTTTCATCATTGACGATGAAAAAAAATGTTTAAAACACATTGTCAATTTCCTTTTTCGACCTAAAATTAATACATTTTGCACATTTTACATGCCGAACTTTCTTGCCATATAAAGTTTTTTGTACAAAATATAAACACTGATTTCAGCCACAAATGCAAAAGTACATACACATACATATTTTTAGGCCAGCTGCCCAAAAAATATTTGGGAAATTTGTATTAATTTGTAAATTTGACTTGTGTTAAATTAATTAAATAATGGCCAACAAGTTTACGAAATTATTCAATCGGTTCGGTCTGGAGAATAAGCACTAGAACGCAGGCAAGCTGAAAGTCTTCTAGATTGCATTTCAAAAGTTTAAAAAATGTATAAGTTTTTGACAATTTTTCAACCTCAGAACTCAAAATATCGTGGCAATAATAAAAACAGGTGTACTTTTGCAAAATATGTAGCGTTTGTCGCTTATGGGCTATGTAATTTTATTGGAACATCTTTCTGATAAAAGTTGAAACTATTTTAAAATTTAACAAAAAAACTACAAAGTTTTTTCAAATTTTAGCTCTATTTTAGTTAGTGTTTAGTCTTTTAAGTTTTTGTTTGTTTAGTGTTTTAAGTTTACAACAGGATTTTTTAATCTGGTTTCTAGTTATTTTTCTTGCCATTTCAAGTTCAACTTTTCTTACTCTAGAAGTTATTAAATAGTGAAATAAATTACTAACTTACTTCCTCAAGTGTGAGGAATCAACACACAGTTTTTTGTGATTTTAACCCTCTGCGTCCATACTTGAACATAGGTCTCCCTTAACGACTTCCATCTCTCACGGTCTTTAGCTATTTCCACCCATTTTAGTCCGGCAGTGCGCTTGATATCATCGTACCATCTTATATTCCGACTACCTCTTGATCTTCCTCCCAGCCATGGTCTCCATTGTTTTATTTTGGTGTTCCATCTCTTGTCGTCTCTCCTTGCTACATGTCCCGCAAAGTCCCGTTTCATCTGGGTTACCCATTCGATTACATCCTTGACCTGTGTATGTTATCTTATGTATTCGTTTGTCTTCCCCATCATTGTCCTTCATCACCCATCATTGTCCTTTCCATACCTCTTGGTGTTGTTTTTAATTTTTGTGTTGTATTTTTTGTAAGGGTCCCCGTCTGCGCTCTATATGTTAATACTGGCAATATACACTGCTCGAACACTTTTATGCGTATTCGTTGAGGGATCTTTTTATTTTTTGGTATCCTCCTTCGTTTTATTTTGGCATCTTTATTTCCTTTTCCAAATTGTATTTGTTGTCCAAGATATATGTTCTCCTTGACGTTTTCCAATTAATCGTTGTTTGTACTTATGATCGTCTCTTCTTCCGGACTCATACTTTTAGTTTTCTGCACGTTCATTTTTAATCCCACATTTTTTTATCTCTCTTCCAAATCTTCTAACATTCTGCAAATATCTTCTTTATTATCCGCCGTTATTATCGTCACATCATCAGCAAACCTCAGGTGATGTAGCCTTTCTCCATTGATGTTGATAAATGCAGTGATGAAACTTAGCTGCTAGTTTCTAAATGAGCTTGAGCTTTGAGCTTTCCTCAAAACTGTTTTTCCTCTTCTCGGTCTCATATTCAGCTAGAATTTTTGCTGTTTCAGTTAAAAAGTCTGTGCTTCAAAATTTTCAATTTGAAATAGATTCAACAAACTGCAGAGGGATGTTTTTTTTAGTCAAAGGGATATAAATCTGTTGTTCGTGCTGGATGAAAATACACATCTTCGAATTGATTCCAAATGATGGCAAAAACTACACCCTCTATTGATTTCATGTTTCTAGATTATTGTTATTTTTATTTTGTATATTATTAAATGTCCTATAAACAAGATATAAAATGGAAAAATATACACAGTGTTTTTTAAACATGCGGTTCAGAAATGAATTGCTTGCGAGACCTCGTACCTTGTGACAATGTCGTCAGTTGCAGTTGAATAAGTAAGAAACTGCAGTTCATATCTGGATAAAACGTTTCTATTTCGACGGCGAGGCATTTGTGGTCATTGCATGAAACTGATGAGTTTTTCGGGCCTTTTGGCAGTACGGGAATAGGATTTCTTCCTGACGTGTCACAAGCAAGGTTGGCCTGCATCCTCAGAAATGTTTCACTCCACAACATCTCTGATTTAACTTGAAGTTAGCAAAAAATGATAGAAATTTTCTCTTAAAAACCTTTAATTAATAACAATATTTTTGAAAACTTGGATTCTTATTTTGACTTAAAGCGTTCCTAGGCCAAATGTTGCCCCCACTCTGTGAACTCTATCTACCACATTTAAATAGCTGTTGCTGTTTTACCATTTCATTGGCCATCAATTTCGAAAGAAAACTTTTTATGGAATTTCTCCTCGTTTGAAATGTCGATTCCCCAAACGGATTTCGCTTCCCCAAACGGCCCCCCTTTCAGCTCCGCGATCAATATCGCCGGGCAGCGAATTTAGGCCGCGCTGTAACCATGGAGACCCTTTCACTCACGTGACACACTGACACCCAAACTGGGGGGAAAATGCTACCCTGCCCCTCTAACCTGGATAGTAATCTGGCCTCCTCTCCCCCTGCCCAAATTACAACTGGGCCTTTTGAATAATTTAGAGGTTTTCGGGATCAAATTGAGGAATTACCTTTTTAAGAGTTTGAAGACAATTGGATAAAACAGTTCGAAGAATTGTAGATAAAAAGTTTGACAAAAGGGTAAAAGCGAGGGTTGATTTACGGGGTAGGCTCACAAAATTTCTTAGATGGTTAATCCGGGCTCTCGTTCATTTGGGCTTAGTTAAGATTAGGTTCGTTAATTCATGATTGGAGATATGATATATTTAAAAGAAAAAGAAGAAATTTTCAACTTTATCAGTATCTCAGTACTGACATTATATTCTGGACAATTTGGGGAAGGCTAATTGATAAGCAATTTGATCTGCAGCGTGGCTGTAAAATGTGTATTTAACATAATTTGCCTAATCCAAAAGTGGACGGTTTGCGAAATGCAGAGCGTAAAAAATCGAAAAAACTGAAACGTCTGAACGGAATCGGGGGGTTTTAGGGGGCAAAATATTAGAATCTGTTAACATTTTTTAGGAACATTGAAGAGAGCGCTGACGGAGATATGCAAATCCCATTTAAAATGGCATATTTTTTAATATCGCCCAGTATAACAATTATTTATGACCAGATTTGTGTTTGTGCATATGTTTTCGAAAAAAACGGTCTCTTGATGGAAGTCTCTACATACAGTTCTTTTTGAGATATTTGAAGTTTAAAGTTTAGATAATTTAGGTTTTCATCCCAGGAGTTTATGGTAGGATTTTGTGATACAGACAACCTGTATAAAGCCAAACTTTTCAAGTAAAAACTTGCGTTTATCAAAAGAAAACTTGCTAATTCTTTCCGGGTTTACAATTGCATTATGTCATAAAAGGTTTCCTCGTAAAAGAATGTGATCAACTGTTTTTATTCGATTGAAAGCATTGGAAAAAACCAGAGGGACAAGGAAACTGCTTCCTGTCTGTTTATCTGCGGGATTTTATGAGGATTTTATTTCTTGCAGCTTCTAGAGGAAGCTTTGAATAGTTATGCCTTCATAATATTTTTCAAATATCTAACTGATTTGATTGTCCACACAGATAATATATTATTAAAATCGCCTAGGGGCGTGGTTAAATAATAAATAATGTAAATTGCGGTTTTTCGGCAAATTTGAAGAGTCAATTTCAGACAGTCGTGGATTTTCTGCTTATAATCAGCATAATTTTATTTTAAACCAGGTTTGCTTTACATAGATTATCCATCGCCACCCAGGGGCGCTGTTAAATATACGAATTATGCTAAATAAATAATTTTATATTCGTTCTTTGTTGAAGTTTTTGCGTCAATAAATTATATATTTTTATTATTTTGAACGCGTTTTAAGAGAAAGTCAGGAACACAAAATTAATTTTAATACCGTGCTAGTATGGCTTATAATATCATAGTAAATTTGTTGTTTATTGCAATTGCACAACATTTTTCTTCTGATGCGTTTTGATTCTCTTCTGTAACAGCTAGTTTCAGTTCACTAGGTGGCTTGGCACTTCAGCTGCGGATATTTCTTTTTTATCTAAATGTTAAATTTAGTTTTTATTCGTTGAAATCAAAGTTAATTGTCCCCTGAGATATTATTTTCCCAAAACCAGCTAGGGGCGTGAAAGTGTACAATCTACTTTTTTAAAGTCTGAAAACCCTTGAACATTTTTTTTTTGGAGACAAAAAGGTGGCAAACGGTAAAAGTGAAAGCTGATTACTCTGTCGGGCCACTAAATTGGTTCAAATATTAATGGGCCTTTTCTGATTTGAGTTTAGTTAAGACTAAATTATTTATAGAAAATAATAAAGTATCAACTTTATCAGAATGAGTGTTGTGAACAGTCATGCTGATATTTTCTAGTTTGATTCTGGACAATTGGATGCAGGAGTGTGATGCTAACCAAAAGCGTATTTGCATACCAAGCGCCTCACGTAAAAACTTATCTTTATAAACAGACAACTAACTAATACTCTTAAGTTGTAGACTTTTTTTTTATTTTAATAGGTTTAGGGCGTTTAGGCTGTGTTGTTTAGCCGCTAGTTTCGCTTCATTTGTTGTTCAAATGCGGACAATTTGTCGATTTCGTTGTCGTTTTATCTGTGGAAAGTCCCAACACTTGGAAATCTTTATTACTAAGAACATTATTAAAAGGCAAAATAACAAAATTACGTTATGCTTGTCTCAAAAGTGCAGGACCAATTGATAGACTTTGCGTTTTCAATTTGCGAACTTTTCATTTGAATATGGTTTTTTTTTGGTATATATTTAGATAGGTTGCATTTTCTGCAATTCCGCTTAGGGGCATCCATAATGTATCTTTTAAAGAGCTTGAAATCAGTTGGCTCGTTTACGTTTAGAAACACAAACCATTTAAAAAAATGTAATTGTTAATTAAATTATGATTGTTTTTAAAGCTCACTTTATTCTGGACAGTCTAATGCAGGAAGTTACGCTATCGGAAATGCAAGAGCAAAATAGAGTTACGTGCTTCAAGTAAATCTTACATTCTTAAACAGAAAACTAGCTAATTCTGTCAGGCCTTGCAATGGCATCAGATTACCAAAGATTTCACCATAAAGGCATTTTGGATCTATTTATTGAAAGCATCCGAAAACCCGAGATACAATAGAACTATTCGTTTGCTGCGGCTTCTATAGGTGTTACTTTCACGCAATTTGGATCTGTTTTTCCTTTCAATTGATGTCAAATCTTTGTTTTGAATCTATGTATATATTTTTTTCAGTATTGAATCATATCAGTTGATAAATATTTTGTACATGGAGTCTTGCGATAGCTTTACTTCGAATAAGACGTGCTCGCTAGGAATCCGTATGTCGGTTCGAATTCTAATCGAAAAAAGTTTGTCGGTGGAAAAATTTCTTTCGCTTATCACCCAGTATACATCCAGCAAACCAAATCTGTGCTTCCTCGGCGA